>CAJQTT010000009.1:0-1224583 GCA_906901655.1 Sminthurides aquaticus | reverse complement strand
ATGGTTCTGGTGAGTAAAACCGGTTGAATATGTTGTGGTTTTGGTTAAAATATCGAAAGAGGTTGACTAATCTGTGTATGTTTCCATTAGGACCAGCAGTCAATCGGGCCGGGCAAAACCATGTGGAGAAGGGTAGACCTGCTGGAGGAAAAATGTCGACGGCTTCTACAAATTACCTTGGAGACTCATGTGCTAGCTTTGAATTCATGAGTGGTAGTCACAATAATAGCAATAGTAATATAAGGCTGAAAATGGGAGCGGCCGGATTGCGAGAAGAAGGGGATATCAAAGTCAATCACCGGAAATCACCTTCTCCAGCAGGACGTGCCCCTGCTGGTGAAACAGCAAGTCGCGGGGATACTGGAGGAGAAGAATCGGTCCACTCCTCACATGATCAACTCCTTAATGCGAGTGGAGGAAACAAATCGGGTAATGAAGATTCTAGTGCGCCTTCAACAGGGCACCGAAAAGATTCGTCCTGTCAGACTGAAAAATCCTATGTGAATAAGGGAAGTAGAATATCGGATTTCGAAAAGGAGATTAAAAAACTCTTGGACCGGCAGCAGTTACCGCAAGTGGATGAGCTTGCTTCAGTTCAAAAAGTTCTCTCCGTTATGGATAAATTGCGGTAAGTCGGGATTTTTTGAGCCCTAAAGTTACTACTCAAAATGTAATTTTTAATTTTAATTAATGCAAAGCGGACAAGGATGTCGTTAAAGCCACGCAGTTATGCAACAAAGAATTTTTAAATTCAAAAGCTATGAATTCATTAGTTGAAGTCATGTCGGAGCAATTAGTCGTATTTATATCTGTTGCAAATATGTTTTATATCATTTATATAATTTAAATTGATGGATTTTTGTTCATTTTATTGTCGTGCTCATTGTTTTGCCGTGTTCGTGAATCTAAACGTCAACATTACTCAGAAGTGGGGACGTAGGACCTTCAACATCGGCTGCTGCTGCAGCAATATTGGGAGCTGCTGCGAATAGTAGTAAAAAGTCAGATGGACATGGTAGTTCAAGTCAAAACACAACGCAAATCGGTCTAGCAGCTTTGCAACAAAAAGCCTTAAAGCAACAGGAACAGCTGCAACGGACTTCCTTTGGTTTCCGATTCCCCCTCGAAATGAGTCCACTCATGTCCCGTGCCAATTATTCTAAAATACCTACCAAGATGAGGCGAGTTATTTAAAATAGGCAGATTTTGTTTTAAGCTTTGATTTTGCCTATAAGTTTAGTTTTTTCCCGAATTGCATGTTAATTGCTCTGCACGATGTCTTTTTAAATGGGGTAGTGCCTCTGATTAAGGATTGAAATACTTTATTTTTTGCACGGTTGTTGTAAGAAAGAGTGATGCACGGGTATTTTCTCTAAGAGTTTTTGCAGGGTTTCTGCCTACATTTCGACTCTCGGGATTTTCCGATATATTCTTCTGCTAGTAGTAACTGGTTTGAATCGCTTTGTTTGAAGCGATATTTCCTCAGTATAAACATGAGATACTTCTGTAAGTAGCTTTTCAGCTTGAAATAGCTTTGAGTTTCATCTGAAAAATCTGGTTCCTTGTTCTTGAGGATTATTTCAGTGGATTACACCGCGATTCGTATATTCTCTTTTGCTCTGAAGTAGTTTCAGAGCTGCTAGTAGAATTGAGTGTGGATTTTAATGGTTTTAAAACGCTGATGAGGGGTGCTGTAGTTAGTGAATGCAGGTGCATTGTTAGGTTAGTCGTAATTAGCTGATGCTTGAACATTTGTCTCTGTTTTGCAGGAAAGAAGCAAAGGACTCTGAGTACGAGAATGTGGAAACTGACGATGACAACGAAGTGGTTGACCCAGAATCCAAAATGGAGGAAGAAGAAATCCGGCGATTCGAAGAAGAAGAAAAACGACTGATGGAAAAAAGTAAGGAAGCAAGAAACAAAATTATGCAGTAGATCTACGCATCTAAACCTTTAAATTTTTCTGATAACACTGTGTAAATCTGTTGTAGCTGATGAACAAAGCCAGTCAGAATGGAGCGACGAGGATGAAAGTGAGGATGAGAGGCAGGGGGATGGTGATCAGGAATCCACTGGATATGCTACCGATGACCCTGCGTTGGAAAATATTTCTGTAACAAACGAAAACGGCCTAACGGATGCAGAAGGTACGTGAAAGTAGCGGATTGAAATTGATTATTTGAGTTATGGAATTAGGTGGACTGAAATGAATTAATTACAATGTTTCATTTAACCCAACAGGAGCTTTAAGTGATGTGAACTCAATATTTAACGGGGATGACGATGTGAGCATTTCCTCCAGAGCGTCATCTCGCCTATTTGATTCTGACGCGCTCCTAAGCGTGGACTCTCTTAATACAATGTTTGAAGATTCAGAATATGAATTTTCAGACACGCATTTATCTAACTTACGTAATATGTCTGAATCTATTGCTAGGAGTTTTGGGCAGCCACATAGTTCGGATTCTGAATAGCAGCTGTTGCAATTGTCGCAGCTTATTTAATTAAGTAATTTTATGAATTTTTTGACGTGGTTGCTTACCGCAGTATAAATGCTTTTGACAAAATAATGGTAGGTCTGACGCAGTGGTATCTTAAATAGATGTCCAATGAAAGTATAACTATAATGTTAAGACGGAGTTTATGCAGCTGCCAAAGAATAGACGATGCAATTGTGTAGAATCTCGACAATCTTGTTCGGTTTGTTTGTTTGTTTTCCAAGTGAGTAAGGGTTAACTCCTGTAGATTTTAAAAGGAATGCCATTTACATGAATGCTTGCTAAGACTGTGCTTAATTGAGGTTGGATGTTATAGTTATTAATAAGAGAAACTTAAGGGTGTATTAACTTAATGGAGCCTGAGAAATGGTTGGAGGAATCAGATTATGATTATTGTCTAAGTCGCTAGCGTTTAATATTTTTGCTGCTATATGTACATAGGAATTGCAATTTGCATGACAGACCACTAGAAAAACTTAAACTAATATTTCTTGTATGCACAGGTAGTATTATATGCCCACCCCTCGGCTTATGCAGTAGTCTTTGGTTATGATGGTGTGTACAATCTCTTACAATGTTACTGGTCAAATATGAATCAAATTGACAATGGCGAGGGTTGCAAGGCTCGCCCTTTTAAAAAAGCTACTGAGGGAAACCATATCAGCCGTTATTTACACAACAGAATTTGTTTTAGGAATTGATTGAGCTATAACAGTTTTGAATACTACATTTCGCACCAGATTTTAGAAAATAAATTGGAAAAAAACTACGCGGATTTATTTTGACTTCTATAAAACTTCATTCATAAGCATTATGCCGTACAATTAAATATGGTAGAAGTCCAAGTAGAGCAAGTTTCAAGAATAGTCACGATCATTTTTTCTTCGTACGCCTTTTTCTTCGCTTTAAAGAGGAAAAACTCTTGAACGCCTAGGCTCTTCCGCCTGTGAGAGTAATGTAAAATGCAGTTGCTATACGTAATGTAGTGGCCGCAAAAAATACTGGGCGGGGAATTCAAGCAAGCAATGTAAAAAGATATTGACGCTCCTGTGTAGTGAAAGAATAGCGCAGTCACAACAACGGGTTTTGGAAGCTCTACTGTACCCCTGGAACCAAAACAATAACAATAACATTGGAGTTTCAGGGGATTTATTCAGTCATATTCTCCCGAATATTTTCCTACATTCACAAACTCACAGCTCTGAACCGAAGTTTTAATATTTTAATTGTTTTCAATACAAAAGTATATCGTGTTTATTAAGTGCACCATGGATGTTGAATGTAAGTTCTAAATTATTAAGTTTCTGGTGGACAAGATTTGCTCATTTTCATTCAAGTTGTTTGTGTTGTGCATGGGTACATGACGCTTTTTGAACAAACTGGAAATTTCTAACTCATGTTTAAGTAAACCCTTGAATTCAGGACCAATGTTCACAAAGCTGACTTTTGACTGATTAATACATTTTGCTCCATACCTGTATTATGTTTAAAATAGCAAGTAATTAAAATCATCAAACTTTTGTTCACCTAGACTCACCAGACGAATATGAAGCTGAGCTTGAATCCCTATTCCGTCTCATAAGAGCCGTTCATCAACGTAGGATGCAAAAACTTCAACCTATGTGTGAGAAGCCTACATTTCGTATTTCCTACTTAATTTTAATGAATGCAATGTTGAGAAAGGATCTGTAATTGCATAATTTTAATTTTGATTCGCAGATTTCATTGAAAAAATTATCCGAATGCGGAAAGTACGCCTTATAAAAGCTGCTGATAGAAACAAGAAACTCAAAGCCCGACTGGCTAGATTTAGCGAGCTGGAACAATTAAAAGCACAAAAAATAATGAAGCAGCTGAAATTTTCAAGCAACGAAGAGAAAAAAAGTGAGTTTCTGGGTGGGTGGTGGACAGATCTCTTTACTCTATTGTTATGGGGACGGAGCGTGTTAGAGACAAGTTAAATCCATGAGTTTTGTTTTGTCCCGTTTGCTCTTCTCGGATAATAATTTGCAATGAAACAACCATTGATGTTCATAGGTGAAAGCTCATTAATCTACCGTGGCGCTTCAGGGTTCCAAATTTTATTTAATTTCTATGGTATTTTTGTACCGATTGAACTTGTCTCTCACTCGTTGTATTAATTAGAGTTAGAGATCTTGCCTAGGCTTGTGGTACATTCATTTGTTTTTCTGAAAGATGCCGTACTACTTCTGGGCAATTATAGCAGAGATAAAATTGTACACTATTTCAGAATGGATGACAAGAATAGAAACTGAAGTCTTGAACACGAAAAGAGCACTAAGCATCTCATCCGATTGCATTTCAACAGAGGTACCCATCAAAGAGGAAGTAAATGTCAAATCCGAAGCTTTTGAATGAGTACTACTGAGAGCAAAGAACTTTGAAGGAGATGCTGAAAGTAATGTAAAATGGATTTATTCGTCGATATCTGGCCTGGGCGCTTACAACGGCAAAAAGATTTGTTTGTTTCGTGCTCGCGCGGAGGTAATGTTTAGTACGTAAATGAAATTGGTTGCTCTCGTAGAAATATGGTAATGTTAGAATACATAGGGTTTACAATTTGGAGTTTATTCGAAAATTAAAAATATTTTGAAAACGAAGGAGCTCTTAGCTTTGAATATTTATGACCCACGTTCTTCTTCTTGTGGGAAAAGAATTTATATACATAGTATTACTTGATACTTTACACTAATTTCTTTGTTAGCAAACACCTGTCGGAGATGCTTAAAGGCATCTATGTTGAAAACATGTTTTTTTATGTTGCAAGGATAATATAAATATAAACATCTAATAAAAATATTTGTAAGACAAAGTTCCGTTCAACCAGTTCCTGCATCAGTAATTGCCCCCGTTGCATCGTGTAATTTCTATCATTATTTCGTCAAGATTTTTCAGTGTATGGAAACAGTTTTTTATGAGCAGTTTCAGTTCCTTTAAGCTCCGTAATTGGACAGGATAGTCGTCTACATAGCATGATAATTTTTGTGAAGGCGGTTTCTCCGCCTGCTTGGCCATTTCCGCTGTAAGCTTTGTTGATACAATAATATGATTGAGCAATCTCCTGGTCTTTACTAATGACCCGCGCTGATCCTTGCGAACAACTGTGAATATATGGATTTCATGATAAATATCATTCGAACAATTCAATGAGTAACTAGGGCAGGAGGGTTATTTTAGGGTTATTTTAACGCTTCATAGCTATCCCAACAACATTATCGTTGACTCCTCGTAAAATAATGCTCCAGGGGAACGCCAAACCAGCAATGGCGAGATTTAAAATCTAAGCTAGACTGACTGGAAAGGCCCTTCTCGTTCTTTTACTCACTCTCACACACAAGGTTTCAGGTCCTCCAAGAGATTTTTCTCCAAGACAATTTCTTCAAATCCTTCTGTAGTTAATTACCATCAGCTGAAATTTAAGGCTCCATCAACTTAAAATTTTGCTTTACAATCTTCAACCTTTATTCAAAATAAGCTACGCTCCCAATCCATGATTTCAATCCGCTTTGAGCGTGATTTTCCCACTCTGAATTACCTTTTACCAATCAAACGCTAACGCTCACCCAAAGCTTGACAAATCCTAGTCTTAAATCCCTAAATTAATATCACTTCTTCAAACCATTAGCTTGTTTTATTCGCCCCAATTAAACCACACCATGTATGAGGTTATACATATTACTGGAATTCGGGATCAACCCTACGATTCTTTGCTATACCACAAAACCCACCTTGCCGTTGCCACCATCTTTTCCGGTCCGACTCTCTGACTCAATAGTTTCATCATCATTACTTAAACTTGAGATGCCTTTTTGTACGAGATACTATATAAATAGCTTTTCATCTATCATAAATCCGGCCTTTTTCCTTCAGTAATCTGATTCTCTTGATCATTTTAATGTATCATCACGTTGAACTCTTTAAAAGCACGTACCTACGCAAACCTGCCTCTTCCCGCATCTATTATTCCCTGGAAACCTTAAACTCAAGTCAGTTCTATAACTGCTTACGTAGATCAAAGAATACAATCTCAACTCTCAGAGCTAATCTTCACAAAAACATGCTTCACCCCTTTCGCCATTCAACGTCCCTCTACACAAGGACAATTCCGGATTCACTGACAGATACGCCCTTCAATCCTACAATGACAATACCTTGTCCCGTATCCTTGTCGTTATACATTATTCATTATATATATTATCTGTATTTACACCATGTCTCCGATACGCGCTTAACGCAACCCGCTGAAATGAATATGGCTCATCGCTAACATCGTTTGATGAAACAAAGAATCCTTTGCAGAGATTCTAGAAAAATTTCACGAGAATCCCGCGAGTAAAGCATATCCTGGGCCAAGGACTGATGGGTTCCGTTAAAAGACGAAAAACGAAACCAATCTAATTTGCTCCTCTGCACTAACCGGTAAGAAAAATAGCACAAAACGTATTTTGTCGCTACTGTGTTGGAGTACTTTATGATACCCTGCGGGTAACTGACCGATAGAAACTGACTCATAACATGTCTGTTTCGTCATGGACATGGTCCTAGTCCTGAGACGCTAAAATCCAGCAGCTGCTACACGATACAGGCAGTTTACAAGACTTGCTTCTAAACCGTACACCATGAACAGTGTTCAATCCTTAACCGGAAGAAACGGTCATTTTTTACCCTCTGCATTTATTCATCTTATTAGCTATTAGGAAGCGGCCATGAGTTTGTACTATTGGCCTGTAATTTAGTTAGTCCATTCGCAATCCCTTCTTCATTATCTTCATTCACTCCTTGTCCAGGTCAGGGTGGGCTTGAGACAGGTTCGTGTTTGTTTTGGTCTGGTTTTTTTCCAGACCGCTCATTTTAGAGAGGATTAAGATTATCCGCTAAAAATAAAACAAGAACACGACAGCCCCAATCCAGACCAGACACTTAATCCTTTCCAGCTAACAATAGCCCCACCCTTTCCAGCATTACCCCTCATTGCAGCAGCAATGACCCATTGCCGCTCTACAATGCCTGATATTGTCTTGTCATCCTTTCTGACTCTCGTTTTTACACAAGAGAAGCTGAGAACTACAATGGATGAAACTGATGGTTGCGCTTGACTTCCAATCCTTGGAGTGAGCCAATACGCGGGGGTGGGAGTTTAAGTTCAAGAGAGGACGCTGTACCAAGAGAATCTTGTATGTATTATTTGTATGAAGACAGAATTAGGCAGTTAAATTAGGTGGTGTAATTTTATAAAGTGTTAAAAAGGTGCACGCTAACTTCAAAAGGAGGCTTCAAAAGATTATCCTGTACCACCCCCGAAAAGTTGCAACGATATAAGTATGCGTATTTTTACACTAATATTTTATATATGTAACTACGGGATACTGGGTTACTCAAGCAGTATTACCTGTAGCTATTAACTATGAATCAAACCTTTTTTCATAGACTTGCTGTCACATTGCCCCAGTGCTTTGCAATAACTTCAAGAACGTCATTAATGCGAAAAGGTATTCGGCACAGTCCTCCTTTGAGCTACCAGCAATAGCTACTTATTTCCATGCAACAGCTCGCCCCCAAAAAACAATAACTTCCTCTCCTAAAACAATGAGTACCCCCCTGTCGTACGACAGCTAAGCGATTTTGTCCCTTTTTTAATCCTTTTCCAGACAGCTTTTCCGTTCTGGTTTTACCCGTGTCTTGAAAATTCAGACACGGGATTAATAAAGGATTACCGTTCGTACGACAAGTTCTCAAGCCCACCCTGGTCCAGGTCGATACTTGCTCCTAATATATGCCAATATCGTACACCTCCTCAAATAACTACACACATTTCCCTTCCACACAGTCCAAGACTTTCCACATATTCCACACTAAACATTCACATTGCCAACTTCAGTTACTAAAAGTACTTTTAAATCTTCATGTCTCACGATCCAACTTTAATCACAAAGATTCGCTTTCAGCTACACACACATGAATAGCTTCGACTCACTCCTTCCTGAACCAACTAACACTCTCAGTGCGTTTCGCTGTTAGCAGCGTCTGCAGCGTCACTTCATTGAAGGAACTCACAATCCAGATACCGTTAATAAAGGTCTCAGCCCCTTCTTCAGTTATTAGCAACGCTTTATATTATCAAGCTTATCCTTGAATCTTCCCTTAAATCCACGCTTCCGAAATAGCTACAAACACAAAAGATTCAAATCTACTAACTCGAACCTTCCCTTCCGGCCTCTGTTACTGCCTGCAACCGCCGTTTCTGCGTCATTACGTGAAAGGTAACTGTAAGAGCGCCAGGAGGGAGCACACACTCCATCAACCAAACAATTGGTATCCCTTATAATGCGGTTATAATCTGTGTTTACTCTGTTGTATTATGCTGATAATAATGTTACCATTTATTTTGGCGAGGGTGTCTTGAAATTGTAGGATTGGAACTTGTGCGGAAGTTTCTCCCGTTGCTGATCCGCTTTCCGCATTGTCTAAAAGAGATGCTGAAGGTGCATTCGCATCCGCCATGTTATTTTGATCTGTGAAAAGCAACCACAGTTAATTTAAATGTGAGGAAAATACAAGAGGGTAGCAAAACAAGGGGCGCTCAAATATTGACATTACTAAAAAGACACGGTGTACTATACCTCCATCATTTACGTCGGAATTGGCAAGTGTTTCCCCACAAGGCAGCTGAGAAGTGCTCGCCACTTCCTTTTCATTCGTTGAGGAGGAATCTTATATCAGAAACGAAACGCATTAAATCAGTACAAAGAGTTAATATTAGTAGCTAATAAATGAACTCATTAAAAGAAATATTTACTACGTTACCATTTTGCACCATGATGGGTAAGCGTAACGGTAGACTGTCGTGTGAAGTCAAGCCTGCAACGAATAAGCTAATTAGTAAGTTTAATTGTAGTAATCATTATTGAATTATGTAGAACATGAACACACGTTTAATTACCTACCTGTACTAATCCCTGGGACTCTCACCCTGGACCCAGATGGTTTTGGTTTTTTATTGGTGTCATGGAAAAACAAGCATATTTCCTCCCGCTGTATAACCGTTACAAAAATTTCATCCGGAGTCAGTATTTCACGTACTTCAAAATCTGATATTATATCGTCATAAGCTTTGCGGTAAGCTTGTAGTAGTTTATTCTCAAGATGATGTTCCGCGTGATAATAAAGAGCGTTTTTAATAATGGACATTTTTGAAGGATTAACTTTAAGGTGAAACTGTTTTAAAAAACTGTTTTTACTAATTAGAGAAAGAATTGTATGGCTGTCAGGTCTACGCTGCCCTCTAGTGAAGAAAGGAAGAAGAGGCTCCTCGTGGGACTGGTGGCGAAACATCTCGTACCAGCTTCGTCCAAAGCCTCAGCAGCAGCCACAACGTATCACTTCCGGGTTCTCGACGTTTTGCAGACCAGAAGCCCTCAACATCCCTCATCATCCCTTCGTCTCCAGTCAGTCACTCTCGAGCCACCAAGGTGGACTCATCTCGACTCAACTCTCTCCCTCTCGCCCCCATCTCGAAACTCTCTCTCGTTAAACTCTGTTAGTTTAGTTAAAGAGAATAAATCTCTAACTCTTATTTTCATTTAAATCTCACACCTCTCGCATCTCGCCTACCATCATTTAATTCAACTTTATGAAGTTAGTCTACGCCAAACCCCGTTACTGTGCATCCCTTCATCATCTCCATCTCCACTTGACAAGGCGCCGGGTAAAACTGGTTCAACGTTTGGTAAAGTTAAAATTTCTAAATTATTTTCAAAGCTCATTAAATAATAAAAACTCAATTATAAATTAAACTCATTTATTTGCCCCGCTCATTTAATTTAATTTTGGTCGCCTAAGATCCTGGTCTCAACTCAAAATGGAAGCTGAAGATTTAGCTAATTTTGTAGAAAGAATGACTCAATGTATTAAATTACTCACTCTCACAGCTCAATACTCAAACGCAGTAAATCAAAATGTAACTCAATCGCTTGCGCTTCTTAGTCAAACTTCTCAAAGATCGTGTAGCTCAAACGCAATTACTCAAATACGTGCTTTTGATGGCACATTTCCAGCTAAAGACTGGATCATTGATTTTGAAAGCGATCTCATAGCTCATAATTTGACTCATGAATGGGCCCTCAAGAATATTGATAGATTTCTCAAACTATCGGGTAGCGCATGGTATAAACCACTCAAACCATCATTTCTTAGTCGCTTATCTAAAAAATTTCAAACCTCAGCTGAATTGTGGAAAGAGTTATCAAAAAGTCTCTGTAATTTCTTCGATGTTGCTAATATTAAGGAACGCGCTCGTCTCAAAAATAAGGAACTAAGATTCAATTTCTCAGACTCAGTTAATGATTATATTACTGAAAAAATCTCAATCTTACATCAAGTAGATCCTAATATGTCTCAAGAAGACAAAATGCGCAATCTCATTTAGGCTTACCTAAGGATTGTCGTGAGGGATTTTTCTTAGTCAATCCCACCTCAACCGCTGATTTTTCGAAGCGCCTCTCATCAATTACTCAATTTCGAGTATCAAAAACTCATCACTCAATCCCTGCTAAAGTCGATCCTTTCTCAAATCCTAATGAATTCGATACCTCATTAGTGCATTACCCTCATTCTCAATTAAATTACGAATCGTTTCCAGCTGACTCATTTCCTGCTCAAACTCTGGTGATACGTGCAACTCATAACAGCGTCACACCTCATCTCAATACTCAATCTTATGCTTCTATTACTGAACCTCAATTAATTAACTCAACTCCATACAATCCTCAACACCCCGAAACAAGTAATTCAATGAACACAAATCCCACTTACTCAAACTTACAACTTCATCATAGCTCCTCTTAAATCATATCTGTCGAGTTCACTCACATCGACGACGATGATTTCAATGCTGAAAATCTCATTGAATAATCCTCACTCATTTTCGTAACCATACCTTTCTGTAAACTCAAACTAAACACCTTTATAAATTCTGTTTCACGATCTGACCTCAAAATTCAAAGCTAAAAATCATCTCAACTACAGGTCTAAGCTCATATTTCCTTCTCCGACTCCATCATTTCGATTAGGGATTGATCCTACTTTCTAACTCACATACTCGCTACAATCGCAGTCAAAGTTACACACGCTGTCCGTTTGTGGCAAGACAATTCGTAGCACTTAAACATTTTTACAATTTAAAACTCATAAAATTCCTTCTACTCCTCCAACTTCTAATCTCGCATGCAACTCCTTAACTCTCTTATCTCCAATACCCCAGCCCTCTGAATCTTGGTTTAAAACCGCTCATCCTTCTACTTAAAGATCATAGTGTTATAGTTTACTTTGTATATAAACTCATTCTCATCATAATATCATTCTCATATTTAACTCATTCATATCTCAATATCATTCTCACCTCAAGATCGCCTCATATCAAGATCGCCTCAAATCAACATCGACTTATATCAATATCAATCAGATTCTCAAACTCATCTTACTCACCTGATCACTCAATTCATATTTCAAACACTCATTTTCAAACTAACTTCATCGATCTCATTATCAAATTCATGCTCAAATCAACTGCTCAATGAACTCATGCCTCAATCAATCATCCTCAAACAGCTCATAAATTATTGGCACTCTAATTAATTAATTCTGTTTTTCAGCTACATCGCCGTTCCTCCAATGTAATTTTATTGGATAGACTCTTCGCACCTTCGTTCTCGTCCTAGAACTTCGGTCATTTTGGGGGAAGGTCATGTCAGGTCTACGCTGCCCTCTAGTGAAGAAAGGAAGAAGAGGCTCCTCGTGGGACTGGTGGCGAAACATCTCGTACCAGCTTCGTCCAAAGCCTCAGCAGCAGCCACAACGTAACGTATCTTGTCCGGGTTCTCGACGTTTTGCAGACCAGAAGCCCTCAACATCCCTCATCATCCCTTCGTCTCCAGTCAGTCACTCTCGAGCCACCAAGGTGGACTCATCTCGACTCAACTCTCTCCCTCTCGCCCCCATCTCGAAACTCTCTCTCGTTAAACTCTGTTAGTTTAGTTAAAGAGAATAAATCTCTAACTCTTATTTTCATTTAAATCTCACACCTCTCGCATCTCGCCTACCATCATTTAATTCAACTTTATGAAGTTAGTCTACGCCAAACCCCGTTACTGTGCATCCCTTCATCATCTCCATCTCCACTTGACAAGGCGCCGGGTAAAACTGGTTCAACGTTTGGTAAAGTTAAAATTTCTAAATTATTTTCAAAGCTCATTAAATAATAAAAACTCAATTATAAATTAAACTCATTTATTTGCCCCGCTCATTTAATTTAATTTTGGTCGCCTAAGATCCTGGTCTCAACTCAAAATGGAAGCTGAAGATTTAGCTAATTTTGTAGAAAGAATGACTCAATGTATTAAATTACTCACTCTCACAGCTCAATACTCAAACGCAGTAAATCAAAATGTAACTCAATCGCTTGCGCTTCTTAGTCAAACTTCTCAAAGATCGTGTAGCTCAAACGCAATTACTCAAATACGTGCTTTTGATGGCACATTTCCAGCTAAAGACTGGATCATTGATTTTGAAAGCGATCTCATAGCTCATAATTTGACTCATGAATGGGCCCTCAAGAATATTGATAGATTTCTCAAACTATCGGGTAGCGCATGGTATAAACCACTCAAACCATCATTTCTTAGTCGCTTATCTAAAAAATTTCAAACCTCAGCTGAATTGTGGAAAGAGTTATCAAAAAGTCTCTGTAATTTCTTCGATGTTGCTAATATTAAGGAACGCGCTCGTCTCAAAAATAAGGAACTAAGATTCAATTTCTCAGACTCAGTTAATGATTATATTACTGAAAAAATCTCAATCTTACATCAAGTAGATCCTAATATGTCTCAAGAAGACAAAATGCGCAATCTCATTTAGGCTTACCTAAGGATTGTCGTGAGGGATTTTTCTTAGTCAATCCCACCTCAACCGCTGATTTTTCGAAGCGCCTCTCATCAATTACTCAATTTCGAGTATCAAAAACTCATCACTCAATCCCTGCTAAAGTCGATCCTTTCTCAAATCCTAATGAATTCGATACCTCATTAGTGCATTACCCTCATTCTCAATTAAATTACGAATCGTTTCCAGCTGACTCATTTCCTGCTCAAACTCTGGTGATACGTGCAACTCATAACAGCGTCACACCTCATCTCAATACTCAATCTTATGCTTCTATTACTGAACCTCAATTAATTAACTCAACTCCATACAATCCTCAACACCCCGAAACAAGTAATTCAATGAACACAAATCCCACTTACTCAAACTTACAACTTCATCATAGCTCCTCTTAAATCATATCTGTCGAGTTCACTCACATCGACGACGATGATTTCAATGCTGAAAATCTCATTGAATAATCCTCACTCATTTTCGTAACCATACCTTTCTGTAAACTCAAACTAAACACCTTTATAAATTCTGTTTCACGATCTGACCTCAAAATTCAAAGCTAAAAATCATCTCAACTACAGGTCTAAGCTCATATTTCCTTCTCCGACTCCATCATTTCGATTAGGGATTGATCCTACTTTCTAACTCACATACTCGCTACAATCGCAGTCAAAGTTACACACGCTGTCCGTTTGTGGCAAGACAATTCGTAGCACTTAAACATTTTTACAATTTAAAACTCATAAAATTCCTTCTACTCCTCCAACTTCTAATCTCGCATGCAACTCCTTAACTCTCTTATCTCCAATACCCCAGCCCTCTGAATCTTGGTTTAAAACCGCTCATCCTTCTACTTAAAGATCATAGTGTTATAGTTTACTTTGTATATAAACTCATTCTCATCATAATATCATTCTCATATTTAACTCATTCATATCTCAATATCATTCTCACCTCAAGATCGCCTCATATCAAGATCGCCTCAAATCAACATCGACTTATATCAATATCAATCAGATTCTCAAACTCATCTTACTCACCTGATCACTCAATTCATATTTCAAACACTCATTTTCAAACTAACTTCATCGATCTCATTATCAAATTCATGCTCAAATCAACTGCTCAATGAACTCATGCCTCAATCAATCATCCTCAAACAGCTCATAAATTATTGGCACTCTAATTAATTAATTCTGTTTTTCAGCTACATCGCCGTTCCTCCAATGTAATTTTATTGGATAGACTCTTCGCACCTTCGTTCTCGTCCTAGAACTTCGGTCATTTTGGGGGAAGGTCATGTCAGGTCTACGCTGCCCTCTAGTGAAGAAAGGAAGAAGAGGCTCCTCGTGGGACTGGTGGCGAAACATCTCGTACCAGCTTCGTCCAAAGCCTCAGCAGCAGCCACAACGTAACGTATCTTGTCCGGGTTCTCGACGTTTTGCAGACCAGAAGCCCTCAACATCCCTCATCATCCCTTCGTCTCCAGTCAGTCACTCTCGAGCCACCAAGGTGGACTCATCTCGACTCAACTCTCTCCCTCTCGCCCCCATCTCGAAACTCTCTCTCGTTAAACTCTGTTAGTTTAGTTAAAGAGAATAAATCTCTAACTCTTATTTTCATTTAAATCTCACACCTCTCGCATCTCGCCTACCATCATTTAATTCAACTTTATGAAGTTATTCTACGCCAAACCCCGTTACTGTGCATCCCTTCATCATCTCCATCTCCACTTGACAATGGCATTCAATGATTAATAATCGTTGAACTTTAAAGCGGAACGACGGTGCCGTTGGGAACTTAGAGTACTGGGCGCGCGCGGGCTGTGTATTAGGCTGCTTATTTTTTATTTTTGATAGTGGGACTAAGGGATAATTAACATACCTATATATACATATACTCTTGAAAAGACTGAACAGTGGTATAGATAAGCAAGAAATTATCCCCTCGCAGCATATTTACATGACATGAACGGAACTTAATGCAGATCAATTTGCAAAGTATGAATGAATGTTAGTGGAAAGATGTGGGCGATGAATTTATTTAGCTGTGCATTACTTCAAAATCTAAATCTTAGAGCTTAAGACAATGTGTGGTGATCCTGTTCATGTAGTTGCCTTTAGCATGGTTTTCTTTGTTTGTGGTTCCTAAGAATTTTAAAATGATGGCAGTTATCTGCGAATCGGCAGTAGAGGACGTTGATGGCAATGATTTCCGTGTCTGCTCTACTCCAGTTGGGTTCCAGCTGACCTGCAAGCTGAACTGGTGCAAATTGCCAAAGATAAAACAATAGGAAGAATGACGCAAGGACCAAATCTTATTTCTCCGTCATTCGCAGGCGTAAATACGTGTGAGAAGGAGTTGGTGATTTTACAAGGAAAAGGTGTCGTAATGATGGAATGTTAAATCAGAGTCATACTGCACAATGTTGATGGTAATCAGGCAAGAATGAAAATATTTTGCCGCACAAAATACTGCACAACCTCTGCAAGCTTATAAATGCAAGAGCTGTAAAGCAAAGGCCGCATTAACTCACCGTTTTGCTTTGATTATGCAAATTCTTTAAGATTGCTCCATGGTCGAGATTATGAGCGTTAAGGTAAAAGAGAAGGAGGGGAGTGAGGAGGAAAGAATATTTTAATGAATCGGTGGGATTTAAGGTGATGGTCATTCAAACCGGGTTACATGGAGTCGGAGACTATGTATGAGTTGAACTAGATTGCATGACCGACAGGGATTCAAAGATTATGCAAACAACTATATGTTTTGAATGCAATGTTATCTTGACAAAGAGCTGTAAACCTCTTGGCGGCCTTAGATTCTAAACTATGTCTAGATTCTAAAGCAAGTACAGGAAAACGTCCGTCCGCTAAATGCATGTACAACTGGTCGAGGAGAAATGTAAACTTGAGGCTTGTTTGAAACAATTTGGACAGCACTTGCTCAAGTACGCGGAGCCTCTGTTGGATGCTTTGCAGTAGAGAAATTTGAAGAGCAGTCTCATTCATTAGGATGCGTGTTAGCATTGGAGAAAGTTTGTGATGATTCAAGCCTTTGGAGTCCTAGGATTTAGGATGCATGATACGAGGCAGGTAAGGTTAGCTAAGTAAGAAATTCCAGTGTATAGCTTTGTAGGTATGCCATTGTAGGTGGGTGGGCAGGAGAGGCACGCAAATAATGTTACTATCGGTAAGAATTATGGAGGAAAGCTGTAGGGAATTAGGAATGTTGAATACAAAGAGAGGTATAGGGTTGGAATGAGCGTGAGCTGTCAAAGGTATGGCCTAAAAAGTAGGTGGTAGTCAAGGCTATATGGATGAAAATTTAAAATTTCATGAGGCTTTCTCCAGAGAGTAATGGCAGGGGTTTGGATTTGAATACTTTTATCCTTCACATCTGATTCCATGAATGGCGTGATAAAATTTAGCTAGCTTAGTAGAAGGGAAAATAACTTTCTCCTCTTGTAAGGAGAGAAAGCTTTATGTAGCTGTGTGCAGGCAGAGCTGGGGATAGGGATTCGTTATGAAGTTTGAAAGGATTTAGAAGCTTGAGTTTTGGCACATTCTGCACGTACTTTCTCTGGAATGAGGAGTTGAATTAATAAATTCCGTGCTGAATGGGAACGAGGAGAGATGGATGGATGGAGGGAATGATGGACAGAGGGAGGGATGGGGAGGTGAAGGCTAGAAGACGACTTGAAGAGGTGGTCAGGATCGGATGGAGCTGGTTAGTGCTTGCTTTCTCCTGGGGAAGAGAGAGAGAGGAGGCGGAGAATTTGTTATTGAGAAAGAATTTTTTCATCAGGGCTCTAATAACGGGAGAATCCATGTAAATTCCGGCACATTTGTGATATATTTTATTCAAGAAACCTTTTTACTCCTCTTCCGCTCTGACTCGTGATTGATTAGGACCGGGCAACGATCTGAAACTCAGGCTGGTTGTAAGGAATAAAGCCGGGTTTTGAAATAAAAAGTGCGATTTGTCTTACTGTCAGTCTTGTGTTCACGTGAAGTGCACCTTGCGGAGTGACCGGAAGCTATTGCCTGGAGAAGTACTTGAATCAATTGATAAGGGAATAAATCCCGTGTTTCACGCAATCTATTCTCATTTGCGATAGGATTTGGATGGAGAAAGTAGGGACTTTCACCCATACTTGAAGATTTTGAGAGAAAACATTAGCTGGTTCTCGGACTTGAAGTGAATTTTGGAAGACGTGTGAAACTGTTGATTTAGTGAAGGGAGAAGGAGGAACAAAGATCAAGGGTGTTCAGTTGGGCCCAGTCAAAGGCAATGAAGGACCTTGACTAAAAGGTGGTCAGACTATAAGACGGAAGGTCATCGGAACACGCGAGGGGAGTTTTCAATTTCATTCCAAGAAGTACTGTTGACACGTGGCGAGTTTAACTTGATGGAGAAACGACCAGCGGACTTGTGGGAATTCGGAACAATTGGATTCGGTTTTGGTCACTTAGTGGGAGCGGTAGGGCGAGGAAGAGCAGTGACAGTTCCGGGTTTAAAACCAAGGGGTCACCATTAATCGGGGCAGAGGGAAGAATGTAACGGTAGGGGGTGGAAGGGGTAGAGGTAAAATGCCGAGTCCTACTGGGAACGGTAATCCCCATTTCATTACTTTCACTGCAACGAGTGAAAGTAGCGGGAGTCTTGAGGATGGAGGTGAGTTTTTTAAAAATATCGGTTGAAGCGCTAGAGGGCGCTAGGTTTGCCGAAATGGTGTGGTGAGTTAAGTGTACAGTGGAATTTTTTTTCAGGAAGTAATAGCGATAGCTCGGAACATTCTAGGCGGTTAGACAGATTTCTTAACGATGGATTGGGCCGGTTGTTAAACGTGAGACCTGGACGGAGAAATGGTTTCGGGTCGAAAAAGCATTCTGAGGATTTAAGTTCCGGTCTTGAGTCACCAGCGACAACTAATCGAAGTCGAGCGTCATCTATCGATGATGAAGCTAAGACTGAGGAAGAGGAGGAAGAGGTCACGACGGGGGAAGTGGAAGAAATCAAGCCTGTTGTTGAAGCTGTGTTAGAAGTGCTGGAAGAAAACCTCGTGGAAGGAGCGGATGAGCAATCGTTAAACACAATATCGGCTGGTAATTCTCGAACTAGTTCGTTTTCGCCGTATACAAAAGTGAAGCCAAGGCGAAATATCCTTGGGAGGTCAATCTACGAACAGCTTGTGTGGACGCTGGATAATGATCCGAATTGGCAAGCGCAGAAAGCGCAGGGGAGGACGATAGGGTTTTATAAAATGTATGGGGAGCTTGGGGCTGGGAATTTCGCGAAGGTTAAGCTTGGACTTCATCAGCTTAATAAAGGTGAATTTTAATTTTTTGTGTTTAATTGTGTATGAATATGGTGGTAAGACTGGTGATATAATGGTTTTTGAATCTTGTAGAAAAAGTAGCGATAAAGATAATCGATAAGACTCGGGTGGAGCCAAGGTTCGAGAAAATGTTTTCCAGAGAAGTGGCATGCATGGATGCGCTGTCTCATCCGCATCTTATAAGGTAGGTAGAGGGAGCAGCGATCGAGGAGTCATTGAGTAATCTGTTCAAATAGTTTTTGTAAAGATACGCTTTATGGCTGGAATGATTTCAGACTTTTCGAAGTTGTGGAAACTCCGGGACAAGTGTGCCTGATAACGGAATACGCTCCTGGTGGTGACCTTTACACTAAAGTGACGCTTGTAGGAAGACTTTGTGAGCTTGAAGCTAATAATTATTACCGCCAGGTCCTTTCAGCCGTCCATTATATGGTAAGTTTAACTTTGAATGGATTTTAATCGGGGTTAGTCAACTCTTAAGCAATTAATAGAAGCAAGTGAATTGAAAATTAATTTGTATCACAGCATTCGAACGGATTAATTCATCGAGATATTAAGGCTGAAAATATTCTGTTCAGCACTTCAACAGTAATTAAAGTAAGTTTATAATTAACTGGGTTGCATGGATTATAACATGGATTAATTTTAAAAAGAATGTATTTGAAATTAAATAATTTTTGGGATTAATTAGCTAGGAGATTTTGGTTTCTCAACTGTGGCAAGGAGAGGTCAGCTCCTCACAACTTTCTGTGGATCTCCGCCCTATGCCGCTCCAGAGCTTTTCACAGACGGTTCCTACGAAGGGCCTCCCGTAGATGTGTGGGCCCTCGGTATCCTGCTTTACTTTATGCTCAATGGTGTTGTACCTTTTCATGGATCCTGTATATCCTCTCTCAAGAAATCAATTTTAGAAGGTACTTTAAGCAGTTCTCCAGGAAATTTTCCAGGAAGTGTTCCAAGAATTCTTCGAGGAATTTTTCCTGGAATACTTTTAGTAATTATGTCCAGAAGTCCTCAATGCAAGCTCTTTTCCAATATCTGTACCTGTTTTCCAGGAAAATATGCTGTGGAAGAGCACATGTCGAAAGCTTCCTTGGATTTACTGGAAATCCTACTACGACAAATTCCTTGTAAACGACCTTCCGTCTCAACAATAATCCGGCATCCATGGGTCCGGAACGCCTTAGAGGCGCGTCCTCTGACGACAAGGAGCTTATCGAATTGCAGCATTAGCTCGACGGCATCGAATCCTTACAGTAAACCGCAATTACTTCGACAGGATTCAACACTGGTTTTTATACGAAGGGAATCAACGAATCTAGTGCTTCCAAGCAGTCAAGCGACAATGAAAATCCTACCAACGAACGAGCAAGCCCTAACGGGCTTGCTCTCTGCTCCAGAAGTTCAAGCGCTTCAAATAATGAATGAAATCGGGATAGATGACGCTTTCATGGATATGCATCGACCACGTGGAGTTCGGAGCCCTATTATGGGGATTTATCGAATTATTTTACATAGGATAATTGAAGGGAGGTGCTGGTCTCCTAAGGATTTTGTTCTTCCGACTTCGACGGGTAGTAGTAATTCAAGTCAGAATTTATTTTTCTTAACGAAGACGTTGTTTGTTAAAGGAAAGGGGAGGAATTCCGTTAGGGATGATGATTCAAGTGCTAAAAATAATAATGTGGAGAAATCTAGTGCCAATAAATTGGACAAGGGGAGCAAATCTAAAGCGTGTGTTATATTGTAATAAGTTGTATGTTTTATAGGTGGTAGCGTGGTAAGAATAAGTTTTGTATATTAGGGAAAAATAAATGCGAAAATTCGCGAAATTTGCAAGGAATTTTCAGTGATGAGTTATTGTTTCGGCAAGCACTTACCTGTAAAGTATGACGAGAGTTTAATTGCTGATACAATTGCTGTTATGGGGAATATGAATCTATGCATCTCATGTTTATGCAAGCCAATAAGAGAAAGATGCGGCGTGAAAGAATAAGGCTGCTGCAGAGTTTGAGTAGAGACTGCGTTGAAATTCAAGGTCAAAGGAGCAAAACATAGATTGTTTGTCAACTTGAGTGAGTTCTCTTGAGCCTTATCTGCATTGTGCTAAAGGAATTAATCGCATTGAGTGCAGATCAAACTCCAGTCATGTCAGCTGACGTCTCGGTCTTAGAAGGTGGTTGCACTGGAGCTAAAGGATAGAGGCGGGAAAGTCTATTATTTTATTAATTAAATAATCTTTTAATTTAGCTTTTAGTCGATATAAATAATTTCAGGAATATTGTCGGTAGAGGTTTGCAAAAGCGGTATGTTGCGAAAAAGTTTTGCAGTTTTGCATAAAAGGTGTAGTGTCCAGAGATGTTTCTCTGCAACAGTGACCAGAAAAGGTCCGGAAGGATATGTTTCCACGTTGCCGGAGGGTTATTACGATGCTGAGATGCTGCAGATGCAACAGTCTTTGAAAAAGGTTTTTAATATTTAATTTGAAACGTTTTGTTTTAAAAGTTTTAAAAGATTTTAAAGCTGTGCGTGCAGATGTGTAAATAGTTGGTTTTGAACGCAGATTATTGAAACAGAGATTAATCCTTACGTAAACGAATGGGAAGAAGCTGAACAATTTGCATCGCATAAAGTATTCAAGACGCTTGGGGAAGCAGGATTCTTGGGGGTGCATAAACCGACAGGTGTTTAAAATACTGTTTTATAAATAGCCTGGGAAATTATTGTGTCTCTGGGCGTGGAGAAATTACTGTTTATATGATTAAAATAATTTATAAATCCCAGAATATGGTGGCATGGGATTGACCTATAAGCATCATGCAGCAGTGCTTGAAGAACTTGGAACAATTGATGCGATGGGGGTGTCATCCTCGATTGCGCTTCATACGGATGTTGTAGCTCCAGCTTTGGCAGAGTAATTAGAGCGTTCATTAATTATGATTATTTATAGGAAAGGAAGATAATTAATTCAGTGATGAAAATAATTGTGAGGGCAAAACGGATTGATGTTAAGCAAAACTGTACAAATTGCAGATTTGGAAGCGATAGGCTAAAACGAGAATTTCTAGTTCCGTCCATCACTGGAGAGTTTGTGGGATGTATCGGTGCCAGTGAGCCGGGAGCGGGTTCGGATGTCAGCGCGCTCAAGGTAGATAGGTATCAGCATTGAGCTTTGGTTGAGGGGATAGTTGTATTGAAAAAATTCCAGGATTCCTGTTAAAAAAATAAATTATTTTTAACTAAACAGACAAAAGCTGTTCGCGTAGGAGATGATCTTGTCATAAACGGTCAGAAGATTTGGATTTCTAATGGACTCAAGGCTGATTGGGCGTTGCTGCTAGCGAATACGTCGGAAGGACCACCACATAAAAACAAGTCGCTGATTTGTTTACCGTTGAATACAAAAGGTATTACATGTTTTCTGAAACTGAAAAAAGAAGTTACAAACAAAGCGTTTGAGAGCTGAAAAGATGTTCTTGTGAAATAAGTTGTGACGTTGGGTCTTAAGGACCTGTTGTATAATGTTTTGTGTCTGTATTTCAGGTGTAACCAGAACTAAAATACGCAAAATTGGTTTAAAATGTTCCGATTGGGCTCAACTGTTCTTTGAAGATGTGCGGATTCCTGCATATCATATTATCGGGAAAGAGGGTGAAGGGTTCAAATACATGATGATGCAGGTAAGAACGTAATTTTTTTGCTTAATGGATATAATTGTAATATGTTGTGCTGTGTTTAGCTGATTACAGGATTGATGAGTTGATAATCCTTGAAAATCCCTGAAAATTAGAATTCAAACTAGTATTAAATTAATTATTTTTGGTTTTTAGTTCCAGGACGAACGGCTCTCTTTTCCGCTTTACATGCTCAAATACCTGGAGAAAATGGTTAACTCGACCATTGATTACACTCAACAGCGGAAAGCGTTTGGGAAATCTATACTGGATAATCAAGTGGTTCAATTCAGGCTAGCTGAGCTACTTACGGAGATTGAAGCGCTAAGAGCACTAACTTACGTGGCTGTTGGTAAGTTTAATCTACATAGAAACTGGCTGAAACCGTAATTGTAAGTTTGGCTACAGTTACTTAAATGTTTTGCAGATCAACACACGGCAGGGAAAAATTCGGTAATGTTGGCATCTATGGTGAAACTAAAATGCGGGCGGCTTGCAAGGGAAGTAGCAGATTCTTGTCTTCAGTACTGGGGAGGAATGGGATACACCTACGAGAATTTTGTTTCCAGAGCTTTCAGAGATTCCAGGGCTGCTTCTATTGCAGGCGGAGCGGATGAAATATGTCTGAGAATTATGTCGAAACAGTTATACTCGTCAAAGTGATTTAAATACTTAGTTACTTAAGATTCGTTAAGGAAAAATTTCAGAATGAACCATGCTGTGAAAAATAAAAAACCTGAGCATCTAGATGATATTCGGTGAAATATAGCTTAAGAATTACAGAGAATAGATGGATATCCAAGCTGTGAAGATTGACCTTTCTCCAGTTCCAAGAAAAGCAGGGCACTATTTTGACTAAACGAGACTTGCATGTAGCACGTTTAGATATTCTAAACTTGGAAGCTGCTAAGTTGTAAGGATAACCTTTGATGGATTAAATTCTGGAGCGGTTGTGATTCCAGGAAAAGCTGGAGTTTCCTTCTTGGCTCTTCTGTGCCTCAATTTCTGATGAAGGCTGACAATCAGTTCTGAATTGAAGCCTGAACAGAGCAGAACTAAAGAACGTGGACTACATTGAACTAAAAGTTATAAATCAAGGTTGTTAAACACTATTAAAGTCAAGATGAGTAAAATAGGTTCGGTTACGTTACTGCTATTCCTCCTGGGTTCATCTCTGGAAGCACGGAACATGTATCCCAAAAGTGCGACGCTAGAAGATCTGGTTTCCCTGAGTGATAAAATCAGAGACTTCAAGCCGGTAAGTTTGTGTAACTTAATAATGTCCCAGTTGACATGTTGTAGACATCTTGGATGGTTGGAGGAGACCCTGGAGGTTAAAAATTTATACAATAAATTAATTAGGCTTGTTTAATTGCAGGTTCTAAGAGAGGAATTACTAGGAGCAAACCGGACGCTGGGGTTGGATCCGCAAACAGATAAACATTCTCCGGAAATATTCATGTGCTGTCCTCGAGCAGTTAACTTTGCATGTGATGACGACTACAAAATCCGTCAGCGTTCAAATAGTCATCGATGCGGTAAATACGTCAAGGAAGTTGAAAAAACGGAAGTTGGGTCTATACAGGAAAAAACAATGGTTGCTGCCACAAATGCCACTGACGTTCAAGTAGATACGTTGCAAGAAATCCAAAGAAACGTAGCACAAAAGCCTTCAAGTGCTCGAGGAAATACGACGGCTGCTGTTGCTTCTGTGGACGACCAGGCAGATATCTTGGTAGATGACGCAAAAGCTGCGGGAAGACCGAATATTAATAATTACAGATGTCAGCTGTGTGTGTACGAAGACTACATAGTTGATAAATTCTGTGATAGGGATTCCGAAGAAGGGATCTGTTTTGATATAAAGTTTGGCTGTGATTGGTATCCTCGTCCGCCGACGCAAGTCGTTGAAATCAATGGAGGAAATACATATAGACCGTTTTCGCATTGTATTGAGTATCAAAATGGAGCTAGTGGAGGATACTATCCTCGGCCTTAAGCGTAAAACTGAGCGGATACTAGGGATTGTTAGAAAAATGTACCTAATTTTTTAAGTATTTCAAATAGTAATTAATTACTTTGAGAATTTGAAATCAAAGACTACCTATGATAACAGTTTCCGAAGACTATTTTTAATCAAGGCGTTTTTTGACTAGTAAATACTACCTGCTGGTAATTTAAACGTTTCTGGTTTACATACAAAAATTTCACGGTCGGGTTATTCCGCATACAAATCAAAGCGAGTGCACTTAAAGTAAACCAAAACTGAAGCTACGATTTGACAATTCAATATCATTTTGATTTCAATCATTACTATATGTTTGCAATGCTGTTACGTAAAACCTGAACTCTGAATGATTTGGCAGGATCTAATTAAGTTAATTAAGCAGAGATGATAAGTTCATAAAAGCGGGGCGAGCTGGTGGTTGTTTCCTGCATGTGTCCAACTTGTTCCAAGAAAGCGTCCCCTCCCTCGTGGAGAGTTTACTGAGCGTCCAAAATCTCTTTGTGGCCAGTTTGCACGGAAGAATACCTGTAAAATACAAAAATAATTGCGATTAAGACATGATAATTAAAAGTTTGTTTGGCTAAAAAGTAAAAGGTTACACTGGTTTTCTCCATATAATAATAATAATAATAATATATAATTCCTCCATGAGTTTTATGATAATGAGGCTATTGCATGTATAAATTCGCATAATTATCAGGTGTCCATAAGGTACAGGAATTTGTTCTCACACCCTAGAGTTTGCGAATACTCGAGCCTGAATTCAGAGCAAAAATATTGACAGTAACTTGATTGTTTGCTCAAAAGATTGGCTTTTAATATTAATGGACTGTCTCAGAGCTGTTATGTGGCAGAAATATTGCTTATATTTTGCCAGAATCACTTGGCGATTCGCTGTTAAGACAAGGCAACTAATTTAAGTGCTGATCAAACCCAGGTGAATCTGGAAACCAGAAATGGAGAGCCTACAACTAGTTTCCCGTGACATGCAAATTGATTTAGCCCTGTTAAAAAGTATAGGGAAAAATCCTTTAAGTTACGATGAGGAAAACAAGGAAGGGAAAAAGTATTCTTTCTCACGTTCCTCAAAGGACACAATTTTGGCAGCCCTTCCAAACACTATAGCCATTTTGGCCTGGATCCTATTTCAGTACGAACTGTACGGTTCCGGTGATTCTATATCTGGAAACTTGTACGTCGGAACCAAAAACCAAATACTTTAGCCGTAACGGCGCACATTTTTAATTTTTAAAGGAATTCTTAACCAAACAGGATTAATTTTATGGGTAAATTATCCTTTGTACAGCTTTTACAGCTTCACAACTAAAGTTGGGAAGAACATCCGTGACTCGCCTTCAATTAATGGGAAAACAAAGAATGCGCTGGTATTCATCTTTTACTTTTCTTGGTCGTTTGTATCAGTGTCCGTGATTTATTCTTACGGAATAGTCTGGCTGGGCCTGGAGAAGTTGACGAATTTCCTAAACACTTGGTATAACTTCCGGGAGGACTTTGTGGAAACTTGTAAAAACGTTCAAGGGACTCACTTGGAGCAAATTCGAGGGACTGTATTCAAACAATCTTGGTTTGGAAGAATAACGCCTAGCCTCTACGTGGCTGTGCCGACAATTACAGCGCTTTGCATCATTGTTTACTACCAGTACTTTGTGCTAGAGGGCGCTCCTGTTGCAGGGTATCTTCTGCAGTATGCCTTGTACATTAGCTTGATTTACGGGGAGCACCTGGAAGATACGAAAGTGGTGATGCTGTTTGGTAGCGTTAGCCAGTCTTTTGGTCTTGTAAGCTTGATTTTTAATAGGATTATGTAAAAGTGTAAAAGGGAGTGGAAGATGGGGAAAAAATCGGAAAATGAGCCTCAGGATTAATTATTCTTTCAGATTCAACATGGATTCAGAGCTCTTGCATGCAACAAAGCTTTGGACAAGACGAGCATGGAAAGCGTTAAAGCGCTAACGCTTACTGCAAGGAGTCAGGCTGGGCTGCTGGGACAATATTTGTCACCGAGTCAAGTATTTCCGATTGTAGAATGCATCGTCTTGTTAACCTGCTCCTTGTTCGTCATCGTTAACCTGCCCAATGATGAGTCTCCTGTCATGCTATCTGTATTGCTGACGTCCTCATTGTTTCCGTTTATACAGATTTGCAGGCTTCTCTTTAAAACTTCTGAAGCTGAGAAGATCACGACGGCGGTACGATTTAATTTGAAAATTTTTAAATGTTAAATAGGTTCAATAATAATTTGTAAGCAAATGACGTTCATAATATCCAAGGGCTGTTCTTTGATATTTGAATATTGTGTAGGAACAAGAGCTGGCAAAGGAACTGGCAGTAACTGATTTAACTAGCTTCAGCAGCCATACGTTATATCAGGTGTGGATTCAAGGAATTAGTATGAATATTTGAGTGGGATAAATAATGGCTATCAGATGATGATATTCTCTTAACAATACCGGTGGCTTTGTTGAATACTTTTTCAGATTCAATGTTTACATGATTTGCTAACCTCCAGCCCAACAAGGATATCCTTTGGGACTTACGTCACGTTTGATAAACGCTTGCTTCTGTCTGTGAGTTGATATATTAAATGAATTTTCAAAGAGTTCTGGTAATTTCTGGCAATTCGACATGGTTCATATGATAGTTGCAATTAAATTCAGATAAATAGATTGTAAAGATTCTTTAGAAATAAATTTTTGTTTGAACAGGTGCTAACACAAGTTGTAACATACGAGATCGCCTTGCTCCAATTCGTTCAGCTCTAAAAGAAAACATGCGGCGTGGGAGAGGACAACTACAATTCGAATTCAATCAGAATTATGTGAAGAGAAATCCTCTGGGAATGCGATGCTCTCTGTGGAACGGAAGCGATTTCAATGAAGCGGGGATGATATATGCGGACAGCAAGTAATTGAAAATTGCGAAAGGAATCCTTACACTAAAAAGCAAAATTAATGTGGGAAAACGTTGCGTAAGAGGACACACATGCTAGGAAAACAAGACCAATTAGAATTAGAAAATACAAGATTAGCGAAATGTTTGTTATAAACATTCAGTTCAGAATGTCGCATAATGTACTAAATTCAATGACTCAACTAACTATCGGATAAACACGTATCAGAGAATAAAGTCTCTCGCCGGACTTTCACTTACGAACCAAGCTTGGAAAGAACGTTTCAAAAATACCGCTTGGTGCGTCTAAGAATTCTTAAAACGTTTTTAAAATGCAAACTAAAATATCCTATGCATTGATTTACTCATACGCTATATCGATGATAGCATCGAAAGGTAAAGTTATCCCGTCAACACCGTGCCCTTCGGAACTAATGTTCGCGGAGCCTCCTGGGTCTGGAGAAAAGAAGAGATTTGCCTTAGTAACTAGAGATCTAAAGGTGATTCTTAAACTACTAAGCCTAGTGGGGACATGCCCTATAGAATTTTCTGGAATTGAAGAGGGTGTCTACAGGAGGCAAGGATGGGGACCGCTGTCAATTCTGTCAAGACTGGTGGCAACGATGGGTGGGATAAACTGGATAATATTTTTCTTCGCTTTTGGATTGCGGATACCCCTGGTAACTAGTGGAAGGTATACAAGATGTAGAAGAAGGTAGTAACCCGGATATTTAATTGCAATTAAGACGGTTCACATAAGAAGATTATTTACAGATTCGGCGCTTTCCATGATTTCCTCGCTTCTAATTATCACGTGAACGGGAATTCTACAGGAAGTTCCAGCGCAATCGGGACGACCTTTTCGTTTGTAACGATGACGCTTCCGGCGGTTCAGGTCATAACTTCAATTATCGAAGGGGCTCACGTAAATTATCTGATACAATTTCTTCAAGGATGGGACCTGTTTCATGTGACATTGAAACAAATATTTCCGTGCTCAGAATTTGGAAACCACCCTGAACTGGAAGATACACGGATTGCTGTGTGGTGTAAAATGCTTTTTCTCGTTACCATGTTTGGGATACCTCTGCTCTGGCTACTTTTGTCATCAAATGCTTTCAGCTTTGGGGAGTATACGCGATGGGATTTTTTTCAATGTTATGATTTTTTTATGATCCTCATGATCGGGCTACATTTCTTTTGGAACGAGGTTGGACTGGATTTGAAATGCACTAGGTTGTTCAAGTCGATTAATAGAGGATACAAGGCAGTGAGTGGGTTTGCAATTTTTGATTTTTAGAGAATTACAATTTTGTGAGGAAAAATAATGAAAATTATATACTGTATATATGTGCACCTTTAGATCCGAGTGGGAATAGAAGATAACCTTATTTGGCAGCCTCTTACTAGTTTGCAAGTGCAGAAATGGAGGGTCCTGATTATGATGGCAAGGGATCAAACGTGTTTGGTATCAAAACATATACAGATGAACCAAACGGCTCTGGTGTTGCAGGCTGTTGTTTTCTCGACGGTTGCTATATTTCTTGCAATGAAAATGTCACTGATTAATGCACAAATGAGCTCGCTGTCTGTTGTATGGGTTTCCTTTGCTCTGTTTCTTCAAATGAGGCTGCTGATAAAAACTAAAAAAGCAGAAAGGGTAACGAGGACGGTTAGTAAGGCGGTGAATAAGTGTATAATACAATTATATATTTATATATAATTTAGGATCTAAAGGATTTCGTTGTTAAGCTAATGAATTGATTTTGAATTCTAGGAATCCGAAATTGCTCACATCCTTTCTCGTATAAAGATGGAGGAGCTAGATGAAGCTACTGAAATACAGGTAATAAGAAAAGCAATTATCAACGAGCCTGCATACTTCACAAAGACTGAAGTAATGGAAATGGATGTTGTGATTGTGTGTTGTTCTACAGATAAATATCACTCGAAACGTTATGGAAATGAAGCCGATTCGGGTTCAATTAGGTCAGTCTAAAGCGTTCGACCGAAATATTGTCCTAAAGGTACACATGATGCAGTTTATGGTTTCTGATTCTGGAGAAATGCAATTGGTGCTCATATGTTTTATACGTATGATATTACAGATAATGCATCATGTTGTAACATATGTTGTTGTCTTGATGCAATCTGCGCAAACGTAAAAGATTTTTGCAAAGAGGAGAGAAGGAACAAGAATTGAGCATGGATTAACGCAAACTAAGTTAGTGAAACGAACTATTATAGGTATTGACACAGTTTTGACTTGTATCATGTGTAAATCATGTAAAATCCGATAACAGTAAACAAAATCGATAGTGATGCAGATCTGTGAGAGTTTTGAGCCGAAGAGCTACAGTTTGTTCCAGAAGGTTTGCTATTTTGTTTCGGTTTTCTGAAAACCAAGCATTTGGCCCACTGTTGGAGTTCTGTGGTTTTGAATGGTTTACTGAGAAATGCACAACCTGAACCAATATTTACCCCACGCAATCCCTGGATGGAACTGAATAAGAATGAAGACTTACAGTCTTAAAACCGAATGAGCAGCAAAATTCTAGCTCATTCAGTGAATTCATTCAGGCCGGTGTTCAAGATGATATTCACAAATTTACAGCTTGCCTGTATTTTCATCCTTAGCGTAGGGATTACGCAAGCGGAAGTTGCAGATACAACAGCAAAATTCATGTAAGTTATTTACGTTTGTTCATGTAAAAATCAGGTTTGATGAGGCTCTGAAAAATAGCCGCGACTAATTACAGAGGAGGATGGATTCCGATAGGACCTACCCCAGGTCCTACACCTGCACCAACTCCAGCGCCCTCAACTGTGTCGCCTACGACTCCAGGTAAATTGATATTAACTGAATAGTTTTATAGCATGTTTGTAACGGGTAAATACTTTGATTTTTAGCGGATGATGTTGCCTTGAATACCATCAACTCGTTCAGAGCGTCTCACGTGAATACACTTCCTGTCACTTATAACCAGACGGTAATATCCTAGCCATAGGAACGAGCAAGGGTTTCATAAATTCTAAAGTGTAAATTCGGTAGAAATATTATTTGTTGATTACACAACTGAATTTTCTAGCTCAAAGACCTTGCACAAGCATGTGCTGATCAACACGCTGCGGACGGGAGTATTTCGAACGTGTGCGATGTCGGTGGAACCTGTGGAGAAACAACAGCTCTGAATCCTAATAGTCAAGCCGCAAATGGACTTCGGGGATGTATTTCTGATACAGTGTCTGGGTCGTGGTTCTCGCAATGGAACGCTGCTGTAGGATCTGGAGCAATTAATCCAAATAGACCCGTGTATACACAAGAGTGTGCCGGTTATACACAAATGGTTTGGCAAGCTACAACGCAAGTCGGATGCGGGTACAGCACCCAGACCTTTAACGACCCTGGAACTGGAATGGCTCAACATGTTTGTTCTTGCGTTTGGTGTGTTGCAGGAAACACTCCGACTACGTTCCCTACTAATGTTAGACCCCCTATTTTTCCTTAAAGGTTACGATGTCTGATGCTTTGCTCAGAAAATTGCAGATGAATTAGCAGATTTCTAATATACGATTTCCTGAGTAGATTGCTTACTATAACCATTAGGAAGCCCTAAAAATGATACAACTTTTTAGTGCTGCAAGGGATTGGGGGCACTGCATAACGTAGTAAACATGTGTATAGATTTAAAGAAAATAAAATACATTTGCTTACCCATAGTACATGAAAGCGGCTCACTGCCGTTCGTAACATTGTAAGTTTTCCTAAAGGAAAGAAACTATTTGGCATTCTTCTTTTCCTTCACAGAGCTCTGATCACTCGCGAACAGTTGCTGAAGACGTTCTTCCTTGTCAAATTCCCATAAGTGTAGCACAATATTGTCAAAATAATCTTCACCAGCCAATACATCTTTTAAATTTTGTGTTGTAAATCCTATGCGATGGTCAGTGCAGCGATCCTGAGGGAAATTGTAAGTTCGAATCTTTTCGGATCGACCAGAAAGTCCGACTTGTAATTTTCGTTTTTGTCGTATCATACTCTCCTGTTCCTTTAATCTTGCTTCATAAATCTTAGTTCTGAGCATTAGCAATGCAACTTCGCGATTACGGATTTGTGAACGTCCCATTTGGCACTCGATGACAATTCCAGTTGGTTTATGTGTTAACCGCACAGCACTTTCTGTAGTATTGACGTGTTGGCCACCAGCACCGCTGGCTTTTTTTGCTTCAAAAATGAGATCTTGGGGGTTTATCACTACATCCACATCTCGAGGAACAGGTAAAATAGCAACCGTTGCAGTACTTGTGTGTACCCGGCCAGCCTTTTCAGTTTTAGGAACACGTTGTACTCGATGGACTCCACCTTCGAACTTGAGCAGTTTAAAAGCACCAACACCGGAAACATTTGCACTTGCGCGACGGATTCCTCCTAAAATATTTTAAAATTAGTTACATAGAAAAATTAGCTATGCAATGAGGAGTTGTTTCAAGGAGTGACATTTAAACTACTGTTCTGCTTATTACCGGATTCAGTTGTCTCGAACGAAGTAACATTCCATTCCATGCCTTTGTAATTTGAAAAATGTTCGTACATTTCGAATAGCTCTTGGGCAAATAGCATGGCTTCTTGACCACCAACGCCAGCAGCGACTTCGATAGCAACGTCATTTCGATCCAAGGGCTCTGCAGGGACAATGTTCTCGAAAAACTGCAGGAAAACCATGCCAGTATTGTAATCGTACACTATTCTTCGATTTAAAAATCTTGCAGCTTTATCAGTGATTAAATACACTTAATGAATCAATTAATGTCTCTAGTGAATTTCCTTACCCTCTCCTCCAAAAGCTTAAGTTCATTTTCCAACTTCCGGGCATCTGAAGCAGCAATCTCTTTCAAGTCTTGATTTTCTGTTGAAATTAAAAACAAAATTGTAAGACACTGATTTTACTGATTGATTGATGATTATGGATTAGCGATTACAAAGTTTTCAATATTCATATAATTGGAATACCCATCCACCTTTCACGAGAGTGTTTAGCTCCTTTAATTCCTCCATCTTCTCCAGAATTTTCTGCACTACTCCGTGTACATGAGGATTGTCTTGTTGGGAATTTTCAGATGTCTCTGCCAAACTCGCCATATAATTTTGTACATTCACATCCGAAATGCTTAACTTATGGGCTTGTCTCGTTAAGATTAATAATTCTAATGGTCTACAAATTTCTGGAAAATATTTACGTGTGGATAAAGATATCGCACAGCTATAAGATCTACATGATAAGACACTCATTTCTACGTTTAAAACACTAATAATCGATGCGCTTTTGGTAAGAACCAATCTTCGCAGCGGGCTCCAGAAAAAAGCCATGCTAAATGCGAAATCTATGCAAATTGGAATTAGTGCAAATTTAAAGCTTGCCTAGAGCCTATATCAACACATTACAGACTAAGAATTAAATCTTACTATACTACTAGACACACCATACTTAAACAGCGATAAACAGTTAAAAATTAAAAACGGTTATAATTCAGAAAATAGCACGTGGTACGTCTTCTTTTTTGACACCGCTGTAAAAATTAAACACATGATTTTCTCACGACACCAAATGAACACATATAGTGCTGACATACGAAGCTAAAAACTGCGCACAGTATTACGCCCCGCTTGTTTGAAACTCATTTTGTCGGATGTGCACCAGCGCATATGTATATCACAGGTGATGTTACGGAGATTGTAATTACACAGCGGATAAATGCGTATTTTGTTCTAGGACGTTCGCGAATTTATTATTTCGCGAACTGCGTAAGGTAACTTTAAGCAGTAAAAAGTGAACTTCAGTTATTGAAGTCTAAAATATTGTTGAATTAAGTAATCGTAGTTATACACACAAGCTGTTCAGTGTAGCCGGCGATTCCGTGTGAGGTGTTGAATAAAGGAAATTTGAGCGCGTCGAAACATTGTGCAACAACTATTTGTTAAGGTAATTAAATGTATTATATGGTCGATTTTAATTATTGTATATTGAGGTACGTTAATATTTATTAAGAGCAGTTAATGGTGAAGTGCAGGAAGCTATAATTAAGGTTTTTTTTCTTTTTCAGACACTGAATTCTTTCCTTTGCCACGCCACAAGAGCTGCGAGCAAACCGAAGTCAAGAAAGTTGCAGGCTGCAAATACCAAGTACAATCTACGTGTCAATGCGGAAACTTAGTTGTAAGTTTATTTTCCGACTTAAATATCTCAAAATCATGCATTTTTGGGTAAACTAAATACCTTTGTCATTACAGGTCGGAAGTCAGAATGAGTGTCTCAGCAGACATTTTGACGGTGCCTGTTGGTTCTGATGTCAACAATGGTAAATCGGAAGAGTCGGATATGGACGTAAATGGCTGTGATAGTGAACCAGTGAAAACCATTCCAGAGACATCAACAGAAAAGAATGACGTTAGTGTGCCTGAACCTGAATCTCGCAACGGGGGAGTTGAGGATGAGGAAACAAAACGTAGTCTGCCTTCTGTAACGCCGGATGATATTTTTACAGTTATTAGCGATGATAAACGTGTGAGGAAAAGGTGGGTTAATCGGTGGATTTCCTTTGGTTTGTGGAAACTTGTGTTGTATACGTTAGTCCATACTTACCCTACATGGTAGTATAAAAAGGATAAAAACGACAAATAATGTGACTAGGAACGTGGTCAGTTGTGTCTAACATGTTAGTCGTAGTGTGAAGGCAAATGAATTCCTATTTTAGTAATTGATGGGCTTTAATGTCATCCATGCTTTGCTTTTAAAAGATTAAGTAATCGCTACGATCGTTGAAAGATAGTTTTTGTGAAGCAAGGAATATTAACGCAGTAACATTTTCTCTTATTTTGATTTTCAGGGATAATGTTGATACAGCTGAGATATGCCCTAATACTAAGCGAATTAAGCTTCTGACTAACAAGACCAGTCTTAAGAAAAATAACGGATATGACGATGGAGGAAGCAGTTACTTATTTCCGGAAGAAGCTTTATACAACCTCGAAATAGTACGGTTATACATTATCCACTGCGTCAACATGTTGCTACACTAAATCTTTAATTAATGCAAGTAGATACAGTTATGGGTTGCATTTTTTGTTACAGCATAAAATTGAGCTTCTGCTGCATAAGGTCCCTGTCAGCGTTCAGAGAGCGAGAAGCCTTCTACTCAATCCGGCTGTAGATAACGATGTGCAGCTCTTTGATGGTTCCACCTGTGGTGTCGATGAGTACACTGTGTTCAAGTACCTTGCTAAAGAAGGTTACAGACTGCGAAGACCCAAGAAGATCGTTACCAAGCTGACCCGTGGTGCCTATGCTAAGACTTCTCCCAGTACCGTTTTGAATATAATTCCACAGAAAACGAATGGCTCTTCTTCCGAGCCGACTACTATTGATGCGGATGTAGTAATGGAATCGGATTGTCAGCAAATTGAACTACCTGCGGAGGATAAGGACTCTAGTATAAGAAAAGTTTCACCGGGACCGATATCACCAGGAATAGCTGTGAAACGAGACCATAGTTCAACGGATGTTGATGTAATTGGATCTCCCAAACGACTTAAACTAGAAGGAGCTGCCGCAGCTAATGACAGCAATGTACAAAATACTTCAGGTGTCACGAACGGAGGAGGTGAAGAAAGAGAATCCAGCTCATCACCAGACATTATTTGTGATTATCAGTCTCCGTGTGTCGGTATGGTTGGTGCGGAAGTTACGTTTGCAGATGACGCCGAGGAAGAGGAAGGTAACGATGAAATAATGGTTGATACTAGTCAGGATGATGTTATTGAAATTGGTGACAGCGACTCCTCGATCAGTGAGGATGCAGAGCCTATGCCCTCAACTAGCAAAGGTCCTGAACCTTACACGGTGTCAGAAGTGGATTCTGATATCGAGTTCATCGACGAAGTAATAATAACTCACCCTGGCGTAGATATCGAAGAACTCCGTGGAGGCGATTCTGCCGACGAATCGTTTCAAGATGAAGATGCCGAGGATTTCAGTGAAAGCGACTTATCTCAAGACGGTTCTATGGAAGCTACCGATAACACTAATATCGTTCGAGAAGAAACCAAAGAGAAAGGATTCAATGGACGTGTTCAGGATATTGTGGATTTGGTTAGCAGTGATGAAGATGAGTCTCAGGGAGCAAATAAACTACTTAGCCCAGAAGTTAAGGAGTTTTCGGAGTCGATTTGGTCTAAGCTGGTGCCAAAAACAACTGCGGTATTTAAAATCCCTCCCACAGAACTGCTGCCAAAAGATATTGGCCAAGCGGATGCAAGTTTGCCGTATTCTAGCCCGAATACTAAGGAAGGAGAAAAGAAAGAAGATGAAGAATCATTAGAAGAAATAGTTGATAATTTGAACATAGCGGAAGAGTGTGAAATGGAAGACAATGACAAGTTCGTACCAAAAGACTGGCAAGATTGGAGAACTCATTTAAAAAAGACTGCAGCTGACGTGTTCAAGACTTCTTTGCTTGGAGAGGCTTTCACAGCTTATCAATGGAAAGATGCAAATCCCAGTGAATTTGCTCAGAGCAGCTTGAATCTTTGGCCGAAAGCAAACGGATCAACTGATGCAGATGTGGAGATCATAGAAGACGGAAATCAAGGCTCTGAATTTGAGAATTATCATCGCTTTGATCTTTATCCCCCTTCTGATAAAAAGGCCGGGAAGACGAAGCTCGGGGTAGAAGTTCAATCAGCTTTTCGCGTTTTAATTGCGCGGTAATTTTCATTGTACAAATTACTACCAGTTTATGAAAATCCTTTTGCTTAAACTAATCACCTAAATAAAATGTATGATATTTTACAGGAGTACCGCTCCAGTAGTACAGAATCTCCATTCCTTGGCTCGTCAAGAGGATAACACACCGGTGCTTGTTGCCGTAGTTGATGAAGATCAAGCTGTTACATTTATATCTTTAGGATCTACAGGTGCAAGTAATTTGTTCGATAACAGCACCGTGTGACCACTTGAAGAGAATGAGTGATCATATTCCGACAAGTCTGATATGAATGCCTTCCTGTTAACTCATGTGACGTAGAATGAAGCATATTTTCTCAAGGTCTATGCTTTCGTCATGTATTCCGTTTCAAAACAAACTATTAGTTAAGTAGATGTAAGCAAGCTTTTCTGCAATTATAAAACCGGCAGTTCGCAGTAGGATTGACCTTATTATTATAATTATTTGATACCGTGATAAGGCTATATCATGAAGGATATTTCAGAGTACGACGGACAAAAACCGAGGATGCTGAATAACGATTATCTCGCAACTAATCTAAAAGCTTGTGGTAGTGCTACGTCTTAAGTGTTTAAATGTCTCTCTAGTGCTTTCACAAATTTTCTTTCTCCTTCAAGTACACATGTAGATGGTAGATACAATTGTGTAATCTAAATTTTCAGAATTTACCAGTAGGTTAATCATATTGTAATTGTACTGTTTGGATTGGAAGAGCGTGCAAATTTTGATACAACATGTAATAAAAGAATAGGCACATTAGTTCGAGTGCAAGAAAAAATGTGATGTTCCATGCAATTGGCTTATATGGAGGTTGCTTGTTTTAATTGCAAATCATACGTTTTTTGAGGCTAGTAACTGAACTTAATCTAATTAAACTGACCGACAAACACACACGTGCCTTTTTTAAAAAAAATGTAATTATATGCTGCTCCAAAAATCCGCCCTTAGTTGTTAGTAGAGTCCGTATATCTCCATGTATCACATTGCCCCAAATTTTAGGGTCTTCAGACTAGCCAATAGAACTTTTTGGAACTAAATAGTGCGCATCATAGATGTTCCGCCGCGGCTTACTTAAAATTTTCGTTCGGTACGATTTTTGCAGTAGCGGTTTCTGGCACAATTTTAAAATTAACGATTTATCGTTAAACTACACAAAACCGGATCGCTATATTATAATAACTTGGGTATGAGGCCATCGAAAAATACATAGGTTACTTCAATGAAACGTGATTAAGGTGTGAAATCTTTGTCAGCGCTGCAGTAATATACAGTGTTGTGTTTTCATCATAAATTTTATCTTGTGGCAATTAAATTTTTCACTAAAGTTAACTGCGTTATTCGCTCGCTTTTCAGGTACGTTATTACAGAACAACTATTTCAAGTTTATCGCATTCGGTAGCTTTATGTTAATCGGGTTGGTCAGTTATTAGTGATATTCTTATGCATTACTGAAAGAATTACTTACGCTATTAATTGCAGCCTGAACTTGGCATGGATCCTGCGCGAAGATCACGGTCCAAGTCGAGGTCACCGAAGCCTAAATTGAAACGCTCAAGGGATGACCGAGATCGAGGATATGATAGGGACAGAGAAAGGAACCGTGATAGAGGTGAGAGGGATATGAGGGACAACAATCCGCGAAATCGATTTGACAACCATCGGGACCATGCTCCAGAAAGGGATCGAAGAGATCGAGATAATGATAATGACAGAAGAAGACGAGATGATAGGAATGATAGGAAAATGGATAACAGATACGAAGAAAGCAAATATCATCATAATAAGTCTAATGAAATTTCCAAGGCTAAACTCAAAGCTGAATTGGAGGAAGAAGAAGTTGAGGACAACAAAGAGAAAGTGAAGAAAGAGCCGCTATCACTGGAAGAACTGTTAGCAACCAAGAAAGCTGAAGAAGCTGCGAGAAGCAAGGTTGGAATTTTATTGCATAAACTTGTTTTCGGATTTTTCACTATTTGATGATGACGTAAAAGGCTAATTTGGATTTGATTTTTGATACAGCCTAAATTTTTGACGAAAGAAGAGAGAGTGGCTGAAGCATTAAGGAAAAGACAAGAAGAAGTTGATTTGATGCGAAAGAAACAGGACGAAGAGCGTCAAAAAAGAATAAGCTTTCAGAGAGAAGCTGAAGATTCCCGGAAATCAGATCGGGATCGAGATCGAGAAGCTCGGCGAAGGGAAAGAGAGCGTGAGAGAGAACGTGAAAGAGATGCGAAAATTCATGAGGAGGGGAAAGACGGGAAACCTCGTGAGCGGGAGGTAATTATTCGTTAGTTAAATAGTGTTTAATGAAAGATTTAAACTAATGTGTTAGTAATTGAAAGACTGGTTTTGTTTGATTGTAGGAAACAGTGCTGGAATTGTCTGAGAAAGATAAGGAGAAGGAACTCGACGCAATCAAAGATCGGTATTTGGGAGTGCTGAAACGGAAGCGGAGAATGCGGAGATTGAACGAAAGAAAGTTTGTGTTCGATTGGGATGCGACGGAAGATACCTCAGTGGATTACAATCCCATTTACAAGGAACGACACCAAGTTCAATTTTACGGACGAGGTCACGTTGCAGGCATAGATATCAAAGCACAGAAGAAGGATCAATCTAAATTCTATGGTGATCTGCTGGAGAAGCGTAGGACGGAAGCAGAGAAGCAACAAGAAAAGTAAGAGTTACACATGAAATGGATAAGATTGGTAGGAATGTAAATGCTTGATTTCTAAAATAATAATTGTTTTGCAGGGTTCGATTGAAGAAAGTTGAAAAACGGGAGGAAAAACAGAAATGGGATGATCGTCACTGGAGCGAAAAGAGGGCAGACGAAATGAATGAAAGGGATTGGCGTATTTTCCGGGAAGATTACAACATTACTCTTAAAGGTGGAAGGATACCTAATCCGATTCGAGATTGGAAGGAATCTTCAGTTCCTCCCAAGATATTGGAACTCATTGAAAAAGTCGGTTACACGGAACCCACTCCAATTCAGCGCCAAGCCATTCCTATCGGATTGCTCGTAAGTGTGAAAGTAGCTTTAATTGATGTTTTTAAAGGAGCGGAACAATTCGTAATTCATTTCTAATCAACTTTTCAGAACCGAGATATTATTGGTGTTGCTGAGACCGGGTCTGGTAAAACATTGGCTTTCCTTATTCCGCTTCTTGTATGGATCGAATCTCTACCGAAAGCTGAAACTGCAAAATCAGTTGATCAAGATCAAGGTCCTTACGCTATTATTCTTGCTCCTACTCGTGAATTGGCACAGCAAATCGAAGAAGAAACTGCCAAGTTCGGTAATCCACTGGGTATCAGAACTGTGGCTGTTATTGGAGGTCTTTCGAGGGAAGATCAAGGCTTCAAACTGCGTATGGGTTGCGAGGTATGAACTGCTCCATAAATAGAAATATAATTTATTGTGTTTGAAAAGACTTGTATTATGATTGTATTATGTTTGTGTTTCTATAGATTGTTATCGCCACCCCTGGTCGTCTCATTGATGTTTTGGAAAATCGCTACTTGGTCTTAAATCAGTGTACCTATATTGTTCTTGACGAGGCAGATAGGATGATTGACATGGGTTTTGAGCCGGATGTGCAAAAGATTTTAGAGTTCATGCCTGTTACGAACCAGAAGCCTGACACAGAAGAAGCAGAGGATGAAAATTTGCTAATGCAGAACTTCTATTCCAAGAACAAATTTCGACAGACAGTCATGTTCACAGCAACGATGCCTCCGGCTGTGGAAAGACTGGCGCGTAGCTATCTGAGAAGACCGGCTGTTGTGTATATCGGTTCTATCGGTAAACCAACGGAAAGAGTAGAGCAGATCGTCTTTCTTCTTTCCGAAGGAGAAAAGAGAAGAAAGCTTATGGAGATTCTCGATCGTGGATTGGAGCCACCCATTATTATATTCGTCAATCAAAAGAAGGGAGCAGACGTTCTGGCTAAAGGACTGGAAAAACTCGGGGTACGACTTGTTATAATGTTCTGTAAATGTATTGATTGATGTCCATATTACTTAGAGTTGAATTTATATTGAATTGTTTCTTGAATTACAGTATAGTGCGTGTACTTTGCACGGAGGAAAAGGTCAAGAGCAGCGTGACTACGCGTTGCAGAGCTTGAAGTCTGGAACTAAGGATATTTTGGTAGCAACTGATGTAGCTGGAAGAGGTATTGACATCAAAGATGTCTCGCTGGTTCTTAATTACGACATGGCTAAATCCATTGAAGGTATGATAGAATTTTCCATAAACCTTAATACTGAAGTTTGACTAAAACATGCATTAGTTAGTCTAGAAATAAATGTTTAGCTACAAACATAAATTATTTATGTTTTACAGATTATACTCATCGTATCGGTCGAACGGGTCGAGCCGGTAAAAATGGAGTTGCTATATCATTTGTAACAAAGGACGACTCTGGGTTGTTTTACGACTTGAAGCAGATCCTCATCAACAGTCCAGTATCAAATTGTCCACCGGAAATCGCGAATCATCCCGACAGCCAACATAAGCCTGGCACTGTTGTAACGAAGAAAAGACGAGAAGAGACAATTTTTGCATAAGTTAAATATTTTACACAGGAAGTGACAGTTACACATAATAAGTTTTGTCTTCATATAATTTATCACTGTACTACATGGTATTCTTTTGATGACTGATAAAAGCGTGCTCGGAAGCATTCCGTGCCATCAGATGAAATTTGCAGAAACTTGCTCGTGCCCAAATCTCATAAGGGAGATTGCATATTCAGTTAAGGAAACTAGGAGAATGAGGCAAGGAGTTGTGTTTACGTACATGCGTTTCCCTGGAGACATATCTGAATCGCGCTGTTTCCAGCTCAAAAAATGAAATGTCGCGGTGCAAATCAAACAGGTTAAAAAGCAGTGTATGAGTGACTAAATGCGTCGTATAACAAATATGAATTACTAATTCGATATAGCTATACATTTAAAATTTGAGCCAAACAATCAGATTTAGAAGCATCCGTAAGAGACTAATCAAGTTATTGGCCAATTCGCCAATACTGGCGGACGTAGCTTGATGATTACAGTAATGGAATCACTGAATGCCTTCCACCATTAACATGGTATTTAGTCGAAGTGATCATGATGGTTGAGGTAATTGTGAATGTACCGTTCGTTTAGTTTGGACGTGTTGTAATATACACTGTATGTTACTTATAAGTTAAGGCAAGTATGTAAATTTAATTTTGTTTTTGCAGAATGTCAAATGGCGACAACTGGCAGCGTAAAATCGCTGCGGAAGAAACGGCCGCCCTATCCGAAAGTTCCGAACAGGTGCCTGCAAGCGTTGTATATGAAAGCACTAACAAGTCAGCCTCTTCAGTTACCGCTTTTGATCATCGAGTGTATCTCGAAGATCATTTCGGAGCAGCTAAAGAATTCAAATTATACGAGATGATAGAAACTTTCCCGTTCGTTCCTCATTTGTACCAAGAGTCGAAGCGACTGCGTCATAAATCCAAGAACAGATACATTGTTTTGAATTCAAAACTCAAACCCCTTCTGTTTGTTAGCGAAATGAAAATCTCGTTATTTTCGAAATGGTGGTTACGTTATTTTGTATTTTCCCTGGATGGAACATTCATTATGTCCATTGATCGAAGAAGCCCTACTCACTGTTTGTCCATGTTTTCTTGTAAAAATAATGCGGAAATTAGGGCATACTCTCAAGCAGATGTAATCCTACACCGTGAGTGAAATTAATGACATTTGGTTAATCTATAGTTACCTTTTACGGTAGATTTTAAGCTAACAACATAAGTTTATCGGTTCGTTTTTCAGCTTCCTTGGACGAGGATGACCAAACGGCATTTCATGTCCGACTTGGAACGGGGGATTTTATAGGACACTGGAAAATGGTAGAGAGCTCCACAGCAGCTCCACAAGCTAATACCTTACCACTCAAGCACGTTGTATTCGATGACCACCATTTTCCTGTCATGAAAGCAAGAGAAGTAAGCGATGATCACAACCCAAACGCACCAGCTCGTAATTACGTAGAAGTGTTCCAAGGGGATTTTTCAGTAGCCAAGATTTCACATAAAAGTACTGGGGAAGAAAAAGCGGAATTCGTCTTGCCTGTAAAAGACGAGAAAAGCGAGACGTTTACTAGTTTAACTCTCATAAATACTGATTATAGAGCACAATTCCCCGTGGAACTTCATGTATGCGATAAAGCTCTTATACTTGGTCTACTATTAACAGAAATGAAATTAGACCAATTGCATCTCTAGAATTTTTGATTTGTTAAAAGCTGGGTTGGAAATATTTTGATGTAGTTATTTTGATTATGGATTTGACATACATGTACAACTTTTCGTAAGCTAATAACATTTTAAGCGTGATACTAAAGCTGTAGAAGAAAAAATTGTCTTGGTGACTCCTATTGGTTACGAGGGAATCAAAAATCAGATTATAATATGGACGGGAATAAGTAAAAGCGGTTAAATTTTATACGGACGAATATATATTGAAGAAAAGATCCGAGAAAATTGTTGTGGCATTGGCTGATTTTGAATAATTGTAGAACTTAGCTGCCAAATATGGACAGGCCTACGTTCCGTAAACTTTTAAACTATTTTCGAGTGGATTCAGTTGCGCATTGGGAAATTTTACTAGCCTACAAATGATCAGCGGCATTCGTACAAGGATTTGGCAACCTCCAGTTCGTTTCAAGTTATGGACGAGCCTAACTTGAACCCTGAAGATTTTGGCTTGTTGTTATCTTGGACACTATACTGAAGGGAGTTCAGTACAACCGGAAGTGGAATATCCGACTAATCCCGCCCTAATTTATTTAAAAAACTTGTGTATTTACTGTTAGTTAGGTTAAAGCGGTATTGGCTAATGACTGCGTTAGATGGCAGGTTAATGATTTGTTAACGTCCATCGGTGATACGGATGCCGAAAAGATTAAGGCATGATTAGTAGAAACTGATGCAAAGTAGTAATGGCGAAACAACCAGCAAAGAGCTTAAAAGTAACAGCTTCCACGCCAATAAGGTAGCTCCAGAGTTCAAGAAATATCCTGCTAGATTAAAGAAATCTGGTACTCCGGAAAATAAGCCAAAAGATAAGCTTGAAATGACAATTGCCAACAAACGACGCATCGTTTCGGAAGATTATGCAACCGAAGCTTCACTCCAGCCCCAGCTCCAGGCAGCAAGCACTAAAAGGATACCATGGAACGGGTCGCCGTCCAAGCAGATTCTGAATGTGGTGCCCACTAGGCTTGCGCGGGTGAAACAGCGTGCGCAGCAAGGGCAAAGTGAGGGTGGAACAGAGATTCAAAAGGAAAGCAGTGATACGGTAACCAACAAGCCCAAAAAGCCTAGCGGAGAATCTGGGAAGCAGGGCGGGAGGAAGAAGCGCAGTCTATTGGTGAAGGAAGAGAAAAGTCGTCGGCGCCCTCATCGTGTTTCCTCAATCGAATCCTATAAAGGATCTCCTACAAACAGTCCGCAAAAGTCCGGTGGGATATTTAGACCTCCTGAGGTTGAACCTGCGCGACCCCAGCGCAATGAAAATGTTCGGCGAAAGAACAAACCGAAATCGTCGGAAACATCTTTGAATCCAACAAAGGGTGCGTCGAGTCCAACCAAGACGATTTCGAGTCCAACCAAGGCCGTTTCGAGTCCAGACAAGGCCACACTTAGTACAGCTAAAGGCGTTTCGAGTCCGGCTCCCGCTACTGCCAAGGCCACACCACCGAGTCCAGCCAAAGCGGACAAAAAACCAGCTGCACTTGCATCATCGCTACCCGCAGCGGAACAGAAATCCGTCGCGAAGTTTACCCCTCGCCGAAACAGTAAGTTGACACAAAAAACGGATGAGCAAGCGTCTCGGCCGGTGAAGACGGTGAACTTGAAGACTACCGTTGGGACGGAGCATCCAAGACGTGTTCGCGGTTCCCACAAAGAGGCTTCTGTTTCAGCGAATCAATACGAAGACATTGTGGTGGCAAGCTTGGAAAAATGGCGGACACGGTTTAAAAAATCAAGCTCACAGCCCAAGGATCCAGAGGAATTAAAGAATGAGGCGGATTTGCGGAAAATGTTGCACGACGCAGCGACTAACGCTCGACATGTATCGAGGCCTGAGCGAGAGCTTCAGGAAACGCATTTCCGTTCTGTCTCTGCAGGAAAGAGCTTAGAAGAAATTGCTGTTGTGACAGAAGGAATCCCCGCTTCGAAATCGAAACCGGCTCAAGAAGTTCGGGAAGATATAGAACAAATTCGGCATATGTTGAAAGTTCATTCTCGACGATCGAGTCTACCGTCGGCAGAGCGGCGGAAAACAATGGAGATGGACCTCGGGAAGCACACGATGCGGGACCGACTATTAACCATTGGAAAAGGTAAATTACATGAGGAAGACGGCGCCAAGGATGGGAGACCGAAGGCGGAAGCGCTTCATGTGCACTCGGTGACAGAAACTCCGAAATGTTTGGAAATATTGGAGCGCGTCACGGAATTCAGCATGTATTTGCGTCAAGAGCCGCTTGAATTTCGAGCACCGAAAAATCTGTATTGCGCTTACAATGTTCTTGATAACCGGGGTCATGGACTGTTTTACATTGTGGAATGTCACGATCGATGCTTTGCCTGCGCAGCTGTTAGCCATTTTCTTCCAATTTACAATTTGGACGGAGAACTTGTTTTGTTTGTGCTCAAGAGGAATCAGCATGCGTGCCAGCTGAGGAAAGCTTATCATCTTGCAACAAAGTCCGCTGAAGCTTATGTTCAAGCAGACGAATATTTGCAATGTATATATTAGTATTTGCATTGCTTTGGAATTATTTACATTTTGGATTAGCTGTGGCTTGGAATTTACTCTTTCTGTTTTTATGTGTAGCGACATTTAAAATATCGGACAGTCGGAAGTCTCGCTCAGCCTTCCATGTTCGACTCTTTGATGGTTCGTTTTTGGGCCATTATATTGAAATGCCTGTGGACGAAGTGAAAAATCCGTACAAGTTCAAAATCTTCAATGCAGCCTTCAAAGAAGTGTACCAGCTTCAAGAGACGCGAGGGTCTCGGCTCCTATTGCAAACTCCGTCGAATATCTCCAAAGTTGCGCTATCCAAGAACCCTCAATCCTATCTACAGATTTATCATGATCATCATCGGATTGGGCAGATCGTTACTGGAGCTGACCTTGGCCGATTTGGCATCAACTCCAGTGTGCCAATCACGTCATACCTGGCTAGCTTCCCGGCGGATCTTCCTCCTATCGATAAAGCCCTTATACTTGCCCTGGCGGCCGTTAGCGTAAGTTGTGTCACATGATAATTTTTTGTTTGGAGGATAACATATTATTATTCATGATCTCAAGGATTTATTGTGTTCATTGTTTTGTGTTCATTCATTCATTTATTGTGTGAGATTGAAGTGCTGATGTGTGATTTTGATTTTTTTCCGTTTCAGCATTGTGAAAGTGTAGTTGAGGATAAGCAGTGTTGCGCGGCTTGCTGCTATCTTTGTTTTTGCAGATGTGGGAGTGAGAATTCATGTGCAATTAGTTAATAGTGGTTAGATAATTTGATGGAGTTTGCATTTGACCTGGATATATTGGTTATGAATATAGTTACATGATAAACAGTTTACGCAATTTACTAATTATGGCTGTAGATATAAGTACGTGCAGTTATATAAGTTTGTTCTTGTGCTTTTAATAGTGGAGAAAATAATGATTTAGTTTATGCCGTTGATGGTATTAAATTCAGATTAATTTAATTGGATTAATTTGTTAGGTGTGTCTATCCTAAAAGTGTGACAAATGTTCTTAATGGATTAGATGAAAGAGAAGAAAGATAGCAAATGAAAGATTGTTTAAAAAGAATTTTGGTTTTTCTGTACCTTGTAGTTCAGATTAAGACTTGAACATTAACCTTTAAAGAAATAATTTGCCATAACTATACAAAGCTTGTGTTTATACAAACGGTTTTATCCTTGGAAAAATTCTATACGCTGAAATGGTTGCGGGCCAAAAGTTTTTAAAAAGTTTGGAAGCATAGAACCGGGTTACTATGGTAACAAAAATAATTTCCTATAAGGTTTGATAATAATGTTGAAGTCTGAATCCAATGGATCATGTACGCGGAAGCGGGAGTGTCGAATCGTTTTGAGAAGCTGAGTCAAGATATTGTGGGTTTACGCTGATTGCATCATAGTTTTGCAATAGTTGGGAAAATGCGGGGTGAGTTGCAGAAGAAAGTTGCGTTGGAAAGAGTTAAAGCCAGAGAAAAAGCTGATCCCTGGGCTGCTGCCTGTGAAGGTGAGGAACTTTTAAGCTTTTGGCAGAAGCGGTATCCAAAGTAAAAGTTGGCTAAGGAAGTTAATTGAGCGTGATGCAAGTATAAGGAAATGACGCAGTGGTGGTCTGAATAAAAGTAATGGGGTTTGGTTTTGCAGAAACTCGTGAGGAAGTTCGAGGATTGGATTCAATTTTAGCTTCGCTTGGATTTTCAAATTATCATTTTAGAAAAGATAAGGATTTTGAAATTGTTGACTATGAATCTGCACCCTCCATTGAAAAGAGTAAGCGGGATTATGTAGCTTTGATTGACGGTTATTAAGAGAATTTTAGCAGAATCGTTGTGAAACGTTTTAGCTTATTCAGTATTGTGAAGTGTTTGTTTCTCAGGTAAGGCAAAAGACTATTTGGATTTCTACGTCTTCCCCTATCTCCTACCTGCAATTGAGGCGCTACTATTTTTTGCAATCGATAAACGGCTTATGCAATGCCGCTGGACAACGTTCAGTCCCTTGGATTATCTTGCAGAATACCTCTTTAACGCCAATCCCAGACATCCCGCCAGACAAGAAGCGTCATCTTCGATATTTGAAGCGCCGTTTGCAAAAGAATGGTTACGGAGATAGTATGTTGGTTTTGTTGTAATTTTTGTTAGTGTGAGCTTCTCTAGGGTTTTTATTTCCTCCCTGCTAAAAATGTTTCTTTGTGGTTAATTGTTTTGTATTTTGTTGCGATAACTCAAGCCCGCGGATTCCATATCCTTCATGGCTTTACATGTCTAAAGAGGATGGCGCGCGGAGGATCCAGCGATATTTCAGGGGATATCTTGCCAGGAAGCGAGAGGATGTTCAAGAGCTTAGGCAGTTCTGGCGGGTAAATTGTGTGGGAGTCTGATACGGTGTCTTGATGCTTGAGTTACTTTGTGAAGTTTGTTGTAAATACTCGGGGATTCACTACTGCAGGATTTAAAAAAAGATAGAGAAGAGAAATCCAAGATTGATGGAAGCGCTATGGATTTGGACAGCGAAGATGATGAAGTGTACGATGACCAGGAACCTGTTTTCCCTCCATTTAGAAGCCATAGTGAAGAGTGTGAATTGTGTGCACAGTTTCGGCAAATTGTAGGAGCGATAACGGGTGGCAGAAACTCGGGTAGCACAGAAGCAAGAAAAAACCCTGGAGTGGTTCCGTGCAATTCTCCTGAGGAAATGAAATTTGAGGAAATGGACGAAAGCCAGCGGAAGCATTTATACGACAAGTGTTGCTTTGATACTGGGTTATTGGAAAAAGCGTTTAAAAAAGAAGAGAACATTTGTGAAAGCGGTGGGGAGTTTTTGGGGAATTTCAAGAATCCGCGACTACTTGCAGCTGAAAAACATTGTCACTCCATGACGATCGCAGCAACGGCTAAGGCGAAAAGCAGTGATCCAGAAGCTGTAGAAGCAACTGTAAAAAGACAAGACGATGCTATAAGTAATTAACTCTACAAGTTTGCACTGCTTGCTAACTGGTTCAAAAAGCTAAGAGTTGCAGAGAAGATTTTGATAAAAAAGTGCTTCTAAGGCTTTTTTCAAAGGTCTCTTTGTGGTGGTGTCGCTGTACATATGGATACCGGAAGTGAATTGAAAATAATTGGAACAACGGAGTGCTTTTTAAACAAGATTAAACTTGTTGACAAAGAGGATTGTACAGCTTACATATTATTTGATTGAAATGCTAAAAAAACTGGTCCACACACACGTTCTTCAAGGGATTTTATGTGGTGTACAAGTTTAAAAGTACACAAACTTGTTTGTGTTGTTTACATAGGGGTAGCTTTGAATATAAGCACCTGAAAATGTTCTTGGGAGGAAAATATGACAACAAAAAAGTGTGCCATCTATCCTGCACTCTTGGAATTTGAGTGCATAGCCCATATGCGCATATACTTTAAAAGGTTGTGCTATACTGTATAATTCAACTGGGAGAGTGTATATTGTGCATTGTGCAAGTGTTGCATCCTTGAGAATGGCCTGAAAGCCATTGTGTGTGTACATAATAAATGTGTGGACGAACAACTGTTTCTATTGCAGTTAAAGTTTGAGTTAATAACAATAATAACGTACTGTCCTTAGTTGATGTTAATTAGTTGGGCGTGATACTTTTTGGATATATGTGTAACTGTATTTTATTTGACAGAAGAGTCTGTTGAAGCTAATTGTCTGCTATGGATTATTTGTGAATAATCCGCTGCTTTAGTGCTGTCAGTTAAGCTCGTAATTGTAGTCGCTTTTATATTTATTACAACTCCTCTCGCTCTAATTTTAATAAGACCTTGAGAAGAGTCTGTGGCGTGGAGAGGGAGTGGAATTAATCTGTAGTCGTATAACGACAGAGGTTTAAATATGTAAAGCAGTGAACTCTATGTTATTTAACTACGTGTAGTGAGGAATGGCTTAATTGTGATTAAGATTAAAGCCTGATTGGGATATTTGAGGAAGCTCAATTATAATTATTTGAATCAGAAGGGAATTCTAGGGATTATGAGAGGGAGTAGGAGGCGCTTATTGTTGTTTAAATTGGAAAAGTTTGATTGAATTTAAGAAATGCAAACGCCCTCATTTAGTGGGTTTGTCACTGATTATATATGCTAAACGGAATCCAGGTAAACTTAGATAAAGCTGGTATGAATGAAGTGAAACTTGTTTTGAGTTCGAGGATGGATCTTATCTGAAATGTGCTTCAAGGGATTTTGTGGATTTTTGCCGTTGAGTCATGGATTCATCGAAATGATTGCTTGATTGATTGAAAACTGTTGCGAAAAACGTTAGAAGATTTTGAAAAATTAATTTCGATTCGATAATTACTCTGTGGAAATGACAAAATTGTACCTGGTGGATTTAAAGAGACATAAATGGGCTCATGAAGAATGAAAAGTTGTGCTCATCGAAGATAAATTGTGTGATGGTTTTTGCTGAATCTGTGAAATACAAGTGATATGTTTGCAAATTTGATTTGCACTCAGCAAATATTATTGTGGGATATTAAGCTGTGCTGGAAGAAGTTTATTTACCATGAAAAAGTATTATATACCTCCAAGTAATTATTTTGTGGGCTGACGTTTGATTTTGGTTAATAATCTTGACTGATTTAAAGCAGGTTAGTGGAAATATACGGGTTTTATTGTTGTTGATGTTTGGGGAATTGGCAAGTTTGATGGACTTGAATTTTAAAGAAAATTATTACCTGAGCATAAGTGGGAATTCTGATGGAAGAAACTAGTTGATTTGGTTTACTAATGAGGTTTTTGTTGTTGTATTTCAGAAATATGTCAAGACCGGAGGGAAGAAAATCCTCTTCTTTTAAGTACAATCACTCCGTTCCAGTGCTTTCATCCTTTGCTCCAAAGAAGACTAGAGCAACTGTAGTGGATGCTAAAAATTCAGGGAAAGGACTACAAGTTATAGTTAATTATGATTACACTTACAGCCACAAAGGGAAGAAAGTGGAAATATTTAAAGACGAAGTACTGGACTTGATCCATGAGACGAACGAGCATTGGTGGAAATGTTCTCGAGGTGGAGCGTCGAAGGGGTTCTATGTGCCGGCTCAGTATGTGTCCGTAATGGATAGGAAGACTAGTGATTTAGATAAAGGTCAGTATTCCGGGGACAGTTTGTCTGGTAGCGAATCCCGATCGGCTTCGGAGGAGAATCTGGTTGATAGTTGTCGGGAGCGGATTCGGCAGCGGATAGGAGGTCCTCTTCAAACTAGTAAAAGTATTGACAGTTACCATCAGTTGGATAGGGCTAGCCCTCAGCTTGTTATACTAAAAGATATCGATATCGCTAAATCGGGAGGTGAGGAGGACGAGCATGAAGGACTGCAGGATCAGAGTATGGATTCGATTCCGAGTATGAAACCTGTATTCCCAGAAGTACAAAATTTAAAGGAGCCGATCCGAGGTAGTTTTAGGCGATTAAAATGTGATGATAAATTATTATCTGCTGCAGCATCGCTAGGAAGAATAGATTCTGAAGTGAATTCTAAAGATGGTATTTATAATAGTGTTAAGGAAACTAAAAGAAGGTTACTCAAGAATACGAGCATAAGCACGAGTGGGAATCTAAGTGAAGCGGCAAAGAAGGAAAGTTACTGGTCGAAGAGTTTGGAGGAGTTGTCGAAGCAAATTGTATTCCCGGGACAAGGACCTGCAACAAGTGATAATGAGGAGGAGGTCGAAGGTCCGTCTACGATGCCAACTATGTTTTTCAACAATCCGGGATTCCAAGCATCAACAACGGGAGCGGAAGTTTCTAATATACAGATTTCGTCGGGGGCAGAGATTCCTTCACGATTAGCTACTTTCACGACTCCGAATAAAACTGACAAGGAGCCGGCGGTTAGTATAGTTGTAATTTTTGGGATTTGTAAAATGGTTGAATTGTTTGAATTGTAGTGAATATAATTTTATTTGTGTACGTACAGCCACCGCCGAAGCCTGCTATCCGACCTAGGACTGAAGATAATAAAAATTCTTCTGGACTGACCAAGACTGTTATCAAAATAGGAAAAGATAGCCATGAAAATCTTGTGACTGAGAATGATCCTGTTTCCCTTCCTGCCAATATGGGAAAAGTTACCGAACATCATTCGTTACCACCGTCGTCCACAGAGAAGAAATCCATCTCACTCCATAATCTTCCCTCACCGTCCAACGAATCCTTGGACCGAACTGGTGAAGCTGTTTTTCTGGATACACACAACACAAGTGGGACTTCGCAAAATTCGTTGGCATCTTCGAGTAACGATGATGAAATACCAGAACCTAGTGAAGAACTACTGAATCGAAGTATGCCAAATAACTGGAGCGAATACAAGTGTCCACAGTCGGAAAGAATGTTTTACTATAACTCGGTCACTCATGGGAAGAGCTGGAAGCCGCCAAGGCTGTCCAAGTCTGAGTCGAATAACAATAGTGTTTTTAATGTTCCTCCTGGATGGACGCAGAGGGTGGATGAAACAAGTGGGATTGTCTCGTTTATAAATAAATCCACTGGCTCAGAGGTAATTTCCTTAATTTTGTGTCTTTCCTCGTTCATCAACGCTGTGGAATTATGCCAGAAGAACTCGGAAAATAATGGATTTGACGGAACAAACCTCCGAGACAATTTAGTTAGTTTCCTCTACTGCTAGCATTCTTCAAACTGAATAAGACGTTTAGATCAATTCGTTGTTAGTGTGTTTATGAATCATGGGTTAGTAGGCATGATGGAAATTGCAGGAATTTGGATCTTAAAACAGCGTGTTCGTCACAGACTAATCTGGTGATTCAGTGTATTTATGCAGTGGAGTAATTTTGTTTCAACAGTAAGAAGCGCTTGCGCTTTGAAATTGAAAATGGCTGTTTTCTATTTGGTTAGTTTTAGAGAACTCGTTCATTTTTTACGTAGGGTGGTTAAAGTTTTTGGCGTTCAAGAAGGAAGTAAAAGAGCTATTAGCTGTGGCTGGGGACTCAGTTGCAACGTAAGCATGACCACAAAGTTTCACTCATGCCTTGATTTGTACTTCCTCATCAGGTTGAGCGTTATGAAGGGGAAGTTGGTGGGAGGCTGAAGAAATGTGAGCAGTAGCACTACTGGGAGAGTAGGTCGAGGGTATATTGTGAGAGTTTAGTCTTGATTAATTTTAATTGGAGATCCGTAAACACAAGGGTTTAGCTATTTTAATCCCGAATCACTTTTGTGGACCCTTTTCTGCGTGAAACTGTGTGCATCATGTCATTGAGACTAGGAGATGATCTTCGTAGTGGCGGCCGTGTCCGGCCTCGTAGTCATCATGCTGAATTTCGACGCTCAATTTCAGAGTCTGAACTGAAAGGAAGCGATGACTCTGTGCATCCAGGAGGTGTGGCCTGCTTGGTTAAGGCAATGAGGCAGCGTTCAAATGTAAAGATTTTAATGAATCCTACTAGTAACCATTAGTTTTTCATGAAAGATGCGTAGGATCATCGTCTCTCTCTGTTATCCACGCACAAATACCAGCAAAGAAGCTTTATAGCCATTTAGCCAACGAGTTCCGGCAAAGTATTATCAGGTTTACATTGTGATTGAATAGTCGGAATTTTTGAAGTTACAAACTAATGACTAATGGAGTATTTTTGTGGATTTGAGGATATCTTCCCACATGATGGAAGATGAAAGTATAGCGGCAGAAGCTAGGCGTCTCTTAGATTCCATCTTAGTTGAAACAGAGGTCGTTTAACTCGTAAAGTTTGCAGTAAAATACAAGTAGTCATGAAGATAAACCATGGCGAAAGCGGAATTTTTGTGTAATGATTGATTAATGATTGTATTTATTTTTTTACGCTAGTGGTTGACCAGCACGGACCCATCGGGAAGGTTGTACTTTTACGAAAAAGATAGCGCCAAGAGTTCCTGGGTTCTACCGGACAGCATTGACGTTACTCAAAATACACCGTCCTCATCTCAGCGTCTTGAAAACGTAAGTGTGAAGTTGGGTGCTTGTGGAGCTCGTCGTGAAATTGCTTAAGTAAAGGTATAATTAATATATTTACAATTAACATTTACACAGAGGTCAAGTTCTGCGGAATTGTCGGAACAAGACGACGTCGTTACGCCCGTCATCAAAAGACATTCAGCTGGAGAGCGGGAGAATAGAGCTGTGAAATCAAAGTCGCTTTTTATGCCGTCCAGCAGGTAAAGCTTTAGATATAAGATTTATTCATAAAAAGTTAAATTCATAGGATTTTACTAGCTTTTAATTGCCAATTTTGGTATTTTTAGTGTGACAATTGACAAAGGAGGATCGCTACCGCGTACGGATTCAATCTGGGCAAAAGGATATGTTCCTATAGTGTGTGAAGGTTCATTGAATTGGACAAAAATATTTGACAAGCACAAGAAAGTTAGAAAGAACTGGTCTGGGTCACAGCATGCTGTTTTAACTGCAACCCATTTAAGTTTCTTTAAAGACAAAAATCAACTATCTTCGAATGTAAGTAAAGAAATATGTGGAAGCGGTATGGAATTCGCAGACGGTTGTTTTACTTCTTGGGGTCTGTTTCTTCTAGCCTATAAAGTCGGAATTCGAGATTGACTTGCGATCCACGACCTGTGTGGATTGGAATACTGAGCATCGTTCTAGTCGTAAACACGTTTTTATTGTATCATCCAACGATATTCAGGTTTTGTGCCAGGCTGGTACTGAGGTTGAAGGGAGCACCTGGATAAGTAATATTGACAAAATACGATCTGAGTGGGTAAGCAGGGAATGGGAGGATGAAAGGGGATTTATTATGAATTTGCCAGGTTGATTTGGTCGACAGGGATTAATTGGTGTTTGTGTTTGTAGCAAACCGATGAGGAACGGAGTATGAGTTTCATGTCGACATCGCTGCCTACCAGCAGCATGGATTCACTGGAAATCAGTAAACGGAAAAGTACATCAAAATCCGCTAAACGTAATGTCCGCGTTTGTAAAATCTTGTCTGCTTGATTTGCATGCTATATACAAGCTTACTCATGCTTAATGGGCTTGGAGTGGTCGTGTGGCTTAAGCTTGTGGTGCTACGGGTTAAGGGTGAAGGTGTTAACTCTTGTTTAAATTTTTAGTGACAATTACAGATGACGATCGGAAAAATTCAAGCCGATCCCAGTTTCTTGTAAGATTCTTTCATCGCCGACCTTCCAAAGAAGTTCTAGTCAAAAAAGGAATATATAAAGGTAAACGTTTAGGTTTAATTTGCAGTGAAGCTTGTTCATGATTATGGAAACGAAGGCTGAAAGTTATCTTGTTTTTGAATAGATGAACCTGTATTTGGATGCACTCTGGAAAAGCTATGTTCAGTAGAAAAGACTTCAGTGCCCAAGTTTGTGGAGCGATGTATTCAAGTTATTGAATCTAAGGAGGAGAATATGAAAACGGATGGTATATATCGAGCAAGTGGAAACTTGAGCCAAGTTCAAAAGATACGCTTAGAGGTATAGCTGGAATTTTAATGCTTGGAGCTATTCGTTTTCGTTTAGAGTGAAGAATACCGTTTTAACGATGTATCTTGCTCGATGGATGTTTTGCAGGTAGACCAAGACAATTTGACCATTTTGGAACAAGAAGAAGACGTCCACGTCCTTGCTGGCTCACTGAAACTATTCTTTAGGGAATTGAAGGAACCCGCTATTCCTGCTTCTTTGTTTCAAGCTTTCTTGAGCGCATCTCGTAAGTTAATTTACCTTGTAAACCAGAATAGATTTAATGTGATTTAGCTGGAGTGATTAACAAAAAAACCATTTTACAGTGTGTAGATTGAATATTGAAACATTAATTGTTGCAGATCATCGAAAGGATGAAAAACTTTCAGAATTCAAGAAGCTGGTGAAGAAGTTACCGCGGGCAAATTTCGATACTTTGAAACTGCTCTTTGGTCATTTACTTAAAGTTTCCAGCCGGAGCGAATTCAATCGGATGGAGATACAGAATATTGCGATAGTATTTGGTCCCACCCTCATGTGGAATGCTTCGGAATGTAACAACATGGTCAGCGACCTCATGCAACAGAATTACGTAGTCGAGATTCTTCTGAAAGAATATCAAGCTTTGTTCGGTTGAAGGACGACCATTTCGTAGTAATTCCACTCTGACAAATTGACAAACCTCGAGTAGTTCCTCAACATTGACCAGAATCGCGAACGCCATAATATTCTGAGTCATTCCAGAATCAGGATGTGTTAAGCAGTTCTACTAAACTAAGGACTTTAAGAAAGTCATTAGAGAAAATGATGAATAGTCTTTAACGAGACTTTCAGTTTTAGTTGGAAAGTTATTTCTGAGTTTACTGATCACTGGGCTGAATGCTGACAAAGTTACCACCCATTATTTTATCCATGGGACGTTTATGTACGTTTTTCCAAAAAAATCTTAGCATTCCTAGTTGTTTACATAGACTAGGGTATAGACGTAGTCGGCCTTATGTCTTTAGTTTACGTACGTTCCAAATACCATGTAAAACAAGCTCAGCGATTAGTACTACACACATATTTTGTAGTTGTATATACTTTGATCCAGCCTAGAACATTTTGTAGAAAACATATTTTAATTGTATTTTCTTCGTCTTTCGCTTCGACTCTAAGCATTTTGTAAAAGCATATAAGTACGTATAGAAGTTGGTATTTAACAGTATCTTTGCAATAGACAAATCATCAACACTGAATCAGTACCCATGTCTGTAAAGGCACGTCAAATTCGTACCTAATAGTCCACTACGAAAGGATCACGTTTTGGGATTTTGTGATTTAAAATTAGTATTAAGTAACCTCCATTGTGTACAAGTATATATTCCTAAACGTATTACATAAACCGCATCACATACATACAATCCTAGGATACTTTCACAGGGAAACGGATTGATTGCAGTAGTAAGCTACAAGCCAAAATTTGCACACTTTGTCTGTATCTTGTACATTTTTACAGCAAGCCATAAATGTTTCCAATCGCATATAGTGACGATTAAAAATGCTCGAACCTTGAATTGTCTACGTTTTCATACACAGTATGAATAAATGTAGCTTTTCTTTTAAGTAAACATTGGAATTATTAGCATTTTTTAACTTGCATGTAATTAACAGATTTACCAGAGCGCAGAGGCAGTGCAGTGCTGTTTTTGGATAAACGTTTAAATAGTGCTATCATTAATTACGAAGCACGAAACGTTATGGTGCATCCAAGACTTAATTACCACGTAACAGATGTTATGGTGATGGATTAGATAATAAGGTGTCTTCATCTATCATGAATAGAGGTGGGTAATTGTGATTAACATGCGTCAGTCAGGATGACGAGTTGATACGATTGTATGAATCATTTATTATGTGACCATTTTAAAAGAGCTCTAATTGTACAGAATGAGTAAAGTAGTTGGACCATTTAAAAAGGTCAGATAGTAGACAGGATGATATCACGCAGGGAGTGCATGAACTACATTATATTGAAACGGCACGCCCTCGCCATCTAGTGGCTGGAAGAATCGCTGAAAGCGAATGCATTAAGTATCCATGCTGTAGGTTCTTTCCTTTGCAAGACTGCTAGCTCATCGGACGTCCGATTTTGAGCAGTGATCAGTTTTAATTTTTTCGGCATTTAAAACGGCACCCATTAAGTGTAAGTAATTGAATTTGTGATGTGAATTAAATTAATTTCAGTAGCAAGTTGAGAAAATATTTAAAATTTACTAGAAATTTTGGATTAATAGTTGAAAAAATTATTCAACAAGTAAGGGAATGAGAACATCCTGTTTAATTTTGCACAGTCAGTATTATTTGGATCATCGCCAGTAATTCAAGACGACGTAACCTATTTAATTTGTTTTGAAGAGCCGCGTGTGTTTCAAATACATATCGGTGTGAACTAAATTGTTTTAGTTGCAAGGACAGTTACTGCTTGAAAATACATATTTTTATAATTATTCTATTGAAATCTTGTAAGCGTTGCATCGGCTAATTGTCGCTTACAATATCCTTGTCGCCGGATACATGCAAGGAGGGATTGAGAGTGTAGTTAGTTAGTTGATTCAGTTAGTTGTGTACTGCTACGTGGAATCTCACAGTTAAAGATAACCTGGTTGCGCCCAATATTGATCTCAATAGTTATTACTCAATACGTACAAAGCAAGCGCCGTTGGAATTGTCGTGGTGCAACTCGCTGCGCTATATTATTTGCTGGTAATAGGCCTGTTGACAATTTGAAAAGCTAGGAAAATTTTCCATATTGTTTAAATGGAGTTGTATGCAGTATAATTACGAAGATTAATACGGAAGTACAAGTTTTGAAGCTGAAGGGTGTTAATTGAAATGTATGTTTTCTGTTTCTAGGATTTACTGTTTTCACTCGTGCTGTGCTAAAGAGCCGATTCAAGTGATAAAATGCCTTCAGATTCAAAAAAGAAGAAGGAAATGGCCAAGAAGCAGGCCGCTAAAACTCGGGCCGCTACTGGTGGGAAGAAAGTGGACATTACTCCGGAAGCTGGTGGGGACAATGGGAAGCCTACTGGTATGAATGGGCATACTAATGGAACTACGAACGGGAAAGTTCCATTGACGGAAGAAGGTATGTTAAAATATCTGTGGAGGAATGAGTGAGATTTGATATGAAGTTTGAAGATGTGAGATGCAAATGTTAAATGCCGTTGAATATAATTTGTAGAGCTGCTGTGCGAAAAGTTAGACCTGGAAGCGAGAATTAGTGCGGAGGCTAGGTCTTCCACGGGTGTGTCCATTTTACATGCACGATCTCGAGATATAAAGATTGATCAGTTCTCTGTCAATTTTTACGGAGCTGAATTAATTGAAGATACCAAGTTGGAGTTGAATTGTGGAAGACGTTATGGATTAATTGGATTGAATGGATCAGGTAATGTGACGAGATTTAAGAGGCGGTTCTTGATGATGGCTTGGATGCGGTGATTGAGATTGAGGAACGGATTATTGTTATACTTGATTGGGTTTTCAGGTAAATCAACGTTGCTTGCTGTGCTTGGAAACCGTGAAGTCCCTATATCGGAGCATATAGATATATATCACTTAACTCGTGAAATTGCTGCAAGTGATAAAACGGCGTTACAAAGTGTAATGGAAGTAGATGAAGAGCGTGTACGACTAGAAACTTTAGCTGAAGAATTGGCACAGTGTGAAGATGATGAGTCTCAGGAACAACTCATGGATGTCTATGAACGTTTGGATGATATCTCTGCGGATACAGCTGAGGCCAGGGCTGCAAACATCTTGAAAGGTTTAGGATTCGATGCGAAAATGCAGAATAAGATGTGCAGAGATTTCAGCGGAGGTTGGAGAATGCGTATTGCGCTTGCCAGAGCTCTGTATGTGAAACCCCATCTACTTCTTCTTGACGAGCCCACGAACCATTTGGATTTGGATGCTTGTGTATGGCTAGAAGAGGAATTGAAATTATACAAACGGATTTTAGTTATTATCAGCCACTCCCAGGATTTCATGAACGGTGTTTGCACAAATATCATCCATTTGGATAAACAGAAGTTGAAATATTATACTGTAAGTAGACTTTTTCTGCCAGTGTGCTATTTCTCAGTACAATCGTCCAGTTATTTTCACTAGAATGTAGAAATTGATTAATTTGACCTCATGATATCTTGGGTTAATAGGGAAACTACGATCAATTCGTCCAAACCAGAATGGAACTTCTTGAAAACCAGACGAAACAATATCAATGGGAACAAGATCAAATCGCTCACATGAAGAACTACATTGCTAGATTCGGTCACGGTTCTGCCAAGCTTGCTCGACAAGCACAATCCAAAGAGAAGACGCTCGCCAAGATGGTAGCTGGTGGTCTAACTGAACGAGTTACTTCAGACAAGGTGGTGACGTTCTCGTTTCCCTCCTGCGGAACGATTCCACCTCCGGTTATCATGGTTCAAAATGTATCATTTAGATACAGTGATAACACCCCTTGGATTTACAAAAACCAAGAATTTGGAATGGACTTGGATACGCGGGTAGCGTTGGTTGGTCCCAATGGAGCTGGAAAATCTACACTTTTGAAACTTTTGTACGGTGAACTAGTTCCTACTAGCGGAATGATCCGGAAGAATTCCCATTTAAGAATAGCACGGTATCATCAGCATCTTCATGAGTTGCTGGACTTGGACCTAACGCCTCTAGAATACATGATGAAGTGCTTCCCCGATGTAAAGGAAAAGGAAGAAATGCGTAAAATTATCGGACGATATGGGCTAACCGGAAAACAACAGGTTAGTTTCAAACAGATTTTATATTCTTAAATTATCCACGTTTCTGCCGACGGTTTGACATTAAAATTATTTTATTCTGTAGGTTTCACCCATCCGCCAGCTTTCTGATGGACAACGTTGTCGAGTTGTGTTTGCATGGTTGGCCTGGCAAGCTCCACACATGTTATTCTTGGACGAACCTACTAATCATTTGGATATAGAAACAATAGATTCACTCGCTGAAGCCATTGCTGATTTCGAGGGAGGCATGGTGTTAGTATCTCACGACTTCCGTCTTATTTCTCAGGTACGTAACATTTGCTTCGTGCGGATATTTTGGTACATTCATTAAATGGAAACGTGGATGTATAACTTTGCGAATTGTATTTACAGGTTGCTGAGGAAATTTGGGTATGCGAACATCAAACGTGTACCAAATGGGAAGGTGATATTTTATCCTACAAGGACCATTTGAAAAAGAAGGTTATGGCTCGAAAATAATTCTGCGATTCTCGTTAATTAATCCATCTGAAAGTTGGTTACTCTTTAGCACAGAGTCACATTAACCTGACGACTACAGTTTACTTTGTGATTACTGTGGCAACAACTTTATTGCTAAATTTGTGATCGCACGCAGATATACAGGAATCAGAATCATCACACATTTTGTTCCGTTAACTATAGCAACATCTATCCAGTAGTGTAGCGATTGCGTCATAAACCTTTAACATTATTACAGAGGATGCTTGTTGTATCCTAATCGTTCTTTTGCTATTTCTTACGACGATTGGAGTATTAACTCATATTTAACCGACTACAGTTTGTTATTCATCCGCGTTACGGATTGTATCGATGAGCGTCATTCTTATGGATCAGTAAAACAACGATGATGAAATCCAAAGATTAGAATTGATAATAATTTATTCAGCGACTTGAACCGTGATGCTAGAATATTGATTTTCGCATAGGAAGGAACTAATTAAAGTTTCGTCAGAAATGCGTTTTGCATTCAGCTTCCTTCCTGGCTAATATTACCTTCTCTGTGTAAGAGACTCATTAAATTCTTATACCAAGTCTTGACTCACTCTGCAAAATGGAAGTTTTCCCTAAATCCACCTGAAATCCGCTCATGCAGCTTGTAAAATACTACATTCCAATTTTAAAGTATTTAAAATGGCAAACTTTACCTACAGAATCCTTTAACTATAATTGCAGCAACATCAGTACGAGGGGATATTATATTATAGCCCACTAAGGATAGCCTACTCTGCTAAATTCACTTCGGAGGACAAGTAACAATTGCATTATGTAATGTGCAAAGATATGAATGAATATTACATTTAAACTAAGATTTCATTCCGCAATCCGTACGTCAAGGCGCACAAACTAGGAGCTTCTAGTCTGTAATATTCATGTTCGCGAATCCAATTAGCGTTTTGTCGTCTGGGACCTCGTTAGGCTGGAGATTCGAACTCTGCAAGAAACATAAGGAATCAGCTGCCGTAAAACTTACTAGGATACACTAAAAGGACTTTAAATTTTATATCTCTACGGTCTACTAACAATAAAATGAAATCCTTACCAGGGGAAATATTACGGATTTCGCGGATTCCCGTGTATCAATTAGTTTACTCAAATTAGCGGCAATAGCTAGAATGTCTCTGCCATCGACGAGACCAGCTCCGACGAGTTCTGCAGCAATTCCATCAGCTGTATCTTTACCGGGGATGTATTCGAAACGGATGTCATTCAGTTCACGTCTTGAATTTCTCATTCGTAAAACTAAATTGATAGGGCGATCAGCCACAACGGATGGAGGTGGAGGATGCACAACTGGAGCGGACGTTGTATCACTACTGTTTCTTCTGTTTGAGTCGACTTGAGTTTCACTTTCCTGGCTACTACTGATTTTTATTTCAGGTGTTACAACTGAAGCTTGTTGTCCTTGCTGATTATTCACTTCACCATCTGGCACTTTCTGACTACTATCACCAGGAAGGGCAGATCTGGGGACAGAAGTCGCTGCTCCGGTTTCACTGGCCACAATGGCACCTCCGTTCGGATTGCTTGGGCTATTATTCTCATCACTGTCATCTTCATCACTTGACCATACCCATTCACCACTTGCACTCCTATGCAATTTGCCACTGGTTCCAGGGCCACGTTTATCACGTGGAACTCTCACCCTAGTTTCCAAACAAGGACCTAACAAAGTCCCTTGTAGATACTTTTTGTCTTTTGCTTTCTTGAAGAACGGGTGCTTTAGCAGTTCTGTTGCAGTCGGCCGTTTTGAAGGATCCTTCTGGAGACAATCCGTAACCATTTTCCGAATGGTTTTCCCGTAATTCTTATACTGATCTCTATCCTCTCCTCCTGTCTCAATATTTGGAGGATCGTTTTGAAGAGTCAGCATCAGAACTTTCATAGGCGGATATTTGTGGTATGGCGCAGTCCCCGTTACCATTTCAATTGCAGTTATCCCAAACGACCATATATCCGCTTTAAAATCGTAGCCATGATCCTAAAAAATAAACAAATTACTTGGTTACTTTTAGCTCTTTACAAAGAGGTTTCGGCTCGGCGTATAAACTGATGGAATGCTGCACAACTGGCGCAAGCTTGACTCTATTTCACGAGTGTATTTGACTAACCTGTTCCATGACTTCCGGTGCCATCCAGCATGGAGTTCCAACAAACGTGTGACGAACCTTCTGTCGACTCAGATCTCCGCCAGTGGCCAACCAAGCCGAGACACCGAAATCAGCAATCTGCACAGTCCCATCATCTCCTAATAGAATATTTCCTGCTTTGATGTCCCTGTGAATGAAGAAGAAGAATCCGTTAAGAAAAAGCTAGCCGTAGTTCCATTATTTTCCAGTAATTCTAAGGAAAAGCAAATTTACCTATGAATCTGCCCATTAGAATGAAAGTATTCCAGTCCTTTGAGCACCTCTTTGAGTACCGTGGCGATGGTGGGTTCGTCGAACACGCCATGTTTGCAGTCCGTGGACTTCATCCGATGTTTAATGATATCGAGCAGAGATCCTCCTTCAAGTAGACGTAATACGAGCCAAAGTTCTTCTTTAACAACGAAAGATGTATAGTAATTTACTACATTCTCATGATTGCAGGATGACATGGCGTGTATCTCTTTCTTTATAACAAATACAAAAGGATAACATACATATCATCTTCGTTACTGTATACCTTTAAGCTGAAAGTTAAGCTCAAAAATATTAAAAGGAAATCTGATATGGCAGGTGTACATCTCTGTTACTCAATCATCTTCACTCCTCGTGGAGCATATTAACTCGGAGAAGATGACATGATAGTTTAACAACTCACCAGTAATTCCTCCATGGATGTGTTCCATTTCTCTAAATTAATTCGTTTAATGGCACATTTTTCATTCCTAGGAAGGCAGACTGCAGCATGGACCACAGCTGTTGCACCTACACCTGTGAAGGACACAACATTCATAAAAACACATTAGCGTCTCCTTAAGTAAATATTACGGCTCATCCTTTGCAATTCGCGGAGAACTATAAGTTGATTTCGAAGGATTGACTGTTAAGATAATACAACGTGTATATATGTGTAGGGGCCAGGTGCACTTACCTATAACTTCTTTGAGTTCATAATGCTCCTTCAAATTAGACCAGTTGGGTAGATCCGTTGCCATTTTATTTGCGTTTTGTTGCCCTAATAGTATTTCACCCAAAACTTGACTAAGACTAGATCGACGTGGCCCACTGGATGAATGATTATTGTGATGTCTTTCGGCAAACTCGGGAGGGATTGTTGTCGAGGATTTTCTTCGAAAAGTCCCCGGACTTCCTGGCGGAGCTAATCCTGGGCTCACTTTCCTATTCATTTAAAAAAATAAAATAATACACAGGATTAGATATCAGATAAACTTTTTTTCAACGAGTAAAATGTGAAAATCCACCAAGAAACTGCAGAACAAGAGTCGGTCTTTGCTTGTGACACAATCCCGTTCCGCCCTCACGTATATCTATGATAACATGTGGTAAAGTTAGTAAACAAGGAGCTGGGAAATGATTACTAAACTACCTACAATCTGGATTGCGTATGCAGATGCATGCATAATTAATTCTTAATCTGTCACATATGTCACCGAGGTTCACTCCTACACCTTTCCTAGCACGACTTTCATCTTTTCCGCTAATCTCATACACATTAATCCACCTCTAACACACCCTTTAACAATGCATTTATACACACACAATATCCTTTTCAGTCACCATCAACCTTTGAACTCGGCTGCTGCTTCATGTATATTATTAACTGCAATGCGGCAACATGACCCTGGTGATACCTAAGTCAGTAATACATATATACTGCAGTATATATTTGATAGCACATTCATGAATAATTATTATATAGCTTGAGGCACTAACTGTGGAATCCACTAAAACTGTAAAGTATAACGTATGTTACCAATTTTTCAGGTACGAACATCAAACAGTTTCTTTAACTTTGTCTAACATATTTTTTCGTTTCAAACAGAACTAATCTTTCATACTTAAATATAGACCCGAAACCGCTACGTATTCTTATACTGCAGTCAAACTGAGATGATTATCAAGCATATTTGTAATTTAATGTCTCTGAAATAATTAAAAGGAATTTGAAAATAAAATTACAATTTCTCCACACCCAACAGCTAATACTGACAGGAAATACATACGAATAAAAAAACACTGCACTATCCCAATGTATCCGAAAACAGAGGCCCACCCAGGTTGTGTAACTAGGATTTACGATAACCGTAATTAACTTTAACCCAGACAGACTTTAAGGAAGCGCCAGCACTGTACCTTGTTATAGTCAGAAGTGATAAGTGATTCAGTGCGGATGTTTAAATATATTTAGTCGCACTCTATTCCCTTATAGTGCAGGAAATTAAAAGTTGTACTTGTTCTATTATGTATATATTTGCTAAATATTTCGACGGTTTTAAATATGTTGCAATTCACTGCACTTATGCGGGATGAAGAGGTGATGATTCAAGGAGAAAGCTTTAGGAAGAAGTGTGTATCATTTGCAATGGTTCGCAATATGATCCCCGTTTTTTACAAGATTTCTTATGTATGCTCTTGGTTTTAATGTTGAAAAGCCGTGTTTATTAGACGGAAGATGAAAAGGTTTCTATGTCCACCCCCCGAAAAACCCCCACCCGGAAGGTGGATTTTAAATTTCTCCGCTTAAAATTTCAAGGACGTCTAGTGACGAGCCGGTTTTGGTGAGTTTTAAGGAATTTATTGACGGTGATGGGTTTAGGTGAAGCGTTAAAACGTTTTCCGGAAACTAAACACACTATCCGGAAAAATGAAACTTGGCTTTTCAAGGAATAACTATTATTGAAAGCACGTTAAGTTTGGTGTTAATTATTTGAGAAAGTTTGAATTAATTATTGAATCGTGATGGGTTAGAGGAAAAGTCTAGTAAAAATATAGTGAGGAATCTGCTAGACGACTCTCGGAATCAGAACTGATTCAAGAATGAAAGTTGGAGCAGTCTTAAGCAGACATAATGATTAAGGCTTTAAATGCTAAGTTTAGTTATTTGGAGGGATGGTAATCCTGTGAATCATACTACATGATATCAGCGCGGCAGCTTGGATTTACACAACTTTGATAGTCGACTATAGGCGAGAGTTAGATGTAGCTAATAGCTAAGCTTGTGAATTCCTTGCAAGTTGTGTGAGAGGAAAAAATAATGCGGAGCAAGAATGAGCGTGTGCTAATCTAAATTACCATTAAAATGATAGCTAGTGCTGTGAGTTGTGAATAAGTTGGAGATGACAGAAATGTGCTAGGGTTGCGCATTGGTCGCTTGAGGGATAATAATCCCTAGGATCAGTTACTCCCCCTATCTGTGTGTTGGAGATGAATCTTGACTGACTGAGTAAGTAGACGGATGTATACAATGGATGGATTATTTTCAGGAAAAACCCTTGAGGGACGAAAGAAGAGAGTTTGTATAAAATTGATTGAGGAACGATCCATACCGCTGGATTGAGATGCCGTTAATTGTAATGGGGCCAACGGTGGAACGGAATTTGGTACATTTTTTAGAGGCCATCGTGCTGTAGTAAGTCCAGGAATTTGGCGGATTGCGAAGCGAGTCAAGATTTAAAATTGGCGATACTGCTTGTATCTGATGCAAACTGGATTTAGTTCTCACTTTTTTATGTCAGCTTTCTTGGAAACTCTAAACTCTGCCATAATATCTTAGTTGTTGCTGGAGTTGAATCCGCGTTTTGCATAACTTTAAATAAATCCAGTTGTCTGTGTGCTTACACACTCGCTAGTATTAGTTTTCCTCGGGAGACACGTACGTACGTGCTTTGCAATTCCACTCTTTTTTAAACTTGTCTCGCGATTATCACTGCTTCTCTTTTTCTTTAACTGGAGTCGTGAGGGATGGTTGTAAAAAGTTGTCACGTTTGTAGTAACCGTTCCTCTTGCTATTAGCCATCCAAGATTCAGACTGCGGCTGGAAGACAGTACATGACTAAGTCCTCTGGATTCGCGAAATATTATGAGCGCGACTCTTTTAATTTTCACTTCAGTTACGTTATTGCTACTGTGAGCGTCCTATGCAGTAGTTTTGTAGTTTGGACACACGTACTGCTGGAGAAAAGTGGGGCTTGATTGCGAAGAAGAGAATAGATGAGGAATGTGAACGGAATTAGAGCCTTGGCTTTTACAAAGTATGAGTGAAGGAGAAACAAGGGAACGAGATTCCAGAGGCTGGGAGTGTGCCAAAAGTTATCGTTAGAAAATATGGAGGAGGAGGAAGGAGATGAAGAAGCTAGGATCAAGGAGAAAGGGAAAATAATTTGCAAATCATGTCCGCAATTTATGCTGGAACACAATCAGCATTCACGGGAGAGCATAAGTTATTTGAAATTACAATAATAAAAGGCTGCTGTAGTCTTGATACAATTATGAATTATGTTTCCAGCTACAAAGCTTCCATGTTTGTCCGTTCAAGCTGGGAAAAATGCTTGTTGTAAACAAGCGTGATTTTACTAAGGACGTTTAAGTTTGTTGAACGAGTTGGAAGTAAATTTCTCTGCTTGCTCGGCTGTCATTGTCAAAGAGAGCCTTTGCCCTGTTCTATGCAATATGCCAGAATCATTGTAATCACACACTAGTTTAGAAAGAGAGAAAACTAATTGAAGGAGCGTAGCTGGAGTGAGTAGCTTAAAGTGCAAGAGCGCTTGAAGTAAGCAGTAGAAGCGACTATTAATCTTGTTGAGGAGCTGAAGAATATTTTAGAATCCATGCTTTGAATTCTCGTGTTGAAATTAGCCTTGAGTTTGTTGGAAGATGACACGTACGTACGTAGGGCCAATTAGTATTTATGACGGGGCATTAAATCCCGTGAAAAGGTTATTATTGTGCGTGAAGGTAAACATTTTTAGAATGGGTGATGTAGTTGCAGAGGAATATTATCCTGGACGTGTTAAGTCCGTTGTGGAATCATGGCCTTCTAAAAGCCAGCAATGCCTTCATGAAGTTTATGATGAGATGAAGTTATGAAAAGATGAAGTTAAGAAGAAGAAGAAGAAGTGAAAGCCTTGAATGACTGTGACTTACCTGTTGTTGGTTATTTTGGTTGGAACGATGGACATGTTGGTGGTTGAAGTTTAGGATCCAACAAGTTGTAATTTGTTCAAATTGCAGTTTTTGTCGAGTTTCAAATGGGACAAAACTGGAAAGATTGAAGGTTGGATCTTGCAATAGAATTAGCTATAGGACTGGACTTGTTTTTGCAGGAATCTGTACTGGGAAAATAGCGGCAGCACAGCGTTCTGGAGTGTTGAACCGAGGTAAAATAATAGCACTAAATGAACTCTAGAAACAGGTTCCGAGGAAGTTGTTCATTGAAATGAAACCTATGACACTTGTCGTCACTATAAAAACACGAGTGACTTGCACACTGAGAGATCACGCGAAGTTGTGAGGGATTCAGAGATGGAAATCTATATAGTTTCTGCTGACGAATGATCAGTCATGAGTCAAGGTAGGGGAAGCAGAACACAACTAGAAGGGCTGAGAAGTTTTAAGTAAAATATGCCCTAATTACGTGGTAATTACTTGAGTTTATCTTTTGAATATTGAGAAATGTTTGCGTCTAAACGTTGTGTGATATAAAGTTTGACGCCCTTGGCTTTTCCTAGAGTCGAGTCGTCGAGTGAGAGATGGTTGTGTTTGACGCTATTGTTTGTGACTGATTAGAAGATGGTAGTTGGGTATAACCTTTGGGAAACTAATTAAAGAATGATTCAGAACTGGAGAAGAAGATGATGGGTCTGTCTTGCTATCTGGATGGGAGTTATCTAGAATTATACAAAATGCTACTGATAGGACACGAGAATGACGGGAAGCTTGATTGAGACTAATCTGTGAGGTTCTGGGAGATTGGATGTATATTCCAAGCGTTTACTTTTACTCGCACAGGATTCACAGGATGGATACAGAGATTGGTAATTGCTAGCTGAAATGAATAGGAAAATGAGTCCTGATGATCTAAATTGAGGCGTGCACTCATGTAATTGTTGGGGAAGGTGGTGGTGGTGGTGTTGGACTGGTCTGGAAAAAGGAATGTTTAATTAATGAGTTTTAGAAGAAGAATAGACTTTTGCATAGCCGGCATCTACTCTATGCTTTGTCCTAGGGTTGTGTGAATGGAGAATCCAGAAATTACTGAATGATATGTGTATGTGAAAGATGTATTTTATGCGGCAGTTGACGTAAATTATTCTCTAGCGTGATTGCAATTAGCATCTTTGCCTCATGAATTTTGCAAAGTTTAGGCTGCTTTTTGGTGAACACAAAAGGAGGGAAGGAAGTGAATCTCTTTGTGCACTGGAGCGTCAGAAGCAATGCCGTAATTCTCAGGTAGGAGCTGGATTAGTGTCAAAATGTAGTTGGAGGAATATGCAAATTGGATGAGGAAGAGATGTGTATCGGTGTGGTGGAAAATGAAGAGGAAAAACGTTTGGGGATGGCGGCTAGCTTAAAATGAATCTTGTGACGGCGGGGATGGAAGGTAGATGGCGCTGTGTAATTTGCAAGGGATTTTTAGTTTGTGTTGAGCCAAAGCAGAGCGAGCGCCCTCTGGTAAAATTAGAACAAGCGGTGCAACTAATATACACATACTGTTGGCAAATTTGTAGATATCGTTTTAAATTAAAATTTAATTTATTGGATTAATTGCGTTGAAAAAATTGTCAATCCAACCAAAGGTAACCACAATAAGAGCACTGACGCTGAGTGAAGAGCAAGCAGCAAATTATACCCCAGGGAAAGCACGCGATGGCACATAGTATTCCAAGACAAGAGTATTGCTCTACCATGTTGCCAATCTGAAAATGAGAAGAAATGGGTTTAGGATTGAAGGATTAGGAGTGTGTTGGGTAATTAAAGTATATCTCACATGACAACGAGGACAGTTTCCATAGGGCATCGGAACAACGAAAACTCTGTTCCCTGCTGCATCTGTGCCTCCGTTTTGTGGGGGGTAAGTTATGACATTATTAGGTCTTGTTTGTGCAGCAGTATCAAATCGCAGAGATGTGGGTACTCCAGCCGAAGTCGGGATACCAGCCGACGTCGGGATTCCCGAGGCAGCTGGCATTTTATGAAGGATGGGCTTTTTAAAAAAGCTGGCTTAATAGTTTTTGAAGCATTTTACTGTTTGCCACGTGACATTTATCTCTAACCTTTTATGCTCTAATTCACCTGTTGTTTCAAACAAAATTGTTGTTAGAAATAGGTTCAAGAATGGGACGACAATACGAGCTGTGATAAAACCTGTGGTAACTGTTTCCATAAGCTGTGATCCACGCCAAGGCCCGGGAAGTAGGAAATGAGTTGGGTTAGCATTTTTTGTGAATATATTGGGATTTTGGTGGGTTTATTTTAAAAATTCCCTGTGCGTTCAATCGTTTAATGTTCGTTAATTGGATTTAATAATGAGAAAACCATGGAAATATTTCGTTGGTGTATTAAACTCTTGACAATGCTCAGGGACTTTAGTTTAGTCGAAAGAAAAGGGAAAGTTTGGATTGTGAAATACCAGGAAGGTTGGAGTTAATTGAAATTATTTAATTGACGTACCATAATAATAGTTAAAAGTTTAATGACAATCGTGTATTGACTTGATAAAACGTTTAATTGTGAGACGCGATGAGCAATGCGAAGAGCATCATTGTCTACAAATTTTGATCGACTCGTAGGATCGTCGCTCACGGTAAAAGAATAAGTCACCATATTCCAATATTGTTTTGAAACTTCCCGATGTTCCGATCTCTCCGCAGACAGGAGAAAGCAGTCGTCGGGGTTGAACAAGGGGAGAGCTGGAGAGGGTGGTGTTTCTTTGTGAATTGTTCATTGCTGGAATTGAAGGAGGAGAGTTGAAATAGCATCGGGGGAGCATAATTAATTCATTAAAAGTTTATTTAATGGAACAAGGACACGTAGCGTTGAAGTTGTAGTTTAGTATTGGATGGATTCGGTTGGATTCGGTGGTTGTAGTTAGATTGGATTGACGAGAGGCCGCTGGAGATTTTTACCCGGGTGTTGAACCTCTCTGTCGGAATTTTGTGTGATATTGCGTATATATTTGTATTTAGGGAAGAAAAACTTAAAATAGGTTTGATTTTGGTAAGAGAATCGGTTAATATCGAATGTGCTTGTGATTGTCAATACATACGTCATGTTGAAATGTATATTAATTATGTCATTATGGGTTTATCATTGATTTTGTAGGTGCCTGGTGGAGAGGTTGGTGACAAGTTTGGCCGGTGTGGTGTCAGTACGAGGAGCATGATGCTGATGAAAATTTAAGAGGTCGTTACGTACAAGGTGAGGAATTATTGATTGTAGCATTCAAGTGTAGTTGATTGATGAAGAGTTTCGAAGTGGGAAGTTGAAACTGGTTTCTTGCTTGTTTTATAGATTCCCTATGACGAGCTCACGGAGAAGGGTTAATTTTTGTTACTTTTATTTTGTTATTGTTAACAATCGTGTTTCGTGGAACCATGGCTGGAAAGATGAATCAAAACATGGAAGCTCGTAAGACAAGACTTGAACAATTGGAAGCGACTGTTTGTAAAATGATGGATTCCTTCGAAGGGATTGACGATGCGCTGGAGATTGTGAAGGATCAAGTGGTTAAAATCAAGAGTTGGAGAGGAGAAATGGAAGATAAATTGAAAACATGTAAGTTGTGAATGTGTTTTCTTGATTTGTTTTATCAGGGTGGTTAATTAGTGATGGAGTTATGAGATGATGATGCATCACTATGGTTTGTAATGGTGCGTATACTGAAGTTTGAGAATGTAGTAACTTGTTGTTTGGGGGTGCAGGTAAGGAAGGAATATTGGAACTGACTGAGCTACGAACGGTGGATATTACGGAGATGGTATCAATAGGAATCCAATCGGAGTACTTTGTAGAGCCGAGTCAAGTACCGGTGAGTGTGAGCGATGCGCTGCCTCGAAACGAAGATCAGGGTGATCCGAAAGAGACTAATGGTGTTCAAGGTAAGGTTCTGGTGAGGTTTTAGGTTTTAGGTTAGCTGTGATCAAATAAGATACTGAGCTGAACTAATGGAATTTTGGTTTGTGGTTAGGCCCAGAAGAAAATTCAACTGATAGTGAGACGCAGAAACTTGTAATGCCGACACTTGAGAAATATTCATCGGTTGATGCTCATATGAGAGAGGATACTGAGGATGAGTCTGCAAATTCGAGCTGTGCTGAGAATTATGAATCGTCCCCGACATACTCTGGAGTGGTATCTGCTCGACGTACGAGAGTTATACAGGAAAAGCTTGTTGCTGCAAATGCTATGCTTGGTGAGTTCGAAATTGGTTTTGGGTTGTTTTTGTATGAGATGATGCTTGATTGTGAGATCTTATTCCGGTGTTTCGTTTCTGTAGCTCCGGTTGCTGATGAAGATGGGGAAGAGAAAAGATACAATATGAAGAAGTTTAAATGTTTGTTCTGTGACATGATCCTTTCGCAACGAGGAAATGGACGGAGGCATATATTTAAATGCCATTTCAATGTAAAGCAGACGTGCAGTGTTTGCAAAGAAGTATTCTATGACGAGATGGAAACTGATGAAGCTACATGCTATTTTTGTACGAAACCGTCGGAATTGAAGGTGAAAGTTAGAGCTCCCAGGGATCATCATGGAAGAAGAATGAGTTCGAGTTCGATTAGTGGGAGCGATTTTGGAAGCAGGTCTAATTTACATACGCCAAGTCATAGTCCGGTACGGAATTGGAAAAACTTTGAAAAACATGGGAATCCCCCTGAACTCCTTCCCTGTTCACCTGTAAGCTCAACGAAAGTGCAAAACGCTTTGGCTAAGTTGGGTAAGGATGTGAATTGGCCGAAACAAAACCTGGGTGTAAGTGTGGGGGACCAGGCGCTAGTGAAACCAGTAGAAGTTCCAGAGAAACGTGTTACTAGGAGGAGAGCTACGGTAACTACAAGTGATGGGGTTAAGCTGCGTAATCTACCAACTGGATTCGACCTCAATCGTGCTGTATCAGCTTCTGTACTTGTTGTACGAGTAGACCCTAATCGGTATTCGTGTTACCGAAAATCTAGAGGTAAGGCAAAAGCTGTAAATGATGGTTCCGTGTTTTGCTAAAATGGTCTTGCGACAGTACGTATATTCTGTAGTTACGTATGCATCAAAGATCGCGTATGCAAGTACTGATTAAGTTTGTAGGTATGTAAGTACACATTAAAGATGCTGACTGTATTTTTGTATCATTAGGATTCCGGGCAGCTAGTATAAAGAAAGACATCTCCCCGAAAACGTTTGTGAAAATTGCAAGTCCGGTGAAAAAATATAATAAGCGTGGGAGGCCAAAAGGCAGCGTGTTGAACCAAGTGTATCGCAAAATGGCAACATTAGGCAAAGGGAACCAAAAGAACAATACTTCCGCTAAGCAATCGCTGAAGAAGACACAGCAATTCTCGAAACATGGACCTGAAAGAAGACGTGAACACGAAATGGAATCTGTGGAGCAGAATGGAGCTTCCGGGAACTCGGTATACGCTTCAAAGTCGAAAGTCAGCAGATTGAATCCAGTGCTTCACTTAATGGGCGCTACGTCATCTCGGGAAGATGGAAACTATGCCGAATCTTCAGCTTCAAGTGATAACGTCTACGTTCATCCGATGCAAGATACCGACGGTATTTTGCGGGAACAGAGCCAAAATCCAAGAGATTCTTATGACGTAGTGACGGAAACAGTACTGAACGAATTTCAACCTACTGCTGAGCTAAGATTTATATGTCCGACATGTGGTCAAAGATTTGAAGCTAGTGCAGAAGTGAAAATGCACCAGTTGGCATGCCACGAAGAATCGGAATCGAAAACGATACCCCTAGGCTTAGCCGATGTTAACACAGCCTATCACGCTGCCGAATACCGAGCCTCGTCAGAGTTTTATCCTTCTAGTAATATGCAAAATAATCGAGATGGAATAACCGTTTACAGAGATTATGAAAGCTACAGTTCACCACGTGCAAGAACATTAGACCAGGAATTTTATCCCGCGTTTGGGACTGAGCATCAACCATATGTAATACCTCCTCCATCGATGGGTTATGAAGTGGGATCATCAAACTTGAACGGTTCTCCTGTTGCGTACGGAAGTTACAACTACGGTATCGGCGTTCAGCAACCGATTGAGAATGGTTACTGTCATCAAGACACTAATCTCGCAGTTAATGGTAGCATAGACACTGAATTCAGAGTCAATGGTAATGGTATTGCTTCTCAGTGGCCAGCTTTCCCTCCTCCTGTATCTCATGTAGTACCAGTCAAGAACCAAGGTACGTTTAGCCAGTCATAATCTTTGTTTATGAGCTACCTGAAGTTTTTATTCTAATGGGGCTTCCCATGTGTGATTCTGTGTTCGTTTTCAGATTTAGATTATGGGTTTATACTATAATTAGCACAAGGGCCATTTGGACTGTCACAATTCGGTTTTTTGGGTTGCCGGATCTATCGTAGTTGCTTTGGGTTTTGTAACGGACTTGGAAGTGTCAGCCGTCGCAGTTTTATTTATGTCGTATTGTTTACGATTAATGTTTTCGGTGCGAGAAGTTTTATATCGATTATTATTTTATTTTCTCGAAATAAGCAGCGATGGCAAGGATAGTAATGGGGAACTCACGTTTGCTTATCTGTATGGGAGACGCAATGTAGACTAGGGGAATTTCACATTCGAGTTGGTGAATTAATTCCCCAAAGTCCTTAAGGTATGCGAGTAATTAATTCGCCAGATCGGGCAGAACTGAAATGTAATTTAAGTGTTTACAATAGAACGAATTCTCTAAATTTTTCTTCTCCGTAGGAAGTGTAACTCGGAGCAGAATTAGTAGTTCTGCTTGATCAACGACTTAACGTAACTTGTACATAGTTATAGTTTGGAAGTTTTTCGGGTTTGTGGATATGACTTGAATTTTCTAATGGAAATATTTCTTAAGCTGATCTACTATCACTTCATATTGACTCCCATCGTAACGTAGCCATTACGTTTGGAAAAAGCTTATTTTTAATTGCTCGAGTGATTTGGCGAATTTATTAATACGGTTTGTTAAAAAAGATTATTCCTGTTATAGGCAAAGCAGACGTATGTTTGGCGGCAGATTTCTTGACAGAAGACAGAAGCAACAATGTATTAACTGTTTTAAATGCGTTATGATCAGACAGATTCCATTTCCTACATACCGAAGAATCGGAGAAGAATTGTTTTTGATTCCCATATTAAAATCTCTTCTAATTATACGTAACATCACATATTATTCACAATCTAAGAGTATTCTTGAAATTTTCTGGTCAAAAATTGGTACTTGATTTTCAGGATTATGTTCTGCTGTACAGTATAATTGTCTGTACTATACTATAAACGTATAATGTTAGAATTGCAAATAGTATAAAATATGTCTTACATAGTCACCTGTTTGGAAATAATAGGATGGTAAGGATAATGTCTTGTATAATGTGCCCAAGGTTGGATCTCCGAACTGAATTGTTGAAAGGATTTTCCGAGAGGCATAACTGCTTTAGTGTCTTTTGAATTTGGTACATATTGCTTGTAAAGTCTTGCAATTAGTTCCGTAGGATAGTTGAGATGAATTAATCGTGTTTTAATTACCACATTCAGTTTTAGAATGTATAGTCAGAACTTGGGAAGTTGAAAAGGCCCTTTGTAAGTCCGATGATTACCCGTAGGGTTTAAATTCAAGAACTGTAGTATTAATTCATGTATCTACAGTTTTAAAACATTGTACTCATATATAATGTAACGAGTAGTTACAGTTAGCTACAGTTAATGTAACCAGGTAGAAGTGGATGAAGTTTTCATGGTACTTTAGGTCAGTTTGTGCACATGCAGAATAACAGGCTCCTCTCACATTATAGCATTACGTATTAGTATTAAATATTTAGCAGAGTAACTAAAAAAACAAATGTAGGGTCTTGACAAGATTCTGTCAATTATTTATTACATTTCAGTACAAAAGCTGGCGGTATGAGCTGCCAGTTTGATGATGTTTTCTCCCAGTTTTACCTGGGTTGGAGTTTAAAAAAAGATTGTGTTCTAGGGTGTACTCATAACTGCTGTTGAGTTTTTCATATCCTTCTTTGTGTAACTGTGATTGCAATAATAAAAGTTATGAGAGATAATATTCTCATATTATTTCAAGAAACGTATGTGTCATTCGCGGTTCAAACAGTACACATTTGAATAGAAGGAGATGGTTTGAGCAAAACGAGCTACTAATTTTGTTAATTTACAATTTTTCCAGGTAGACAGATGCGAAATGGACGGAAGGCGAAGAATACGGCTTCCAGTATTGCAAATATTTACAAAATAAGTAAGGAACAATTGGTCTCAGGGTGAGGATTATCGGACGGATTCATAACCTCCAATAATACCTTTCTTGGAGAGAACGACTTGCCAGAGCTGATAGCGTCTGGAACGGAAACCTCCAGCAGAGATGAGCAAATAGTAAGTCCACATACGATAGAATTTTTTGGAATCCTTGAAGAGATGCTCGATAGTGTGCCAATTTTTGGTAAAGTTGGCGTACCACGCCATAAGGGTTTTGTTGTAGTCATTGCCAAAATTATGCCAATCCTCGATGGTAAATAAATTGTCTATTTCCTTTGGAATGTGTGTGTGATAGGGAAGGATTCCGTTGGGGAAGATGTAGGTGTTGAACCAGGGTTCAATAAGAGGAACTTTATCGTTATCAGCACCGATAGTGTGAAGGAGGAAGATTCCGTGATCGACGAGGCAACGATTAGCTACTTTGAAGAAGGTCCTGTAGTTTCGGCGACCCACGTGCTCAAACATGCCAACGCTGACGATACGGTCAAATTTTTCGTCAAGTTCACGGTAATCCACAACTCGGATGTCAACTGGAAGACCTTCGCATCTTTCACGTGCTTCTTTGGCGCCCTCGACGGAGATTGTACAACCCACAACCTTGACTTTGTAGTTTGTAGCCAAGTATTTACATAGTCCGCCCCATCCACAACCGATGTCCAGGACGCGCATACCAGGCTCCAGCTTGAGCTTGCGGGCAATCAAGTCCATCTTGTTTCGCTGGGCTTCAGTTAAATCCTTGGCGTCTTTCCAGTAGCCGCAGCTGTAGTTCATCGTTGGATCCAGAAATGACTTGAAGAGATCGTTACCTGGAAGAAGGAGAAAGAATGTTGCAGTGAGACCAGAAATTGGAGACGAGTTTTGAGTTTTGAATTATCATTAGTGTATTCCAAGGATATTTGTGTTTTGAATTGTTTTTTATGTGGATTTTTTAGAATACTATTTTTTGTTGGTTGTAGGCGTATGAATGGATAATGAAGGTTGTAGTGATGGCATTTATTGTGGAAAAGCCTATTCGTGGGAGGATTGTAAATGGCACGTTAACGAAATACTACTGGACGTTTCGGTTTTGGACCATTGCTGGAACAGCCCACTAACGATATGTATTCAGGAGAAGCAAGGCCGCGTGGTACAAGCGATGGTTTTTGTGGTCACCTAGTGTTGCTGAATGTACAATGTTAACGTTTGGTAAGTCAAATTCAAAGAAGTGCGTAGGATGATTCCAGGGTTTAGGTGCAATTTTAGGCATAAAGATTTGTTACAAAAAATGAATATTTGAGTTGTGTACGTAAGCAGGACTCAAGAAGAGTATGTGGCTTGGAAACGTAATAATAATGCATTTAAGCTCGTAAATATTTTTTGTACCGCAGTTCCTAGATGAGCTTTAGCTAGATTTAGGGGTAGGAAATTCCTAATTTTTTCTTTTGAATAATTGCATAGAGCTCACAAAAAGACGGAAAGTTGAGATGTTACGTATTTTGATAGTTGAGACTGTAGGAACTTAATCAAATGCTATATTTGCGGAATCCTTGCGTAAAAAGTGTGTCATATCATGTCAAAGATGATAGAGAAGAGGCAGGAGGCTGTGCTGTGAGGTTAACTACAGGAAAGAGGAATGAGTTGATTTAGTTAAAGCAGGACGAATGCAAGTATTTGGTTCGTATGTGCAGAAGCGGCGCTGTCTTCTTGCCTTCCGCCTACAGGTTTCCTCAAGCTGAATAAGAATCAAGTTTGTATCTTGTAGTTAACTGAGGTTCTGGTGGCTACTTTTCATTGCTGCTCTCTAAGCTGATCCTTTGACATACTTCTGCCTCTTTGCTTTACTTTGGACAAGTTTGATTGAGTTCGACTAGACCGCCTTCCTGCCTGTCAGTTGTCAGTCTAACGGCTGAGCATGAAGAATGATATGTGTGCAAGGATGACCTACAGTAGAAGCGCGGTCAAGACCTGAGGCAGCGTACTGAATTTCGTCCAGGAGAGCGCTGATAATGCTATTTATGGTTTTGTGGAAGGCTTTTACAGACTACGAATGATTAAAACGTTTCGCTCACACTGTTACATGTGTTAATTCCGTGTAATTTACTTGGTTTTACAGAGATTGATTAAAACGGAACTTACCCATATCGTAATGTTTCTCTCCGACCTCGTAGGCCCTGGAAGTGGTTTGAAGATTGAAGAGATCAAACATTAAGTAGTTGATGAATTTGCTCCAGGGTTGCATCATGGTCTTGTAGAGGCCACCCTTGAGGAGGCGGGTAAAGAGTTCGTCCACTGCATCACACTCCCACCATCCTTCCATGTAAGCCTCTCCTAGGCCGAGGGACTGGTAGTTGGCGAGGCGGGTGTAAAACTTTTCGTTCTTGACTTTGATGTCCCAGGGTCTGTCACCGTTGATTTGGATGTCGGCCCGCTTGAATACTTTGTGCGTATACTCTTTGAGGGGCTTGTGGAAGCAGGTGATGATGAACCAGGTAAAACACTGCCAGGCCCGAATTAAGACCATAACAACTTCGTACACGATTTCAGCCATGTTGAATTTAATTAATGGCCGAGGCCGGAGAGATAAAACTAATAAACTAGTAAAATGATATTTTTGTTGAATTTCAGGCAAAAATGCCCAAAATCACAGAGTGTAGCCGAGAAGAAGCTGTGGAGCGTCTCTGGCTCCCTTCAGATGTGGAATGAAAGAAGCAGTGAAGAAGGTGCTCCGTCAAAACGATTCCCTTTAAGAGAATTACTTAGTGTTATGCCAAGCTCAGGAAGGAGGGATGAGAAGGCTTGAGAGAAGGGACACCACCACCGCACCTTTGTAATGCTCTTCCTCGGCTCTCAGCCTACCTGTTCGACTCACAGCTGGGGCATATAGAAATGTAACGAAACTAACATAGCTAAACAACATTCCAGTTTTGTGTGTGTGCAAGAAAAAATGATGCACATCCTTGTTGCTCTGTGTTTAGGATACGGATGATGTGCAAACTGAGGGAAAGTGGAGGGATTATGCGAAACTAGAAGCCACTATCATGCTTAGTGTATCAACTTATTCAGGATATTGGTACAGGAGGACTGGGATGGATGCTACATGCTCAACTTTAATACTCGGGACTGGTTTAAAGGAAGGAAAAAACTGGAATCTGAAATCACACTGAATGTGGGCGAAAAAAATTGATCAGGGATTCAGGAGTGGAGGAGCCACAAGGTAGGAGTTTTCATCTTATCCTGCTCCTTCATTACAATAGTGGATTGGACTAGTTGCATAACCCATACTTGTCAGCCAATGGTCTGTAAATGGACAAGAGTTCAAAGGTTATGCTGCATTGATGCTTTTCTTTTAGATTTTGTAAGAGGTGACTTGAATTTGCTTGAACTTTTACGAAGGAAAGTATTTTACCCAAGTGTTTCAGATTTGAGATCTGAAAGTGAGAGATTATGAATTGTTGAGTAGGCTACAGCTTGAGGAAAAGTGTCAACATGAAATATTTTCTGCCTAGAACAGGACGATTGTAGGAAGATCAGGCTGTGCAGATGGCTGCTTGAGATAATTGCGAATCTTTTCAGTGTTGGGTGAAAACTTGGTGGATGATGTGTACTAGAATGAAAACATGCAAGGACTGGTTGCATAGCGTGATTAGTCCTCCCATATGCGTGCAAATAATGACTGGAAGATTTAAGAGAGCGGTTCTGAAGTATTCCACTTGGGGGATTGCAGTATCCGTTTCATGATATTTTCTGCAAACTGGATTCTTGAAAGCCTAGGGAAATTCTTGGGGTCAATTTAACGGAGCATCTGTTGTTTCGTAAATTTTTGAAAATTGCTAGTTCAATTTGGAAATGTTAGCCGGTGTATCTTAGTAGTGTTTGACGTTTCTTAAATTTTGTGGGCACAGCATTGTGAAGGGTTATAAGTTTTCAAGATAGGTGTGAGCTATATATAATTAATTTTATTACTAGCTCCGTTGCCTGATTGACGTTAAGACGTGCAACTATGCTTCTGAATGTGCGTGAGTAAGCGAGATGATAATTAAAAGGACTCTTTGAGAGAATGCCTCGAGTGCGTATAAATGCAGATGTAAGCCTCATTGATAGTGTAAGCTTTAAGGGTGATGAACTTTGAAAAACAAATGCAAATTGATAGCTTGACCCAGTCTAGAGTGGACATTGTATGTAATGTAGACGTTGTAATTATACTATCAGGAATTATGTCTGTTTTTCAGTTTTAAGTAGAATCGCAAATTAATTTTGACAATAAGATTATGCGTCTGGAAATGCAGATGCATGCATAATCTATAAGACGTGGTGGCAAGTTGGCAAGATGTTGTAGATTACAGTAGACGAAATAGCATTTGTTGCTTTTACATGAAATAATTAATTTAATAAATACCTGTGCAAAATAGCTCCGGGGGAACTAAACTCAGCCAAGCAAGCTACTTTATAGGAGAGCAGTTCCTAGAAGCTTCGTAGAAGAAGAAGAGGAAGGGGTGTATATTGAACATAATTAGTTTTCAATTAAAGGTTATAGTTAAAATAATTATAATGAAGAAGAAGCTTTAGCGGCTAATGGATGCGGCATGCAGGTGGATTCGATGCAAATAGTCTACGAAAGCATTGTAGTATTCTCCCATTTAGTTGAGTGTTGGTGTTGACAGGTGGTAGACTGGTGGTGTAGTTTGTTATTGAAATGTTGATGGTTTTCATGCGAAAACAGAGGATAACAGGAGGATTTGCGCCCTCTGTCTGAGGGTATTTTACGGCTCTCCTTCAGTTACATTCCGCATTAAGCTTCCTCAGACTTAACTTGATGCGTGGCTCGAAGTGACTTATAAAATGGTATTATAAATGGGAGTATAAATGGCCTTATCAATGGCATTATAACTGTGACTGGAATTATAATGCTAGTGATAGGTTAATGAAAGGAGAAGTGGGAAAAATGGTTGCTGAAAGCCGCATTAGCAATTCAACTTGAAGTAGCATCTGCCCTGTAATGTTTTTGCATGAAATATTAACTGCCCATATTTCCTAGAATCATCTTCTTCCCTGACCACGGAATGACAAGGGTTGTATGCGTTTATTCAAGTTTGCATTGTATTGTGAAAGTTGTAACTCTTAATGTTATTCTGCCTCTGTCTGAAGAGTTTTTGGCGAAAGCGAGTTTTGGGGAAGCTAAAGCCGCCAAGGCAGCAACCGGTGTGAAGAGAGTGATATGCGAATGTACCCCATGTCATTTGACCCGCGCACTCGACGCACTGCTATTACAACACAGAAAGTTGTAAAGCCCAAAAAGTGTTTGGTCAGTGATTGTCCATTTTACAAACCTGATTTGGTAATCTCTAGAGGGTGGAAATTGCAAGCTTGATATTGAGATATGATTGCGTAGATGGGAGGAAATGAATGCTCCTTGTTATTGGGATCATGTCCCTTTGTTGATAAGTGGTCATCTGCTAGGACGGAAGTGAGGAGTAGAGGTTTTGGCGCTTGCTCGGATAGTTTAGTTTGCCCAAAGGGCAGGAAAAGCACCTTCAAGCTACACTGCACCACTTTTTAAATTATGCAAAAAGTGGAAATTATTGATGGTTTACGCGAAACTTTCATTACGTTTATATGTTTCTCTCAAGTTTCTCAATCAACCACAACAATTACAATTATCCTTTTCTATTTCCTCAGTTTACTTTGATAGGATTTTTGAAGGGTGTTATCTTCTGTTATCAGCGTTTCCATATGTCCATATGCTTGCATTTAAAAAGCTGAGCTATTCTCAATTCAAGAAGTGTAAGTTGTTTGAGTGAGGGCCGGAGGCATTTATTTTCAAGTTTTCTTTAGATTGGCAAAACGTCAAATGTTATGCGGACTCGTTTCTCATCTCACTCTGCAACCTCATTCGTGAACATGAAATCTCGCTGAAAATGAGACTTGGACTTTGAATTGTTATATAAGTTTGATTTTTTTTTGCCGGTTATGTGGCGTAATTTTGAATGGGGGAGCCGAATGACGCTGTAAGCGAAAAGTTAATGTTACGTCATACTGCTTTATGGTTCACTCTTTGAGTTGCGGCAAGATGCGACTATGAGACGAGAGGTCAGAGCTTGTGCAATTTCCAAGAAGAACCTGAAATCTATTGAATTACAGGAGTTGGGAGATACATGGTTCCCCAATCCATGAGGTCTTGTTGCTTATAGGTTTTTGTGGTGTGGGTTTGGCCTAAATGTAATTATTGACATTTGGTAACGTGTGGTGAAAAGCGGAAAAGGAGCTAGCTAGCTTGGAGGCAGTCTTAAAAGTGTCACAGAGAAATTCAGGCAGGTTGCACGCTGAATTTTGAAGCGTGTTGGAAAATACTTGTTGCGTAGCGTTCATCTATGGGAGTCAATTACCGTTACTTTCCATCTTGGCAGATGCTATTTTTAGCTGGTGAAATCCATCTTGCAACAATCAATTGTCCTCGTTCTGTATGTATAGTTTGTAGCTGTGTGAAGCGCTGCGCTGCGCTGTAAGCGGACACGCATAGCTCATGGCTTTACTTCTTTGGACATTATAAAGTTTAATTCCCCTTTGTGCGGATTCATTGTAGGGAAGCAAGAATGAAGTTCTTTGCAGCTCGCAGTTTCATGTGTTCTCAGAGGCCAGATGGGCAGGACAGCTTTCACTTCCTTTTAAATGCAACATCTTCTCTCTGTAACATCAAGTTGTGTACAGAACTTTGCTGTTGAGCTGTGCAATTCTATGTTGTGCAGTCCTCTTTTTGCTAAATGCAAGGTTGCATATTGCTACAGCCTTTGAGTCCTTTAGGGCAAGTTGGGAAAAGAGGCAAAGGCTTAATGGATCAATAGTCCGCGACTGTTGATGATATGAAGGGGAGAAGTTGGGAGTGAGAGGAGCATGCCAATTTGCATTAGGTTGTGCTGACTTTTGTGTAGCCAACGTCGTACAGTAGTAGTAGGTAAGGTTTTGATTTAGCTGTTCTTCTTGTGTAGAAGATGCGGAGGTTTGAGAAGGACAAATATGCACACCTTTTAAAAGTCATTGACTTTAAAGTCATTGAATTTTAAAAGAGGACGCCGGAAAGTGGACATACGAGTTAAACTGGGATTTAAAGTCTTGGACGGGTACAGAAACGGGGTTCTTCTTTTAACTTTCCTTTAGTAGTTTAGAGAATGACTTGAACAAAGTATGAAGAATAGCTTTCTAGTTTTATTACTCGTGTGTTATTTAAATTGATGGTAGACAGCAGGGAGAGTAAAATTAATATTCGATACCTTTCACGCTAATGGTTTAATTGCCCTAGGAAGGGACAATCACGGATTTCTTTGGGAGAATGGCAAGGAAATCCTTAGAGGGAGCCACCCTTTTCTAAAATTAAACTTTGGAGCACCTCCGGACATTTGATTTCTATTGATTGTCTCTGAATTATTTATTGATACTTGGATTGCTGTTTTTGGAGTTTTGAATGTTTGAAATTGAAATGAATGAAATTTATTGATTCAAAGCAGAGGTTTGCCTAGGATTTTATGATTTTAAGTCGGATTTGTAGGCTGTAGCTTTGGAGAATTGGAGGATTAGCTGTGCGTGCTCATAAAATTCATTGTGTTAGCGGAAGTAAGGTATGACTGAAAGGAAGCTTGAAATTGTTTGACTCTTGAAACTGTAGGTGAGCAAGATGAGGGTTGAGAAAGTCAGAAGAGTGGTTGGTTGAAACGCTGAGGGATGTTTTAAAAGATAATAGGTTTTGAATTGTTTCATGTTTATGAAAAAGGATTTATTTGAGTTTGGGATTTATGTAGGTGTGAACTGGATTTGGGAAGTTGGACAGAGGAGTTACTGTGTTGTGTTGACACGCTTAAGGATAATCTGATTAATAATGTACACAAAACTACAAGTTTGAGGAATTATAAGGTTATAAGGAACGGTAAGGTAGACGAGTAGGCAGAGGAGGAAACGGGATTAGCTTTGAGCTGGGATTGAGTACAGGGTAAAAACAAGGATTTGGTTTGCTGTATGTTTGTGTCTAATTTGATAATATTATTAAAGATTGTGTATTATAAAAAATTGTAAGTTGAGGGATCCTAGCGTGCGCGGATGAGCAACTGTGACGCCCTCTGCATGCTTTGGGGCAATCTTGTTTGAATTTGGGCGATGTGGTGTTGCTTGGATCTGGCACCCAAAATCCGTGAAGATAAACAAAATTACGAAAAGATGATTCATGATAGGATTTTTTGCATTGCGGCCGACATGAGCTAGGGATTAGCGGTAGGGAGGCTTTGGAGCGAAACTGGACTTTAAAAAGCCAAGAAGGAAAGATGAGATGAAGGATTTGAAGCGGGGTTGGAAAGCATGCAGGCTGCGCAGCGCTGCGGTGATTTCAGCAACTAATCAATCTCTTTAAGTGCTACTACTGAGTGTAACCTGATGTAACACCTGCTGCATCCTTACTTGTTTTATATGGCTCAATTACAGAGTGCAATTTCCATTAAGCTGTGGAGAAATGCATTTGGCCGTTGTGTAGATTGCGGGTTTTTGAAAGAATGGGTGTTTCTAAACAATGCAACTAGCCAAGGATAATGAAATAAAATGTGGTGGTTGGTTACAGAGAGTAACGGTGTGGGGGTGGCGGAAACAAAGATGCTATTTTATCATAGCTGAGAACTGTAACGCTGTCTGGGGGATTTTAAATGCTAAAATTATTTTATGCTAATAAGCACAAGGTGTGTTTAGTATTTATACATTTATGGCCGGAAAATAATAGGCTTTTTAAATTTTAGCGCAGGATACGGCAGAGTTTTAGAAAAGTAACGAGAATTTTTGTGTGGAAAAGGATACACTTCCTTTAATTTTGGGAAACCGGAATGTTGTATTTTTTTGGACGCAGTTTTGATTACATCCGTGAGAGTTGCTTGGATGTGGAACAGGGATAAGGTGGTGGAAGGGATGCAATTTGCAAATTGTAATTAACAAGCGTGTTACCTGTTTGACCTGGGATAACGTTGAGCTGTGTAGGAGCTATGAATGAGTGGTATCTAAAAATGACCCTCGTCCTAGACAGTGACTGGACGTTATTCGATATGGGGGGTAGCCAAGAGTGTGCTAATTTAAGGTCTGGTTTTAATCCCTTTGTTGTGTGCTGATAACAGCGTTTATGCATTTCAAGATGGGAGATTTGATAGAATGATACGATTAAAGGCTGAAATGATAATAATTTGCATTCGTTATCATCACTTATGAATATGCAGGAATGTTTATTTAAGAAGTCTTAATAAGAACTCGGAAAGTGTTAGCTTGGGTGAAGTTTATGATCGGCTTATATGCAATCAACGTGGTAAATTACACGTGGTAAAGGTCAGGAGAGCTGTAAAGAGAAGTATTTAAGTAATGCTCACAATGCTTATGCTTATCCTCTTTCATCAGGCATAATTAGCTAAAATATTGCTGGCATAAAATATAACGCTTAACCCGACGAACTGTATTTAGAGCCATAGCCATAGGCTGTACCTGTGAGCGGAACACGTTTCTGACAAGAGTGCCAACAAGTTGATGGGAACAACAACCACTTTAAAACAGTAGGCTGGAATAAGTGTCATAAACAAAGGGTTTAATTTCAGGGAAATGTGGCAGCTAGCCTTGACTGTAAGTGCATTGGTGCAGAGGTAACGTTATGTGCTAGTAATTGGCATATTTTCGAGGTGGTCGTCAAGACTGCACGCTAAGCTGGCCAATGGTCAAGGAGCTACAACGCTTGTAGGCCTGATTTGCGTACCGAAGTAGCAGACTTTTATGAAATCAAGAAGATTTTGGTACTAGAAAGATGATGAAAATGAAGTGATGAAAGTTTAATTTGGTAGGATTTGGTGAAAAATGTTGCGAATTTAAAAAGGTGTGGACGGCAAGAAATTGATGAAAATTACAAGTTATTTTTATATAGGATTAAAGCTCGTTTTTATTACCTGTTATTTACAGTTGGAATTTTTTTTAACAACCCTATAAGGAGGTAGGTTTTCTTAGATTTTTAGGTTACAAACTATAAATTTTGCGGTAATTTTATATAAGTACACTTGAATTCTAGCTTCTACCGAATTTCAGTCTGTACGAAAAAAAATTGCATTTAATGCAAGGAATTTAATGAGAATGCAATTAGTCTTTAAAAAATTGCAATTAATTTTTGTAATATAGACCAATCAATCTGGGAAGGATGTCGCAAGGGATTTATAACTACTAACAAAGTATGCATACAGTCAACGAACAGGGATAGCATTACAGGTAAATTGAGGTGTATTAGAAAGATTTGCTAAATGAGGGTGGCCATTTCTGGCCTAAAGTAATAAGAGGAAAGAGGAGCATTTTTCAGGTTTGACAAGATTGGAATGAACTTAATTATACCTCAGAAACAAACTGTTACAAGTTACAGCTACGACTTTTGAAACTCACTAGAGCGCATACCTTCCCGCTAACATCCTTATCTCTCTTCACAGGTAATTGAACACGCAAGAGTAATTAAGAGGATATACACTCACACACCTTTATGCTATTATGCTCTGCATCTCCATTCTCACCTGTGTATCAAGCACAGTCTGGTTGAAAAATAGTCAACAAGATTTCACCACAGCAGAGGTGAATTTGTATCTAGGTGCTAAATAAAACTAGGTTTGATCTAAGCTACATAATATTTTTAAAAATTCCCCAGGGGTGTATAAATGACTACAGAGTTAAATTAACATGTAATTTTTGCTAATTAGATGCTAAAAAGCGATAAATTTTGCAAAAATTAGTGCTAATTTTGAATGGAATTGGAGCAAATGTATAATTAACCGAAGCTTAATTGTAGCCAGGACCTGCCTGGGATAATACAATTGAAAAATATAGACTAAATAAGCTTTGGTGAGGGTGGAATTGATGTTTGCGCTGCGTAATTGCAATTAAGGGGATGAGGAACTACAGGATTGTCCCTTGTGTCTCAAAGTATTCTACCCTATAGTGTTTCTAGATGAGGAAAAAGATTGAGGTGTAATTTGATAAGGTTTAGGAAGCGCTATAGGATTTAGCGCGGCGCGTCGTAGCCACCGGCAATGCCGTTCTTTGTAAGAACAACTTGCCAACATTGATACTTCCTAGAGCGGAAACTAGCGGCGGATAATTGCAAGTAATGAGTCCACATTCTGTAAAATTTCTCGGGCTCGCGGTACTTGTCCTTGAGGAGCGGCCAGTTCATGTTAAACCTCTCCAACCATGCTCTAAGGGTTCGGCAGTAGTGGAAGCCAAGGTTTTGCCAATCTTCGATCATGAAGAGGCCAGTCGTTTCCTTGGTGATGTGCTCATGGGTTGGGAGGATTCCGTTGGGGAAGATGTAGCGATTGAACCAGGGTTCGATGAGTGGGATGTCCGGATGATTTACTCCGATTGTGTGGAGGAGGAAGATGCCGTCGTCCTTGAGACACTTGTGCGCCATCTTGAAATAAGTTGGGTAATTTTGATGGCCGACATGTTCGAACATGCCAACGCTGACGATACGATCAAATTTGTCGTCCATGTCACGGTAGTCCATGGCGCGGATGTCGACGGGAAGGCCTTCGCATCGCTCCTTGGCGGTTTTAGCGCCCTCTACTGAGATTGTGATGCCGACGACTTGGACGTCGTAGTTTTCGGCCAGATATTTGCACAGTGCGCCCCAGCCGCAACCGATGTCGAGGACTTTCATACCGGGTTTGAGGTGGAGTTTTCGGGCGATGAGGTTCATTTTGTTGATTTGAGCTTCGTCGAGATCTGCGGCATCCTTCCAGTAGCCGCAACTGTAGTTCATTGTTTTGTCTAGCATGGCCTCAAAGAGGGTGTTACCTGTTGAATTGAAATGAAAGTTGGTTATAATTAACAGATTCTTTGCTTTAATTAAATTTAGCGGCAAATTATGTTTTGTGGCTTTATGAGTCATAAAAATGCAAATTTCTTAGTAGATTCAGTTACTAGTTGCTGCTCTGCTATTAATGTGTCTGAAATATAGCTGGGAGCAATTGAAAATGGTGTTTTAGTTGTGCTCATCCTCAATGCAGCTATGCAAATGAATATAGACCTGATTATGTACACTTTAAAAGAATTCGCAAGTTTTTGACAGTTATGACAGGTAGGATAATTAGGGAGGAGGGATTTCACCTGTTATTTACCTGTGCGTCCCTTTGCCTGAAAGAACAGGTGTACAGCTCTACTACAAGACATTTTTGCAGTAAACCTCAAGCTGCATCCTTTAGATAAAATAGTTGCTTGTGAAAATCAATATTCGTACTGCAGAGCAGAACAGTACGAATTTTGTTGTGGGAACTCTTTGCAATTTGCAAAATCCTATGTGCGTTTGAGGTTGCACGCTTATTGAAGCATTAAGATTCATGCGATGTTGCGAATTTTTTCCAGGATAAATGATGCACTGTTTGTAAACCGCTTTTCTATAGCTTGGAGTAATTCGTTTATGAAAGTAAGCTTTGTTAACCGTCAGCTAATGACTGCTGTCAGGGCGAATTGCTCCGACCAGTAAATCATTTCATTATAGAAACCGCACGAAGCAACAATGGAATTCTTTTAAAGGTACAAAGCAATTAGATGGTCGCCAGTGTTGTTTCAATAATTTCTGTTTAAAGTTTCTGTGAAAGGAATGATGAAAATGTTTTTTCATAAGCCACGAAAGATATGAAATGTATCAAAACTAAATGTAGGTTTGGATCCATACCCCAGTTTTGAATATAATCTCTTCCTCTACGTGTATTCTAATTAAATACTGAATGGGTCAGTTTGATACTGATCTCGCTAGTGCATTAAGTGGATTTCCTAGCTCCCTTAAGGCTTGATGAAGGAAGGAGTTTGATTGTTTCATTATATTAATTATTGATTAAAATATTGAGACACACGAGATGGAGGGCTCAAGGGAGCAACTACCAGATTGAAGGAATGGAAAGGTGCGGTTATTTCGCATTAGATGTGTGGCCCTAAATTGGCTGAGTTTTGCGTAAGCGATTAAGTGAACGCTTTAGGGAAATGAAGGGTCTGATGTGTAGGGCCGCCGTTAAGGAAGCACAAGCGGAGGTAGTCTACATAATGTAGCAATAAGTGAATTAATGAAAAGAGCAGAGAGCACTTAAGTTTTGCACGCTTAATTATGCATATTATTGCGTGATGCCAAAAATGGTAGGATGTTTTGCACGGCATCATGACACTTGGAGGCTTCCTATGCATCAATGCGAGAGATTCAGGATATGATTCAAGGGATTGGAGTCTTTGTTATTACTGTACTAGATTTTGAATTTATCAAGAAGGTAATTACAGCCGCCGCTAGCTTTTCGCAAATGTCAGGGAATTATAGATTGTTTTGAAGCATCATTTCAAGTGGACATAGTTGAAGAAGTTGGCTATGAATGGAAAATCCCATTAATGCACAGACTGTGGAGCAGAGTAACCAGCCACTGACTCAAGGAACAAGTGTTATTAATTGCATATGATTTGATATATGTATGGAACGTGAGGAGGTTACGAAGGTGATGGACACACATGTTTGGAATCTATCTGACCCTCCCTTTGTATGGGGAAATCATATAGACTACCGCTTTGAACATAATTATGTCGAAAGAGGGAAGAGAGAAATGCAGAAAATAATGTGGAAAGGGGCAGGTAAAAGAGACAAATCAGACACAATTACCTTTCGTCACTCTCTCATCCCTCTATTAGTACAGGAACGTAAAGGAACGACGTATTCGCAATCCTCCTGTTTTTAAAAGTTTTTTTCCCTAGCCTCAATGGATTCAGGGTTGAGAAAGAATGGGTGGGAATGAATAGGAAGGAGAATAGTTAAGAAAAACTGCAGATGATAAGTGGGAAGAAGAAAAGATGCTGGCTTTACACGTGAATTGCAGAAATGTATGTTTTGAAAGTGTATTGTCAACTCATTCCTGCTCACTTCTACTTTTCCTCTGTTATGTAAGATTTAAAGGGGAGGAGGGAGCCGACTGGGTCCCTCCCTGTTCTTGAATCAAGTTTCCGTAATGTTTGCAACCCTTGGGTTCTGTGATGAATGGATGAAGGATTGATTGGATTTTTAAAGGGAGTTGGTGATATAGGAGGTTAAAAAATTGGCGTAAAAACGTTTTGATTATTGAGACATTATCCCAGATTCGCAACACGCTATATTTCACCTATATTTTCATGCTGCTAAATACTTGATTGATGCTGCTGTGCTGCAGGCAGATGTGCAAAATAAGAGAAGATAACTTGGAGTTAATGAGGTTACACGCTGATTAAATTATTTATCAAGTGTGAGAGGAAGAAGAAGAAGATGAAGGGTCTGAGACTTAAGATGCTTTAATCCAGAGCATTGATAATGAATCTGCGCCAGTCCAGTCAAAGAAATATGAAAAGTCCAAGAAATCTGCAACTTAATTGGCTGCCCAAACGCTGACATTGACAACGTCCGCCGCGTCGGACGACCTGGCACTGGTAAAGCACGCCCAATCCAAGTAGTCCTCCTCCGCATGAAAGACAAATTTGCGATACTGAGTGCAAAGAAAAACCACCAAGCTTTCTCGCCCCAAGGAAAACTCTTTAAAATCTCGATCCAGGTTGACAGAACAAAAGCAGATCGGGAAAAACACAAAATCCTATCAGCCCACGCAACCCACGAAAAGAAATCCAACCCTGCTCTCACCACGACAATCAGAAATGGCACTCTCACAATCACAGACGGACAACGCAAGCAATCATTCAAAGTCCAAGACGGGAAACTCGTGGAATGCAACCCCAACGAATTTAGCTCTTAACAGTACTGAATCCAACTCTCTACTGCAACGATGTGACCTTAGCTTTTTAACGCAACACCGACAAACCCCAGTGGAACAACACCCGAAAATAACTTTGAACTTGTGGAATATTCGTGGACTAAATACCATACACAACTGTGACTTGAACACGTGTGAAAATCTGAGACTCTCAACAGTGACAATTCTAACTGAAACGTGGAATGTGAATCCTATTAATTTTCTACACCCCTTCCACCAACACTTCCTTATTAACTCTATGGCTACCAAAGATTTTACCACCGGAAGAGCGTCTGGTGGAATAATAACCGCTTTAAACACTACAGAACTAAAATCTCATCAAGTGCTCTCAATAACAAATCATCGAATTAAGCAACTCCGGATGGCAACGGCAAGACTATTTGCTAAACATTTTCAACTTCACCCCAACAGAAATCCTACCTATGCTAGATTGCATCAGAGAACTACTTGAAACCCGATATAAAAAAGAACAAGCGATCAATAAATCCCCAGTGCAAAATCAGCCCAGCAGTGATACGGAAGAGCAAGACGTGCCTAGTAACTCGCTATAAAACTCCTAATCTCTTTCTTCTCTTCTTAAAATCATTAAAATCTTATCTGTTCTCTTCACACAGCTTGACAAGATTTCGAACACGATGAGAAGCACACTCGCTATCTTTCTCCTGGTTGTTTCGCTAGTAAGCAGCCACGGATGGGCTTTTCCCGCTATTCCTGCCGCAGCCAAATGGACCATAGGCACCCTAGGTCTTGACGCACTCAATGACTGGGCTTCAGCATGGTTCTTCCCCCAAAATAATCCCATGGAAACGGCACTCTGGGTAATAGGAGCTCTATTCCTAACCATAGCTCTAATTCTTCTGTTTTGCTTGTACATTTTCATGAAACAACAGCGCCGCCAAACCAAGGAAAGAAAGGAACATCCCTTAATTCCCATGACAACTCTCACACCAAAGCCGACAGAACCGGGGAATCCTACTTTTACCACAACCCAATATACTTCCTTGCGCCACTAATAATTTAATTACCAGTGAAGCTACAATCTATGAATGCAAAAAGGTGACGCCTCCTCCGGCGTGTGAATTGGAGGGCTCCGGAATTAGTCCTCCGGGATGTGGGTTGGAGCAACAACGCATTCCAAGCTTCTCACGCTTACACTATTTATACACATTATTCACACTCTGCTCTCAAATCATTTAATACATGTAATTATTATTAGAAAGTCGACAATAAATACCCCATAGCGAAAGCTCAAGGGGATTACTCTATTAAAAATGAATCTGCGCTCATTATAGGGATTTAATGAACGGTGAATTGTATTCTTGAAGTGTTTTATGGCAGTGTAAATTTGAAAAAAGGGATGTGAACAAAGCTTTGCGGGATGTGTAATAAATTTACGGATTTTATGGCCTACGGGTAAACATGGAAGCTTGAAGATAGGTGGACAGAGATTGAGGAAACTCTGTTCGTTAAGGTAATAATACGGACATTAAATCATAAATTTGATATTCAAACAGTAGTTATAGTGAGCTTTTTTGGGAAAAAATAACTTGTTCTACTTTTGCAGTTGTGTAGGATATACTGCTGGCTTGGTGGTCGAGGAAAGGAGTAAATGGTTTGTATGCGGTTAAAGTGTATTTGAAATTTGAAACTGTTACACTGTAACGCCGTTTTAAAAAATTGAAAATAAGTGGGAGCCCTGATGGTACATACAGGTGAATCTCTAATTAAGATCCTTCTGAATAAGATCATTCTCTAATCTACATCATGATTTGAACTACCCCGGCAGCTTCCCTATGCCACCAATGGGGAATCTCTTCCAAATAACATCCATGTTATTTAGAAATACTTCTAAATAACATCCATATATTTTTACACTTTAGAGGCATATGCAATGCAATTCTACCTCTAAATAACATCATATGTTACAGCCTGCTATGAACTGCAGTAAATGCGTGATGTACAGAAACAATTCTGAACTCATGCAGACCAATGAGAACGTTATTGGTATGTTTTTCTAGAAGGCATGAAGCATGCATTTGATACCTAGCGCCACATGTTTCCGTGTTTCAAAGTGGTCGCTTATACAAGCGAATTCAAATGTCTGAATTTCTAATTAACATCAGAATGATGTTATTTAGAAGTAAATCATCTTCTAATTAAGACCGCAAGGCTCGAGATTTTAGAGATGATCTTAATTAGAGATTCACCTGTAGTTTGCAGCATGTTTTGTACAGAGGTGGTGAAATTGGGAGTGGTTGCGTTAGAATTTAGCTGTTTTTGCATAATCATTGAAAATTTTAAGCTGCAGCTATTGTGTGCTGCGTTTAAACTGGTGCTAATTAACTGGTAAATCTGCTAGAAAAATGGCGAAAAGGTAGCTGAGATTGATTGACTTACCCTGATCGTAATGCTTCTCACCCACCTCCCAGGAACGAGCTTCGGTTTGTAGGTTAAAGAGTCGGAACTGAAGGAAATTGAGGAAACGGTGAATGGGATTGAAGAAATTGCGATGGAGATTTTTGGTGAATATTTTGTAGTAAAACTCTTCCAGATCCGAGCACTCCCACCACCCGTCCATGAAAGTTTCACCAAGACCGAGAGTCCGGTAGGCGAGGATTGTGGGGAAGAATTTTTTGTTTAAAACGCGGATATCTCCCGCTCGCATGAGCTTGTCGTCGACGTCGACACGAATATCGGCGGTTTTGAAAGTGTAGCGGGCAGCACGGCGGACGTGGTCCTGGAAGAAGGCTGTGATGTAAAATATGAAGAGGTTGTAGGCATGGACTATGGTCATAACGACCCGGTAGCCCACCACGTTAAAGTCCACCATGTTGAAGGCCGGAAGAGTTTGACACGTGGTGCTCCGTGTGTTCCCTGGCACTGGCACGGGTTGAGAACTTTTGAAGACTGATGAGGATTTGGTATGATAATGTGGATTTTGTAGGAAAGAGCTTTAAATTGTTGCAAGTAAAGAGGAGGGATGTATGTGCTCCTTCCTCCTATTCTCAATGCTGTTGTTGTATACTTAATGGTAGTGTGTTACGTCAAGCCTGAGGAGTCATCTCACCCCGTAGTCCGACCCTTTTCCTTGCGTACCTCGTCCTTTGCTTTTACGATAGGCTTTTGTCTTGTTTTGGGATTCCGTCAAATGTTCAACCACCTTTACGTGATATAACCATCTCAAGGGTGGGTGGAGACGGAAGGGGGTGGAGGGGAATGTGATCTTTGTGATCTTTGTGATCTTTTGGTTGCGGGATGGAAGGGTTTTGCAGAAATAGATGTGCAGAAATTGAAAATACAATAGACGATTGTGGGTAGAGATTAGGTGTCTGTGTTTGAATGAGTATCAGTGTTTGGGATGATTTGAAAAAATTGCGAATATTTTAGAGTAATTGGCGAAAAAATCACAAATATTTGGAATAATTGGCGAAAACTTCGCGAATATTTTAGAATAATTGGTGAAGAATCGCGAGTATTCGCGAATGGATATTAAGGTGAAAAATTGATGCAAATTCTTGGAGAAGAAGGAGAGGGATTTCCAGAAGCTTTGCGGAAAAAAATTAGCTACGGAGTTATGTGGTTCAACCGCGGACAATATTAAGTTTTTCCCCGGTTCACCTTTGTTTATTTTACGTAATTTGTGTACCTTCCTGAGGATGGAAGGGCATGTAGTTTACAGGTGAAAGGAAACAAGGAGAAGTGACCATAGATTTTGGAAGGGTTGTTGATACTGGTTTTGAAGTAGGTGGGGAATTCAGAGTCAAGATTATGCATTATTGTCCCTTCCTGGATTGCATTAATTGTGTTGTTGAAAAGTTATTTGTTATTGAGGAATTAGGAAGAATTGAGAGCACGTTAATTGACAAGTTTGGGATTGTAACGGATGATGAAGTTATGACAGCCTGAATGGGTAAGTAAGAGGTTTCGATTAGCAGGTGTTTGATTCATTGGGAGCAGAGAATACCAAATAGGGGTTGTGTATACATTACAATTAGCGAATGTCATAGTGCCACGTGACCTATTTTGCATCAAAACATACTATATGCAAAACTAGGAATTGTTAGAAAGACTGCGCAAGACGGAGCGTATGGCGGAGCTACGCGCAGCCCTGAGGGCATAGCATTGCGCCAGGTAGTTGATACATGTTTAAAGAGGGAATACGATTGCAGTTTGCACCTTCTCCTCCTTGTTTTGCAACACTTGCGTTGATATAATGTTCAACTGGATGTGCGCATGTGTGTGTGTTTAGGGTTTAGGATGCGTATCGTATTTAATTTTGACCTTCCTCACACATGAGCGGCTTATTCGACCCGTAATCAAAGAAAGAAGAACGCTTACAGGAGGAGTGATGAAAGTTTTGGTAGGTTGAGAAAATATAGATGACCAAAGAAGCATCATCCTTGCTCATTCCACAGTACATTACAGATTTGGCGAAGCGGTTAAGTAAGTTTTTGGACGTCAGCATATGGCGCGCATCCGTAAGAGAATTTCTCTTTGAAGAGCTTAGTAAAAATACGCGTTTTGCGCTGAAGCATCTTCTTGGCGGAGGAAACATAGGGCTTGAATCTGGTTCATATCCTTAATTAGCTCACGTGGTTCGTTTCGGAGCTTTGCGCTAGAGGAGGAACGTTGAAATTAGGGAAATAATTTAAAGTTTTAAAGGATTTAATTTTGAAATTAAGGTTGGAATAATGCCAGAATTATAATGTTTTCTGTGTTCTAGAAATCCGCAAAGTACGTGAAAATGTTTATGCGGATATTCCCAAGGACATGTTCTAACCTTGTGAGGATTTTGAGTTTTTGTGAGGAAACTCATATTTTGACGATTTTTGACGAATTTGTAGCTGCATTATAAAATAAGAGGGCATTATAAAGGGAAATTTTGCGTGAGGATATAAGAATTTGCAAACATTAGTAAGCCACAAATTACATTACAAATGCGATGCATTAAGCCACAAGGATGAAAAAAATTCACTCGTGCAAATTTCGCAATGGAGTTTCGCCAATTTTGATGCTCTGTTTCAAGCCATTAGCCATGGTGATTAAACGGGAGAGCTTTACGAGTGCGTGTAGAATTGTGAGGCAAGGATGGAAGAAATTGCAACGCAGAGGCTCATGGGCTTTAAGCTAACTGCATTCGCAGAGAATTGGAACAGATGCCATTGTAGGCAATTGTACTTGGATTCAATAAGAATTTATGCATATGGAAGATGGAGTCAAGACCAATTAGAACAGGTTGCTGTTAGTAGTTTTATTAAGGAATTGTTGAAGGTATGTACATTGTGTGTCAATGTCCACATAAGAATCGAACCATAGGAGCGAAGAATTGGTTTACAGCAGGAGAAGTGCTTCCACTTGCTATTTCCTCATGTAAAATGCATCAGAAAATGTCACTTGAACTGCATGCACAGCATGAAATAGGAGACAGGTATTGATGAAATAAGAAGAAAAGTTTTATATGAGGGTGCAACTGCACATGATTTTAATTAGAACTCTGTAATATGACATTCATACAACGATGAACATGTATATAATTTTGAGATGATATATTTTAATTAGCGTATATAGGTTTGTCATGATGATAGCTACGTTAATAATAATAATGTCAGGTAATTTGTGTATGTGCATGTAAATAAAATTCACAGAGGTGAAGGGACCCTCACTAGTCCATGACTTTCACTTAATACCTTGTTTCCAAGTTAACGAATCACAGAAGTTAAATAGTACAGCTATTTATAACTATATTTAATTCGCGTTAATGATGTGTGATCACCACATTCCTTACGTTAGTTAAACCTCTTTACATTGCTTTCCAGCGTACCAACCAGGTTATAAATATGAATCCATTTTTAAAATGGAGAAGAATTCAAGGATTCTGATTGACACACATGACGTTCAAGATTGTGCTGATACACTAGCTTACTAGTAGCTCTTGGTGATACACTAACATCACTCATGACATGTTTATCTCATGCTAATGCTAACTGAAGGACAGCGGGGAATGGACTATACATTGTCTATATGAATATTAAAAACTATAATCAGCTAATTAATTCTGACTCTGAGAATTACGGATCGTGCATTACTGTCATCGGAGAAGCTATAGCATCTTGATCAAAAGTCTTAGAGTTACCACCTTGTTGATACTTGATGCTATTGGGGTTATTTGATTGCATTTTGATAGCCTTTTTATAGATTTGATAGACGTAGTAACAGAAATTAATTTACTTGACCTAGGATATTTTATAGCTGTTTGTAATAGATTTAATATAATTTTAGATATATTTGAGAAGAGCTTCTATTCATGCTATTGCTACTCAAAGAATTAGAGGAATTCACTGCTCAGGAGGCCAGTTTGAAAAATTGATTCGACAGTGAATACTTGAATATTGGTATTTAAAACTTGGTATTAATTAGGTGAAATGAAATGGGTGGTAGAAATAAAATAAAATTTTGCATATCAGAAACTAAATCGGTTATAAATCGCTGTAAGTATTTAAAATTTAAAGCATACTTATAGATATTTTAAAATATTAAAATATTGCTTCTAGGTATACTTGGTAATCCAGCTTCTCCTAAAGGAATATGAATTTCCAGGTTAATTGACTACACCTGTCTTAATTAGTTCTAAGATAATATATATATACAGTCCATTGTAGGGCACAGTGGGCAGTTTTGCTTGAATCTATATATACTTTGGTTGCTAGGGTACATCTGTTGGAACTTTTGATAATTTCTCGGGGAATTTCCGTTTTTGGCTTTATTAGTTTTATTGTTTTTGAAATCATTGGAGTAATGTCGGGAAAGTAGACAACAGGAATCTAATTAATCTTGAGTGCCTATAGACTCAGAGCCTGCCTGCAGACATTTTTTGTAAAAAATCTGCTTAGTAAATAGCCTAACTGCTGGTTGGATGAAAATATATGGAGACAAGGCGAGGAAAAGAAATTGCACAATCGATTCCGCCGTTAAAACGACATGGTTAATCGTTATCTTGTAATTCGCTTAGTTGCTGACAGTGAGACACACTGTGGAGTACTTAGGGAAGATGCTATTGGAGATTCTATGGACTTTGATCTAGTTATATGGGGAATTCTAAAAGATACTATTGTTTAGTTAATTGTAAAAATTAATTATGATGATTAAAAGGTTATAGTAGTACGTATTGAATAAGATAGTCATTTGCGATTTGGCCACCTTTGCTTTTTCTACCATGTAAAAGTCAGTGATAGGATTATCACGAGAAAGAATCTAGTAGTAGATGATAGACTTGACATTTAGATATATACCGTGATTTTCCATGAACGGGAGGTTCCGTTTGTGTTAAAACTCGTTAATTATCGCTAACGCTATGAGTAGTAAATAAACTAAATGTCTACCGTACTAGGACTAATTGTTTATAGCACCTTATATATCTTGTACAAGACACACAAGACAGTATGCGCACGTAATCTACACAACTAGAGGTTCAAGCTTGGAAGAGGAGGACCTCTGGTGGTAGTACAGAGAGTTAATAAGTAGTGAGATGATATATGGGGAGAGATTCTATAATAGTGTTTGCCTATTGGCTAATAATAAGGGGTGGGATTTATATATAGTTACTTAAAGGAATGAAAGATCACAATAACCCTTGTACTTGTACATTTGACATACTTAGTATTAGCTATATTGATTGGTGCAGGTTAATACTGGAATGTTTGACACTCTGTCTGCTAATAAGGAGGACCGACATGGTATGGCACCGAGATTCGGGTTCGGAGGAGCGTACCTAGGAGCGTACCTAGGAGAGTCATTAAGCATGATGATGGCGGGAGGTCCGGGGAACCTAGCGACATCTACCTATAAGAAACTCTATGCAACTTTGGCTAACGCATAACGTAGTACACTGTTTTTGAATTAATTGGTAGATGATTGTGAATTAAGTCGTCCCTGTTTTGGTTCTATTAGCAAGCTTAGCTTGTAGAGTTGATCGTCGTCGAGGAGGAGGGCGGAATCTCGGAGGTAATTGGCTGCCCGCAATTGATATTCAATCTTGTAGGGTGTTTGCTGAAAATGGCGGATTTCGCGGATTACGTGGGCTACCATGCGCATTTTGGCAAAGTTTAAGAGCCCTTCCGGTGTGAAATTTGGAGTTCCCTCCTCTATGAATGTCAAGTCGCTGAGGTACATGCCCAAGTAGGGGATGCCGGGTGGATCGACTCTGTGGAGCGCTTCTCGGAGACCTCGGAAGCGTCCATCTCCGCCTACAAGGCTGTGGAGGCGGTCAAGTGTTCCTCGGGTCTGTGGACAGAGGGCAGTTTTTTAAAATGAGCGTAAGATAATTTTGAGTGAAATTTAGGGGAAAACTTACCGTTTTTGAAAGCTTGTCGTGAGTTTTCTTGAGACGAAAAACAGCAGAGTTGGTAAACGCAGCACATACTTGAAGAACACCGTTGAAATTGTGTAAAACTCGGCAGATGTCGCCGACGGCGGCCCATTTCTCCATTGCTTGTAATCTTGCAGACTGGGAGGGGCGTCGCATGATTTCGGATACTATGAGTCGGCTAACGTCGTTGAAGCGGCGTGTCATGAGCGTTATATTCGGGGCGCGCTGCTCTTTGTTGTCTTTTGTCCAAACTTGGCCCAGGAATTCTCTGGAAATTGTGGAAAAGTTGTTTAAAATGCTGTGAATTTTCCAAGAAAATTTTACTGAATTAAAAATATCGGACAATTACTCTGATCGGATGGAGACGAAAATCTGGTGGTCCAAATAGGTCATTTGCTCCGCAATCTCGAGAGCAGAGAGGCTCTCTATTGTCTCGGTGCTCTGTGGATTTGAAAATAAAATTTAAAAACCGGGAATTATTTTGAGCCACGTGTTATTTTGAAAAGTGACGAGTGAAAGCCACGCTAGATTTGTTTGTTACAAACCTGCGTTGGAGAAAGTAGAGCAACGAGGTCGACTTTCTTGGGTTCGTCCCTGGTGAGTAAACGAAGAAGCTGGGATGCAGCTTTGTTTTCTGCGGGTAAGAGTGCTGGAGAGCAGAGGATGTCCTCGAGGAATGAAACGGTCAGGTTTCTGAGTTTGATGTCTTCAAAGTCCTGGGAATGCTTGGCTACCCAGTGGCGTAGCACGGAGAGAACCCGCATTGTGGCTGCTGAGGACAGCACACTTTCTTTTCGAGGTCTTACGAATTTGAGTTCCTCGTTTTCGGGTACGACTATCTCTGTTTGTCCTGGAAGGCGTGAATTTGTTGACCCTGCAGTCGCTATGGCAAATGCTGCCGCTGCAGAGGCGCTACTAGACCGACGTTGTGATTGTCTTGAACTGGTTACCACCACACCGGCTTTGGAGCTCATTTGCGGTGATTCGGAGCCGTGAGTTTGGAATGATGATCGTGGAGTTGAGCTCGCTCCCATTTCAGACTCGACACAGGATGGACGTTGCTTTGATGCTCGGCGCTGAAGGATTGAAGCGTAGATTGAAGTCGAAGAAGCTTTGCGGATTTGTGCGGGAGCTTTAAATTGGAAAATAAAAGTTAGTTATACGGCTGGAGTTGGAGGGAATCGAGAGTGAAATTAACAGTTAGGCAATGACTTACAATTAGTTACACTAGCGGAGACGGGCACAGCTTGGACTTCCTCCTCGGATTCAGAAGCGTCAGAGGAAGCGGAGTTGACGCTTGAATGTCTTTTTTTTCTCGAAGCGTTCTGAAAGAAGTGTGAGAAGGTGTAAGACTTTGAAAAGGAGGATTTAAATGAAGTTTTAAATAAAGTTTTAAATAAAGTTTTAAATGAAGTTCTAAATGAAGTTCTAAATGAAGTTTTAAATGAAGTTTTAAATGAAGTTCCAAATGAAGTTTTAAAAGACTTACTTGGTCAGTCAATGTTTCACTACTGGCCGAGCAAGCGGCGCCGGGAGGAACTAGGAGGTGTCCACCGATATCTTCTACTCGGAGGGTGACGGATTTTTTTCTCGCGGGAGGGCTCATGGGCGTGGGCAACAAGTTGACGCTTTTGACTTCTTCTTCAACAACTGTTATAAAATGATTAAACGAGAGCCAAGCTTCACGTGACCGCACTAAGATTAAAATTAGACATGTTTGGGAACATACATTGTGTAAAAATACTTTTTCTGAAACTCCATCTCCAATGCGGGCCGCGGTTGTCGAAAAAGTGGTTGGGGTCACGCTCGCTTTCGGTTCCGTAGCCGGAGACAGAGGACGCTGTGGAGATGCGTCGATAGCCTTCCACTCGGACTGCATCCTCCTCCCTGACGATACCGTCCATGCTGTAAGAGGTCAGAGGTCAGAAAAGGGTTAGAGGGTCATTGATTATCGGACTCGGGCTGGGCTTGAATGAGTAGAATAGTTGAGACTAAAAGCAGAGCACTAACAAATCAACATACTTGTCTCCAAGACAATCCAGGGGTTCGGCGTTGTAGTAGACTTTTTTGAGAGCTTCCAGAACGGTGACAGAGTCAGTGAATACTCGGTAAGTGAGGAGGAACGTATTTAAAAAATCAATGGAGAGGAAGCGCAGGTCCGTTAACCGTTCCAGGAGCCGCTGTGGCGTGGCATAGCGGATTTGAGGTACTTTGCAAGAGTTGAGAGTTCGAGAGAAGCGAATGTCAACGTCGTCTTTGAAGAGCTTGGGGTCCGTTCGAACACTGTGTGGGACGGCCACGGAGGCAGAGTCGGACCCGTGTAGGAGGTCGTTGAAGTGAACGTTGTCCATGCACTGAGAAATATCCGAGATCCATGCGTGCTTCTCTTGGGCAGATGGCGCTAGGAGGTGGATGCTAATAGGACCGTTTTTAGTATCCAAAATGATTTTAAAATCCAGCCCGCCGTGTGCTGCCTCCATGGATTTTTTGATTAGCTGGGAGTTGCTAGAGTCGCTGTAGCTGGATTGGGAGGATATTGAAACGTCATCTGTGTTTGGGTCAATTTCGTAGCCTTCGGATGGATCTTCGATTAAAGTTGCATCCGCTAGGGGGATGCGTCCGATGTTGGGCACCAGATGGAGCCTTCCGTTGGCAGCTCGGGTGGTGAGGATGAGATGATTGGAAAAGAGGAAGGCTTGCCGGACGGCATCCTTCTCTGGTTTTAATATCCTTGGCCTCTTTTTACCAGCGTCGACGAGGTGGATTAGTGAGCCCTGGCGGACGAATACTTGATTGACGTCCAGGAGAATATCACAGCCTTCTACGATCATCCGCTCGATTGCAAGGTTCTTGCGGAGGTTCTCTGTTTCTGACACCTCATCATGCATTTGACGTGAAAGCTCTTCTAATTGGGTTCGAGCGGTTTCCAAACTTTTACGTTCCACGTGATCGTATGGCGTATGAGCCAGGAGCTCATGGAGTGTTATTATGTAGCGGGGAATCTGAAAGAGGTTTGGAGAAAGTTTATAGTTTGCTTTCACCTGCTTTCACTTTGCTGGTATCGCGTTTTACCAATCGACGTAGCTAGAGAAAGTCGAACAGTTCTTCTTACCTGGTGCATTGGGTATGTTAGGAACGTTTCCAGAGATCTTCCTTGACATGCTGGCTTGTTTTCCAAACGATTTAGCAGAGATGCAAATGCTCCGTGCTGCTTGCATTCCGTCAGCACCTGTAAGAAATTTGAGCGGGGTTTTAAGTTATAATTTTAAAATAGAGGGCGGAAAACGCCGAGATGGCCGGAAATGGAGAGAATATTTTATTAGAAATTAAAATGAAGTGGAATTAAAATTTTGAAGGCGGGAAATTTAAAAATATTACCTGGAGCGAATAATGATGATTTCGGACATATTCCTGGTAAATTGACAGCATGGGCAGAAGCATATCAAAGAGATCACCTGAATATTCAAAATCGGGATTGTTAGGAATAGCTTTTGGTGGAATTGATAAGCCTGCTACTTCTGCTAATAGCTTTCTAGATATTTTTCAACTAGCTAATAATAATCTACAGCCTATAGCTTCTATATGAGCGACTCGCCAACAGCAAAATAATAGCATTAAAAATTAGCGTAACCTAGGCTACAAAATGATGATAATTTGTTAACTACGCTGTAATTATAATCTATTAGCTTCTGTCCTCTACCATTGCGAAATCCAACAATAATGAAATGACACAAATCTTAGACAAAAAAACTACAAAGGATTTTACTAAAAATCAGTTAGTCCTAGAACTACCGTTAAAAAATGTCGTGTTATTCTTAACAAGGTTACTCCGAAAACACAGTAAAAAAATATAAATTCACGGTAAGCCTTGAACGGTACACGAGAAGCACATGAAAATTTCACTATTTAAAATTTAAAAAAACACTTTTCACCCTGGACCTGCGCAGTGCGCAGCCTCTATGTAACTTACATGATATTTAAATTTAAAAATGATTGAACTCTTTTTGCGAGAAGATGATTAAACCACGGTTTGGGAGAGAGAGATAGGATTTTAAAAAATCGTTAGGTATCAAGGACCAAAATACTGAAAAGGTAAATATAAGTAGCAAAATTGCAGATTTAAAAATATTCTGCATTTAAAAGTGTATACAACAGTATGTGGATGACTGTTATTAAATTTTGAAAATAGTCAGAAGGCAAAAACCAGTCTGTAAAGTTTTGCTGAAAAAGTTTTGATCCACAAAAAAACTAGCACAGTATTTTCAAAATGAAAAAAAAATGGGGGATCTTTGGAACAATAGGAGCATGCTTATTGCAGCTTGCCTTTGTACAAATGCAAAATTTGGAATTGCTGTATCGCAATTTTTGCTTGAAGTATTTGTAAAAATTTTTACAATCAGGCATTTCAGTTGAAACTGTTTTCTGAAAAACATGATCAATTCACATTCTCAAAATGCGGAATCGTTATGGTTGCAGTCCCAAAAACTGTTTTCTGCTGTCGCTGTCATTGCTACCATGCAAACGTTTAAAAATGTATTTACATTATTATGACTTGCAGAGAAGGGAACATGAAAAATTGACTACAGCCTTTTCAAGTCATGAATGTAAAATATATGAAGAATCATATGTGGTCCGTGAGAAAATGTCAAATTTTTTTTAGAGTTCATTGTCAAAATTGAAAGACGAAGTTGAAGAAAATTTGGTATTTTTTTAAAATTAAATTGTAATTTAAAATAAGTGAGCAGAAATGTGGACTGCTTAAGCTTAAAACTACAGCGTATCGCTACGTAATACGTCTGAAGAAATTTAGTAAGTAAAAGCTTCTCTACTGCTTGAAAAAGCGTAAGCGCTCAAGTAGCTCTACGGTGAGGCGAAATAGTTTTGCGCTGATTAGGTCCAGCTTTAGCGCTTGTAATTTAAATTATGTCTACGTCTACGTGTGGGGCAGGAAACTTTTAAAGGTCAGCATTGAAGTTGTAGGAAAAGTATTTTTAAAATTAGTTGGGGTAAACGATTGACATATCGTTGTTTCAGAGGTGAAAAGTTGAGAAGTAGCGTTAGCGGTGGGATCGCTAGCGCGGACCGAGTTAAGATCGTTGATTTCTTCCAGGTTGATAAAGTCAAGGAGGTTGAAGAGTTGTGTCGTCTGTGCGGATCGTTTATGGAGGGGGGGATATATCGTTACAAGCAGGTCATGCAGAATGCAGACAAACATTCAAACTTACGAATGCACGCCAAGAGTAGAAGAAATAAAAGAAGGTTGGGTGGTGGTGATAAAATTGTTCATCATCCTCCCCCATCAGAGTACTTGCCTATACCTAAGACTAGCGTGGGCCACTGTTCAATACGAGCCGTGAGGCCCTTGAGGAAGATTTGATGGAGGAAGAGGACAGTCTCAACGTTTAAAAATATGGAAGAGACGTCCTCGTGAGTGACGGGTGGAGACTTGGAACTTGCTGCCATTCGCATGGGTCGGAGGAAACCGGAAACGACCACTTCCAGCTGCTCCACGTATTCTTCCTCGGCTTCAACCATCCGGAACACAAGACTAGATTTTTTTTAAAAAGAAGAGAGGAAGATTCTTCAGTTAATGAGGAATTAGTTAGCGAAATGGGTGGATTGTGTCAATAGATGTCGGAGCAGTCGTTGGCTCTGGTAGCTAAGCAACGTCGCGCACAGGTATTAATTACAGGTAAGATAACTACAGGCTCACCTGTTACGTTTCCTCATGGCTTCTGCGTGAGGGGATTTGATGTACTCGTCCACGATTTGCTTCCAACGGCGACGGCACAGCCATCCTCTGAAGAAACTTTGAACTTTTTTAATTTTCTTTAAGTCTTCTGACTCTAGAGTGTGCGTCGTGTTGTTGGATGCAGAACCTCCGCCGCCCAGTCGCCATTCTTTCTTTAAAGCGCATAGCTAAATGGAGGTAGGGAGAAATACACATGTTATAGGTACAAGAATTAAGCACAAAGCTTGTTAGCATTGCTGGTTTCTTATCACGTTCAAGGAGCAGCCTTTGTAGCAATCAAAGGTTATCAAGTTGATCAATGAAAGGAATGTTTAAAGCGCTTTCTTACCTCTGATCGCAACTTTTTGATTTCCGAAGCCAGTTGCTCACATTGAACTGTGTACTGCCATTTTGCGGTTTTTTCTGATTCAACAATCTGTGTAAATTAAGGGCATGGTAAAATAATTGGCGAAGAAGGTTGATTGGTTTTTGGAATGAAAGCTGAAATTGCAGATTGATGTCGTTGCTGCCTTACCTGAAGTAAATGAAGATACTTTTGCTCGAGTTCTTCTTTTTGCAAAAGTAATTTGTTGAAACTGTGTGTGGGTATATTTAGAGAAAAAATCAAGCAGAGATTTAATTTTTTTTTAAATAGCGAATATTTTTGCAAATATTTTTGCGAAGAATTTGGCAAAGTAGGATAGAAAAAAATTGATTAAGTTACCTAGCAACTCGGATGGCATCAATCCAAGCCTTGCAATCCGATTCGGATTCTGCACGTAGTTCATAATGTCGCAAATTTTCCCGGCGGTACGTTATTCCGAAATAATACTGGAATTAGATGGGGAATGAGTTAGCTTGGTTTGAGTTGAAATAGAGAAGGGGAGCGAAAATAAAAATGCGAATCTGGAAAAACTGATGTAAAGCTGGCTAACTGTAGTTTAGAAATTGCGATTTGCATACAAGCGTTTTGAAGGGCATAAAGCTATAAAAGTGTGAAGTTAGAGGATGGAGAGCAGCTATGGAATAAAATCTAGGCTAAATACTATTATGACGGCTAATATAGTTTTACAAGCCACTGGGGAAATCATCCTGTGTCTCTTTTATGAAATAGCGGGTAAATTAAAACAATGATATATACGTTGTCACAATAAGTGTGACCTTATTCTCGACCAATCGTCTCTGGATACTAAAAGGTTTGTTGTTGCTGCGTTTGTGACTGGATTTTGTCATATCGAAAAGATGTGATTGTCAGGCTTGAGTTATAAAGGATAAAGTTTGCATAGATTCTCTCGTTGTCTGCATACACAAAAGCAAATGGATTGAAAGGAAGCGGAAGAGCGTGAGAGAAGAAGTGGACAAGTTTGGGGGAAACTTACGTGTTTCTCTTTAAGTATGAGACGTTCGCAGTAGCACCCTTCAAGAAATATCACACCAGACGGCCTAGCTCCGCCTTCAGCCTCAAAGTAGAAGAGCAAATTCTGAAAAATAATTAATTAATTGTCTCTTGTACATTGATGAGAAAAGTTTTTGCGAGGTGTTGGAAATGGTGGGAAAGTTTTGAGAATTGTGCGCAGTTATAGCTGCTTATGCGCGCCACCTATGGGGTTCATGGAAGGAGCTGTGCTGGTACAGTGTTTTCAGTGCTATGATTACGCATCGAAGAAGCCTATCAAGACAAAAGGGTTTCTCTGGGATTTTGAATTTAAGTCTGATTAGGAATGAAGAATTTAAAATGTGGGACTTAAAAGCATACAAGTGAATTTACCTGGGAATTTATGGGGAAAAGATATGGAAATGTATATAGTCTCGCTGGAGATGACTAGGAGCGCCCTCTGTCTAAGTAAATATTTGTATTGGGTCCACTTGTTTGATTTTCAGCAAGGATATACTCCTATCTAACCAAGGGCAGACTTGCTAATGACTTGGATTGTTAGTCTTTGATGGATACATGGTTTTATGCTAATTAAGAATAAACAGGGAGTGTATTAATCCTGTGAGATTGGCTGTACTTTGACGTTTAGCAAGAGTGAATGATTACAAAGATACGGGAAAGCTGGAGGTCTGAGAGGATACAGCTAATGTGACATGGAGAAAGGAAAGATTATTGGGAAGTCATGGGTTACACCTGTTGTACCTTTGGCAAGTTGTTTGGAAAATACAAATAGATATTTTGGAAGCGAGTTTGTAACCGTGTTTAAATGCAAATTCCTGTAGGGAATTATATATTTAAACAGCGGTAGCTATGACTTATTATAGCGATTGTTATGAAGTGTGAACGAGGCTTAGTGTTTGGAGCCTGCCAATACAGGTTTATTATTTTTGTAATGGATTTTAGCTTAATATGTTATCAACTATTTTAGTTATTTTAACAAAATACGTGGTTTGAAAGCATTGTATACGTCAAGGAGGAGGCAAGGAAGAGGGGGGAGGAGAAAGTAAGAGAAAGGAGGAGGAAAGTACGGATATTTTACTATTAAAAAGTTTCTATAAAAGGAAATAGGGAGGATATGAAGCGGATAAAGTAGGTCGGCCTGGAAAAAGGAGTAGTTTAAATATATACCTTGGCCGGAGAGTGCGTTTAAATAATTGATGATTGGAGTTTATGGAGGATGAGGGGAGGATTTAGGAAGGGGTAAAATGAGGGAGGTGAGGAGGATTTGTGGGTAACCAAGGAGGCGGCTAGATGCAATGGGAGAGTGTAGAATAGGTCAGGTTTGGGAGAAGCGCTGCATAGGATGGAAGAAGAGGGAGAGATTTCTCAGAGTGAAAGTACAGGTGAGTGTTGAAAATTATATGTTTGTAAATTGGGTTGTTACCTGGAAGAGAATAAAGTACCTCCGGGACCATTTAGAAGCTCCGTTGGATTTTTTGTATAAGTAACCAGCCATGACATGATCGAAACGAGCTTTTTCGGCAAGCATGAGTATTTGGGATTCGTTGACACGAATGGATCTTTGCATCTTTGGTGAAAGCATTTTTTTGACTGTGGCGGGCTGGCGCTCCTGAGTTTTTACGTCACGGTACTGAAGAAGGTTGACGCGGGGTTTTGGTGCTAAGATTGTAAATGCTCCAGGGCTTGCTGACTTGTATGCACAGGATCACAACTATTCACTAGCTCATCTCCTGGAACTTGGAGGAATATAGCTCATGTAGTAGTGGGCGCTGGTGGGGTGACGCTTTTGGTTGTCCGTAAATGTGGAGAGCGTTTTTGGTTTGTAGTTGCCACTTTTGAGAAGCTATTAAGGCTTGTAGTAGCGGCATAATTTTAAGAGAGGCACTGAATTGATTGGAGAGTTGATTGTCGATTTATTTCTAGATGGACACAAGGTTCACTATTTGGTTTGGTTGCTGTGTTGCACTAGAGTCGTATGTAGGGCAATGGGTTGATTGGTTGGCCTTGACTGATGGCGGGGCTGGTGGGAGATGGGGTAAGGAAGCGGGTTGGAGGACAGGAGTTGGAGGGACATGCTGCTAAGCTACTTTGTCCGGCGATGAAGATGGAGGTAATTACATGGTTACGATTGATTCACTCACTTGGGGTAGATAATTCGGAATGATTGACTGATAAGGAAGAGGGGGAGATGGATTTAGCGGCGGGTGATAAAAATTGGAGACGGAGTAGTAGTGTTATGGTTTTGATAATCCATCTCCCAGTGTCCCAATCATGATGAGCTGGAAGAGATGAAGAGACTAAGAGACAAGTAGTTGAGGACGTCCTCCTTGGCCGTTTACAGAGAATCTACTTGTTTTCGCAGGGACACGAAAGGAGGAAGAAGCGGAATTTTTTGGAAGGAGAGAGAGACGGTGTATTCTTCAGGAAGGAAGGGTTAGGAGGGAAGAAGCTCTGCCAAGGTTGGAGGAGGAGGGAGGAGGATGGAGGCGAGGTGGAGGAAGGAGGAGGAGGAGGTTGAGAGGAAAGAGATCGCATCCTGGAATTAGAATCGGAGCTCATGAAAAGGAAGACAACCAGTTGCTCTTCCTCATCGATCCAGGAGGAGCGGAGTTCTTTTGGAACTATAGCGACCACCCTCATGATCGCTATGACGATGATACTTGTGTACGCTACACACGGCTCCAGTTTGCTCGCAGTTGCTCCAGAAATGTTGGGATGGTTACAAGTTGGCAAGCGCAAGTTTTGCTACTGCTTTCTCTGCTTGGTGAAAGGAGGAGGTTGCTAAACTCCGGCAGAGCCACACCACACATGCCGACTACTTTCTCCGTTCGACTTTCTCCGCTACAACTTACTACGAGGGAGGTTGTAGGATTATGCTTTCTCCGGACTTGTTCTTTACGCTTTCCCCGCTACGATGGGTGCTGGCGAACTGGAACTAAAACTTTATACAGGCACACACACACTTACAACATATTGATTTATTTTTTGGAAATTCGCTCAAGGGATTTACCCTGGAGTCGCTACGGAGGCAAAAGCTATATGGATTCCGGTGAGCTTTCTCCTACTGGGTTTGGCGCAGAGAATGGAAATTGTTGTGAGTAAAAACTGTGTAAACTGGGGGAAAGGTGGACGGAGAAGCGGAGAATAGCTGGATTTAATATTTAGCATGTAATAATTTGAGGCGCGTAGAAGAGGTTGAAGGTGGGCTCAGAAAGCGGGTAAACACTTACAGAGGGCGTCAGTTTGAAAAGTTGATATCCTCACGTTCTCTCTAATCATCTTCCTACATCTCTTTCAAGGTCGTTCCTTATAAAAGAGTTTATACCTGACTGAATCCCTTTAAAAGCATCTTCTCCGTTTATATTTCACGAACCCGTGTTGTTTCTGATGCGGCTGGTCTGTAGCTCACGGTATGCATGGTTGAAACTTTCACCGCTTTCACTCTCACGAATAACAACGGGGACGAGGCTGTAGGTTGCGTAAAATATATTTTCCTATGAAATCATCCGGAAGCAGTAACCAAAGTTGTTGATTTGATTATATGAAACCATTTATTATGGATTCGAATTATGGCTTTACTGTTTTTATATTATTAAATTTAGTTTATTTAATAGCCGAAATGCTATTTCAATTAACTTTGGTTCGTAGAATGCTTTCAATGGTCAATCAATTGTAGTTTTGCATTAGGAGGGATTAGCTGACTTGGTTTTCAATAAGGAATTGATACAATGCTAGGCTACGTAATTCTTGATACTTGCGTCGACCTTCACTTTGACCTCATGAGAGAAAATAGGAGGGATTTCCAACGAGAGAGCTGTTAAGGCGGGGTTTAGCTGTTAGCCAGTTATGATGGATTGGGTTCATCTGTCGATAGCGGGAATTAAGTTAATGATTGAATAATAGTGAAAGTTGGAATGAATAAGGTTGTCATGGGAATCTTTTGGGGAGGATTTGCTTTCACTTGGAGGACTTTCTTTTAAGGGGTGTGTTAGGTAAGGACGGAAGGGTTGGATAACTGTTGCTCCTATCTAATCTGATTATTATAAGGAGGAAAGGGTCGGCTTGTTGTATTTTTACAAAAGAGGGAATATATGTTCCAAGGGATTTGGAGAAAGTAGAATAAAGAAAGTTAGGATTGTATTTTTCGAAGCCTGCTAAGCGATCTAATGAGATAATAGATTGTGTAGAAAAGAAATGGGTTGAAGTTGCTACAAGCTCTTATAGAATTCCTTGTTATCATGAAGGTGAGATGGGAGAAAGTAGGGGAAAGTATAAGGGAAAGTATAGAAGCTGTGTGGAAGTGAGGAGAAGAAAGCGGTGGATGGGATTCTATGAAGAAGGGAGAGATGGGATGGAAGTGAGGTGGGTAAAAGTTTGGTAGTTTTAGTTAGGGTATATTGAAGAAGTTGAAAGTTTTGTGTTGATTTGGGAGAAAGCTCTTGGCGACTACGGCTCTGACGTAAGCGAAACTTTCACCATCATCAACAAGGGAAAGAATATGGTTGGGTTGGAGGAGTGACATGGATCCAATAGAGCGGGATAGGGAATAAGGAGAACATGGGATGATCCCGTGCAGAGAGAAAGCATTATGGATGATGCTGGATGTTGAACTGTTTGCCGGACTGGATTTGCAGCACATCTTTTGAAGACAGAGCCAGTTGGATGGAGCGGAAGAAGTAGAGAAAGGATTATGGAATGAGATTCTCGTTTCTCGCTATATTACTACCCCGGCATGAGTGCATGCCTCGCTTTGGTCTGATAACCTATAGCAGAAATGGAGCTGAATGATACGGGGATAGGATGAGGATTTCGTAATCAGATTTGGTTAGTACCATGATCTAAGTTTACGGATGATATTCGTGGTAATTTCATACGTTTCCGCTTGGTCGGTGTATAAGTAGGGACACGTCCCTGGAAGTCACCTAGGTGACTTATCTAGGCTGCTTTCACTCAGGGCTTTCACCGAGGACTTTCACTCAGGGCTTTCACCGAGGACTTTCACCACTGCGACCTGGAATGAGCTGAAAATCTGGTGTTCATGTTCCGAATCCTACAACAATATCAGCCGTATGACATACTTTCTCCACAAGCTCATAGCGCATCCCTTCCAGCTTCCGTCTACTCGTTTGGGTTTCTGGGAAAAACAAACTATTCTTACATTTGTCAAGGACATGACTAAAATCTAATCCAAGGAAATGGAGGATTCCGTCCAAAAAGAGCTTTCTCTCAACCCGTCTCGTGAAAGCCTTGTGCTTTCTCCAAAGGGCTGAAGGCGCTGGAGCTTGGTGGAGGAAAACGCAGGAGGAGAAAGCACACGCCTAGGGAACACGTGGAGTTGTAGTTGCGGTGTAACTTTCACGAGAGATTGAATACGTTGTTGTTGAACTAGGAATGAGGGAGTATGGGTATTATAAATCCTCGTTATTCAGGGATTTTTATGATTAGTTTTCAATCTGAAAATCAGCTTATTGAACATTAAGAACGCAAGTATGACGACAGCAAGAGGTACAGTTTTATAATTGACTAATTTGTGGATTTATTCAAGACTGTGAGACCTAATAAAGGGTTAAGATGGAATTGAAATGGAATTGAGATGAGGAATACATGGAGTATGAACTTGTCCAAGTTTATGACCGTCCGCATGTTATCTACATGTGGACACTTGTGGAATTTATGGCGAATTTTACTGGGAAATTGGAGAAACAGGTAGAAATTGGCACAAGTTGTGTTTTGCACTTATGCTCTTTGGAAGCGGAAAGTGTATGACCTTGCGGAAGTATAAAGCTGTAGAGTGTTGTGTGGGAAAAAGAATTATTTTCACACATGCATAATTTCCATTCCATCCTGGAAGGGGGGAATTGTTCCGCACTTTAGCTTTGCAGTCATTAAGGATTACAGAATGATGGAGTAAAAATGCATGAGTGTGAAGGAAGGGAAGGCGGATCAGGAGTTGATGAAGACAAATGAAAAGACGTCTTGGAAAATTGGCAAATACTCCCATCTTTCTGCAATTCGTCCGCCATTGTCTCAACCCTGAAAAGGATTTTTTATCGCAATCATAAATAATTTCCCTTGGAAAATTAATGCTAGGAAAAGCTTTTTAGTAAATGAGGTACATGCATTTATTAGATTGTGGTTAATTTATTTTTGTACGTAAGAGCGTTAGCGTATAACTTAATGTAAATAAGTGGATTTAGAAGAAGAGGGGAAGGAGGGAAGAAAAGGTTTTGAGGCTCTCTCTGCTAATTAGGAAAAGACAGTCCGGCAAAGGGAGTTTCTATTCTCACTGGACAAGTTGGGACCGTAGTTGTTAGGAGTTTAGGTAATCAGTGGATTAAAAAATGTCGCTAGTGGAATTTTTAAAAGCTTGTATGGGCTGATGGAATGCGAAATAAAACGTTTTCATTATTATGGAAGCTGAAATAGGTTGGGAAAAATTTAAATTGTATAAAATATAAGCTGTTTAGTGACGTAGTAGAAATGTTTTCGCCATTTGCGTATGACGATCGACGATAGCTTGTTTAAGTTGTGCTTAAAATATCCGGATTGTAAGATGGAATTATGGAAGATGAGTATGATACGTGTAAAATTGGCGGCATTAACTGGTATTTAAATTTGAAAATTGACTTCAAGGAGAACACTGCTTATGATCCATAGTATAATACAAAGGATGGTTTATTGCTGCTATTGAAGAGCGGGGGAAGGATTTTGGATTAATATATATATATATACATATATATTGCAGAAATAGAAATATGTTTTAAACTGCTAGATTTATAGGTATGGTTGATGCAAAATACTTGTTATTTATAATTCAGCCCTTGACCTTTCTACCTCCTACTTTGTTTTGTGATGAGGTGAAAGAGGTAATATGGAATGGAAATTGGGTGGATTAGTAAAACAAGAATGTTTTCATGAATGAGGAATATGACGCTATTCTATAACCGTCCATGAACGAAAATATCCTAATTTAGCATTTATTGTTATTGTTGTATCCAATAATTTACGCAATTGTATAGTAATTTATTGCTTTTGGTTTTAGGATTTGAAGGAATATTATTGCTCAAAATAGAGCCACAGGTTGGTAATTGATTATTTTGAGTACGTTGAATACAGAGACAGAATGATTTCGCCCGTATAATTTCCGGATCAATTCCCATCCATGACGTAGTTGAATTCTGCAATGATGCAGGGATTGTTCAGAGCTTTTTTGTTCATGGGGAAGAAGAAAAAGGGGAGGGAGCTACCTTGGTTGGAAGCTTGTCAATGACAATTTTACCCGCTTCGGGGACACGGTGAGTGAACAGGCTGCGGGCTACTAGATTCTTGGAATGAATGCTAACCCGGAACCAGGTACTCTAATGACTCCTCCTTGTACCTGGAAAGTGGACTATGAGGAGTCGTCATAGATGCCTGGTTCTACTCGTGTCCATCCGTCTCCTTTGGTCCTTGTCTTGTCCATGGTTGGATAGGGGTGAATAAGAAAAGCTCATGGCGCTCCTGACTTGGGTTTGTTGTTGGAACAACTCAAATGGTCAACTAACCTTGAGTTACTACACGGTATGTGGAGGTAAAGGTCTTTTTGGTAATTATTTCCAGCCACAGACATATGCTTGTTGTTTTGACAAAGACCATAAGTTTCTCTTGGAGGAGCAACCAACTCCTGGTTGTGTGACTATAAGCTGGCGGATTCCGGTGAAAAGGCCGTATTATTTTATAGACACGTTGGAATACTGTTGAGTTTAGTCTGTTCTCAGTAGTTGAGCCTCGAAGGGCAGGTGTATTAATCGGGAGTATCCGGAATAGTTCTAAGATCTGGCTGGAAAGTATTGTTTGTAGAAAATTGGTAGCTGGAGAAGAGAGACCAGAAGAAGCTTATTTTTTATACCGGCGTAATTTTTAGGTAAAGCCCTTGGACTGTCGGCTATAGTTGAAGGAGTCGAATCAGAGGCTTTAGTTGACGACTATAGAAATTGCTAAAACTAGCTTTCGTGCGCTAAGTTTTTATAGCGTTGGAGGCAGATTGTGAATATAAATTATTTGCGAATGAAGTGATTGGAATCCATGGGTAAATTGCTGGAAAGGATTGGATTACAGTGGATGGAGGACAAGATACACGCTACAGGATGGGGAGAAACAGGTATGGAAATTACATCTATTTGAGATTTTTGCGAAGAGTCTGATTTTGCTGCCTTACCTGGCGGCTCTGGTTTCAGTATCAGAAATGAGAATATTAGGAGCGATTGTAAGGCAGCCCGAGGACGGAAGAATTGGCACGTTGTGAAAACTAATCATCCAGATATTTGCAATAAGTTATAAGTGAGAAAAAGTTGAAGTTGCTCAACCGCGTTGCAAATATATTTTAGAGGAACATATAGGGCTGCGGTGCTACGTGCAGAGGAAATCCAGTAAAACCTGTTTGCTTCCTCATAATAGCAAATAAGTATGTGGTGTCCTCGTGGTGGGTTTTGCAAAAAACTTGGACCTCATCTCCCTAGCTTGTCATGCTATGTAATGCTGTAAGCAATTGGTCGTGACGTCAAAAGTTGCTTTTGTGAGAGAGTATAGATGAGGTTTAATTACACCGGTTTCTTAAGCAGGCCGAGCCTTTGTTTTTGCACGAGGTTTGCTATTTGATACACAATGCGATTTTGAAGTGGAGCTTTTTCCGCCCTTTGTGTTTGGCCAATGTTTGGGATTGTGGACGAGGGATGATGATTGTGTCGGATAGGAAGACGAAGCAGCAGAAGAAGAAAGAGAGGCGGAGAGATTTGAAAAAAGTTGAAAATTGCGTCAATAGCTGGTTTAGTAGTAGTTTAGGCGGATGATGGACATGATTAAAATATGAAGAGTTGTTTGTCTAAAAAGGTTTAACGTCATGGATTTTTGATCTGGTTTATTGTTTTGAATACTTTGGCAAATGCATCCTCTTCTTGTCTGTAGGTCAATCCGTAAAAGATGTTGGGGTTTGAGTCAGAGGTTTTGAAAGCGTGATGATTGTTTGGGTTTGATTGGCTTTGTTGTTGGGGCGGATTATGGCGGATAAATGCGAATTTGCGAATTTATATAGTTTGTAAATTTATATAGGCATGCGATTTTATTATACAATGTCCAAAGGTTTGAATTTTAGTATGAAAGACGGGTACAATCCATATAAGAGTTGGATTTTTATAAACTCTCTGAATTCAACAAGGTTACCAGTTCTTCGGTTCGAATTGCAGTGAAAGAAGTATTAAAGGACAGGAGTTACTTACGAGCCGGTAAAAGAGTATTTTGCCGGCATGTATAGGTGAGCTTGGCCGGAAAGTATTGATTGGTCGTTTAAATTACTCGGGGCGGGGGTAAATATTACCTTGAAAATATGATACCTTTATGCAAGGGCAATAATTGACACAGTTTTTAAAAGGTTGATGTTTTGGGTATTAAAAAGTCGGGTTTGCACTGCAGTTTTATATCCTCTCTTCTCAGGTATCACTTGGGTTAATTATGAAAGCGATAGCTCCAGTCAGAGTTATACAAGGCTGTGACCTAAATATCGGTTCTGGTGGACATGGTAAAAGTTTTAAAAGAGAGTTAATTGCAGCTGGAGTGTTTTTCCTTGACGAAAATTCTTGTGGAACATCCTAGTTCCGCATTTATAGTTTAATTTATTCCAAGTCAATTAGGAAATATTTTGCAGAAAGAACTGTGAAAAAAGATTGAAAGGAGGCGGGATGTGAACCTCTGTAGCTTCCTTGTATAAAAAGCGGTTAAACGCTGCTGCAAATGAATCCCTGGGCTGGCTTGGCGCTTGGCTTCCTGGCTTGTGATTGCGCTTGAATGTGTTGTTTGAGAGGTTTCATATATACCTTGCGTCATTTTCATGCAAGGGGCAAGGAGGAGTCAGAGAGAAAGAGGAAAGAATTGGATGTATTTATTTGAGATTTTCGTGTGGAGAAGAAATACGGAAGGGGTTAACGTGGTGGTTGTAGTGAATTGTGTGAATATTCTCTACCCATTTCCCATCCGTACTGGATTATCGGAAAAAGTTGTCGCTTCATCTGAGTTGGAGCGCAGCGTTTAGTTGAAAATGGTCAATCCATATTTTTATTAGACTTGTTGCTCATTGAAGCGTTAATGTTAATGTTAAGAAGCAATGAAAGCTAGGAAGTACATAAGGAAATCATAATATGTAGGGAATTTCCTCATTAGGTAGCGCAGCGTTCGTAGCGTCGGGGCAGCGTCGTTTTTAAAGTACCAATACATGTTGTATCAAGTACGGGAATTGAAGGAAAAACTTGTACTGACCTTAAATTAGTACGTGCTTTGAAGAGCTAGAAGGCTGCAAATTGCAGTTTTGTGGCATAGACATAGCTTTGAGCTTGCTGGATTAAGGGGGGAAATTAGATTAACAATATTTAAGTTGTGGAGCGTTACACGATACTTCCAAAGGTAAAATTAGTTTACATTGGATTTTATTAATTAGATGTGTACAAGCGTCTTGCTAAAATTATGATGCACGCCATTATTTTAGCAAAGTAACAATTTATGACAGTTGTATTGCTGTATTTATGGCGATTCTGTTTGCCATTTTATATGGAGGGTGGCGGTGGGAACGTGCAAATTGGGGATTTCATGTTCGAAGTTATCGTGATAATTATCGTGTTGTCGATAAATAATGAATGTATCGTAATCTACATTGCGGACGTAAACCGAGTGAGTGTAGCTACTTGTCAATTCATGTCATGTGGTGATAGGGATAACGCGTGTGGAGTTACAGGAACATTACTGAAACTGATGTCACTTGCTTGCACGCACGCACACATTGAAACATTGAGACATTATGAGCATTGTCTTTTGTATATTTTCTGGAATAGGATAAAAAGGATTGGAAAAAGTGTAGAATTGCAAAATTTGCAAGGAAAATAGAGAATTTAACGAGAGTAAGAATTGAAATGTCGTTGAATGTGTTGGTTTTTTGGTGAAATTATGCAAGAATTGCGAAAATGAAAAGCTAGGCTAAAGAAAAGCATGGGTTTTGCTAAGCACAGTCTTTAGGAAAAGTGAGGACTGAGGACAGAGAATTGGAGGGAGAGGTAAATGGGAAATTAGGGTTGATGATAATAATTATGATTTGGCAGGTAAGAGCTGAGCTGGGTGGGTGCTGCAAGTACTGCTGAGTTTAAAAAATGCAGTAAAAATTGCAAAATAGTGTGTTGCTTGGAATGCTTGAAAATAAAAGGGTTTGAGAATATTAAGAAAATTTAAATATTTGAAGGAATGCTGAATGTGTTTTACAGGTAAAAATTGCACTTGTTTTCCCATCTCTTGACGCGTTCTAAAGAAGCTTATTAGATGGAGAGAAACAAATACACAGTGACTGTCTCTGAGGAGGTGACTACGAGGTAGTTGTCACATAATGTGACTCTAACCCAGCTAGCAATGAACATTGCAAGAAACTTGCGATTACATCAATAACATCGCAAATCTAATATTTAGAATGGGAATGTCGCTTAGACGTTTTTAGCTCCTTTCAGCGATTGATTGCTGCAACGTTTGGAAACAATGTCCAAATAACATTGCTAGGATATTACTCCTCCTCGCTGCATCCTAATCTCTAGCTCCGCTGGAGGCGCTGCTTGCGCACAGCACCGCCAAGAATTGAAATTCTAAGTAACCGACAATAGTAGAATCACACACTTCCCGCGGTTGTGCCAAGTCGTTTAATTACAATTACAAAGTTTCTATATTTAAGGTTGTGTGCTTGAATAAATAATTCACGCAGCATTGTACATTATTTTCTATAACTCTTTTTCAGTGATTTCAAGTTGAGTTCAGAGGTTTTAAATTCGAATTGCGTGTCTGTAGTGATTTTGCTTCCCGTTTGTCTCTCTTAGGCAAGATCAGGTTAATAGGTAGAATGTTTAGGATAGGAATAGGTTGAGGTGAACGGGAGCAAAATCACGACGAATATGCAATTCAGAATTTAAAAACTCTTAAGTTATTGAAATTATTGAAATAGTGTCATGAGTTCCAAATTTTTATGTAGAACGCAACGGTACGGTTGGAAGTCAATCATAATTTTCTCATTGGAAGTCAACCCACCGAAGGAAAGAAGTACAGTTATGAAAATTTGTGTTGCTCATCATGTATCTCAACTATAAGTGGTAAATTATTTAAGTGATAGTGCACCGATGCGTCGAATTAAAAAATGAATGCTATGATCGACACTTCCATTTAACCAACTAATGAACTATATGCAGCCTGGAATGTGTGCTCCCTATGAGTTGGTAGAACGTCCCTAGAATAGCGTCGCAATGTTTCAAGAAGCTTGTGGCAATGTTCCCAAGTAATGTTCAAGGGACATTTTATTTGGTAACGCTTCGGTTTTGGTTATGTTCTGGCAGTGTTGTCAGCATGTTGGGGCGTTCTGTCAACGTTGTAGCAACATTACTTGCAACATTCTTGATATTTAGAGAATATTCAAGCAATGTTTTCTTGCTAGCTGGGAAGCTGTAACAGCTGAGATACCTTTGGAAGAAGCAAAGCTACAGAGAGGGAGATCTGAGAGAGGTGGTTACGTAAATGTTGACATTTAAAGGTTGTACTCTAGACCTTGGTTTATTTTCCTGGGTTTCACCTTTGAGAGGACAGTAAATAAAGTTGTAAAAATGGTTGTAATTTTCAGTGCTTTTCTTGATGCAAGTTTACAGCGGTTGGAATATAACCGGTGGAGGTTGATGAATCATTGTTTTGTTAATGTAATATTCTCGATTTGGATGTTATTGTCTGGCGTTGATGGATTATGAATTTTATTTATGAATCAGAGGACAGCTTTTAGTAATAAGAGAAACAGTAGCTAAAAGCAGGATTGATTAAAGGGGTATAGAAATTGGAGATATGGGATAATGTTTCATGATTTAGTGTTTTAGTTGCTATGGATACGTATTAATTGTGTTAAACTAAAGTAACCTTGGGATGGAGGGGAAGTGGCGGAGGTTGTCATGGAGACATGGATTTATGGATATGAATTATTGTAATAATACGTTATCTCAGTTGGCTGGGCACAGACAGGGTTTGGGTTTGGATTGCGTGTAGCTCGTAGAAGGATGTGGACATGGATGTGAGAAGCGTCAATTCTGATGCGCAAACGTTAAGAATTGAAAGAGTGGAAAGAAAAGCGGAGCGCTTGTTGTGAATATTATGCAAAATTTATAATCCCTGGCTCTTTTTGCAGCGTCGGATGGTTCATAGTCCAGCGACGTTTGGGCGCTGATGCGCTTAGGCTCAGCACACATGTAACCTTCAAGGAAAGATGAAAGATTGTTATGGGCAAGAGAGCGTTAAATACTGGGAGAAAGATGTAAGACAATGGGGATTCGCTTTTGTTATTACGCTGGCTATATTTATTGCACATGGGTAAATATTAGCCGTAAATTTTGAAGAGGTGCAAAAAACGGCGTACGCGCTCCTCCTCATGGAGGATTGTTTTTCAGCGTCCTGAGGGATGTTTTTAAAGCTAGTGTTTGCATGGACAGTGAGTGTGGGAGAGGCTTGGCTGCTATGGTACGCTTGTACGACGCTGGAGTTGATTAGGTTGGTCAGGATGAGCTGTTGTGGAATCATGGAATATTAGCTTGGTTCTTGAATTTTATTTGATGGGGAATGGGAAGAAGATTGCGTGAAACTTGTTCTCCTTGATGGCAAAATAATTTTGAGTTTTTCTTGCCAGGTTGTTTAGTTGTTGCTTGGGAGATGGTGAATCCTTAGGAGAAGTGAAGGAGGAGAACTTGAATGCTTCCAAAGGCAATTTACTCTTTGAGTCTCAGTTGCTTGCGTTTTCATCCGAGGATTATTGAGAGTGATGCCAAATAAAAGTGAGAATAGTTTTGATTGCGAATTGTGTGCGAATATTATGCTAGATTCAGGTAAAGTCGGTCAGGTTATTAAATGACTGCCTGCATTAATTGCTTGCTTGCTTGCAGCTATGTGTTTATTAAATTAAGTAAGAATAGATTCCAGCAAGTTTTTTTAGCATGAGTCCTATTCCCCAAGCTTATTTCTATTGTATAACACGTTCACTTGACTAGTAAAGTAAAAGTAAAGTCACTTAACTGGAATTAGTAATAGCTATGCGGCTTAATTTTGAGTGTTGATGAGATGATGAGAAGGAATTTGATGGGAATGGAGATCAAGAATGCACTTGACGCTTGGTTACGTAGCGCGGCGGATGGGTCAAGGAGGAAGGATTAATTGTAGACTTAATTTGGGATAAGATGGTTTGAAGTTGCATTTTAAATGTGCGCTTAAAACGTTGTGGAAGCTATGAGCTATGCTACACGCTGCATTTGAGCATAGATTAAATATTGTGTTGTAACTTGATTCAATAAGGGTAAAAAAGATTTGCGAAATATTTCAAGTGGAATCAGTGTTTTTCTAATTGACTGTGTCGGATGTAGTAGATGGAATTCTGAAATTAGCAATCAAGTATCGGGTCGTCATGTCCGTTGTATTAAAATGTGGGAAATTTCCTGATTTTTTCTCGCGAAAATTCGCAAACTTTTTACAAATGTTAAGAGGAAAATATCGTTTGAGGAACGTTGCAGAATATGACTTCATGCACAAATCAAGGGAAGAAGCCGGGTAATTCTATGGGTGGTTAAAATTTGCAAGGTTAAGGTAGTGAACTGGATCTAGATGGTTCACAGAGGTGTTGTCCTTGCGAGGCATCCGGAGCGTATTGCAGACTATGTGTTAGCTCACATAGATTTTGCTTGCGTACTTCCCAAAGGTGACGCACAAAGGGTGCTGGTTGTTACCTGTGCCGTTGTTGTGTACTAGTTTAAAGTTTGCTTGCCTGGGAAAAAAGGTGCATCCCCAGGAGGGAGAAACGTGAGTAACCAAGGGGATTAAGGGAGGATGAGTGTGTTAGAGAGTGGAGGGATCGCTGCGCTGGCATGAAAGCGCTGTCTTGGACAAGCGAGGAGATGACGACGAGAGAAGATGAGGTATAGATGCAAGTGGACAAGGGAGTCGTTAGTCTGCAAGCGAGGATTCGTCTTGGAGGTTCTCCATACTGTTTGAAGCGCTGCGCTGTTGCTATCGCTTACAGAACGTTTGCAATTAGACTGTGTTTGGTGGAGCACGTGTTTCTGGTTGCTTTTGTGGGATGAATGGAGGAAGGTGAAATTTTGGAAGTGATTTTACTTCAACTTGTGCAGGCCACGTGGGAGAATGCGCTGAGAGGCTGTGATTGGTATTAAAATTTGAAATTCAGTCCTGCGCTGCTGCTGCTGTGAAGTGGAATAATATAAAAGTGATCCTTGCATTGGTTCAGGCTGATTGAAGTGTGTGCCATTTTTAAAAAGTTGCGGGATTTTTCAAAGTGGTCCTGTTGCTTTGTGTGCGCAATCTTGAACCGTTGAAGGTGCTCTTGTGTGTTCGTAATAAGGGAAAGACGGAGGTAAATGATTTTAGCATTGCAGAGTCGTTAGTTTGTCGTTAGTTTTGTAGTAAGAATGAGTTGTTTTTGATAACTCTTTAAGGTCTACGTGTTGATGGAGTGAAGGTGGACGTGATTTATTTATTGGATTTGATCCTGTCAGAGCATTGCATCAATGGGCCAGGGCCATGGACGCTTTGAACGCTGCGCTGTAGAGAGATTAGAAGTTTGTTGATTTGACGCTGGCAATACCTATGTGCAGTTAGTTGGGAGCTATTGTTTCCACATTTCCTTGGAGGATTACAGTTTGCCTTCTAAGATAATTTTTTATGGACATCCTAAGGTATTTCAAAGATACAAAGAGGTCGAAAGGTACAGAGGTCGATCGCGCTCGGAGGAGGTAAGCGCGTGAAATTAACGGTCGCTTATCCGGTTGAAGATGAAGTGTAGCCGGGGGTAATTAGGGTTTTTCCTACCTGTGAGCCGGGGAAGTTGTGCAATTATTCGGAGGAAACGGGGAAAATTGTAGCTGTGATTTGGAGTTGACGTATGAAAAGCAGGATGTAGGGAAGTTTTTAGTATGAATGCAAACTGTTCATTTGTTTCCGAGCGGTTGTTGGAACTTTGTACCTTGAATAACGGTTGAGACTTGAAAACTTAGTACAAGGATTGCGCTGTTACTAGTTGCGCAGGTGCTAATTGACCTGTTGCAGGTCAGGTATGTGTACGGTGTGAGGCGGGTAAGGCGAGGAGTGCGGATGAACTGCTCATCAACATATCGTTAGAATTAATAACAGAGATTGTGTCATATTCTGAAGCTAATTATGCCCGTTCTGTATTTAAGTAACGGTGGGATTGAATTAAATCTAACTGGTATTTAAGGAGAATTTTACGGAAAATAAGTGGTTTCAAGTGTTCAAAATGTGATATTTTTATGAAAATAATAATAATTGCTTTATTTTTCAGATTCACATACATGAACGGACAAAGTTGAAAGTTGTACTAATTGGAGCGCTTTACTAAAATGGGGAAATTCAGCAAAACGAGGAGAAGCTGGTATCCTGAAAACGGGATGCCACCTATACAGTAAGTGCTTTTTGAAATATGTTGCAGTTTGAAAATATGTTTTTTTGCGATGAGACTAGGGAAAGAAGTTGTTTAAACCAGTTTCGCAATTTCGCGAACGGAAAGCCCTATGTTGAATATGTTTTTGCAAACCTGAGCTGAGTGGGTAATTTAAAAAATAATTTCAAAGGATGTTACTACCAGGAATTAGCTATATGGCGTTGAGTAAATCGGAGTTATGATTATTGATAGGCTGATTATTGACGTGCTAATTTTGTGATTTTATGATGATTGAGCGAAGTTGAGCCGAACGTGGAACACATGGAATTAATGTTAATTTTGCTGGGTTGAATCTATACTGTAAATTGTAATTAGATTGATTCGAGGAAGGTGGATGAATGAAGGGGAGGAGATGCTGAGTTGCGCAAGAGTGTGAGAGGTAGCGTGGATAAGCGGCATGCGAATTTACACGTTATATAGTATCATAGGATACGACGAAGAGTCGTTAGAATGTAATAATGATAGACTTGAAATTTTGCCGTGGATGCTTGCTTACACGTTAGCCGTTTAATGGTTGGGAATATGGTAAGGCTATATTTTTTGCGAAGCGTTTGTGAAGGAGTTGTGTAGAGAAATAATATATGAGATTGTATGGAGTATGTATATGGGTAAAGAAGGAAGGAATAATAATGGATTGTGCAATTGTGCATCCTTCAAGTTGGCGTTCCTTGTTGGTTGGTACAGAGAGCTTGCTATATAAGAATGATATGAAATGGGTCAAATGCATTAACAAGAGTAAAGTTTAAGTTGACCAAATATTAAATTTTTATCAATGCTGCAAAGCTTGTAGGCAAGATTCCAAGAAGAGATGCTAAGAACTTCTTAGCATCTCTTCTTGGAGCATCCATCTTTCTTAGTAAGAAGAGATGGAAAATATGTAAGGGACAAATGCAATTGTTGCAGTAAAGATTATTCACTGGGATGCAGAATATTATATCTAGAAAGTGAAATGGGCGGAAAGAGTTTGACGTTGTTGCGGTTACTATCTGCAATATGTGTATAATGGTAATGGAAATATGATGGTTTGTTTCGCGAGTAGTTTGTTAATGGTTCCTAGTTTTGGTTTGAATTTTTGGATTAGCGGTAGTGGGATATCTTGTTTGATTTTTTTGGCTTTAAAATTTCAGTTTGTTCCTACTCTACTAGTAGTTGCTGCGCTGCAGCGCGCTGGTAGCTTATGTGAAAGGTTGGGAATTATAGGCTACACGTGCCTTGATTAGGAGGAAGATAAAGAGCGCGGCGCTGCTTGTTTGCTTGTATGATGGGCCTTTTGCCGAAATGCGATTGCATCAGGGGCTTGTACATGGTAGCAGTCTGGGAATGATGATTAAGTCATGGGTCAGGAGATTGAAAATGATGGATGGGACAACAATAGAGAAAGTTGAGGTGTGTGTGACGCGGAGTGTCACACACACCTGTAATACGGTGGGGAGAGATGCGACAGGGTGATTGTAATCAGAGTATAGCGAGTTTGGTATCAATAGGTCAATAGGATGTCAATAAGATGGAAGGAATGATGGGCAATACAGGAAGGTCAGCGCAGGTCGCGGAAGAGAAAGCATTGTGTCAGACGTCTGTCTTGGGCATAAATTGAAGAGGAGGGCAGGAGGAAGTTACATCCGGTTGGATTTTTAATGGGTTTAAAATTGAGTGAAAATATGTTTGAATTTCATTTAAAATTTTAATCGGCGTGGGATTTTTGTTGATTGATTTTTAATTTGGCGACATAGTATAATGCTAGAATTTAATATTGAAGGATGGTTAAGAGCTGTTCTAAGAATAGAAAAGTAAATTAAAATAATAAATTTAATTAAGTGTGGGAAGTTACGGATTTTAGGAAGAAGGGAAGAAGAATTGGTAGTAAAATGTTAGGGATGAGGCATATATGACGTGGGTGGAATGAAGGAAATCCGGTATGAAAAATGACATGGATGATTAGAGGAGGAGAAGAATGATTGTTTAAAATGTAATTTGTTGTTGTTTGCATAGGGAAAGGGAAAAACCAAAGTATCAGACGAGTGGGTTTGATAAATTCAAGTTATTGCTGTGGAAGAACTACAAGATTCAAATTCGTCATAATGTGCAGACTTTCGTAGAGTTATTGCTGCCGCTGCTATTTACGATTGTTCTTGTGGTCGTTAGAGTTGTAATCAAGTCTGATTATATCGATGAGCCTACTACTTATGAGGCCTTTACAATGAAGCATAATGTTCCTACTGTAGCTCAAGTTAAATGGTAAGTTCATCATGATTTTATGAAATGCTAATTAATTTGTTGCTAGCAATTAACGTGAGGGTTGGATACTGCTAGGGTAGGAAGTAATATTGTGGATGTGGTAAACATAATAATTTATATTGATATTTTTTATAGTGATCAGGTTTATTATACACCGAAAACACCGTTCCTAGACAAATTTATGCAACAAGTTAAGGATGATTACTTTATAGCAGAAGGACTGGCTTATGACTGTAAGTTTTTGAAAATTTAATTGTGGCGGTTGGGTTCAATATAAATCATAGAGTTAATTGTTTAATTGTTTCGGAAACAGTTATCGGCTACGACAACGAAAGCGCACTAGTCCTTGATTTCAAGCATCGGAGTTTTAAAAATAGCTCTGATACTGACGGTCTTGAAGGAGAGGGTGGCGGGTATTCTCGGGTTCTCGGGGCTTATGTGTTCGAAAACTTACCTGCTGATGGGTTCCCTAAGAATATCGAAGTAAGTTTTGGACTAACGGTTATATAATGAGAAGATGGTGAGCGGAGGACTGGACCAATAAAGTGTAATTAAGCTAATTAAAATTTTTTGAAATCGTAGTATACTATCCGATGCCCGGCTTCGCAGCGAAGTGACTTTGATTTACTTAGCGAACGGTTTGGAATCAAAGCCGCTTGGTTTACAGAACTGACGTATCCTTTGTTTCAACTTCTGGGACCGAGATCCAAAGACAAGGTTGAGGGAGGATTGCCAGGTAAGAAATTGGATTATTATAAGGTTAATTAATTAGTAATTATTAAAGTTTACGAAATTAACGCTGGCACTTTGTTTGCGGCAGGTTACTACGATGAAGGATTTTTGTATATGCAATACGCGATGGATTCGTCGATAGCGAAATCGTTGATTGGAACTAACGATACGGCTAAACTCCAGGCTTTTGAAGATCTGGATTTAAAATTACAAAGATTCCCATACCCGCCTTATATTGATGACAAGTACCTGTTTGCCCTTCAGGCTTTTCTGCCGATTCTTGTCATGTTGAGTTTCATTTACCCCGTGTGTAATATTACTAAGAGTATTTGCTACGAGAAAGAGAAACGACTGAAGGTATGTTTGTAAATTGCTATATTTTACCTGGCGTTAATTGCAGGTGAGACAGGGGTTAAATATTTATTGATTTTTCCAGGAAACTATGAAAATTATGGGCTTGCCAAATTGGTTGCATTGGAGTGCTTGGTTTATAAAATCCTTTGTTTTTCTCCTCATGTCCGTGGTTATTATGGTCATTTTGCTCAAGGTTAGTTGATGATTGTACGGGTTTGCCCTTGAATGTACTGAGGAGGAGACGGGCAGAAGTTACGTTGAGAAAATTGAGAGATTTTCTAATGCTGAGGATTATGTTTTCTTGTAGATCAAATGGACTGGTGAAAGAAGTTTATCTGTGATACCTGAGACAAACGTTTTTGTGTTGCTCTTCATCTTTATCGTTTTCTGCTACCAAATAATCTCTTACGCCTTCTGTGTATCGGCCTTCTTCTCCAAGTGTAAGTTGATGTCGCCGTTGTTTTTCGAAATGCATGTTTTAAAATAGAATTAGGTAATTAATTAAAATAAATTTCATTACAGCACATATTGGAGCAATCGGTGCTGGATTCTTCTGGTTCATCCTCTACGTTCCCTACGTATTTCTTCAACCGCGATACAATTTGCTCTCTCATCGGACGAAAATCCTCTCCAGCTTGTTCCTCAACACTCCCATCTCTTATGCGTGCCAAATTATTTGTATGTTCGAGGGGAGTGGAAGCGGGCTTCAATGGGAACTTATGCGGACTGGTGCATCTCCTGATGACGATTTCTCGATTATGGACTGTTTAATTATGATGGTAGTTAACGGGACGATTTATCTGCTGATCACGTGGTATGTTGAGGCGGTATGGCCGGGAGAATTTGGAATTGCTCTGCCATGGTATTTCCCACTTACGGTAAGTATCTGGATTATTTTATGCAACGTCATTTGTTTACAGCTCTTCTGGTAAAACTGGCAACAATCCATTAATGATGAACAATTTATTGCAGAAATGGTATTGGACGGGTGATATCCGTTTGAACCAAACACATAGCAGCCTGGACAGGGCGCGGATGAAACTAGATGGCACTGTGTTCGAACAAGAGCCGAATTCAAAAGCAGGCGTGCAAATTCTAGGATTAACGAAGCATTGGGGCGCGAAGGTTGCTGTAAATAACTTGTATTTGAACATGTACGAGGGACAAATCACGGCAATGCTGGGACACAACGGTGCTGGAAAAACGACAACGATGTCTATGCTTACAGGTACGTTTTTAGGGCTAGGTTTTGAACATGTGGTTTTGAGATTGCGTCAGAAGGTTGTGGGAAGTTTTAAGTGTTGACGATGTTTTTATTGGCGATAACTTGTGGGGTTTTTGGATTTTCCAAGGGAATTTTACTGTAAATTTGCTTGGGAACGCCGTTAACAAAAGTTATGACATGCTGCACGTGGACCGATAGAGAATTTTGGTAGTAACGTTTGCTAATTTTGCAGGACTCTTCGCTCCAACAAGTGGTACAGCGTTGATCAACGGCTACGATATTTGCAACGACATCAAGGGAGTGAGGTCAAGTTTAGGATTGTGTCCGCAACATGATGTACTCTTTGATGAACTTACGGTGGAGGAACATTTGTATTTTTTCTGCAGGGTGAGTAATTGATTGAAAGATTTCGCGAATGCACCTGTCCTTGACTTAATTGCGTGAGGTAGGCGAAGGATGAGAGATGGACACATGGGAGTTGACCGCTAACTGTCCGCCAAACAGAATTATGAAAGCTTGTGTGGTCCTAATTAGCAATTAATTTAATCTTGTTTCAGATGAAAGGTCTACCTGAATCTAAGGTTGCGTTAGAAATTTCCAGAATGGTATCATCCGTTGGGCTGGAGCCTAAAAGACATTGCCAATCTCATACGCTCAGCGGTGGAATGAAGAGGAAATTGTCTGTGGGAATTGCGTTATGCGGTGGTTCGAAGGTAAGTGAATTATTCTCTGAAGCTTTCACAATACTTTCTCGACTTCCAGTTAAATGGAGCGTAAAAGAGCACTTTGAGGGAGTAAGGAAAGGGGGTGAAAGCGGTGAAAGTGCGGAGAGATTCGTTCGGTATTTGAATATACGCGGTGTTTAATGGATTGGAACATGGTTTAGGTTGTCCTTCTTGACGAACCCACTTCCGGTATGGACCCTGGTGCACGTAGATCTACTTGGGATTTGATTCAAACGGAGAAGAAGGGTCGATCCATCTTACTTTCTACGCATTTCATGGACGAAGCGGATCTTCTTGGAGACAGGATTGCGATTATGGCAGAGGGAGAGATTCAGTGTTGTGGAAGCTCACTCTTTTTGAAAAAGCGATATGGTATGTATATGCTATGTTGTTTTCCGCTCAGCTGGTTTTGAAGCTGGAGAAAGCAATTTCTTGTGCTTGATGAACCTTTTGTAAAACTTTCTCTTTACAACAACATTTTAAATTCCAGGTGGAGGATACCATTTGATCATTGTGAAGCAGCCGTATTGTATTGTGGAAAACGTGACGAATGTGCTGAAGCAAACGTTGCCTGAGGTTGAAATCGATCAAAATATTGGTGCTGAGTTGAGTTACTCGCTTCCGGATCAGAAGTCACACTTGTTTCCAGCTATTTTCCAGGAACTTGAACGACGTAGTGAGGAACTTGGGATTGCTAGTTATGGTGCTAGTATTACGACGATGGAAGAAGTTTTTATGAAGTAAGTGGGAGTTTTGGTTACCAATAAAATAGTTCTTAGCGTAAGCTTGGATTGATGGTTAGTTGTTGGCGAGAAGGCCTTGTAATAACGAATTATGTGGATTTGAAGGGTCGGCAAAGAAGCAGAACAGAAGAAACTAGCGGCTTCTCAAGATGAATTCAGAGGAAACGTTAACATTAGTATGGATACACTTAATGGAAACGGAAACGCTAATGGAAATGGTATCTCTGCGTCCAAAATACAATTGTACCAGGATGAATATGAAAGAAATTCTGGGTTTACGAGAAGGATTCAACAGTTCTATGCTATGCTTATAAAGAAAATTCTGTATGCTGTGCGGAATAGGGTGTTGCTTTTTGTCCAGGTAAATATTTTTTAATTTAGTTTTATATAAGTTCGGCAAAAGTTGACTTAATGGAGGATTTTGGTAATTGATATTTAATTGATTTTTAATTTATAGATGCTTATCCCTGCTGTTTACTTGATCATCGTTCTACTGATTATGTTAACGCTTCCTGGACTCACGGATCCGGACTCTCACAAGTTAACATTGGACGTAAGTCAGGATTTTATATTTAAAATTAACTATGGGTTTGATTTAAAATTAAGAATTAAATTAATTAACATTTTATGGATTTGGATTTGCAGCGGTACGAAAATCTTGGGAAAACTGTAACGACTATCGCTTGTGAAAACACGAGCGCCCTCTGTACAAGTTATCAAGATTTCATTAAACCTAATTACAACATTGAATTGGTGAATACGACTGGAAGTAACTTTACGGAGCACATATTGCAAAGGGTACGTTTGTTAGCTTGAATTTTATTATTTGTATTATCCTGACATATTTTTCTGATTTAATTTTAAAATATATTTTAATTCGTGAATTTGACTGGGATAGTTTTGATATCGGATGAATTATGAAATATTTTCAGGAATTGGAGGATTTACCCAGGGTTAATTACAAGTATATTGTTGGAATGGAAATCCGGACTAATGATATGACTGGAAAAGATGAAATAGTTGGATTCTTCAACAATCAACCCTTCCACACTCCACCATTGACGCTGAATTTCCTAACGAATTCTATTCTCAGAGCTTTTACCGATGGCTACAACGTAACAGTCACAAACTACCCGTTGCCCTACAATGGTCTTGGAACAATAAAAGAAATTGGACAGTTGTACTCTGTAGGCTTTCAAGTTGGATACAACATCACTTTCGGCATGTCCGCTTTGGCTGCTTCATTCGTCGTGTTTCTGATTCAAGAAAGAGAAACAAAGTCCAAGCATTTACAATTCGTTTCCGGTGTGGAATTCCCCGTGTTTTGGTTTGCGGGTTTCCTTGTTGATGCTGTAAACTACATTGCGTCGTGCTTGGTCGTGATGTTTGTGCTCTTCATTTTCCATGTTGACGAGTACTTTAGCTGGGAGATGCAGTTCCGGTTGCTGACCATCTTCGCTGTGTATGGATGGGCTGTGATCCCGTTCATGTACTTGTGGTCCTTCTGTTTCACAGTGCCCTCTGGTGGGTTTGTGCGGATGGCTATTTTTAATATTTTTACAGGTGAGTCAGCCGTAATTGAATTTAAATTAATTTAAGGCTCAGAAACTATAATCAAATTGTAATTAATTATTTTAATTTTAATTTTCACAGGACTTGCGTGCATGTTGACGGTGGTCATCGTTCAAATACCTGATCTGAAGCTAGGTGCAGTGGTAGACACGCTAAATGACATATTTTTAGTATTCCCTAACTACGCTCTTGGAATGGGCATTGTGCAAATGGCAACTAATTATCAGCTGCATCAACAATGTGCTGATTTTGAGCTTGAGTTCATTTGTGATGCGTACCCGGAGATTCCCTGCTGTACACAATGTAAGTTGGGTGAAACTCTTGGATAGTTGTTGGGGTTTTAGGAGGAAAGGAAATTTTTTCTTTGGGGGTGGCGCCATCTACCGGAACTTAATGGAATTTTTGACTATTTCCAGTGCAATCCGACTATTTCTCCTGGGAACGTGTCGGAGTGGGGAAAAATATCATGTACCTGTACTGTCTTGGAGTCTTGTCTTTCCTCATACTCTTTATTAGCGAAAGCAAGATTATACAGTCGATTTACGGATTCTTGAGGACGTGGGTTTATGAAAACGGTGTTTGTGGGTGCACGAGTCGGATTTATGATGATAATGAAGGTAAATTCAGTGTTTTTCGTAAAAAATAGTAAGGAAATCCTGGCGGAAATGTGTGGAACTAACGGATGGGAATTATTCGATAGATTTGCTAGCGCTGGAAGATTCTGATGTCGTTAAGGAAGCCGATAGAATTCATAAGACGCCGTTGCCAACGCTGTTCCAGGAAAATAATTTGGTTTTACAGTAAGTTTGAAAAAGTTTTTGGAAAATAAGCGTTGCTATTTAAAATAAACTAGAAAAAACTATGCTCTATTTAATTGAATTATGTCAATTAAATACAGCATGGTTTTTAGTATTTTTAAATTTGTTTAATTTTAACCCTTTTTTTGATTTTTTTAGAGATCTAACAAAATACTATGGAAACTTTTTGGCGGTTGACCACTTGAATTTGGCTGTTAAACGAGGAGAAACGTTTGGTCTCCTTGGTGTAAACGGAGCTGGAAAAACGACAACGTTCAAAATGTTGACTGGGGATATTCCAATTACGGACGGTGACGCTTACCTGTATTCTGCTAGCGTTCGAAAAAATATTAAAAAAGTGCATGAAAACCTTGGATACTGTCCACAATTCGATGCCGTTATCGGAGAAATGACGGGAAGGGAAACTATCAGACTGTTTGCTCGACTTCGAGGAATCCAGGAAAAATATATCGACTCTCTTGCGGATAAACTTGCTCAAGAACTGCTGTTCACCAAGTATATTGACCAACAGGTGCACGGATACAGGTGAGTGCAGGAAGGAGTTGTTTAATTGGCGAAAATGCCTTAACTTCAATCCAGCAGATGGCATTGTCTGAACCTTCTGTTTTAATTTCAGTGGAGGAAACAAACGAAAGCTGTCAACTGCCGTGGCACTTGTGGGAAACCCACCGATTGTTTTCTTGGACGAACCTACTACGGGAATGGACCCCGTGGCACGACGTCAGTTGTGGAATGCCCTTATCCGGGTGAGGGAGTCTGGAACATCGATTGTTTTAACTTCGCACAGGTGGGTTTGAGTTACTTGGGTGAACTTATTTGCTTGGTATCGAAACTTTGACTTTGAATCGTTAACGGTGCTAATGTGATTTTTATGTGTGTTGCAGCATGGAAGAATGTGAAGCCCTGTGCTCTTCTATTGCTATCATGGTTAACGGAAAATTCCGTTGCCTGGGTTCTCCACAACACTTGAAAAATAAGTTTGGAGAAGGTTATACATTAATTGCTCAAATCGCGCCGGCTGTATCGACAGACGATGAACCTTTCACACGTGCCAAACAGGTAAGATTTGAAAGACTATGAAATGAGAATGGAGGCAAGAGTTTGGGATATATTGATTTTAATATTAATTGAATGGCGCAGGAATCGGGTAGACGTAGGAGTACATCAATGAAGATCCGGCGCGCTTCAGGAAACTCAATGGGAGCGCAAAGGTGGGAAACAGACTTGGATGAGCTCCGAACTTATATTGAAGATGCTTTCCCAGGTAAGACGGGTTTCTACGAATTACGACTGATTACGAATAAATAGAAGTAGCGTTAATAATTAATTTGCTAACGATTTTGTAATTATTTTCCTAGGTTGTATGCTGAAAGATATCCATCCTGGATTTTTGCATTATCATATTGCCAATGAGGGAGCCAAGTGGGGTCAAATGTTTGAAATAATGGAGATTGCTAAGGATAAATTTAATTTGGAAGCTTATTCAGTGGGTCAAACTACGCTGGAGCAAGTTTTCCTTAATTTTACAAAGTCACAAGTCAATTACGAAGATTAGTTAATTTGTTGTAAGGAATTACTGTATAGTTAGTTTATAATGTGATTGTTTCCTGTTTACAATTATTAGAAGGGGTTGAAAATAAAGTGTTGAAAGTTGTAAGATAAAACGGGATTTTAGAATCGGGTTGGGAGAGTTGACGACTGCGTGAATGGATTCTACAATAAACTAGTAGAACAAGAACTAATAAACTTTTTAAAAAACTAGTAGTTAGCTTGAGAATGCACTCGCTACGTTATCTGTCTTAACTTGAGCGAAAAGAGGAAAACAAATCTGCTACGGCTTTGTGTAAGAAATTAATTCTTAATAGGTATTAATTAATTCTTCGAAGGATTTCCTGAACGTATTCCTGAAACGACTCGCACTTGGATAATGCATACAGACATGTTTGAAAGCGGATTGTGAAATTGAGAGTGCATATATGCAGTAGTAAATGTCGTCATTGAAGTCTGAGAGCAAAGAATGTGAAGTAGCCTTGGAGATTGTTTTTTGTGTGATGGCGGTGGGTGCACTACTTGTTGAATAGCAATATCCAAGAATTGCAAGGAGGACATTGAAACCGGTTTTGGGGGATACTTGTTGAATGTGATATGCACTTATTGATTTTGTATGCAGCGGAAAATGCAAGCCTACAATGAAAATGCTCTTGATTTCACACGGGAATTTAAATAACCTACATTTAGCTTCAAGAATTACCATGGATAATTACTAGTTACACTAGATGTGAGAGCTACTTTAGCTTGTTCGCTCTAACTCCAATGACGTCATTTACTACTGCATATGTTTCTTCTGTCTGCTGCACTCTGAATTTCACAAGTTTATGCATTCAAAGATGTCTGTTTAAGGTCATATTGCAAGTGAGTCGTGCAAATAATGACATGTTTCTGACACACGTCGTAGCCGATTTGCCGTTTCCCCTGAAGCTTAGAGAAGTGTCGGAAGTTGGACCTTGGTCATAGGGGGCAGGAGCAGGATGTAACATGTGCCACAAAGGAAGGTGTGCGAAGCAGGTGCGGTTTGCTTCCTGTAACCGGCGTCAACTTGTGCATCTTGGAAACGATAAATAAGCTGGGTTACTTGAAGTAACTGGCTAGTTTTCCTTTGACAGTTACCACTAGGAGGACAGTTAAAATTTATTTGTAAAAAGGTGAAAATGGATATTTTAACAATATATTTGGTGGGAACGGTGCTTTTTCTGGCAATTTTCGCGTTTGTGATCAAATCGTTTCCTCGGAAAGCTCCTGAGACGTACCCAGGCCCTACGTTTTTGAAACTTGTCAGCATTATATTTTCTTCTAATGCGTTTTCTGGTAAAAATTTATTTCGAACGACTATATAAATATTTTATAGAAGGATTAGTTGATAGTTTGTGTTTTTGATAGTATATTTTTGAAATACGCAGATATGCTTACGTTATTAACTAATTTTCGAGAAGAATATGGGAACCGTTTCAAAATGCGGACTGGCTTTTTCCAGTCTTGGATTGTCTTCTCGGATGGGAAGGATATCAAGGTTGGTTTAAAAATTGGATTTTGAAAAAAATGAATTAATTCCAGAGAAAAATGGATAATTTGTAATTTTTTCTAGGAAATTTTGTCACACTGCTCATCGTTAACGAAAGGGCTGGGTCTAAAATACCACGAACCATGGCTTGGGCAGGGATTACTGACTGCATCCGGTAAGTTTGCTGAAAGACAGAAATTTGTTAGAGCATAATATTATTTGTGACCCAAAAATGTTTTGATAAAAGGTCAAAAATGGAGGACTGAAAAAAAGATTTCTGGTCCGTTCTTTTCGCCTCGGAATATTCGAAGCTTGCACTACCTTATTCAGAAGGAAGCAGAACGTATGAGGATTTGCATCTCTGACAAGGCGAAACTTGATCAAGCCTTCAATATCAAGCCGATCGTTTTGCATTACACGTATCGCGTAGGACTGGGTACGCCACCTACATTAAAATGCATGATGCCTTCAGATTGAGGAGAAAAGGCTAATTTGTTAATTGGGATTAATACTTTGTAGCTGTAACACTGGGTTCCTTTAGTGATTCAACAGTTGCGGATTTTCTAGAAGGCTCAAAAAAGTAAGTTTATTAAGTGAAGGCCTAAAATTTAGGCCCTAAATCCGCCATATTGGCGCAACTCTTTGGAACTAAATACTGAGTCTTCTTGCAGGTATTCTAACGCAGTTACAAAACGAATGTTTAGACCTTGGTATGCGTTTGATTTTGTTTGGAATCATTCGAGGCCGGGCAAGGTTCAAGCAGATGCAACAAAGTTACTGGATGAGTGTTTTGAAAAGGTGAGCTAAGTTGAAGTTGGAAGGGACGAGCGTCGGTGTGTTTCGGAGCAAAGTATGATTAACGTTGTGTTGCGTACGAAGAAATACGGCTTAATTGAATGTTTATTAATTTCAGGCTATTAAAGATGTACCGTTTTGGAAGAATCCAACAGGTTTGAGGAAATTTTGAAGCACTGGGAAAATGTTTTGAATTTAAGGAAATAATTGTCGGATTTTTTATTTAAAAAGACGGGACTACATATTATGAGCTGTTGAAAAAACACCAGGCTGAAAATCCGGAATCGTTGAGTGATGAAGACATACTGCGAAATCTGATGACTGTGATGGGAGCGGTAGTTTTATTAATTATTTGAATATTTATTGGCGTCCTGTTTCCTGAAAACGCATGGCTAAAATTGCATGATATCAACAGGCTATGTTACCTGTTTGTTTCATGATGTTGCTGATAAGTGTTGGCTGGTAATATTAAATTTAATTGCTTTCAGGCCAGTAATACGACTACGGCAACCTTGCAGTGGACGTTCCTGATGCTTGCTATTAATCGTCGAGAACAGGTTTGTAGAAAAAAATTGGAAACGTTTCTAATTCCTTTGCATGGTATCAAATGAAATGGGATAAGTGGGTGAATGTGCACAAGAATACAAATTTATTATAATTTAATTTTGAAATCAAATACTTGTCTCACATGTAAAGCAATAATCTGAATTATTAAATAATGTGTGTATTTTTAGCGCATTTTGCAAGAGGAAATCGACCAAGCCATGGGAGATCATACGGAAGAAGACACGCAGACGGATTTACTGTCAAAACTAGTTAAAATGGAAGCTTTTATTTACGAAACTCTACGCTTGTTTCCAACAGTTGATATTATAGAGAATCAAGCAACGGAGACTTTTGTGCTGAGTAAGTTTTTTTTACTTTCCCACTGGAATAATGGAAAACAAATGATGAAACTAAAGTTTATTTTTCTTGGATAGGTGACGGGAGCAGAATTGAAGCCGGACAGTATATGTTTCTCATGATTGGGGCACCAGGAACCGATCCGGAGGTTTTCCCTCAGCCTACAAAATTTGACATGGATCGATTTTCTTTGAAAAAAACGAACCAAAGGGATAAACACACTTTTCTACCATTTTCGGTGGGGCCCAGAAGTTGTATTGGCAGCCAATACGCTATGATTATAATCAAGACAGCTATAACGGAAATTCTGTCTAAATTCAGCCTTGAGTGCTTGAATACTGTTGAAGAAATCGGGCATCGATACTTTTTAGGTCTTCACCCGAAAAACGCAATAATGGTTAACGCGGTGGAACGAGTTTCGAAACCACCAATCCCTGGGAAGGCCGCATAGCCGATTTCAGACTTTCGTGAATTGGAAAAAAAATGTTTTTCAAAAACTTTGCAATATTAACAACACTTTTAGTTTGAAACTGCACGCAAATTGTTAAATGGAAATTTGTTGAATATTTTCTCATTTCGGAAATGTACATAAACGTATTTAAAGACAGCCCTGCGTTCGGAAATTATTTTTTCAAAGCATTTAATTTTAAAAAAACCAACGTCCATACCAATTTAATTGACTTATTGTTGATTCGATAACCACGTGTGTCAGGCAAGATTTGACGGTTGTCATAAGTAGTTCTGAAGTACAATGTTGTTTTTCAGAGTGCATGTTAGCATTGGTATAGGCTATACTGACGACATTCTTTCATATGTACCTCTTCATCCATTTTGATCTTTTGACTACTACGTTCACGTTCTTTCTCAGATATAAAAATCCGGCATTGTAATCACACGAATAGGTTTATTATACTCTGCTTGAAAAAAGCACCTATTTTACATCGACTGTGTATGCATTGGCTGTGCTCCCGTTCACATACTTTTGGCCCTTCTGTTTCACATGGCTCATGGGTGGGCTCGTACGGATGGTGATTTACCTATAACTTCTCAAAAAATGTCAACTACATAACTTGATTTCTGCTGAATCTTCAGCAAAAAAAACATTTACTCTAAATGAATTTCAAAGAATATCAAGATAATCTGCCTAATATTTAAGACAATGGCATCATTTCGAAATAAGCAAAATATGAAAAGATATAAGTACTATCAGCACCTGTAGTCCCATCTCGCATCTAAAAAGAGTGTAGAGTTAGGTAGGGCTGAGATTTCCCAATCACTTTCAAAGACAACGTTGACTTTTCAGGATAAAGAACTTGTGCCGAATTATATTTTCGTAGTTGTTGACAAGCTGTTATGAAGCTCCAAGTTACTTTAGGGAGTGCCGTAGGTATAACCCCGGAGACTATAGTCACACATCGTCCGCCAGGGACTAACCTTCAAGCTTACCTCAGAACGGTCTAGTTGTACCTTGATTTATGGCTTGTTCTGAAACAACCATTTGTACACAAACGAGCAGCAGCACATCTTTGAAAGGGCTATCTTAATGATTCTTAAAATAAACGTCGAAAGATGTGTTTTAGAAATTAACATCATATTATTTTATGCGTTCACGCATGGATCTGAATTTCTAACGATAATTATTTCAAACTTAGTAAATGGGTTCTGTGAGGTGCAAATTAATGGATATGCTCATAAATTAACGTTCAGTTCGTCTTGTTAAAGTACAAAGCTATCAAAGTTCCACCTTGAAATATGATTAATATAATAGATTTTTTTGCAGTTAGAAGACGATGGCCGCAATGCTCCGGACAGAATCTTTTAACACTTAAAACAACCACAGATTCAAGGAGTTAGGGCGACGAACTTTATTGGCCTGCAACCAGACAAGCACCTCCAGTGAATTTGGTTAAACTTCTTGACTCCATCCGTACTCCTAACTGAACCCATTAACAGGTTCACTATGGTCTCGAACGTATAACAACTAATTTTCTCATTTTAATCATTACGTTGCATCTCATCACAAATTACTTTCATGCTTTATTCAATGCGGAACAATGGTTAAGATTGACCCATGTACTATTTTCGGTATAGCTACCATATTGGCATTCTTACTAATTTTAAAAGATACCAGAAATACTTGGCCTTTATAGGCTCATGCGGTTAAGTTGAACCTCCAGTTAACATACTCTCTAAAAGCTTACGTTTGAGGATGTAAATTAGAAGGTGATCTTACTTAGAGTGATATTTTAAGTATGGGGAATCTGTCGCGGGTTTCAAATGATGATATCAATTAGAGGTAGGATGTTATTTAGAAGGATGTTAATTGGAGGTTCAACTGTAAGTTTAAAAGGCAGAGCCGTGTGTACAAAAGAAGTGTTTTATTTTTAAAATAAGCAGACAGAAATTAATAATTCATTCAAATTAAAAGCAATGTGAATAAATTCTGCACTGAATTGTTTAAAATAATTTATTATCTACTCATAACGGATAGCACACTAGGACCGGATAGCTTAGAAACATGAAAACGTAAAAGAAAGGGTTATTTAATAAAATTCAGTCTTATAAACTTAGCTTGGATATTTTGAATTGACCTCCCTGGAAGTTGAGCATTATTTTGGGGGTTAATTCAGCCAAGTAAAGTGAATGGCGCCACAAGAGAGGAGGCGTGGTATGAAAAAGCTATAGCTCTGAAAAAGGTAAAAAAAAAACAAGTCCTGTTGCTTCAAATAACATCATACATGGAACCTTCTTGAAATTCAGTTGCATATATGTAAAGCACAAGGAAGTAACTTACGTCCTCCACTGGGCAATTGCTTCTGGCATATACTTCCATGGCATAAGCTGCGATAATCATACCAGTGCCGGACATTAAAGCCATCCAAACGAGGAAATTACCCAGAGCAGAATTTTTCTTGCGGTTTCCAATGAAGAGAAAGACGAAGCCGAAGCCCCCAAAGAAGAAGAGCAAAGCCGGGAAGAATACGTGGAAGGAGACTATTAAAATGTATTCGTGAAAGAGGGATGACACCAAGAACACTAGGACTGTCGGCAAGGGTTTCCATTTGTTCCCCAATGCAGTCTCCTTGGTATCCTGAAAATCAATGGAATTTTAAATAACGACTATGGAATAAATGTTCGAAGTGGGGGATCTCGTTTAAAATATGGTGGTGTTTACCTCGAAAATATAGGTGTAAAGCCAATCGTGTACGAGAACGTTCCAAGTTTTGTAGTAGACGGCAAAGGATGAACAGTTCCACCAATCCTGGAAAGAGGGAGACACAGGTTCAGAGGAATATAGAGCTTGGAGATTGGGAAACAGAGGGCGTAAGTTGAAATGTATGTCGTTGGTATTGTATACTGATGAAAACTCTGCTTACCTTGTAGAACAATCTGTCGCCAAAATAAAGCATTTCTGCAAATGCGTTTTGCCAAGCGTGCAAAATTGCGAAAAACATGAGAAGGAGCGTTAAGGAGCCTGGAAGCATAAGAGCGAAGAAGGATTGGACCAGGTCCCGCAAATTGAATTTGTTTCCAGGTGTTCCAAAATTTGAAAAACTGGCGGCACAAAAACGGCTAAGAATATAACTTCCATAGAGGTAACATCCAACGACTTGTGCGAAATTCCAGCAAACGTAGTTCCAACGGATTCTCTTTGTTCTGGGGGTAATTCATTGGTGTTAATAAAATAATAAAATTAAAATCATGACATTCAAAAAAACGGAAATTAAATACATTAGTAGAAAATCTGGAAGCTCACCTTGGGTACTGGTCTTGGTAGACAAGTGTTGGCGCAAAGAGAAAGTACAAATACTTGGTGAAACTAGGACACGGTAAATGATCATCACTTTCACATGCTAGCCAAGATTCTCGTTTTGTCAAACCCAAGTAGTTTTTTACAGTATCGTTCTTTATTTTTCTCTCTTCCACGCCATCTGGAATTTCGGGAATTTTGCGAGGTCTTAGTCCGTTAGTGTCGTCCGAAAATTGGGATACTGCGTTTTCCTTGATGGCAGCCATGTTTCCGATTTCTCCTTTTAAACCAAGCGAAGGTATAGGAAGATTGCTAGTACTACTTTTTCGTCTCAGAATTTGGGCTGAAGAGTGATTTAGCGCTCTCGGGATGTTGCTTCGAACGAAAGCGTACATTTTCATTAAAAGTCGGCCCTGAAAGTAAATTGAAGATACGTTAGTTTAATAAAGTGGAAAACACGGAGGTTTAATTTTGTTTAATTAAATTAACAATAAATTTTACTTGTTCCATAGTTGCAACAAGCGCTGACGCAAACGGTAGGGGGTTACTGAGCAAGATTTTCCCAGGAATGTAAATAAATGCGATTAAAAATATTGCGAAAAATCCTAGGGCGGTTTTGTCCAAAAGTTTCCTTAATTCTGGAAAAACCGTAATATAAAATACATATAATAAGTAAATGTTCTTGAAGTAGAAATAATTAGCATCTCATTAAAGTAACGAACAAACAATTACAGGTGAGCATACCTTTGCTGCTCAGGTTTTGTCGGGAGTAACTCCATTGGTTGAAACTGGGGTAAAGGAGCAAAATCGCGGCAGCATGCATTGAAAAAATCAGCGTCCAAGTACGCTGGATGTCCCCTAAAGCCCAAAGGAGGCGCTGTATCCCAAGATCAACACTGGAAAAAGTTTAAACGATTACTTTAAATGTAACCGCCAACTTTAAAATTTTTAACGCTAAAAAATAATTTTTCCTGCATTTATGCAGAGTAAAGGTTTTAGCTAAAAATTTACACAACTTACATTCCGTCATCACTGAGATCCATAATAAAGGAATTTAAAAGTATCAGGACTAATGACGCAATAAATATGTGATGAATGGTGCGGAAATGAGGAACTTCCAGCAATTCAGTCAATGGAGATTGTCTTAGAAGGAACTCTTTTTCTGGTAGCTTCGTCCTATGTGGTTTACTTTGTTTTCTGTGGACATGAAATAATAATATTGTGAACATTGGCAATTTAGCATTTTTGTCTGCTGAAATAATGTTGCAAATAATTTTTACCGATCAGATTCTAAAGATTCAGCCGGTTCCAGATTATTGTTTTCTGGATACGAGAAAGAGGCGGATTTTGCAAAATTTTGCATTAGTTTTCCAACTTTTTCGAAAACCTTTTGATTCATACAATCATACAAATGCTTCCTTTGGAGTGTCTGTCAAAGAAATTGAAGTAAAGGAGTGAATAAATATAATTAAAATTAAAATTGAGTTCATAATAATTATTCAAAAATTTTTACATGCGCTTCTGGTTCAAGTGGCGCTGCAAAATTTACTTGAACGCTTACCGATTCCATGGCAGGAGGCTTTTCACTATATTTCGCGAATCTTACAACTGCAACTGGAATACGTCCGACAGATAACCTGTGAGTTTAAGTAACTGTCACTAACTTGTTGAATTGAAACACTTACACTTAAGTTAACGTGAGTCGCTGTTCAAAATAGATTTTCCCTTTAGGGAAGTAGTGCTGAAACGTTTAAGAACAAAGACTGTTAGTGATCACGATGGCGTGTGTATCCCTTGAAGCTTAGGAGACGAATAAATATTCTGAACGTTCGACAGTCAGCTTTTAAAAAACAAACTACGCTCCAGCTTTGCCTAAAAAAATGGATGAGAGAATGCTGTAAATCCAGCGTTTTGGAAAAATACCTCATCAAATGACGCACCTGTTGTATGCCCGTGCACAAGTCACCCACACAAAAGCCTTTTCTCCTGCAAGCTTGATCTACGTCGTTGCGTATCGCTGCATGCGTGTGAAGCTGCCCTTTGCTGCATCTGAAAGATTCCCCTGGTTGCGAATTAATCTGTGGCGTAAATGCTGTGTTCGACACGTGTATGTTCCTCAGCGTTGTATTCACTAATGCTATGGCAATTATTATGCTCCTGAACTTGTTTTTGACGTCATGGATCCATCGGGTATGTTGTGCTGTGGCTCGCGTTGAGGCAAGGCTAGTTGACTTGCCTAAAGTTGCATGGCATATTATTGACGTTTTGCAAATCTTTGGTTTTTTTGCATGAACTAGGGATTTGCAAATTAACAGCAAAAATGTCAAAATGTCTACTTTAAGAACTATACATTATCATTTTTGGGATTTTTGCAAATAATATAGACATCATAAAATCGACTTTTTTGAGTGCAATCCGATTATTTCTCTGGGAACGTGTCGGAGTCGGGAAAAACATGATATACCTGTACTGTCTTGTCTTTTCTGATACCCTTTATTAGCGAAAGGAAGATCAATCTGTCGATTTATGGTATCTTAAGGACCTGGATAAACCTTGGTTTTTCAGGCATCCAAGAAAATATTGCCGGAAATTGCTGCAGCTGACCATTTGAATTTGGTATTTAAACGTAGAGAAAGTTTTTTTGTCTTCTCGGGGTAAATGGAACTGCGAAAACCAAAACGTTTTGTATTGAGTCGGGATATTTGGATTACGTACGGTAACACTTACCTGTATTCTGCTAGCGTGCGAGAAAATATTAAAAAAGTGCATGAAAACCTTGGATACGGCCAACAATTCGATACCGTTATTGGAGAAATGGCAGGGAGGGAAACTATCAGACTGTTCGTCTTCGACGGATAACGGGAATGGCCCCAGTGTGTAGCAAGTCAATTACGAATTTAATAAATTTGTGGCATTTATTAGGTTGAATATTCTATGACCTCATAATCATTCTTATTTTACAGTTAAGGTTACAACTAGAACAACTAGGTTGTACCTAGAATGCAGTTTGAAGCTGTAAATTTCCCTCTATAGTCTAATGTCTTCGATGTTGCTTGGATTGCTGTTGCTGTATTTTCCACCGTTTTCGTGATTGTTCAAGTATTATCTTGGTGCGTCTAATGTCTGATGGTGAGACCGCATCTGATTTACGTTCCAAAACCAGGAGCTCTTGGAGAGCTCTTGAAGATTGCTCATACTTTCCTTGTATATAAAAGATTTCTGCGATTCGACGCCGAATGCTAATACAGTGGATATTACCGTCCCCCAGGTGGTTACTTTGGATGGCCAATAAATGTTCGTATATTTCTAATGCTTTTTCATAAATTTCAAGATTTTGGAAGCTTATCCCTATGCTGAGTTTGACACTCAAACAACGGGGATGATTTTGACTCATCTTTTCACAGACAAGCGTATACACGTCTTGAAAAACTTGGAGAGCTTCGCCATACTTGCCCCATTGTTGAAAAACATTTCCGATGTGAGTTTTCAGATACAAAGTTTCATGATGATCCCAGCCGAGAAGACGGCATGCAAAATCGTATGTTTCTTGGCTAGCATGGAGCGCCTCTTCATATTTTTTCTGCGACAAAAGGCCACGCACGGTGTTGCTCTTGACCATTAAGATTAGCTCTATCCTAAAACTTGACAAACTACAGGCCGAAACTTCCGCGATCATGTTGACTATCATCTCAGGGTTGCCTAATGATTGTTGCGCAAAGGCTAACAACTGCTTTGTATAAAACGAACTAGGGTGACTTTCACCAACTTTCTCTGTCTTGCATTCATGGATATTTTGTAGCATTGTCTCAGCTTCCTGTAACTTGCCTGCTTTCAACAAGCACATTGCAATATTGTCCCCACAATCTAATAAATTTAGAACGTCTTTACTGTGGTGTTTCTCCAAGAGCGAGTAAGTTTCGTTCAAAATTTGTAATGCAGGCTCGTACTTGACCTGATCTACAAGCACAAAACCTATGTCTCCCTTTAATTGAAGCGTAAATTTGCTTGTAGGACCCAAATGCTTGCAGGATTGGTCGTAAACTTTTTCGTAAAGGGTTAGCGCTTCGTCAAAGTATCCGAGCTTTTGTAACACGATGGCATGAAGTCTACAAGCGCCTAAGGTTACCCTGTCTGAACTTCCAAGAGCTCGGGTAGTGTCGTCGATAATAGTTGGAGCTAGTTCTAATGCTTCCGTGTAGCGGCCTAAAATAATCGACACTTCCAACAAATTTAGCTTCAGCACGTATATTATAGGATTTTTCGATAAATCTTCGTTAAAACTACTCAGTAGGGTTTCAAGGGTCTTATATCCTTGGAAGACGAATTGCAAATCAAAGTCGTGTAATTTTTTAAGGATATCGAACAAGAGCTGGCAGGGCACTGATTCCTTAGCTACGATTTTTACATAATTCAACAGTAGAAAATAGACATGCATGGCGTTGTCTACTAGGTACTGACAATTTGGGGATTTGTAGGTGAGTAGTTCTAAGGTGTCACTGTAGTGAGCGCAAAACTTTAGGTATTGTTCTTCCAACGTGCCACTACGCGTCATCATTCTCAAACGAGTTTGCTGTAAAAGCCTGTGGACTCGAACACAATCGTTGGCTGGGATCAGAAGGGAAAGGGACTGGAGCACATGAAGAGCGAGTTTTATTTTCTGTTGTTCGGAGGCTGAGGATGAAGAGTAGTCAGTAATGGCTTCCAAGAGGATTTTAGGTACGCCAGATGGGGATAGGAAGGACAGAGTGTCGAGGATTTGGAGCGCCATCTGGCCGTGCTTGTTCTTGTTTTGCAGCATGTCAAACGTTGTTTTCCAGAGGACGTTTAAGCGCTTGTAGGTAATATTGACAGGATTCTCTCCATCCTCATAGTCGTCGGCGGTTTCGGCAGCTTCATTTTCTTGCAAGTCGGTTAAAAGGTTTTGAATGGTATAGGTTTCGTTAACCGTTTGGTTGAGCTCTGATTGGAAGAGGATTGCATCTACAGCGCTCTCAATGGCAATGATCAAGTTACCAAAGTACTTTGCTAGGGATTGCCAGTTAGCACTGACGTCTTGAATGTCCTCTAACCGTTTCGTAATATATTCTTCGCAGTCTTCTTCCAAGAGCTCTTTGACGTCAGCGATATTATCTGTTAGCGTTTTCCATTTCTGGTTTCGGGAAGAAATGAGAATTTGCGGGTATTTCTGAGGTGGTTTAACAGATTTTGGGAGAAATTCAGCAATGCCGTCAAAGGAACTATCCTCTGGAATCCTATCGGAACTATCAATGGACGTAGCTGGCGTCTCATCTCTATAGCAATTTGCATTGTCAAAAATAATGAGTGTGGTGAAGTCCAGGAGCTTGGAGTAGGCTTGGTCCACGATGATGCTGTCGTCTTTGGGCAGTCCATCGCGATCACGTGAGAAGATTCGGAGTTTAGTGTGGAGCAAGTTAACGAAGGTATTCCTCATGGACTCTCGGGTTTCTGCGGGTATCCATACCACGTTTTCGTAATCACGATTCGCTGTCGCTAGCTTAACCAGTCGGCGGAGAAGGGTGGATTTACCAACTCCAGCCATACCGGAAACCACATAGGAGTTATTTCCGATGCTGTCTGCTTCTTGATTACCAGAAGCTCCTCGGCGTTGCGAGCACCAGTTTTGGATATCAGCGAGGTAGGATCCATGTCCGACATATGGCTTGTTATCCAGATCACAAAAGTTGTACATTCCAACTGTAACCTGCGGAAATTTAAACGTTTGTTAAATATTATTAATTGAAATTATGCTTTAGTTTAAGGCAGATTTGCTGATCTTTGGAATATTATTTCAACGATTAAATTTAACTTACTTTTTCGTTAGCCTTTGGGGATTGATTTATAATGTTTATTGCGTTCAGGTCTCTTTTGGCAGAAACATGGTTGCCTTGTATTGCTTTATATGTCGGCATGATTACAATGTTTTGATTGCAATATGTATATATATTAAGATTATCCGGTACCCAAAAAAACGTGAATGTTTACAGCAAAGTTACAGGTGCTTGAAACGACACGGAACTATCACGTACAAGACTTTTTTGACGAAATGCTGGATAAAAGTGGGAAAATGGCCAACATGAGAGCTTGCGGATTCAAGTGAAACAATAGTTTGAACATGACATCATAGTGTGATAAACGAATCCTTTCGTGGGACATGTAGATTATTTCCTTGAGCCGTTTATCTTCCTACTTTATCTTTGCTTGTATTATATGATGTAGGTGGAACCAATACTTATGCATTACGTTACCCTGGTTTACAAGGGGTGCTAATTAACTACTGCTGAATTTATGTTGTACCGTATATGAGCGATTATCAGTTTTAATTTTATCAGCTGAACTTAGTGGATTTAACAATCAGGTAAATTGAATTGACATAGCTGGTATGATTCAGTGTGAGAATGAATTGGATATTCTTCTGACACGAGCGCTATTTTTGCAAGATTCCACAAGTCCATGATCTCGGGACGACAAAGTCCAGAAATGGTGTCTGAAATTAAATAAATTGATAAGATATCAGGATTAAGGCTGAAATGAAATCTCTCGAGTCTATATGCTAAGTGCTCGTTTAAATAATTATAGGAGCATAGGAGTAAGATGGGATTTATGTAAGTTGAACAGAGGGGTGAAAGTGAAATGATTGATTGTGGAATGGAGCGCTTACGGAAGCCGGCGGACATCCATTTTTTCTTGCGAAATATTCGAGAGTGTAGAATGCATGAATAAGACCACAGCCCGTAATGAGCGACCACCATACAAACAGGTTTCCCATGTGCCAACTGCTATATTGTAGCATAATAGCTACATCCTAGCCCTACTCAATTACCTTACACAGGTAACCTTCCTTATGCTAATCCTTTAGACCATCCTACTCTCTTTCCAAGACTGGAATTCTCCAGCAAACCTTAACTCATCCTTTGTCCAGATCACTCAGTCCCTTCGTGATCGCTGGACTCAAGTACTCTTGCCACTTCGATAGTTTATGGAGAGACCATCTAGCTTCTGAACTGACAAGACGTCCTTCCTTGTCTCTCAACTTGTGTGTATTTCCTAAACTCAATTATTCTACAACACTAGTTATTTAATTAAACTACTCTCATCCCCTAATCACACTTCGGTCTCTCACACAGCACTTAATTATCTAACGCTTCGCTTACACACCGCTAACGCTACCGCTAACGCATCCAGCCTTGCGCTTACGCTGCATCACTTTAGTTAAACCTAGTGCATCACTCCCCCCTCCATCGTTGTTGAGCTACCATCCCTCCGATAGACGTGTTATCACGACAGACAGATGCGGGGTAGGAATCCCTAAGCCCTACCCAACGATTACTCAACAATCCACCCGGAGCCCGTTCCTGAGTTTCACCACGGATTCCAACCGGATGATCCCGTTCCTGAGCCACTGCAAGTATCCTGCACGGAATCGAATCCAGGATCCCGTTCCCGAGTCTCTACAAGTATCCTGCTCGGATTCGACCCCAGGATCCCGTTGCAGAGTCACTACAAGTATGCAGGTCGCAACTTCTGGTAATGTCATCTACTACACACTAACTACACATCAGGCTCATCACGGATCAAGTTCCTGAGACACTTCAAGTATCCTGGTCGCAGCCATCCGAAATCACATCCACTACACATCCTCTGCACAGTGGAATTCTGAAGGACCCTGACGTCACCCAGGCCTGGAAAATTTAAGGTTGAACCGTATTCCGTTCGATCCATCAAAAGGTTCCGTAAAAACTTAAACTCTAGTTCATCTCTTAGCATACTAGCACACTTCCTTCCTGGTGGAGCTGCCGCCTTTTCCGTACCTAGCTCAATGAGCTAACCTACATCTTCCTCCCCAAATCTACCTTCCTTGCTCTCTCTTTGTTACCTGCACTATTTGCATCATTCAAATCATGACCCCGCCACCCATCTCTAATCCATCTCCAACAACCTCCTTACACTCGAGTTCTGACGACCAACACGATGAACACACAACACCACCACATCACCCTCCCTCCCTACCCTGTACTTGCTTCTCCACCGCTGACGTCACCACGCTGTCCAATTTATTAAGCAACCTCCACAATCATTTTAATGGCTGCGAAGCTCCGATGTCACCTTCTTCACACAATCATCAACGATGCCAATCAACATTTTCTTCCCCACCGCTACTTTTCTTACCCAAAACTAACTTGCACTGTGGATTCTGTCACAAACCAAATCACCTGGAATCTGATTGTCGTACCAAGCGACGGATGATGATGCAACTCAAGCTCCAACAACAATCACACCACTACCAAAGCACACCACTCAATCAGCATAATTCACCTGTTCCAAGTCACCGTCCTCCAGTCCCAATCCCGCCACCTCATCTAGTTCCACTACACCAAACCTACACATCGATGAATAAGCCCATCTGTACATGGTGTTCTAAGATTAACCATTACGAATACGAGTGTCACACGAAGAAACGGTCAATGGAGCAAGGACCAAAGCTAGTCCAGCGCCAACCTCCCTTCCAACAACAATCGTCAGGTAATGCTAATCAACCACCTTTAGCATATTCAGATCACTCCAACTCAACACACGAAGACACAATCGATGACCACAACACTTTCCCACAACAACCAAGCCAGCTTCCTTTCCCCTCTAATTAAATTAAACACTAACCACTACTTGCAGTCCGGTGTTACAGGAGCATCGGGCTTATTTCACTTCACAAACGCCATACTTTGTTAAAATTCACCATATTCTAATTTAGTTCTTTCCTCCTTAGCTCAAAGCAGCATAGTTAATCGTATTCCTAGTTATAGTCTCAATCATTATCCTAATCTTACAATCCGCTACCTCCGCTCAATTTAATGCACTTACCATCCTCGACTAAGTTCTAATCGATCTACACAACAATTACACAGTTAACTCACAATTCCTTCACAACCTTCAAATTTACATCCTGCTTATTCAAACGAACCTTGTAAAGCTATTCCTGCAAGTAACCCTTCAATAACATTTAAATCTAGCTATCATCCTTACGAACCTTGTAATGTTAATCCTGCAAGTAACTAAAACTGAATCCTAGCAAGTAAAAAATTACATGATCCTAGCAAGTAAGAATAACATAGTACTAGCAAGTAAGAAAAACCTAATCCTAGCAAGTAAGAATAACATAATCCTAATAAGTAAGAAATATATAAACCTACCAATTATTCTAACGAACCTTGTAATGTTATCTCTGCAAGTAATTCAACAATTACACGTAATCATTGTTCTAATTCTAACGAACCTTGTATTGTAAACCTACAAGTTATCCTACCAAAAATCCTAGTTATAATCCTAACAATAATCTTAATTCATCTAACAACTCGATTTCCGACACTCAACGATTTCCGACACTTAACGATTTCACTCGATTGCTACTAGTTATAAGTATGCTGCACTGCAATTAGAACATGAGGCTAATCCTCTTCATGTTAATTTAGGTAGTGCAGTATTAGATTTAGATTACGATGTGTACAACTCAAAAAAATACAGCGGTAGCACTAATAGTTTCACGTGCAGAGACCTGCTACAGTTATCCTACTTATGTACATACATTCCTATCTATAGATTTACATTAGCTAAGCCATAGTTACGAGGAACATTCCTCACTCATTCCAACACATAGTTGCAATCCAGTTGCAGTTAAACCTATTCCCGCCAAACCTGGCTCTTCAAATCAACAAGCGCCACCCACAACTTTAACTCTCATCAATACTCCTGCATTACACACTTAATACACAATCTGCTAATCCACGCCCAACAACTCAACTCTCCTCATAGATCCAATTCTAAACCTACTCACAAGCTCTAGCACAGCTCCTCCTCCTCGACCCGCTACGTCGCAACAGCAGACGACGAAAAAGACGTCTCTTGTCCATCAACAACGCACAGTTCTGAACGTCAACAACCTTCTGGAATAATTTCGTTTAACATTTCCCCTCTCTATCCCTTCACAAGCTGATTCCTTCGACTTGAGGTATAGGTAATCAAACAACCACAACAACTACACAGTCACAATTATCACACTATAAATCAATAGTCCACCTTCTATAGAAACTATCCCTTATCCTAACCCCTAACTCGATTTCTCTTTACCCTTCACCTTAATATTTCCTTTGTGTTGCTGGTAATGCTAATGATGATGATTCTAGTGTTGAAGGTTTTTCTAGAAGAAATGAGCACCACCGGAAGCCTCATCAACATCATTCCCGCCTCAACTGAACTGTACGTTACTTTACTACAACCACTTCGAAGACTTGGTATGACTAGCCTTGCTGTATCCTGGATGTATTCATCGCATCGAACTCCCTATCCTCCAAGCCCAATCTATTACATCCCAATAGTCCCACTAAATAATCAACGCTCTAGAACAACTACACAATTAAAAACACACATTTAATACACATTCAACTCTGTACACATACAATCATTAAGCCAAAATTATCAATTAATGTTAACTGTAATTCAAGGAATGTAATGCTTTCACAATCCTTTCCTAACCTGATCTCCCAAGCCTTAAATCTTGGACGTCGGGACGACGTCTCCCCCACACCCCGTCGCATGTAGCATAATAGCTACATCCTAGCCCTACTCAATTACCTTACACAGGTAACCTTCCTTATGCTAATCCTTTAGACCATCCTACTCTCTTTCCAAGACTGGAATTCTCCAGCAAACCTTAACTCATCCTTTGTCCAGATCACTCAGTCCCTTCGTGATCGCTGGACTCAAGTACTCTTGCCACTTCGATAGTTTATGGAGAGACCATCTAGCTTCTGAACTGACAAGACGTCCTTCCTTGTCTCTCAACTTGTGTGTATTTCCTAAACTCAATTATTCTACAACACTAGTTATTTAATTAAACTACTCTCATCCCCTAATCACACTTCGGTCTCTCACACAGCACTTAATTATCTAACGCTTCGCTTACACACCGCTAACGCTACCGCTAACGCATCCAGCCTTGCGCTTACGCTGCATCACTTTAGTTAAACCTAGTGCATCACTCCCCCCTCCATCGTTGTTGAGCTACCATCCCTCCGATAGACGTGTTATCACGACAATATGGATCATACGGGATATAACTTACGCGATAAAACTGTCTGTCGCCGAATCTAAGGATTTCAGAGGATATGTTTTGTGAAGCGTGGAGAAGAACGTAGAATCCGAGGACGCATCCAAGCCCACCGACAATAGACTGGGCGAATACGTAGGGGAGGATTTGAGATAGAGTGAAAATGTGTCCCGGGAGGCCAAAATTTTCTATCATTGTGAAACCGCAGAGATGATGAACCAGGTTGTAGAGGTAAATGCAACCGAGGAGCTCGAGGATAGTTGTGAATAGAAAATACGGTCGGATTTTATCCGTTCTAAAGGAAATCGGATATAATCCAGCATTAAATACTTGAAAGTGGCTGACTGGAAGGGGGCAGATGCAAATACCCGTGTAAAGGGCAACGGGAAGACAATTGGTGAGGAGGAAGGCGGGTAATAATGTCAAGAGAAAGCTGGAGAAAGTAGGATAAAGGAGGAGAAAGTGTAAATGTGGATAGGGTTAGCTGGGTGCGTGCGGGATGAGTGCAATTCTGCGATAAGGAAAAGAATATAGGAGCTTTGACTGTGTTATTAATCTTACCGCGGATAAGAATCCCTATAAATCAAGGTAGGCGCAAAGAGAAAGTATAAAAATGTAGAGAAATCTGGGGCTGGAGATTGAAGAGCTGGAATCCCTCCTGAAATGGACGCTTTATTGCTTCTCTTCTGAAGTTGATTTTCTTGGGGAAGCTTAGCAGGATTGCTAGGAGGAGCCAAGTCTTGTTGATGGGGCTGTTGTTGAAAAGTGTCGGGTTCTTCGGGGATTGCCGGGATTAATCTAGCGTCATACTTTTCCTTCTTCTCCAGGTGTGCTAAATTATTCTTGCTGGAAAAATTACCCGTGTTTCCAGCGTTCTCGCGGTCGGCAACAGCGTCGCAGAACTTGACGACTCTTGGTACGTTGGATCGGACGAAGGCGTAAAGTTTCATCGTTAGCCGCAACTGGAAGAGGTGGTAGGCAAATTGCGTTAAATTGCGGGAAATTTAGAGGTTAGATAACGTACGCTATGACTTGTGGGAAGTTAACTCAGTTAACCTAAAAATAAACGGTAATTTTGATGGAGATTTCAAAAAGCTCCAAGGAAACTAGACGAAGGTGGAATTTTGTTAGCATTTGATAAGTTTTAAGTATTCCAGTCAGGAATATTAGGAAATTGATGTTTTAAAGTGGCCGCGCTATAAAATATTCTAGGGTTTGAAACAATGCCATAAAACATTTAAAGTGACGCATGTGTAAGCGTTTGGATGCCTACCTGTTCCATAACGATGATTGTAGCCGAAGCTAGTGGCAATCTATCCATAAATTGGATTTGGAGAGGCACGTAGTAGAAGGCGTAAATGTAAAGACCAAAAGCCATGACAAAGCTCAAATCCCAGACGGATTCCATAGCTGTAAAATAGAGAGCGAGAGCGAGAAGGATAATGATTAATTTATTGAAAATAGGATTTACAGCCTAGTGGAATGATTTAGCAGGAGTGATTTAGCGGAGTCGTGGCGGTCATTTTAATAATGTGCTTACAGGCTGTGAGGAAGGAATATCGATTATCGCTCCAGAGACGGAAACTCCAGTAAAATGGGCCGTATACGGAGAAATGCATGGCTCCTAGGAGTAATAAGGTATGGAGGGGTTTGCCGAACATTGCTAGGACGTTGAAGACGCCAAGATTGTGCATGTGTCTGGGAATTAATAAATGAAATATTAAATTAAAGATTGAAGGCTGTTAAAAATTTATAATTTTAGCTAGAAATTTGAAATAATGGAAATGGGCTCATTAAGGATAAAAATCCCTAGGAGAAATTTTGAAGATGGCGCTGTTGTAGCTAGTGAAGATTTAGAAAATTAACTTACCCGCTATTCACGAATATATCCGACAAAATTGCGTATGCGGATAAATTGATGACAATCCCTAGAAAAATATTATAAAGACAGGCGTATTGATCCGCGTGGAGCATCTCTGTAAGAAGGGATGGCTTGGATATAAAGATTTTCTCGCGGTAGATTTTTCTTCTGAAAAGTATAAAGAATTGTTTACAAAAGAATCAGTTGAATGAATTACCAGGTAAAATTTTCAAAAGTGCAAACATTTAATGCGTGTAGCTACAAGTTAAAATTATAAAAATTACTTAACTTACTTTTTTGACGTGCCTGATATTGGCGGCTTGAGGGAATAGCCAGGTGAGACATTGTTATTACTGTCGCTAATTAGTAGTTTCTGACGGGCTTTTTCTTTTTTTGATGGCTGTTAAAATTTAATTGAAAATTTAAATTGTTTAAAATTACAGAATAAAAATTTACTCAAAGCTATATGAAATAAGCGATTAATTCATTAAATTATTTGGAATTATCCCCATGATTAAGTCAGTGATAGCGTAAATAATGGTACAGTAGCTAAACTAAATTTTGTTTTTTCGTTACCTTCCGATCCCGGGTGCTACTGCTGGAATGAACAAAACTCCCGGAACTGTGATAGTGTAGAGCGATGGTCATCTTACCGCCGGTTTTGATTCAGGGATTTTATACAGGAACTCTATAATCACTTGACTAGATGAATAGTTGATAGTTTTTCTAAATCACTTCCAGTTGCCCGGATTCCTGACCATGGCACGTTGACTGCGGTCAATGCAAGAGCGGCGGGATGGGACGGATGCTGTGTGGCGTCCTTGTGGAAACCGCCTTTTTTCACAACAGTCCACAGCTCCACGAGAGAAGTGGCAAAAGAGAAATACGGAAAGACAGTTGGGATGAGAGAAAAAGTTGAAGTCGGTCAATGAGGAACGGGATTGCGTTGCGTTGGCTGTGTCTGATTCCTTGAAGGGACGTTAGTTGGGTTCTTGTTACGAGATTCTCTCTCTTCTGTTTAATGTTTGTGTGTGTCAAGAATCAATTGAGCTGTCTCTCGAAAATCTTGCTACCTTCCCTTATTATTTCTGACCACGTACGTAGCAAGCCGTAGTAGGAGATGAGAGACTGGCTGGTTCTTGTGTTGTGAAGTCAGGTTATCATTGATTAGTATATTCTGCAAGTACCCACCTCCTCAGCTACATGGAGGACTGTAAGATTGTTGACTATAGACTAGTCTTTGACTTTTTGACTACACGATTTTAGTTTAGCGTCTCACTGTGCCCTTTACTAGGATATGAAATACAATAATGTCTTTAAGGAAGGGTGAAGGTTTCTTCACTTTTATTGCAAGGGAATTATTCATCTATTGCTCAAGTTGGAATTGTTTGCGGTACGTGCAGGCTGACTGTCGTAAAAAGGTTAATGCTAGTTGGGATATATCGTATCATCAACATGTGTGGTAGCATGCAGGTAATAAAGTTACTTGGGTTACTTGAGTAACAGTAACTTGTATCCAGTTGTGTTTGCTAGAGAGAGGGAAGAAGCAGGAGAGAAGAGACGCGGACGTTGGAAATATTGGAAACGTTCTAGGAAACCTTGTAAGCTTCATCACGTCTCTCTTGTCTGCAATCATGTTTACCTGTGTGTGCACCTTTCTAAGGATTCTCCCTGTAGCATGAGATAGATGATAATTGAAGGGATATGCAAGCAAAGCTTAATTCACTCTTGTTGACACTCCTTCAGGTATAGACCTATGGTGAGGCATAAAAGGTGTACTCACTATTATCTGCTAATGGAATCCTCTTGATTAACAGTTATAGCTTTTAGGTGGATAGCTGGGTCCATGACGTGTTCAATATAAAAGAGTAATGTACCTGAAGGGGTTATTTTAAGCTTGGGATTGCCACAAGAATAACCCAGCTGGTCTCAATGCTTGGATTGCTATAGGTGTATGCGACTGGGAAGATGGGATTTGGAAGTGAATAAAGTAATGGATTCTATTGGAATTTAAGGAAATTAATGTTGGAGGAATGAAATCTCGGACGTGATTATTATTCTGGTTGCAATCTGTGATTGGGATGCGTTACCTGTGTCTTATGGGGCAGGGAATGTGCAAGGGGATAAGTGAAAGTGCATCTATGAATTAATTGAGGGTGAATGTGGGAAATGGATACTACGGCGCGACAGCTTGAAATGTTTTATTAAAATTTAAAACTACACAAAAATACCTATATGTGCAGCTGTATATGAAGAAATATTGTTGCAACGGCACATCTGTTCTAAGAGTTGCTAAGTTTAAAAGCTTAAGATCAGTCATTATGTTTCAATGTTGAACTAAAATGAAATGGTGGTAATGTATTTGATGTAAATAAAAAAATAAGATTATGGCAAAGAGGCTAATCAGCTCCACTTGATGGCTCCACAGGATGCGAATCTTGGCACGAAAAAGTCTTTCAAGGGAGTCTGGAATTAGAAGAAAATAGAAAAATAGAAAATTTTGGTAGTAATTTCATATAGATGGAAGAAACCGAAGAAAACCTTAGGAAAATTTTGTTTTGACTGATAAAGTTGAGGGAAGAATTGTTAGTTGTAGTGTAGCTTACCTCCGCAGGTGGGCATCCGTTTACCCGGGCAAAGTACTCCATGGTGTAGAACATGTGCATGAGGGCGTAGCCAAAGCCAAAGGACCAATGGAGGAAAATATTGCCCAATTTTGGAAATTTTCGGTTTGGTATAAAAGTTAAGAAAGCTTGGGAAAAATAAAGTAAGTTAGGTTTTGGTAAATTAATTTTGGATAATTTCTTAAATTAAGGAATTTTTGAGATTGAAAATTATATTTTTAAATCAGTAAGATTGCTTTAATTTAATTATAATTAAAATAGTAAAAACTTACTTCCAGGACCCGCAAACATAATTCCCATGACAGGGAAGAAAAATTGTAGGATGAACATGGATGCGTATTCATGGAAAATATTTGAAATCATGAACACAAGGAGAGCTGGAGCCCATTTGAGCTTGTCGCCAATCCCGTATTCTTTTGCTTCCTGGATGATTCGTGAAAGTATTTTTATTTTAATTAAATTAAGTTAATTAATAATATTAGCTAATGAAATGAATGAAATTTCTTGTGTACCTTATATACATAGTTGTAGAGGAAATCTTGGACTGGAGTGTTCCAGGTTCTGTGATACTCGGACATGGATGTGCAGTTCCACCAATCCTGGAAATATCAAAATAGAAAATTGATGAAAATTAAAATTAAAAAACCGTAAATTGTTCATTGCTAGCCCTTTTAATATTGCACTGCAAAGTCTTGTAAACTGAGACAGAATATACCTTGTAAAATCCGCGATCTCCAAAGCGAAGAAGTTCCGCAAAAATATTTTGAGTCGTGTGCAATAAACCTAACCAACCAAGCATGCAGGCGGAAAATCCAACGATGTACTGACTAAATAAAATGTTGACAAGATCCTTGGGTGTTTTAGGGTTATTCGGGCCGAAATCTTGAATAAGAACGTAGCCGAACTTTTGATGGATCAAGTTGTAGAATATAATGCTTCCAGCGACATGAGCGAGGTGGGCAAATATAAAACTCCATCTTCGAACGGGACTCCTGTCGTGATTAATAATCGTTGATAATTAAAGGAACACCTGGATGAATAATAATTAAGAAATCCAAAGACTAATTAATTACCTGGGGTAATTATCACGGTAGATGAATGTCGGAGCGTACAAGTAATAGAGGAAAGTTTTGAGGCTTGGACAAAAGACGGTTTCATCAAAGTTTGGCAACTTGTTCTCTGGAGAAATTTGAGGTTCTGCTGGAGGAGATTGGAAAGATTTTAGCGGAGTTTTCCTATTTCTTAGCCCGTTCTCGGAATTTTCAGAGCCTGGTTTGTATTCCTCCTTATTTTGATTTTGATCTTCCTGAGCGACTGGTTTTATTTTCGGTTTACCAAAGTTAAGAACCCTGGGGACATTTGTGCGGGTGAAAGCATACATCTTCATGCTTATCCGGAGCTGGAATTCAAAGAGAAAGTCTTGATGTAAGCAACTTCAAAGGAATGAGGCTGAGGACGTGATTGTAGGGAATATTAAGGAGAAAGTCAAGGATTTTATGACTTGAAGCTCCTAGGGATTTTCTTAAGGATGATCAAAATAACGTTAAAGGTCAAACCTTTTCGATAGCGATGGCAGCTGCGTTAGCGAATGGCAGAGGAGTAAGGAAAAAGTGAGCGTAGAACGGTAGGTAAAAGTTGAGACCGATTATACCAGCTACCGCGAAATAAAATAGCGCATCCAGGGCTTTGTTGTCTGAAATTGAAAACGAAGGGTGTGAAAAACGTTTAGATCTTTTAGTGGATTGCGCGGGAATTTATTTTAATAATTTTAATTTAATTAAACTTAATTAAATTAAAATCAATTTAATTTTAAAAAGGGCTTACATTTTCCAAAATATCCTGAAGTTCGTAAATGAGACCAGATGTAAAAGGAGGGGTAGAGGAGGACAATTGGTATTAGATGAAGCGTAAGGAGAATAAGGAAGGCCGTTTGTGGTTTGGCGAACATGTTGTAAATGTTTGAAAATCCTAGATTTACCCTAGGAAAACAAAATTAATTCGCGGTTAAATTATCAATTAAAATTAGTTATGAGTTAGTCCATTTAATTTTGAGTTTGAAAGGCAAAATTTGATAATAAAATTAAGTAAAAAGCAGGCTCTTAAAAACAAGCTTACCTCCCATGATCAATTAGGTCGGATAAAACTCCACAGATGGCGAAATGTACAAATAAGGCTATTACAATATTATGAGCTGTAACGATTTCCTTTCGTTCTAGCAACTCTGTTAACAGGGATTCGCGAATCTTAAACTGTTTTTCCGACAACGGTTTTCTAAACGCAAAAATAAGGTTTTGTTAGCTGCCATGTTAAAAGGTTTAGTTAGCAGATTTGGAGACTTCAGGAAAAGAGTTTAGCTCTATTATGCATGATTACCTGTTTTTTGCCAATTTTTCTGCCACTACTTTGTTGCTGGCAGGTTTGAGTTCCCGCCCTTCCAGTTTTCCAGCCATTTTTTACAAAAGCACTGACTATTGACTCGATTAATGCTGTGTAGCTTGCAAAATCTCAATTTTGCCTGATTCTATGACCCTTTGAACCATACGTTGCGCTTTTGCACTACTCAAAATTAAAATTAATTGCAACACTGCGTTGACTAAACCTTCCATGAATTTAAATTTGCTAATTGTGGGATTGTGGCAAGCTGAACTGCTCTCCTCGGTTCATGGTTGAAAGGAGGATGCTAGAAGAACCACATTAGTGTCATCACACTGAAGCTCACTGACACGTAATGGCAAATCATACAGCCTCTTTTTATCTACACTAGTTAATTTTCCTCTACAGCGACCTAGAATCTAAGAGTTTTAGTGATAACCAGATACCTTGCTTACTAAATCTGACTTGCGTGTTTGACACATCCAGGAGCAGCTGGTGGATGCTATCTGCTTGTATACACTGCAGTAATTATCTACGCATAGATTGGCTAGAACGAGGACAGACAAAGCTTGTTAAATTGAAATCATGCTCAAGATATTGACTCACCCTTTTGCCATCACTAAAGTCCTTTTCTCTTGTTGCAATGGAGTGCATTGTGCTGGAGTTGAAATCTGACCAGCACGTACATGGATTCTGGATTGTAGAAAGTCCAAATCCTGGGAGATAAGTTGGTTTAAAGTTAACCCGTTGTTAGCTGTAGATGGATGGCGTATTTAAATGACGTTGTTTTACGTGGGTAAAAAAATTGTAGGAGAGATGATGATAACCCGGACGGAGGAGGGTCCTCTTTAGAAGAGACGGTCTTTGTCCAGCTTTCATGACGTTTGTATGGAAGGGAAGGATTTGATTTTGACCACGACCCTTTGGTATTTGGACTGTTAAATCTTGAAGAGGTTGAAACTACTCTGGAGGAAGAGATAAGGAGGAAGGGGAGTGCGGCTGCACTTGAAATTTGAGGACAGATGCACTCAGAGTTGAAGTTAATGAATGTGGGATGTTTTGCGTTTGCGTAGCATCAGTAGAGTGCGATGCACGTTGTGGTCCTAATGACACAAGCTATAATCATAATGCATACAAGGGTGTGTGGCTGAGTAAATGTTCTTTGGAAGAAGTAATGAAAGAAACGGGATATTATTAATTGTTTGATGGTTGAGGACAATGTTTGCGAGACAATGGGAGGTGAGTAAGACTAAATTGTATGTATTATTAAAAGAAGAAACCGAAAAGGTTGTTGCTTTGACATGTTGTGTGCTATGCACAGGTCATGACCTAGTGAGTAGAGGGGATTTGTAAAATTCGGAAGAAAAAGAAATGCTACGGACATATCTGGTTGTTGGCGCTGCGCTCTCTGTGAGCGCGATGCGCTTCTCGACGTTGAAGATTAAGCTTGAGGATGGAAGGGATTTGGAATTGTCGGCACGGTATTGTAAAGCTGGAGTGTATTTTCCTGTGCCGCCAGGCTTCCATTGTGCGTGCATTACAGGCATGTAAGATAATCAAGCTGTAGTTCTAAGTACTAAGAGAAGCTGTAAGTGAGCCATGATTGAGAGTTGAGTGGAGTGGCGCCCTCTGTATAGAGTAGCTGTGATTGAGAGTTGAGTGCGCCCTCTGTGTGTGCTGGAGAAAGCAGTTTCCAAGGGTTTAGAGTTGGGAGGAAGCTGGTAATACTGTTGTGGGTTTATGTTTTTTTGCAGCTGGGGATTTTACAGGAAATATTGCGAAAAGCCTGTAGCGATTATTGGCGGGAGGGATTACTGTTTTCATTTCAAAGCTGGAGCTAACTTTTCGTACGTTGTTCCGATTGGGGATACGATGTACAGTTTGAAGCCGTCTTTGTCGCATTTCAAAGAAAAGTTTCAGCTATTGACGAAATCCTATGTGGAGAGGAACGATGCTGCTAATTTTGAGCCGTGTTCTTCGTTGCTAATGGTTACTGGAGTGAATGAGACGTCGTGGACGATGAGAGGGAGTAAGGGCGAAAGCGTTTGCTTGAAATCCAAGGGACCGAATAGATATTGTAGATTCAATTTGATTGATAGCCCTGTGTGTAGTTGGGAAACGGTACGTGGGATCTCGCCTGGGTGTGCGGATGACGCTAGCAGCGTGATTTTTTCGAAAAATTGTCATCGAATGGTTTTAACGGGACGTAAGGGTGAGTGTGGCGGATTTTTTGATTTTATTTTTGGGTTTATAGAGTTTATGTAAATGGTTTTTGTGGAAGCATAGTTTCGGGAGAATGCTCAGCGATTCCGGGCGACGATGATGAAACATGGGTGGGAAACGCAGCGCCAAGTACTGTGGGATCTGATAACGCTACTGCAAGCATTGTGGACAATTCTACTGGAGCGTTTGAAGTAACGGAAGCAAACGAAAACTCAACGGAAGCCTCGACGACCGTGTCGGTGAAAATTCGTGAAGTAGTGACACTGTTACCGATATCGGAGTCAACGGCTCCTCCCCTTTCAACATGTACTCCGCCCTCTAGGGGAGATGCTGCTGCCTCGAAGAGCGCCACCTTTTGGACACCTTCTGAAGGGGCGTGCATGCACCGGTATGGATGGGCGGAGCTAAAAAACTCTTTAAGGAGATTTTCTCTTAGGAAGCTAAGTGAGCTATTCCCAAAGGAAGGCAAGACTATGATGGAGCAAGTTGGAGAAATTATGAAGATACATGGGAGTTTAGTGGAACGGCTTTGTGGAAAACACCTGGTTAGCGCGGAACTAGTCGCTGAGTTGGCGAAATGGTTCGTTGAAATATTGGAAGAAGATCTTTTTGGAAACACTGATAGACTTGACCAAGATCTGTTTGGCAGGATTAAGAGTTCTTTGAAGGAATGTGTGGATGAAGCTGGGGAAATCAAGTTTGATGAGTTTTCGGGGAGCTGTGGTTGCAATAGTGTAAGTTTAGGAATAATTTCCGAATGGTGTTTACATGAAGAATTAGCTGTTCGTGAAAAAAGTGTGAAAACTTGATTTAATTGCTTTTGGGTTTTAAAGATACGAGACCACGTGTTTCTGAATGGAATTAAAAAACCAATACATGTTCCTCCGCAAGAAGCGTGGGTAAATTATGAGATTTTAATTGAATCCGGTTGGAAAATGTTTACTGCGGCGCATGCTTATTGCTATTCTAAATTTTCAAGAAAAAACGATCATCATTCGTATTCTCATCATATTCTTCAGCTGTTTGGTAAAAAAATCTACGACAAATGGTAAATGAAAGCAGTTTAAAAGGAGGAGAATTTCAAGGATCTTTGGAAATTAATTGTTTGAGAAAGTATTCAAGTATTTTTATTTTGTAGGACACAAGCAAATAACGCCGCAAACCATGAGCTGTACAGCGCCATCTTGGGTTCAAAATGTTTAATAACTTCCTTGAATAACCTGGATAAATGCGTGGCTGGAATCGGGCATTTTTCAGAAATATCGCTTTGGATTGACAGAGGTTCTGCAACTCGTCGTGCAAAACCGTTTGTGTAAGAGGAAAAAATTGGTTTTAAAACGTTTAGTTCGCTATGTTTTCAGAAGTGATTTAATTAAATGTTTGGTAATGTTTGGTAAGGAGGAAAAAACGAGAAACGTGGAAAAACCAAATATTGCAAAATCGGGAAGAATCTTCTATCTGGGATAAAAGCGGGTATTGTTTGCAAACACCGGAAGATGCGGGATACAAGCTGGGATTCGGAGTTTGTGGTGATTAACGGCTGCGCTGCTGGTTTTGTTTAACGTAATGTCTTGTATGTTTTCAAAGGCTAAATATTTAATGCAATTTATCTATGATCTGCAGCAGGTACTGTTATTACAATTAATTTGATGTTATTTATTTTTGCGTACTCTATAATCCACGTCTTATTTTAATTAATAAATTAATGAAAATTGAATAAAAATATCAACTAATATGCAAGATCCGATAATTATATTATTCCAAGATTGTTATCGTGTTTATCATTGGGATTTAATACTTTGATAACCTTCTAAAGCTATTCATTCGGAGGACTTGGAACTAAATACGGAATATAGATACGCAAACGTTGAGTTTGTGTGGATTCATGTTACGATAACCATGAGTACTTGTCCAAGTTGAGTATAGTTTGGTTTACATGGTTCCAATTGGAATGGATTGTTGTAACCATGTTAACGGAGAGGCTTTCTTTGACTTTTGGTTCGAAAGCCTTGGTTAAATTTAGAAGTCTCATAATTGCAGCGTTTAAAAATTGGTTATACAATAAGCGTTATAGTGTGGCCCTGTTTTGCTTCAAGCTGTATCAAGTTCTGGAGGACCTCACATGGATTGAAAATTGATGTTAATCCGTATATCGATTAATCTTAAATTGTTTGACGCCAATTGAAGTGGGATTGGAACATGCTCTGGCAATTTTGGAATTGGCAAATAAATATCGGGAACAATGGGAGGTGAGTTATTTGCATGTCAACAGGATCGGAGTAAACATGAATGGGAAACGCCTTTCCCGTGTATTTCTGTCGATAGCAGCAGATGCATATTACTTTCAGTCAGTGCTACCTTCGGAGATAAGCTATTGGAGACTGCAGAGACAGCTGGTGCTATCCGAGAGAACTTGGGAGTGTTATCGAATTTAAAAAACGAGTCAGCTGTGTTGAATGAGTCCGGAGGAGAGTGTGAAAAGGTGAGCATGGGTAATTTTCTGCGATAACTATCGGTGCTGTCGGCGATTATTGTGTAACTACTTGGAATCGAAGACAGAATCGTCGAAATCAGTATCGAAAACGTAAAACCCAATGCTCGTAAACAAAAATCGTAATAAACCTCATCAAAGTGTATCAAAAATTATGGGAATACTTTCTAAATTGCCATGCTCTGCTATGAGACACCTTCGACAACTTTCACCTCGAGCGCGGTTGACCTGGACGATACGTAAAGGGTATACATTCGGACAGAGGCTACGAATTCATCCGTTTGAATGGGACCTCCGTATCGATTTACCGCGTTTCGTTAGCCATCCGCGGAAAGTGGTTGGATGGTACTTGAACCTGTTCATAACGTTTGGTTACTACGTTTTCGTTGTTTTCCGTTGCGTACAAACGCTATTCTTCAGCGGGAGTCAAACTACGGGCGGGAAGTTTTACATGATGTTCATAGCTTGTTATTTTACGTTCCCTACGGTGTTTCAGCTTGTGATCGTTACCAGTCGGAGTTCTAACGCTTATGCAACGGTTCAGTATATGCAGCTCCTGAAGATGTTTGAAGGTGAGCAGGGGAGTTAATTGAGAACGGAATTAATTGTGTGATGAGGATCGCTAGTTAACGTTAATCGATGGTTAATGTTGCTTAAATATTTGGGTTTAGAGCTACAAGTACGAGATCCACAATCGGACTTTATCATCAACGCGGGATTTTTATTCTATCTCTTCATTTACTACGGTTTTAACGTAATTACCGTTTGTATGGCATCGGTGGCTTTGATTATACCGGATTCGCCGGAGCTGTTGTCTTCGCTGTGGTGGAAACCGGGGTTATCGAAGTGGCTTCTGGTTCCGAATTTTATTTTTCAAGTTTACTATGAAGTTTTGTACCATGCTTTGGCTTTTATGATTGCGTTCAGTCATATTACGTGTATCGTTGCGCTGATTGCTGGCTTGAAAGAACTGAGGTGAGGAAATACTGTAGCGCTAAGTTAAGGCCGTTAACGAATGATGAAATCGATGAATTGGTAATTTTGATTGTAAATGACTGAGTTAATTAATTATGGTTTTTATTCGTTGCTAGGAAATGGGTGGCGAAACCGCAGAACCTTCGGTATCGACCTGACCTATTTTACAAAATGTATCGAAGACTTCAGCTTGCCTCTGCAATCTGTATGGAAATTACAACGAATTTGGTGATTTCGATTGGGATTATTCTAGTGTTGATTGCGGGGTTCTGCACGTTCGTTGCTATCCGATTGACCGGATTTATAGCGTTGGCTTTGGGAATGATCGGTGTGATCACGACGCTATTTTTACTTGTGCTGGTAACGTTCCTGGCGGAAGTGGATAGTAAGTGTGGTAAATTGTGGATGACGATAGCAGCAACGATGAGTTCGAATGCAGGAGGCCATAGTAAAGTAACCGGGCTTCGGTTGCGCTCTCTTCCGCGTGTTAGCTACCGTTGTGGGGTTTACGCAGTTGTGGACAGGCAATTCAGTTTAATTATTATGAAATTAGTGTTTGATTTAACGCTGAATATTTTACTGCTATACTCTGCAAATACATGAACTTGAACAGTGTTTTGAAACAATCATGGATGGAAATGTTATGTTTTTACGCGATTTTAGAATACATATTTTCAAATATGTGCATTATTATGTGGTGGTTGCTATGGTAACGAAGATGGGCTGCGTAATGTCATGTGTATTTTGTCTGAAGAGGTTTCCATGATAACAAATATGATAATTTAATATTATTTTCACTTTTCGTAAATGCGTTTCAGTTACGTATGGAATCCTTGAGTATTTCTCGGAAATTGGGTTATCGTACATGTTCTATTATGATAAATAATTACTGTTTTCTACTGTATGGGGGTTTTGGTAATGTTGATACAATGCAATCGTATTAATTACAGCTTAGATGATAAGAGGGGCGTGTGATTTGGAACGAAAATTATATTATGGATGGTATTAAAAATACTGTCAATTTGATTAGCCGCCGAATAATATAGAGCAGTGGCGGTAACCGTAAATAACAATTGCAACACCACGTGCGGTGTGGCAACGTGAGTGACTTGAAGCGGTAGTTTTTTGTCTTCAAAGGCGGTAAAGTAGTCATCCTTATTAAAATAAACTGAAATACTTGGAAATTAGCGTGATTGTGCAATCACACGTTACATTTCAGCACGTTCAGTGGTCACGACTCGCCTGAAATGGTCCATAAAAATCCGTCACTCGCAGAGCTTAAGGACTGTCGGAGTTGACATGGTTTGCAATGGGGGCGGTAAAAGACGGTTCGTCGAAAATTTTGAATTATACCAAGAAGGGTTTCGTTATCGGAGAAATTCTGCATATTCATCCGTTCAGATGGAACCCGGAAACGGAAAGGCCTGAGCACGGTTCAAAGTGGCATGCAGCACTTTGGCGACTTCATGTGCTCGTGGCTTTTTCCTACTATATTTTCGTTGGGTTTCGATGCGTCCAAGTGCAGATGTCGCCAGAGTCGAGTGCCATGAGGAAGATGTACATGTGCTTCGCGCTGTGCTTTTACACGCTTGCAATTCTGCTCCAACTGACGGTTATCAGTAACCGGGAGGAGTATCCTTACTGCATAAAACAATTTTTGGACCATTTGACGTGGTTGCAAGGTTTGAATTTGGCTCTTGAATCTATACTATAAGGAATGTAAATTGAGCCTTTGATTTTAGCCATGTGTGATAATGACGTTTGGGCAGGTTCGGAACTTAAAAATTCCAAGGGAATACTCCAGGCAGGCGGTTACTTTTTCCAATTTGTCTTTTACGGTTTCAATACGCTGACAATATTCGTCGCGGGTTGTGCTTTAACGTTTCCGAGGTCTAACGAATTGCTATCCTCGCTGTGGATGGATCGATCTTCTCCTCGTTACTATGCAGTTCCATCGATAGTGTTTCAATTCTACTTTGAATATGTGTTTCATGGTTTAGCGTTTTGCGTTTGTTTTGGAACTGTTCCGTGTATTTTTGGGGTACTCGCGACGTTTAATGAAATGACGTAGGTGACGGTTGCTAAGAGGATTTTTTATGCTATTGTAAAATTAACGAATAAAACGATTTATGATGCATGTTGTTTGGAATAGGACTTGGACGTTGGAGATTCAAAAAAGCAGATGTCCGTCTGAAAAACGAATGGATAACATAATACGCATGTACCGGAAATTACACCTGATTTTAGAATGTGGTATTGAAATAACGACGAAGGTCGTTGCTGGGATTAGCATGGCAACAATAATGTTGGGCTCTTTGTCCATCGTTGGAGCTATACGGTTCGATGGAATCGTCGGAGTGACGCTCGCTGCCGTAGGGACCGTAAATACAATGTTTTTGCTGGCTCTTCTCACGTTTCTATCGGAAGTTCATAAGAAATCCGCGAGGCAGTTGGAGCTAATGTACGAGTGTTTCCATTTGTCGGACAGAGGGCGCTATGGGTATTATAGAAAATCGCTGCGAAGTTTGCGTGTTATAAGCTACGCTTTTCGGCCGATTTGCAAAGTGCAAAAGATTTTACTTGTCGTTGTTGTAAAAATTATAATTGATATTACTGCTAATGCGCTGATTGTAACGGCGAGGTAGGATTAGATCCATGGTGATGGTGGATACGACTGTAGCGCCATCTGTAGTTCTGAGCATGGAATCGTGATTGTGTAGTTACGAAATGGGTTACGACACGGTAGAATGGGATTAATTGGAAAAACAGTTTTGATAGAGTTAATAAATACCGGAAAGTGTCAGATAATTGTAGAAAATGTCATTTTATTAATTAGAAAAATGAGGATACACTTTTTAGTAGCCGATTATCTTTTATGATGACAATTAAACCGATTAAAGCGGGAAAATATACAGATATACAATTTATGCTCTTGATTTGAGGGAGAATGTGGGTGAAAAGGTACAAGGACCTTTTTTGATTAGCTCATTACGAAGGAGGAATAGGGGAGGGGCAAAGGGATGAATATTAGATGAGGGTCTTGGGGTGCGATTATAAGTAGAAAAATACTTAATATATGGACGCTTTCTCTCTTTCTGTGTCAGTATACGTAATGACTGGTGAAAATAATTATACAGCACGGAGCTGTATTTACCGAGTTCCGGTTTGCTCCATACATGGAACACATTTCCTAATGAGGACGCTGAAAGATAAGTTCTACTAGGTTGAATTAATAATTAGGAGGATGATGATGCTAGTAAAATATTTAATTATCTCTATTCCGCTGGGATTCTTGCGAGGATTTTTACTTCAAAGTGCAAAATACTAGAGAGCTTCGTTAGATTTAGAAATGTTATTTTTCCGGCGGGCATTTATTTTTTTCTTATCTCCGGCTAACCCTTCTTTGGCGTAGTTTGTTTTACATTTTTTAAATCCCTGTCTTTGTGCAATGAAAAATTAAAATTTTAAGGATCTTTGAAATAGGAGGAATTGAGTTAGAGATGGAAAATATTTTCCTCAGAAATTATTCTTTGTAAAACGGAAGCTATTTAAAAATTCAGATTAATTATTATTGAAGTAATAAGTGAAAAGAGTAGTTAAAATTGCAAAATTAAAATCTGGTAAATTTTGAAAACAATTTCTTTCTGTCTACCAATGAGGAAAATTTGTTTTTTAATGTCTACTGTGAGCAAGGTTGTAGTTAGGAAAACTAGATGCACTACGCACGGGTGCAATTAAATGTAACAAATTTTGGTGCACTATAAAATATTATTTAAATACATGAAAATAAATTGTCTGTTTGAATTTATCTATGTAGTTCAGCTCCGACATGCACAAATCCATTCAACCGAGTACGCGAAATTGAACTTTCACACTTATGTTTAGAGGCTTGTTGCAATTATGCTAATAATTAGAGGGATGATGATAATTAATTAATTAATAGTTTGTAAACGCGCTGTAAAAATGTTTTGCTTCTTAAATTGTTACAAGTGTGAAGTGTGTAGATAAAATGGTTTTTTTCGCGAGTGTTGTTGAGATAATAAAATTGTTGTTGTCATGGTGATGATAATTGTTTATAGAAAGTGGCCGTGTGGTAGCAAGCCGGAACTCCAGACTCATATTCGGTAGGTGCCTTTCTTTACACGACAAGCTTTAAAACTGAGAGCGAAGCAGAGGAAGAGCAAGCCGACTCCGCCGATTAAAAGGTACAGTGACCAGGAAACCTTGCAGGGACCTGGAATGAAATAAAATCAAAGAATGGCAATTATTTTCTGTTTCAGATTTGCACTGCCGGTTATTGCTGCTATGTCGGACACTGCTTTCACTTGGTCACACATTCTTGGCTCGTTTCTTTGATACATTTCTCTGGGAATTACCCGCTTGAGCGATTTTAGTACGCGGGAAAGGAATCTATATGGTTTCTACATTGCTATTGTTCCATTATGTTCTTGAAAGTCTTGGGATATTTTCGTTAGAGTTAGAGCTCTACAAGATGCTTGAAGATCTACAGAGATCTGTAAAACTTAGATACTGGAGCTACATCTGGAGCGGAGACTGTTGTTAATGGAGGTTGATGGGGGAGAAAATGATAGGATTCTAAGAATGGAGAAGGGTAGAGGACAATGTTGCCGCAATTTCAATCACTTTCACTCTGGCGATGGAGAAAGCAAGGACTTGTTCATCCATCTCTATCAATCTTTTCCGGGATAGCTTTCTCCGGGAATTTTACTCGGGTTTCTTTTAATCAATTCTTGCTTGGTCAAAGACTAATCTGAGCTGCTTATCCTCTGCCTGCTGGACTGTTATGGCTCACAACAATAGTGAATTCCAGGATTGGTCCAGGATTGGAGTAAACAGTAGTATGACTGATAGGGATGTGAAGATAAACTGGTTTGTCTAGTAGAAGCTATGAGGGTTAATATATGTTATCGATAGAGATTACTTGTAGACTTTCTCCGGGAAAAATATTCATTATTTTCTTCTATACAACAAAGGACGACAGAGCCAAGTAGGACAGGAAGCCGGGAGGAGGAAATGATTTTCCGTCTTGCTTTCACTCTGCTTTCTCTTTCCGCAAGTGTTCCGCAAATGCTCCGCTTGCTTTGACTGGCTGTAATGAAAATGAGGAGAAAGCGGAGAAAGCTTACCAAGACGATAAGGTCCGGACTGATCATCACAAGCATCTTGTACTTCTTTGTTTCCCCAACCCAAAGGATACATCGCAAGGCCGAGGGAGATAAGAATAGCTGTAAAGAGAAAAAGTTGGATCGTTATATATTTTTTTTCAAAAATACCTGAGGCTGTTTATGCTGAGTTGGTGTTAGTAAAGGGGTGTAACGCTGCGTAGATAATTAGAAAACGGCGCGGAGATTAATAATACAAGATGGAGGCGGGAAATGTGAATTCACGGGAATTGTACCTAACAAATGACAAGGCAAAGAAGCGTGACCGCAGCATCGGAGGAGATCAAGATTAGAGCAGGAGAATAAGGGATTGTATGAGGAAAGAGATTTTTCTTGAACCCGAGGTCTAATCACAATAGAAACTAATGGATGAAACATGAATGGTTTCTGTAAGAGCGAATGGTTCTCTGTAAGTCAGGAAGAGAATGAAGAGAAAGCGAGGAGAAAGCAAGGAGAAAGTCATTGTAAACAAACTGATACAAAGATTTCTTAAAGTTTGCTTGCTTGTTGTGACTAGCTGATGGAACGGGAAGCCATTGAATGGAATGAATACGAGGATGTTCTGCTACATAGTTCTTTAAGGAAGATACGACATTAGTTAAACTCGGATTACTTTCTAAACTTGATCCATTCAAGGAGTTTAGTGATATGGTTAATCTGGCAAAGAGCTCTGGGAGGTTGGAGGGTAAGGAAATTTGGTAGGATAAGAGATATTGGGGAGGAATAGAATTTAGGGATTCGTAGCGCCCTCTGGTTTTCGGTAGCGTTGAGGGAAATTTTGTAGCGGGTGGTGAATGGACGAGAGTTGAAGGTTTTCAAAGAGTAGGAGGCGAATTGAGACCTTACGAATCTTCGGGGTTGCGAAAAAGTAAAGACGTTCAATTTCCGTTCAAAGGATTTATGGCCATGCGACCTTAGGAAACGTAATTGGGAAATATATATTTGCGACCGCTGAATCAATTTCAACGTTGTCGAGGAGAAAGTCTTTCGGAGGAGTCGCGAAGAGTCATGTGGAGAAAAGAAAGGAGTAAGTTTTACTTTCTCCAAAGAGAAATCAAGGTTTTGAATGTAAGTAACATTGCTATAGTTGCTCCGAGTTGGTAATTTGTGCACGGCCCATTCGGCTTTGAACTTGGAGTTTGAATGTAACTGTTCCATTGATTCGGACATTCTCTTTCTCTTTACATGAACGAGGAGCCGATGACAATCTTTTATCTGAAAGAAAGGCTCTGGAGGAAAGAATACTGAGGTTTTAAAAGAACATATGAAGGAATGGATGGTTTTAGGGTTGCGGAAAAAGGCCGGGAATGAGAAGAGAAAGGGTTTGGAGTCTGTAGTCCGGATCTAGCTAAGGCTTTAAGGACAGAGATTCATGACAAGACGGAAATAGGATATGGGATCGAAGCCGCCCTCTTAGAAGTCCTTTGCTTTCAATACTTTAGGGAGTTGGAGTTAAAAATTGTTCCCTCTGCAGAGAGCTGCTTTTTAGGATTATCGGGATTTCTTAAGAGGGAGCGGAGAAAAAAAGCCGGGGAGTAATTTAAAGAAGACAAAAGGATTTACAAAGAGCGGGCATTAAGATCCCCTCGTCCGTGTTCTGGAAAGAGTAGGGAAGGAGCGTATGGATGGTCGAGATGGTTCCCGATTTTCGTTTCAATTCTCCTTTCTTGAAAAGATAATTATACAAGAATGGCGAGGAGGAGTAAAGTAATTGCTGAAGAGAGAAGATGTTGCGTGCTCTACATTCTATTCTTGAACAATCCTGGAGGAAAATGAGAGTCGGTTCTTGGAATGCCCGGGTCCGGTTTCTTTTCCTATCTTGTGAGAAGAGTATTTAAAATATTTCCGTATCGACTATTCCAATGAAACGGAGTGTCTATAACTGTGAGTCGGAGTTGTTATCTCACTGATCCTCATCTTAATCCGTACTCTTTCCAATTAAATTGCAATCTTTGAAGCGGAGGAGATGCGGAGGAAATGCTGGAGGAAATGCTAGAGGCGGAGGCGGGAAGCTTGAGCGGGATTTAAGTTGCCGGTTTAATTTCAATTTCCGTTTCCAGCTATATTCTAATTTTCTTCAATTTTCCAGTCCGCCAAATTCATTATAATCTCTTGCGGAATTGCAAAGTATTCAATTAAAGTTTAATTGAAGAAGCTGTATCTCTGATATAAGACTGCTTATAGAAGCGAATGCTTCATCTTGTTTAATTTCTTTTATGTGTTCGCGGAAATTAGCATTGCTTAAATTATGATTCACATGTTCGCGGAAATTATGTGGATTACTTTGGCAAATATGGGAGGAGGACGTGCTGGAGAATGTGAGGGAAATAGATGAAGATTGACCCGGAAAATGGTGAAAGATACGCCTTCTGAATTGGCCTGAGATTGGCCCTGAAAAAAGGGCACGGATTTTGGCCTAGAAAATGCCCTTTTTATGGCGGTAGTTTAAATTAAATTAAGTAAAAGATTCTTTGAGAAGAAAGTGGAGCTGAAGTTACTGTGTGTCGTGGTGATGGGCACTGATGTGATTTACGGAGACAAGAAACAATCTTAGCTGGTATCTTTTGACAGATTAACATCCAGTCTTGATGGATGATCTTTTCGAGCAAAAACACTAAATGGCTCTCGGAATTTTTTCGTTCTAATAATTACGCGCCTTTGCACAATTCCTTTGCATCATTTCGTTTGTTAATTAGTAGCCTGGCGGAGTAGCAGTTTTTGCTACTGTTAAAAATAGGTTCTACTGTAGGTTCTAAATTTCGACATTCAACAACCACAGCTTCTCTTTATTTTGTCTATTTAATGCACGTGATTACTGGACAGCCAATAGAATGGACTTCGGATATTGTTACGCCTCCCGTTTTTGCAAGTGCAGACCCCAATGGTTTGCAAATTCCCTGGAAAATGTCAAGTGTCAAATTATGCTTTGTGTAACTTGTGAGGCGTTTCGCTAAAATTTTGAAAAGTGTCAAAACTAAACTTCCAGGCTCTCTTCAGACTCTTGTCATTTTTGACTGATCCAAAAAAAATGTTTGCCACGTCTGTTTTTCTTTGCCAAAGGCAAATAAAATAGCTGTAAACGTGCCGTTTTTCTCATCAACGCGCTATGATCCTTGGAGAGTTTAGCGGAGAGTTGGAAGACACAATCTTTTGAAGGCGATCGTCTCATATTTTGTTGGGACAGAAAGCGTGTCATCTTTATCTGTCGGAATTGAGACATTTTGCCAAATTTTCCTTGGCGGCTCTGTCTCTGCTCAAGTATAACTTTGTTTTCTGGCAGTGGTTCAAGCACGCATCGAAGAAAACTTTCTCTTTTCGTGCTTTCTCCCAACGAGAATCTCTACTTAGAGGATTACAAGTCTACTGCTGAACCCACTGTCTACTATTCCTGCGTGCAATTAAAATGATTCTTGGGGGTGACCAGCTATGTTGAGGCCAAGGTTGAGAGTTTAAACCCTTGGATGAATAAGCTTGAACTGCGTAGCGTACGTGTCTTTGGCCCTGAAGCAATGTTTAAGTTTTAATTACGTAATTAGCTTCAAAACATTTAAAGTTAATAGTTAATCTCGTAAATACAGGAAGAAGCAAGGGGAGGAGAGAGAATTATGCTACTTTCACTAACGATCCTGCTTAACTTTCTCTTTTGCGATAATAGTTAACTTTCGTGTATGTAATTATGTATGGAGCTATGGTGAAAGTTGATATCGCTTGAAAGTTCTCTTATGATTTGATGATTATGATTTTTTTCTAACGAACTAAAGAGAAAGGAAGTGTTCTAGGATTCGGAGGAGCTGGAGAAAGGTTGAATTGATTCAAGTTTTAGTATAAGCTTTCTCTTCCTACTTTCACCGATTTAAGAGACATATTACAACTCCCTGACCGTTATTCACACCGTACTTGCGTTACTTGCGTATCCGCTCAGATTCCTTTCATATCTGGTGAAGCATTAAATCCGTCTTCTTTCTCTCGTATGTATGAAAGGCTGGGTAGAAAGTGCGTTGGTCGTTGGAGTGGGACAAGACTTTCATAGACTGGTTGTACATGCGGGAATCTCTGTAAGCTTATCTGTGAGGGCGGGAAGGAGGAAGGAGCTGCTGTGAAGGTTGGGGATGTGAGGATTTGAAAGTTGGGCCAAGAAACCCGCATCTTGCTGAGATGGAATGAGGTAGTTTGAGGGTAAAAGTAGCCGGGGAACTCTGGTGGAATCTTCATCAAAAATACACGAAGCGTGAGAATGAATTACCGCAGTGCGATACTTGCTATATAGCCGGCAATAGGTTGGAGTTTCCAATACATTTTCGATGGAAATTACATGAAATAACCGGCATATCCCATCCACAATCCCTTCTTCCACGGGCCATAATCCTTGGCTAATACATTCTTGGTTAGCCGGGCATGAAATTCAAGAATCTCTTGGAGTTTTTCTCTGCATCTGTCATCTGTGCTTTGAAATATTTGGGAGACACGATTGTGGTTGATTGCACCAGTGAGAGATTTCTGTGATGTAGGCAACATATCGGAGTATTGAGAATAGCATTTGGTTGCTAGCAGAGTTGAAGTTAGGAACAGGAGTTGCTTAGCAACGATTAACTCTTATGTTCGGTTAAAAAACGACTTTTACCAATGTGTATTGATCTACAATGTTAAGTATGTTTAGAACCTTTACGAATGATACAAGTTTGGTTGAATCGATGCTGGATTTTAGTTTTGTTTTAGGAATTTTTGAAATTGAATAATAAAGTTATTTGCTTTGCCTAGATTTTTGGAAAGTACTTGAAAGATTTATGAAAAAATGGAATAAAAATCCCTGGATTTAATAAAATTGAAGTTTTGTCAATTTCTATGTTCCAGGTAAAGGTAATTGTTTCTGGGCCGAAGGGAAAGTTGAATAGTGAGCAATTAATATGCATAGCAAGGAGGGCCTGTCGGAAGGTTTTGTTAAACTAGAAGCCACCCCTCCCGTGGTAGGTACCTGCGGATATTTGTGGATGGCTCCTAATTACATTAAGTTGACAAAGAGGACGGTAAAAAATTGTTTGAAGTTGAGGCTGGAACACTTTACAAATATTGGTTTGGCATGAACTCAATCCGACAGAATCGCTTGAAGGATTTCCTCTTCAGTATTTGCATTGCACCTAGCCGCCTTTTTGCTAACGTTAATTATTACTGAAGCGCGAAATGTAATTTGCAAAACTGTTTGTGTAATTTAAAGATTTTACGTGTTTTTGTAGTCTGTAAATTTAATTTAGGAAACTACTGCCATAAATTATAACACTCGAAGAAATTTGGGATTTTCTTTATGAAAATTGTGTCAAAGGATTTATCCGCTTTGGTGAAATGTTTTACGGGGGACGTAATTTGCAAAATATAAGAAAATGGGATGAAGAAAAGCTAATCTAACTCGTGTTATACGTATCCAAGTCAGCATCAGCACTCAGCTCTTGGAGTTGTGAACAAGTTACAAAAGGAAATTGTAAACAAATTAGATTTGGTTTACTTTTAGTGAAAGTTGCAACTTTCTCCGTGCCGGAAGTCTGCTACAAATCATGTGGTAATCCAATTTAAATCCCTTGTTATTTTCTCATTAGGTTTGTTTTTAATATTTGCTTAACTCTATGTTGCATAACTTTTCCACTTTTATCCTACCTGCCCCTTCTCGCCCACTTGCTTTCTCTACTTTCCTCTTTTAACTTGCAAGTTATACACATGCTGGAAAACTACAAAGTTTGCCGGTGAACAATTTCTCCCTGTCGTCTTCTACACGTGCACAAACAGTAGAGGATTTTGAAACTAAGAAATTGTTTGAAGCTACCAGAGTTATCTTCGGGCTGTATGGGATTTTGTACTTTAATTTTATCTGGATGGAAAAAGCTAAAGGAGAAAAAGCCCTAGAGCTGAAATTTTGTTCTTTGGAGCTAAAATATTTCCCAGTTTGAAGTAAAGTCAACATGGGAAATCAAACGGGTCTCCGCGGCAGATGTCATTGAAGGCATCTTCACCTTTCTTCACTCTGTCTAAGGTGTTAATAAAGATGTGCATCACATCCTCACATCCGATTCAGGTAACATTTGAGTTTTTGCGAACTTACGTGTGCTATATCCTGCTTGTTATAATGCTAGAATTCTGCTTGCTTATAGAAAGTAGGAAGCAGTCGTCAGTGCAAATAAATAAGAGAAGTTATAAGGAGAAGAAGGAAACTGGAAGATGTGGGAAAAAATGTAAAATTATTAGCTTGTCATCTTTTATGAGAAACTGTCCTTCTAGCTTTCCTTTCCAGCTGCTCTCTCACTTGGTACTAGTTTCTTCTATTCGTTTTATCTAGGCTGAATTCAGGAAGGATCTCCGCGGTTATCTTCTTCCGCTTTTTACTGCGTCAAGAATTTTTCTTTTGAAGCGAAACCATTCAGAAGCAGATACTACCTTTTCTTACGAGGACGGGGGAAAGCGGGAGATGTTGCCGACTATTGCTGCTGGAGGATGGAAGAGGAGGAGAATCCTTTCCGACGCTTATGTTACCATGAATAAAAGTTGATTATCATGAGCTACCATAATTCAAAGGTCGGGATTCAATTTCCAGATTCTAGGTTCTTTTTAGCCCATGAGATATCCGAAAAATATAGGATAACTTTAGAATTTTCACAAGGTCCATACAGTTCAAATTACTTTCTCCATATATTTCCCTGTAAAGTATATTTCTCTTTTTTGAGTCGTCGCACTAAAACTTTGACGTGGCTCGTGTAAAAGATTACTCTCGGAGTTCCCTGAGCAAGCTAAGGAAGAAGTAGAAGAAATCTCCTTGGGTTCCTAGGAGATTTGCGTAGGTTGGAGGATTGTGTAAAGCGTTTTTTTTGCAAGGCAATCCACCGCTTTACAACTGGTATCGGAGGAGGAAGTAGCTGGATTTTTAGCATAAATTCATGATGATTCCAAGCGTGACCACGTGTCAGCTGGATCTGCTGTTACGCTTGTCAGTTATTCTAAACAAGAGAGGAGGTTCATTGAGTCGAAACATGGTGGTGGATGCATGGGATAACAGATTTGTAGCTTGTATTTACCCAGAAGAAGCAAGAGGCAAGAATGTGGAAGGCGGAAGCCATGTCAGGGATTTTTTCTCCTTGGAGGTTCATCGCGCGTTCGTGTAGCTTGGTCGCAAGGATAGGCAGGATACAGTTGAAGGTTTGGTATTTTGGGAGGGCGGGGGATAGAAAATACAAAGCATAATGACCTCTATCATTATAAACTTACGAGTATAGCTGTGAACTCAAGAAGCTTAGAGGCTTTGGAATATTTCTTAGGGCCTAATGTGCTTTTATTATATAACTCAGAAGGGATCATGGATGGAGGAAAGCCGAGGGAGGCTATTCAGAAATGATTTATCATCATTCATCCCCTATGAAATGTGGGGTTGTTATGGATGGTGGCGGTGAAAGCTGTATTGGTAGGACGAACTAGGCTGTGGACTAACTAGCTACATAATAATAAAAGCAATAACGTTGAAAATGGGAATATGATTACTAAATTAACTCTCTCTGAGAGGACAAGAGCTCCCCGTGTTCTTATCTTTACTCTCAGGCGCTACTTATTTGAACGTTAATAATTTAATAATAAGCTTTTTAATAAGCTCCGCCTGTCTCTTCCTGAATCAATTCTCTTGTTCTTGTGTACATTCAATAAGCACATTGTGTATTCACCCTTGGGCTGCAACTGGATCTGTAGTGAGTTTGTGAGGATGCCTCTGTCAGATTGCGCCCTTCTTGGAGCTCTTTCAATTTTAATATATCAAATACCTCATTAAGAAGTGCGGGAGTTTTGGATACTTTATTATCTCATGTGACATTGGAGCGGCTTTGGCAGCCTTCCATGGGAAGTTAACGAGTTACCCAGGATGGAAGCTGGAATTTGGTTTGAAATTCTTGCAAGAAGTTTACAAAGGGTTAGGGTTTGTTAAGAAGGGAAAATTGTTGGAGAAGTAGGAAATTATTCGCGGGCAGAAAGTCCTAGGGATGAGTTGTCCGAGTATCCGGGAAAATGCTGGTTTGATCAATTGAGGGTAGATAGGGTCAGTTCTAATTCTGATTGAAGACGGTGGGGGAAATGGTTAACTGACTGAAGTGCTTTCACCGGATGAAAGTTAGCAAGTTGACGTTAATGTTCTATTGTTCTAGCTTCTAGATTCGGCTTCTAGGATCTAGAATTTGGAAACGGGCAGTCTACAACCTCGGGTAATCACACGGAGCTCACTACTCTCAACTTGGGGATTTTTCAGAAAGCAATTCAGTGTTTGACTAGTTTTGCCATCAACGTAGGTCATTATTGCTGTCAATATTTGAGAGGAAACTTTTTCTTAAGGAGTTTGCTCTTAACTTATTTAGGAATTTAGTTGAATTTGGCCGGTTTTCTAAAAGCAACCCTGTACAGAGGAGCGCGCGGAAGCTGGTTTAAAGTAAGTTAAATACAAAAGACAGCGTCTTTGTTACTAACTTCTTTGAAGATAAAAAAACCCGAGGAAGATATATATGGGAGAATGATAGGAGGGATTTGGAGTTATAAAACTGAGAAGACTTTAGGGCAGAAGGAAGGGGAAATTAGTAGTTATTATATACAGAGTATATATAAGCAGAGTTATGAAGAATGCAAGAGTGAGAAAGCCGGAAGCTAGCTCGTGTACAGAAGAGTGTTTTGCCGGGTAGGAGTTGAGGAAACTTGTGTTTCGGTGCATGCTGGAAGGGGGGAACGGAAGGAAGGACGTGTGTGTAAATCCCGTATTTCAATATCATGTCTCGTCTCCTTCTTCCCCACGTCTCCGCCCTTCTCCGCTTACATTACAACAGAGCCTAATTGTTTTTGACATCCCCTAGCTCCTTGAAATCTTCCCTCGTCTCGTCATTCCCGCTCTCATTTTATTTTTATCCGGGAATCATTTGCAGAATTGTGAGACGTGATGTTATACGCTCCTAAGGAATTTGTCTAAAAAGCATGGAGGCCTCCTACGGGCTAAGTGTTTAGTAATGCCGGGAATTCTTTTAGGATTTGTTTCATTATGCATGATGCGTACGAGGCTTTAATTAAACTTTTACTAGAAGCTATATGGATTCATACTTGTGTGTGTTCTGGATGAGGTTATTATTTGTTATAGTAAAAATACGAAATTCCCGGGTTTGCTTGTATTACAGGGTGGGACAAATAGATATGGTTTTACTCATGTTGCATATTATCACGTGTCATTTCCATTGAGGAACCCTGGAGCTCTCCCCCTGGTATTTACCCGCTTGCATGGTCGTAAAAGATGGAACGTGAAATATGCTAGCTGGCTGGCACGTGCTGTATGAACGTTACTCTTTAAGGAAATATTTTAATATTAAAGCAAGGAATATGAGGAAGTGATGGAACATAAGGAGCATGTTTCTATTGTTAGCTCTGCTCATACTTGGTGTTGCGTGTCTGAAAATAATTCGTGTTGATGGTTGATATGTGAGTAATACTTTTCGTACGACTGATCATGTGAAAATGTATTTTGATTTACATGGAATTAGGATTCGAACAGTGGCTTGTTGAATTGAATATTTTAGGGAGAACAAAAGGAAGGGATTTTTTGAAGAGATTAATGCAAGCACTGTTTTCCTGCTATGTGCTATGCTTTACTTTGCTATGTGAGGAAGCAGGCAGAGGGTAGGTTGAAACGGGTTTTTAAAAATCAATACAAGCGGGAAATTTTCGGCTTACTTGACGTCAATACTTGCAATCAGACGGACAGATTAGATTGGGAAATTTTTGGCTTACTCGACGTCAATACTTGGAGTAGATTAGCCGCGAAGATATAAAATTGGTAGGGGTTGGTTCTCGAAACCCAGGGGTTTGGTTCTGATGGATTCGGTTTTCGGTTCCGCGTTCGCAGAGAACCGGTTGTATGGTCGCTACATGCCTGCTTGTTTTGTTGTTGTGTATTGTGTTTCGTAGATGGCTGGTCTCGACTTTAGGGAAAGCAATCTCAGCAAAGGAAGGATCATGTTTTTGAGAAACAACTAACAAGGTCTCTTGGTGCATGGGAAAACAAGGTTGTGAATGACATTGACACCGGACCTAGCGGAGCGAGTTTATTGTGCAGCCTATGAGTGTGTGGACCCTGTCTACTACATGGACAATGTATTTCTGCCTGCACTTTTGTGGCAGCTGCCTTCTGGAACTATTGAACCGGTTCAATGTGTCAACCTTAAGTACTTCATCACCGTCACTCCCAGTACACTTGATAAAAAGAGGCGGGAGTTTAGCCGGTTCCTCCCCCAGTGCGGCTAATGAAGGGAACTTTTGGTTTGGAACTGTGGATTTTTTTGTAAAAAGCCTGCAAGTCCTCGCTGGAAGTGAAGATGGAAGGGGATCGTTTCTGCGTGTGAAACTACAAGCTTAGAATCCTAAATCCGTGCAGGCCTTTCATAAATTTTTAAGGCTTGAAATGCGGAGGAAGAACAAGCTTTAAGAGACGGGGGAAGCGGAGGAGTGGGAAGCGAGTTAGGCTGGTGGGGGAAACGGGCAACAGAGTAGCTTTTCCCATGACGTATTCAAGACCCTAGGGTTTGGCTGTTTTATGGGGTAAAAATATGAGAAAATTACGTAGCCTTGCTGGCTTGCCTGCTCACTGAAGGGAGAAGAGGGGCGAAGAGTTTTCCCCCAGCTTTCCACTAGGAGGTTACGATCGGCTAATTTAATGAAGAAGGACGTGTGGAAAGAATGGAGTTTGTGGGAGCTTACGTGTGGAGTTGACTAGGGAGAAAGGTGGAGATGAGACGAGAATGGAGTTTATGGAATTCTAATGGCAAGATCGGAGGATTGTGAGAGAAAATATAATCCAGGGTGGGGTACGAGTATGGAGTCGGTGGAAGAAGTAGGAGAGGTGGGAGTCATGTGAATAAATGTCTGGTGCTGACTGAAGGTGAGTGCGGGTGTTGTGTACACAAACCACAAGACTTTGTGGTCTCTCTCTGAAAGTGTTTACCCTCTCCATCCCCTTCCGCGTCTTCAAGGGTTTTCTACGTGTTTTGGCTCAAATTACTGTGAAATTCATCAGCTAGTCAGCTGGTAGAGCGGAGAGAAAGTAGAGAGAAAGTCTCTCGAATTTTGGATGGCTATGAGATCTGGAGATATTTGTTGGAGTTTGAATTGGTTTGAAATTCCTATGCTTTAGCCGGGACTTTGGTGTGGTGAAAGTAAGTGAAAGTTGGAAGGGGTGAAAGTGAGGTTGGCAGGAGGACTGGGACCGCAAGCAAGGTCCTTGCAAGAGCACCGAGTAGGTGAAAGTCGCTTATGGGCTAATGTATGCAAGAACATTGCTCTTGACTGTGCGAAATTAGATGTGAAAACGGGTGGTTTTAAAATATTTAAAAGTTTTTGGTGTTTGAATGCATTGGGTTTGAACTTGCATGCGGTAGGGATGCAAATTACAGTGTGCTTTCACCTACTTTCTCCTCGGGTAAAATTGCACAGAAGACAAAGAAGTAGCTTTGGAGGATTGAGAAGGAGGGTAATTTCACTCGGAGACCTAGTTTGGGAGCTTGGAGTAGTTAGTATTTGAAATCCCTCTTCTGTGCTCGTGCATAAAGGAAAAGAAAGTCGTAGAGGAGAACAAGGAGCTTAATAAGGGAGAGGGAGAATTGTAGAAGGTTGCAATTACGGTCTTGTAAATTTACAATTCCCGACACGTCTTAAATCTCCCCTTAGGGCTGGAGGAGTGAAAGTCGGAGAAAGCAAGTCTCATGCCTTTCCCAGCTCCTTATTCAACTCTTCTTCTACACACACCTTTATTGTCTTCTATTTATCATTTGAAGGGTTATTTCTTGAGTGTAGTTGAGAGGAATGGGCTGAGGACGTGTACACTCCAAGACTCATCTTGTGTTCTGGATTAAGCTAGCGAATGAGATTCTAGCTCAGGGAGCCTGGCTCTAGAGAGAAGCTAGACTCGGCTCTCTGTCGTAATTTCACGGACTTGAATTCAAACAAGGTTCTCGCTTTCACACTAAATCTAAATTATGAGAAAATAGCCTTAAGAATAGCTACGTAAAGTTTGTTAAATCCACGGCGGAGAAGGAGGGGAGCAGAAGAAGAGAGCTAATGATGCGTAAAATAGATTCTTGCTACAAGGCTCTTCCTCACCTTCCGTTCTTTCTTGTTATGTGGATTGCTCCTCGCATCCTGGTTGAATTACAATTGCGTTTGATCTAGCACTTTCTACAGTAAGGCAGAGGGAGTTTAGCTCAACAGAGGCTGAATTCCAGCATCTGCTCTTCTGAAATCCAATAAGACTTGAAAGATGATAAGGATATCAGCGCCCTAGGCGTTCCTAATATTTCCTTTGAGGGGAATAATATAGTGAAGAAGGGGATCAAGGGATGAATAAGTCAGTGTTGGCAGTGGGGTGCTGGAAAATAGTTGACGGAACCCAAGCGATGGAATTTTTGCGGATTTCATGGAAATATTATAAATGATTGAATTTGTAGTTAGTATGGCTTTTTATATTTTTTCCATGGTATTTAAAAAAAAATCAAAAAATTCCATGGAAAAAATTTGATCGCGTAGGAACAATTTGAGAGTGTGGTAACTAAATAAAAGTACATTTTTACTCTTGGAGGTCGAAGCTTGGAGGTCAGGCAGATGCATGTAGAGGGGATTGTGGGCGGGGAGGGAGGAGGAGAAAGTGGAGAAAGCATCAATTTTGGTGTCCCTGTTTTGCAAAGTTGGGGATTTTGAGCTTTATTATTGTGCTCGGGTAGAGCAGTTGAGAGGGTGTGTGGGGAGAAATTTCCGTTTGGAGAGACCATTTCCTTGGTCATTTTGCTCTCACCACTTTCACTATTTACAAGACTTTCTCCTGGGCCGGTAGAGCCTATTATTGGGGACTCAAAGTGTGGAAAAGTTTCCATTGAATTTCATTTCTTTTTCGGGGCGCCATTTTCCACATCCGTTCTTCCGAAGTTTCTTATAGAAGGATATAGGGAAGTTTACGTAGTATAAGAAGAGGTACGCGGATAAGAGCAAGGACAGGCAGGGACGGAACCGGGAGGACCCGGGCACTAGGAAAAAAATGGTGCTTTCTTCAACGACCAATCTACAATTCATGCCGGATTTTCTTCCTCTTATCCTGGCTTGTTATTCCCTACGGAAGGCGAGCACACTCATTTCCTTCCCAGCCCACCTTAATGTTTCCGCCTTCAGGACATCCACAAACAATTTGACGCCACCTTTATGTAAGATGCTTTCTCCTCGTAACTTAAAACAATACGATGCTTGGTCTAAACTGAAAATGTGTTCCTGTGTCCCCTAGCAGGAGAGTAGAACTAAATTATCTTCCGGCTGCCTTCATCGATTTCAATTTTCAGGGGAAGCTATCAAAGAATTCTACTTTCTCCGCTTTCTCTTTTCTAAACTCCACGCGTCTTCTTAAAGATGGGGGGAATGGAGTGAGAATGGGGAGGAAGAGGGAAAGTGAAAGTCGGCTCTCGTGTACCCCGTTGATTGCTTTAGACGAAGCTGGTTTCTCGGGAGACTTGAATTTAATTCACGCTTCATTGAAGCAATCAATAAGAAAACTAGACGTTGGAAGATGTAATAGCGTGCCGCAAACGAGGCTGTAAACATTACTTGGGCCACTTAATCAAGTCAATTAAAAGGAATAAGAATGTGATATATTGTTATCTGCGTGTGGGGATGTCAAGCTTGCTCTGACTTTCTCCTACTTTCTCCTGGAGTCGTGAGGCTTGCCTATAGTAAAACTTTTTCCAACTTTCTCTCGACTATTATCGTATCTTCTTTATCTCGTTAACTTGAGGATGATTGCTACGGCCATTGAGCCACGGGGCGCTAACAATGTAAAAACCTGCATGCTTTCTCCCACTTTCACACTTCCGAACTCGTACAGCCATACATGGTTTATGGCTGAACCGCTTTTCCTCCTCGCTTTAGCTGGATATCGATCACGTGCTTTCTCTAGAGGGTTGCTACAATATAATAAATAAATTCATGTGTCACCAAGTGAAATTGGACGCGGGGCTTTAACTCTTGAACTGTATCATAATTGTCTTGGAGCTTGTGGAAAACCGGAGCTGCCATAGGCTTTCTCGTAGTGTTGCTCTTGTTGAAACATTTTGAATGTTACCATTTCGGCTGCAAGAGGAAACACAACCGTAAATTCAGTCCAATGCTATGCTAAGAAAAGATACAAGGGATAGCAAGCACTGCGACGGATTTTGCTTTCTTTCTCTGAAGGAAAGTTGTTTTGGTGAAAGTCTTGCAAAATGTCCACAAAAAACCTTCTTCCTGCCTTCTTCCTGCCTTCTTCAAAGTTCTCGGAACCAATTACCAAGTTTTAAGCAGCCGAAATTCAGCTCATTCACACGTTTATGCACTTTCTCCAATTCTTAAAGCCCAGTAATTATTGTGCACTCAAGGAGAAATAAGCCTTAAGGTAAGCTGTCTTTTGGTAAGAGCACAATCCTATCGCACCTCCTATTCTTTGGCAATATCCGGCTTGAGTCCGGTACTTAAAGAATTTTGTGTGGGTTACCTATCTCTTTGTTTACGCCGAAGAGTCAATAGACATTCTACCCGCCTACGCACGCTACTGGTAAAAGCTGCATGTTTTCCTTCCTCTTCAAGCTAGGGTTTGACCATGTTGGTTTCGTGTGTCCGGCCGTGGTATTTTAGTGCTAGCTAGCTGCTGGACTTACGGGTAAATATTTTCTCGGTCCGGGTAGAGTGGATAGTGGTAAGAGCGAGCGCCGGTTTTAAATTTTTTATACCGTCGTCAAACCTGAAACTATTTCCTCGTAAGTTGAGTAATTGGAAAGACAACAAAGATTTCCGGGAGACGCCCCTACCCGACCCGCCCGGGCTGGTAGGTTACCAACCTGCTCCTACCGACCCTGTCCATTTATTTAGCCTTCAAAGTTTCCAATCTTTTTAAGAATCACATTCCACATAACCCGGATCAGGGGCTGGGACGTCGGTGCTGAGATCCAACGCGTATAGACACGGGACAAGATGGAAGCTCGGTACATGTCGCTGTCTGTCTGAAAGACTTTCTCCGGGGTACTGCTAGAGCGGAGGAGAAATCTGCTATCAACCACTTAGACCTTTGCCCTTATTAATGTTTGACTGGGATACGGGAATTTTGAGCATGGTGTTTCATTTACAACTTGAATTTTTCATTCCGTTGAGCTTATATTCCTCTTATTGTACTGTTCAATCCGGGTAAAATGAGGCAAGGAGGAAAAGAGGAGGAGAAAGCTAATTTTATGAGGAGTGCATATGCATACACGGTACAATATTAAATTTCCCGCACATAAATCACACTGATTTCATCTATGCTAAATTGCCGGGCTGACTCGATTTCAAATTAGGGCAGAAATGAGGCTTATTTTTATAGGATGAGCTACTACATCCTAATAAATTTCGCTGTACTTTCTTATCTTTCACTGTGCAGAGAAAGCAGGACTGCGGAAGAGGATGAATAAAAGCAAGGTATAGCCTATACCGCATAGGATCAGGATCAAAAAGCGTGGGGAAAACGTGATGAAATTACAAGATGAAACTTTTTCAATGAGCTTTCTCTTTGAAATTCCAGGACTTTCTCCGGGACTCAAAAACTCTGGCACTTTCTGCCCTCCCACCTGGCTTTCTTCATTCATGTCTACCGCTTCACCTGACAGAGATCTAACCGGGTTCGGTAGTTTGGTTAAGGTACACTACTCGCACCAATGCCTTTCTTGTCTTTCTTTTTCTTACAATTTACTTTCTCCGCCTTTCTCTTTCAGGCTTCTTACCGTAAAATAGATGGTCTGGCTACTAGGCTACACGTGAAGTGCATTACTATAACTAAATACAGGTAGCACTGGATGTGATGATCTTATACTTTCTATCTTACGCGGGATGAGCTTCTTTGATGTTTCGAGTTTAAAAGTGGTGTTGCTGGAAAAGAAAGGGTTCAAGTTATGATTTTCAAACTAACCGCCTTCACTAAAGGTATTTGAGAAGGATTAAAAGTGTCTCGTCCGGGCTGGAATTTTCTCCGCCGTATCTAATTATTCATCGTCTTTGCGTTTGTCAATTATAGCTTCGCTATTTTCGCAGCCCTGGAATTTATAATGAGGTTTTGAAAATTTCTCATTTTCTAGATGGTGCTAAACTTTCTCTGGCCGCGGGTGAAAGTATTTGTTGTGAGGACGGAGGCAGCTAGTGCTGCGTATATGCTAAACGGAAAAGTTGAAGACTGTTGGAAAATTTTGTGCCCTTCTTAAGTTTTGGAAACTTTCTCCCCCGCGTTTAAACATAAATAACGTAAGAGAGGATAGTGGGAGACTAATTTGCACTAAATTTGCATTAGCTTACGGACAAGGTTTGGAATTTTCATTACTTTCTCCAAAACTCTTTCACCAAGGGAAGAGTTGGCTGAACAAACAAGCTTCGCTTTCTTCTACTTTCTTTCTTGTCCTTCACACATCTCATAAGTTACTTTTGGGGAAAGTTTGAGCATGTTTCAGAGCTAACCACGAAACCTCACAAGTTTACAGCCCGCATGGTTTGCAACTCAGGAGGAGGGCAGGTTTTGGTTGGTGGGTAACGGAAACCGCTAGTTTTTTACGGGATGAAAGAAAACTCGGCTCGCGAGTGAGGAGTTGAGGAGGAGAAAGCTAGCTAGAAAATTTCTCCAATTCATTAGGTGATGCCAATATTATTCTGTTTGAAACACTTAAGGATTCAGGGGGAAGAGGGCCTGTGGAGGGAGAAAGAAGAGGGGATGTGGAGAGGGAATTTCAAAGACTTCAATCACCTACGCCCCTCCTGCTTCCGCTTGAATGATAAATTGGTTTTTCTTCCTTACAATGGTGGAAACGAGTCGTAATTAATTAACTCCTCAGAAGTCAGCTCTGATTTCAAGGGAGGAGAAAGGAGCACACACTCGACTTTGCAAGCGCTAACGAACCCTTTCAGGCCAAAAACTCTTGCAATAATCACCAGCCTGTGCCATACACACACACGCTAAATGCTTTCCCTATTCCCACCAGACTTTTCAACCAGAAGACATGGAAGTGTATCATGGAGCAATAGAGCTTAAGTGCCTTTGTCTACCTTCTCTTCCCTGTGGGTGGCTGGTTTCTTTAGAAAATATGCTTTTGATTAGAATTGCTCTGGGTTTGGATTCGGAATTTCTATTTTACTTTGCGTTGGATCAGATTGGCTTGATGTGGCATGGAAACTACGGATGATGCTGGGAACTCAGAGGGGGAGGAGGAGAGAAGCTATTTTTTGAGAGGGGAGGGGAAAACTATGGATGATGCTGGGAACTCCGAGGGAGAGGAGTAGGGAGGCTATATTTTTTTTGAGAGGGGTGGGGGGAGACAATGTAAAATGACTTACCTGAGAAAAACTGCATGCTACCAGCAAGCCGGGCGGAACTGCCGTTGAGAACATCGGCTACACAGCAGGAAGCGGCAGCTGTCAAACCAATCAAAAGAGAAAGCGTAGCTCCCAATCCGGATAATACTGTTGTAGCTCTCCACCACCCGCTTGGAATGGCCCAAAAACTGAAAAAAAACACAAAGGAAAGTTTTTACGGAACGAAATTTTTCCGACTTTCTCCATGGAGAAAGCAAGTAGACATTGATTATTCATGGGATTGATATGACAACATATCAATTTCGTGCTTCTTGTGCATATTTTATAAGACTTTCTCCGTGTGAATTAAATACTTGTCAGATACTTTCTCCAGGTATTAGGTGCTGGAGTTGGAGGAGTCACAAACATCGGGAGCTTCTCAGGATAGGCTTTGTATTTGCCGGTGAAAGTAAATGGATATTATGCTCGGACTCAAGGGTTTATTGCCTTCTGTCATATTGAAGAAAGGTGCAGCGGTATATTGAAAAAGTTTTTACCGCTCAATATTCTCTCGGCTTTGAAGATACATGAATGACATGAACGTATGTTGAGCTGAAGGAAGTTGAAGTGCGCATACTGTTGGATTTAGGTACGTTTAGTACGAGCATAATGCACTGAATACGGTATGCATGGCTGGTACTTACAGGACTTTTAGTTCTTTGGATAATTTACATTCCTTTGAAACAGTTTAGAGATTGAATAGCTGCTGCATACGTCAACTGATACACGGCGTTGGATCTTGGGTTAAAATAATTACACTTTCAAGTTTTAGTTCATAGATGCTGCTGAAGGGAATTATTATAAAAAAAGATTAGCAGATATAGCAAGCTTTTACGGGTGAAAACAGTTTTGAAGAATTGTTTTGAACACCCGGGAGTGGGTCCAGGTCCAGGTTTAAATTCTTCAAGAATGGTTTGAGAGGAAAAAAGTTTTGTTTTGCTAAGCGAGAGTCTAATAAAAGCATCAATTTTCAATTGCTAAGCTGATAGTGTCAATTTAAAAGTTAAACTTTGTTCACCTCTCCTACTCTTGCGAAACGTGAGCTCTCAAAGAGAAAAAAACGGTGAAACTTTTTAAAACTCCCTAAAGTAAATACGGGGAAATGGTCCGTGGTGTACATAAGACAAGCACGTAGGGAGGAAGAAGACAAGCGGTTTGAAAGGAGGAAGTATTTGAAAATTCGGATTGAATCTTGTGCTCCGGCTCGTGACTGCCTTCATGAAAGAAAAGTTTAGTTTAGCCTTTTAATAACGTGTTTTTGAAGAGGGGAGGAAGAGTATAAAAAAGAGCTCTTTAAATACTTTGACAAGAGTGGATTGGAACATAAGTTGAGCGTGTTGGAAACTTGTTCATTTTAAGTTTGAAAAAGGATTCATTTAAACCCTGGCTTGATCCTCTACCTGGAAAAAGCTCTCTGTTGCTCTTTGTTGATGTGTGTACGTCATACAGGAGGTTTGGCGTAGAGGTTTGAAATGCTTTCACCGGTAACTTTGTTGTAAAGAGCAGTTTCTTTGGAAGAAATACTTTTACGTTTGTGAACTAAAGTATATAATGCGAGGATGTTAGGTAACTGAATTTACTAACTTTGCTCTTCACCTACGGGTTTTTGCTTTTAGGTTGAGCGTTAGAGTTTTACAATGTAAAACTGTTGTAATTTAAAAGCGAAAACATTTATATCTACAAAATACAAGGACGAAAACGATAGACATACTGCACAGTGCTAGTGTTAGAAACATTACTCGGCATAATTATATATAATATATATAATATATATCTAGGAAGATTTAGGAATGTAGAGTAGAGCATATAATTAATTGAGTTTAATGTACCCAAGCAGTCAGTTTTATACGAGTACACAAAGAAAGAGAAGAATTAATGACAGCTTACCTGGAATATCTGCCGCAGTCTGTAACGATTTCAATAGCGTTATTACTCATAACCTTGGGGTATCCGCACCTTACAAAACTGCCAAAGCTTGTATCCTTTTCTCCAAGCAATTTTCCCTGAAATTAATGATGCGCTTGGATTAATACAGTGTGGGAATTTAATGGATTTTGGGTGAATTTACTCCTCCCACAGTACTTTCTCTGCTTTCACTCTCTAGAGCATACCAGTCCAATCTGCTTTCTCCAGCCGCTGTCTACGGTCTATCTAAGCTAGAATAATCATACTCATTTGATATGCTGTAAAACGTAGAGGAATGGAGGGAAAAGTTGATCCTGTTCTAGGAATAAGCCATCCATTCTTCTATATGAAGACTATGAAGACTAGGAAGCGGGGAGTATCATAAAGGGATACGGGAATCGGGAATTTCATTAAGAGGATTATATATGTTACGGTCCTTAGGGAAATGGGAATAAATACATTTACGTATAAAAGAGAATACAAGTCTGTTGCTTAGCATTTAATACCCGGGAAATAAGATAATGTGGACGTGTAAATATAGGTTGGGAGGGTAGTGGAGAAAGTTGGAATTGCTACTTGTTCACATGCGTTTGGTTTGAATATCTCTTAAATTACTGTTGATAAGTCGGGGTTTTGCTGGGTAGTTATACGAGGATTTATACGGCCACTGAGCAAACTTTGTGAGTAGTGGGAGGAAGAAAAATACAGTTTGTAAAAGTTGGGAAAAGAAAGCGGGGTTATTTGGCGTTATTTCTTAAAGTTGTGTCTCTAAAATTCAGTTTAAGTATTGCAGTTGTAAAATAACGGTATTTTCTTACGATCTGCTTACACTGCTGGTGAAAGTGGTGCTGGTGAAAGTACTACTGGAAGACAGTGGTGCAGTGGAACAAAGGTGGCTGAATGGAGTCGTTGTGAAAGTAGCTTGTAATGTATATGGAGAGGAATAAGAGGAAAGTTGTATAACTACACGGGCGTGTTTCCCACACCCGGCTGGATTATATTTTTCCCCACCCATATTCCCCAACGACCTCCTTCCTTCACCAGGAACGAGGAGGATGACAGTAAACTGTTACACATTAAAGAGAAAGTAGAGATAAAAAATGGTTTTATTTTCACTACTTTCTCCATGCTTTCTCCAGTTGCCTAAGAAGTTTCCTTGGAAATTTTAATGATACCCAGTAGTGAAAAGACACAAAGCTAAAGACACAAGGAAAAAATCATGTCAAACCCTGTATCGTATTTCAGGGGAAAACATTTCTCTTACAAATAAACGAGACTTATTCAGCGTTAATTTTGTATTCAACACAGTCAAGGTTGATGTAACGTTCTCTTATGATAAGAAATATAGGGAGGAAGCACTTGAACACTTTCTATAGTGCTAGTTACCGCCCTGCTTTCCATAATGCTTTTCTCGTTAAATTCTAGTTAAAAATAAAAGCGGGGATTTTGAAAGCAGATGCTACCCCTATCATTTAACAGGGTTGATGATAGCTTTCATCCATTCTCTGGTTTGTCTAGGCTTTGAATTTTCTTGCTCGTTTCAGGATATATTTGATAGCCTTGAAAGGGAAAGTTTCTCACTAAAATCCACATTTTTAGTATTCAGTTTTCCTTATCGCTCGAACCAGAAGTCAAGAGGAGAGTGCGTAATATAGGGTTAGTTGACTTTTATTTCAAGACGTTACAGTTTGATAGTAATGGAGTTACGTAAAGTATGGGTGTAACCAAGGAGAAAGTTGGATGATTCAAAACATCATCAATACAGTTTTACAGCTTATATTCAAATCCTAGAGGGATTTATATGAAATTTATGAAGGTTTTTAATGGTTTTTAGCCGTATGCAGAGGTGGAAACGGGTTTTAGGTAGCATTTTATCATGGTTACAAAGGGTTCTGAATGAACTTTCTCCAACTTTCACCCATCATGTATCAGGGTTTAACATCATTGCGCTGAAGCTAAAAGAACTTTGATATGGCACTATTTTATAACTGCAATGCCAAGGAAAAAGCTAAGTTTTCTCTTTAAAAAATCACTGCTCGTGCAGCAGTTTCCGCGAATTAATTAAAATTTAGGTTACATTTTTTACAGGTATCGCGCTTTGGCCACAAGCGTCCCTAGGACGGATGTATTTTCTCTAACTTTGAATTTCTAACTTTGGGTTTAAGGTGAGCTGACCCTTAGCTGGTAAATTCTTGTAGGTAGGAAGGTCCAGCTGGACGACAGAATTTATAGAGCAATTTCAATATTTTACGGAGAAAGTACTTGTGGTGTGTATACAGTGCCTGTTTAAAGTATTGAATTTTTCTAGAATCCGGGTAGACATAGGGTGAGATATGGGAAGGTTAAATATTTTCTTTTCGTACGTGTGATGGCGTAGGCGTGAGTGCGTAAGACGAGGGGAATATGGAGAAAGTTGGGTGAAAGTAACGGAGAGTCATGCGGAAGGTCGCCGAGCTGGCGTCCGTTTCATGTAAATACAGAGACTGTAAAGTTGCAGATTCAGTGAAGAGTATACGGGGACTTGAAGGAAGAATCGGGAGGCTATGAAAACTATTGGATTTACAAGTAGAGAGAGAGTTGGGAAGGGAAACTTTCTCCGAGAAAAAATATTGTGACAGCAAATGTCATCCTCCTCCAACCATCTCGTTCATCTTTCTTGCGTTGTTGTAAAAATAGGGATTTTGTTATTTCTCTTTTGCTCTTCCTTGTTGGGGATTCAGGGCACGCGATGGATCCTTTTCGGATCTATGGATCGGGGGAAAGCCAGTGTATTTGATGGATTCCCTTCCAGGTCATGGAAGACACATTGGAGGAATGTATCTGAATTTAAGTCGTTTTTTTATTCGTCCAACTCGTTGGGTTGGTTATGTAAGATGGATTTAATTCAGATTTTTCCTCCAATCGGTTTCCCAAATGGGATTGAAACGTTTGCATAGTTTATTGTGATCCGCTTTACACAAATACCCAAAGCACAGACTGTGTAATGTGTAAAATGTATGGATTTTTGAATAGTTTTGGTTGCACAGGCAGGGATCTCTGTAAAATTGTTATAAGCGCTCGTTTATTTCCTCGTCTTTGCCAACGAAATTGAGGAGGATTTTATAGCGTTTTGAAAAGATGACAATAGAAAATTCCAATGTAGTCTCTAACAATACAACCAGGAAACCCACCTATTACCCGCAAGCTTTCCGGTTTTTTTAATCTGTGGAAATTTGTAGAAATCCCATGAAATGGGAAATTGAAGCTCGGCTCAAAAGGTTGGGTTCTTTTTTAGAGCGGGAGTCATGAAAGTTTTGGCTGGCGGTTCGTATTAGTTTATCGCTTTCATAAAATCCAGAAAATTCGGGTTTCCGACTTTCTCCAAATCCAGCAATCTGAGGAAGTAGGATAAAACTTTTTTACGCATGGAGGAGTACTGGAAAATTGTCTCTTATTTAGACTTACTTGGGCTTGAAACTTTGATTCAAGTCTTCGGGACTTAACCGGGAGGCAAGGATACAAGCTTTCTCTACTCGTTGTTGTAATCAAGTTGCAAATTTGAATGAACCAAGTTTCTAAAACTTTCACCACTGGATGAAAAGTTGTGTGCTCATAAATTGAACTTAAAAAACTAGTGACTCCCTGTATGTTGTAGTTTACTTTCTTTGAGTCTCTATGTTGTACACAAGAAACACTACAATACATATGGGATTTTGTACTTTTGTAACTCATTAAACGATGTGGTTTTGCAAGGGTTGGTGCAACAGACGGGAAAAAGAAAGTCTGTGATGATTGTAGGCTTAGAATGCTGGAATACATGGATGTCGGAAAGTTATACAGAATTGGAGGAGAAAGTCGGGAGAAAGTCAGGAGAAAGCCAACTTTCTCCAATTGGAAAAAATGCTTGCCAAAACTGGATACCCCAACTCTCGCGGAGTTATTCAACATTATTGCAACTGCAGATATTTTTTACTGCAATGGAGATGGTGGAGTACCTGAAATTCGGAGCGACTTTCACTCGGAAATAGCGTGCAATATTTTTGGCGGTGCTCGACAAGAGGTTTTGGCAAATCTTTTAGCTTGAGAATAAAATCCACACGATTAACCTCTTCCTGACGTGCTAGATTGAAATTTTTCAAGCTAACATGCACGTCCAAGATATGCTTCTTCCTCACCTCTAAAGCAAAGCGAAGGAGAAGTAATACAAGATGGAGGAAGAAGAAGTTGCTTTTAAGCAAAACATGCTCTGGTTATTATTTAAAGCGGCTGCACATGCATACGGATTCCTCTATAAATTATATTCATGAATCAAGTGTCTACATTGTCTGGGAGGATTGAGAAAACAATTTCTCAACTAAATGATACACTTGGGATTCCCGGGGATGAAGCTGGATCATTAATGGCAAGTAAGTTTGTCTTGTCGTACTTGCGCCTTCGAAATTGTTATACGATGTCATCAACTCAGCAAAGTTGCTAATGGTTGGCAATCCTTTTTAAACTTGCCTCCATGTCGTCTTACAGTAGCTCAAGCTATATCCACTTAAGCTGCTAGGGTTGTCGGCTGGGAGGAAGAAAAAATATAAGTATGGTGTGCTTTCCTGACTGGCAGCGGAATCTCGTTTGGAAAACGGGTTGCCATTTGTCAACGTTAAAAGAGTGGGCCATTATTTGATGCTGTCAATTTACTTTCTATATAAATAATGTAGAGCATTAAATTGTTAAGGGTGACTACTATGAGCGGGAGGGTTTAAAAATATATGCACGTTAATAACATTTAAGGATTTGAAAAGTGCGCGTCATGTACGCATAAGTTGAGCTGATTCACTCGGTCATGGCGTGACTCTGCTGCCAAATTAACGTCAGTGGGAATTAGGAGGTTAATGCCCTGATAACATGGTGAAGTCGATTACGCGCAGTTTCGACGCCAAGGAGTCGAAAGCCACAAATCGGCATAAAAGTTGTGCATAAAATGCGTGTAAAGAGCGCAGTGAGTTAGCGCCGTGAAAAATGCACGGAATATGCAACTTTCAGGCTTGTTGTTCTGCTGAAAATCGAATTTGAAAGCAGAAAATACGTATGCGATGCAAAGTCTCCTCAGCAAGGAGAGGGAGAGAGGAGTGGACACGGAGGAGTACGTTGCTTACTGCCCGCCACTGCTTTGTTGTTATTCATTGCATGTGAGAGCGCTCCACTGCCTCTCCAAAAACAGGAAAGAACATTTCCCGCTCTGCTTTCCTTGTGCATTCAGTTCTTGCAGAGCTTTGCAATGAGTCTCATTGCGTTTTCTAACTCTCTAATTTTCAGCAGTAATCGCAGTTATTATAAGTAAGTTCTCAGGTAAAAAGTTAAGTGTCCGAAAGCCTTATAATGAGTTCTGTGCGCCTAGTGTAAATTCAGTTATTAAAAGTGTGAGAGGAGAGGGGTTAGCTGCACTAATTTATTGTTTAGGAAAAAACTCTCCCGCCAGATTTTTAGCTACAGAATTTGAAAGTTATAAATAAATAATTATTTTGTTCCCAAATCTGATGTTAAAGAAATGTATGCTGAATCAAAATGAAATGAAAATGAGCTAGCTATGGATGAAGTATATCGTAATAATTAATGAAATCATAATTTTCATAAAGTACAAAGGCAGAAACCCTGCATATTATAAGCAGTAAATATGCTTCTCGACCGCGTCAAAACGAGCCGGAGACAAGCGCAGTTTATGCGTGGTTTCGACCTGCATATTTCATGTATCTCCGCGGCGGCCAAACCTAGCGCATTTACGGCGCCGTGTGTAGAGCATTTTATGCGCAGTTTTGGCGCTACCGTGTTATCAGGGTGGATATATTTGGACATTCTTGATTGTGAAACTAGAGGAGTGGATGATGATTATAAGAGAATTATTTTAAATGGAATCTCTCTAATCTCACTTTTGCTCCCAGTTTCAATTCAATTCGGAGTCCTTATCTCTTATGAGGGAAGGGTTTTGCGGGGCAGAGCATAGTACGGGCAGTAGCAATAAGTCACCAGGCAGTTACTCGGAGCACGCTATCAATACGCTTCCAGCTTGTACGAGACAAGGCAGTGGTGCAATTCATCTCTTCCACACAATGCGCTTTATAGTATCCATTGAAAGTTGGAGGGATGGTGGAGGAGAAAATCCACTTTCTCCTTGTACTTTCACCCGTTCCGCCTCTTTAGGGACCTTTTAGTTTAAAGGACAAGCAAGGCGGGCGGGAAGGAAGAGAGCAGATGTGAAGAATGCGGATAGAGCTGGGGCGGGAGTATTTTAAAAAAAGCAATTGTTATCTATACATCCCAGGGCAGTTGCCCTTGGTTCTGCGGGGCTGGGCAATGTTATCCAGTTTCATGACCGCTATCGCTATTTGATTCAACGGTCGGGTGGGGCCAAGCGGTAGCCGCCATAAAAATATATTACTTTTTAACGGGATTTTTTGGGGAGAGCACTTGGATAAAATTGACAATAACATGATCCACTGGCGTATTGTATTCACGGACCTGGCTTCGCCATTTGGTTAAACGGCGGTGGTAGTGAGAGTAGTGACCAGGCAAGATTTAAGTTTTGTTTCAGATTGGAGTAGTCGTTCCGCACAGTTTGTTCGGAATGGGTTTGTTTAAAGTGACGTCCAATGAAGCGGATAATAAAAGTGGGATTTAAACTAGAAAATACGGAGACGGAATCGTCCAGAAAATACTTATTTTTCTGCAGAGTTTGGGATGATAAGGTGGCTGTACCCAAGCGATCAAAATTTAGCGGGCTGGATTTAGAATGCAGAATAGTATACGAGTAGCGCTCCCTAATGTAACTTGATTTAAATGGGATCCAAATGGAGGTTGGTATTTTGAATTTTTTGATCGCTTGGGTACGCTTGGAAATAATTTGTCATTCTCTATAATCGTTTTTTTTCGCATCACTCTTCCCACAGTCTGTCAAAATATTTTCACATTACAAACATGTCTGTGTAAGCACAAGTTGCCCAAGAAGGGACGGAATCGTTCACATTTATCTACAGCGTTATAAATATTAATGAAAACGCTTAGGAATCCCCTTTGTCTTTGTATGTTCATGGGTGTTTTCCATAAATATTCCTAGAGGGCTGTGGAAAAGACTCGGAAATTCACCGCACATGTATTTGTTCTTCTGAATATATGTGGAAAACTGGTGACAATCCAAGCGAGCTTTGGTGACAAAGAAGAGGAAACGTGTGTAAAAAATGCAAACAATTCCTTTCATTCAGCGAGAACAAACAAGCGGAACAATCCTGACAGCTATTCTTCACGAGAGTAAACAAACTGGGAGGAATAGCATGAAAATGCGGTTCTTCTTGTTGTTGCTTTACCAGCTGAAATAACAATGGTTGTTCCAATCTACCCGCTTTCATCACAACTCACTCCATGTTCATAAGCTTTTCCGACGACAATATTTCAATCAAATCCTACACTCTCTTTACGGATTTCAACCGCAAAGGCTTAGGAACCCTCCCGGGAATTTATCTATTCACACTCAACACTCATCACGAAGTTGATGATGATTCTCTTTGGGATGAAAGATAAAATGATTCGACAAGAGTTACCCGCGACCGGTAATCGCGGGGGGACGGATGCTATGAAGTTCTGACTGAGAGACTCTGGAGAGGATTTTGTGGAATTGATGATGGGATTGATAGTTTCTATATTGTTTGATGTGGACGGAGCGTAATTATTCGGTTACCATGGGAACTGGGAGTGGAGCTAGAACAAGCGTACTTGTTTTGACGGGGTAGGGTTACTTTCACTTTGGAAAGTTGGGAAAAAGTCGGGAGAAAGTTGGTATGCGTGTCTAGGAATTTTTTGTACGCTTCGTGTGGTAAGTATGTTAAATCTGGAATTGGGATTTTGTTAATAAGCTCTGCAACATTAGTAACATGTTGTGGTTGCATATTGGATAAGTACAATCGTTAGAGACGTGTGGGAAATATGTAAGATAGCTCATGTGGCGCTGGGATGTCGCTTAAGTAAGTGGCGAAAGCGTTGCGAAGGATCGGATAACAAAAGGCTGGAGTCTGCTACCCGGTTTCTATCCGGGAGTTAACCGTAGAACAGGAAAATAGGAAGATAACCAAGTTACTGGAATTCCAAGTTACAACACCGGTTGCTCCAGGAGAGTTCCAGGAGAAGTGAGTTGTGGATGAGGGGAGGCGGAGATAATGATATGGGTGGGATCCGTATCTGGAATGCTTGAAGCGTAAAAGATGTAAAAGATGAGACAAATAGATTGCATTCATGTGAATAATCCATGTCGAAATTCCTCTGTAATAATATACTCTATAAGCTATGGCGTAGTCGTAGCATGAGGAGCTTGGAGTCCTTGTCCGCGGCCTAACGCATTCAGATTGTAGGATTCATACAATGTCGGAATAATAATAATATGGTGCAACCATAATGCTCTCTAACCATCCGGATTTTATCATGGGATCCAATCTCATATTCTTTACGTGATCCGCTACAATATTACGTTTTATCCGAAGAGTGCCTGGAATATATACCCGGAACCTGTTATCATTCTGGTTTGAATGAAACGTTGGTTTCCTGGAACCTTGGATCCGTTTAATACCAGGATACGCCGCTCTCATCGCTTCACATAATTTTGTAAAGCTGATTTTTGCCAATTCTATGTACGTATATATCGAACAAACTCCCGGCCGGGTTCCAAGAATATTATTGGTTATGAAAAAAAAGACTAAGACTAGCTATCGTATTACAAAGTAGATGGATTTTGTTTGAATTTTCGTCGATTTTCCATGGCTTTTCAGGAACTTTGGGATTTTGGGGTTTAGCTACGGAGAGACTGGATAAAATTGCGAAAATTGGCAAACTGTTTAAAAATTAAAATTGAAGAAATTAAAACGTACGTTACGTAAATTTTAATTTAAAATAACAAAGCTGCAGGTTTGGGAAATAATCCTGGGGGAATTATTTCGCAAATCTTTCAGAGCTCAGGTAGGTTTGTGCGAGCGAAAAATTGCAATATTCCAGAATGTATAGAAGTTAACTTGTTACGTAAAACTGTTTTTAAATGCGAAAACAAGGGAAAACTAATTTGAAAATGAAATCAAGTTGTCACAGTGAGAAAACTGTTGGAATCAAGGCACATTCACCCTTCTTGGGTTATCGAAAAATGGGAAATTTACTTAATTAATTAAAATAATAAAATTCCGGAACGACGCGCTTTAAATGTGAGAAAAAGCTGTTATCGTTGATAAGATAAGAATTGTAAATATTTGCCATATGTAGCCAGAAGTTACAAGCGGATGGAAAAAACACGAAGCCAGCCCACTGTGACTTTGGTTAACGGTTATCCTGGGTTATCCTGAGGTTAATCTGGGTGCTTAGTAAGCGAAGCATTAAAATCTCATGTTCGCAGGTGATGGAAGCTGGTCGCGGGGATTATTCAGAGGTTTTAGCTTGAGGACTTGTACGAAGGTTGCGTAATTCAGTTAAAGCTTCAAGCAGTAGATTATTGCTTGAATCTTCGTAGGGCCTACCCTTAAGTTAATTAACCTCTTTGAATGAGGAATTAATGCATCTTCCGGAGCTGCGGTGGATTGGCAGTAGATGGAAGAATTATAATCAGGAGCAAAGCTTATAGGCTTAGCTTAGACCTACGCTCTTCTCCCATCCTTGAATCCAGCTCTCACAGATGTGCACAGTTAATTCAGTTAATGCGGAGTTGATTCGGTAGGGGGAGAAAAGGGTGTGAAATTAGATTATACATATTAATTTTAGTTAATCATATTCCCGCTTTGCATAATAAGCGGGAACTGTTTGAATAAAGCTAGTGTAACGAGATAACCGCATTATCCTGTAATGAGTTTGATGCACAACGAGGATTGATTAGCAAAAAGAGAAGGGTATTAAAAATGCTAAACGTTTTTTTCTATTGTTAATAAAAAAATACGGTATTTTTTCCTAGTAATTTTTTGATTCGCTCTTGTTATTTTGCAGCAAGCAAATCAGATTTATGTGTCTTGTTTTGAAGGGAGACGCTCTTGACAAGTGAGTTGCTACATTTTGGGAGCGAGTATATCTTTGAGCTAAGAATCGTCGTACGTACATGAAAAAATCCTACAGCTTGGACGATTCAAAGGCTTTTTTTCCCTTGGAGGAAAAATATATTCGCGTGCACATGCACTTATGCGGAAGGGGAAGATGCATTGGTTCATTATGATCACAGGGTTTCTGTTAGTCCTCGCAAGACTTTTCCCTTGGAGGGATGAATAATGAGAAAAGTTTGCTACATATTTCCTTTGATGGATAAAAGGAGTTTTGATATGCCGCCTCCTGCAACTAACAACCAGCTTATGCTCCCACCCAAATACATGGCATCTCCCTGTCTTCCTCCTCCTCCCCCAGATCTGTCCAGATAATAGAAGAGTGCAGTAGATTGAAACTAACTGGGAGCTTGTTCTCCTCCTCCTCCTCCGGATTGTCTGAGACAATTTGTCTCCTCTCAACTTTCCAGCTTAATGAATTCCCGTTAATGCACTTCCGTAGTACAAAAGGCTTGATTAGGGTGGCAGAAGGGTGGCGAAGAGGAGCGTAGGGAAGTGTGGGAGGGGGAGGGAGTGACATTAATTCCGCAAGTCATTAACGAGCCTAGAGGGCGCGGTGTGTATCCTTGACTAACTTTTGGCGACGCGGTAAATCAGTTTAAATTACCGGGATTTAGTTACAGCTTATGCTAGAAGGGCTGCAAAGTAGCTCACGGCCAGGGTCGTTGCCATGGGGATTTTTTGTTGGTTAGGATGCGATAGGGGTTGCAAAGTTTTAGATGGCGTTGATATCAAAGCATGGGAGGAGCGTCAAGGATGCGTAAGACGAGGAGGAGTGTTAATTATGGCGGAAGATAAATTTTGAATGCTTATCTTGGAAACTAAAGATGGACTTGTCGCGCCATAAAAATTTAAATCCTCCTGTACTTAAACTTGTCCCCGAAGGTTGAGCTTTAAGAAAAGCACTTGCAACTATACTACAATAAGAGTAAGTGGGACGTGATTCACGTCACGTGAAGCGTGGAAATTGAAGTTGGGCTGGGCTTTAAGTTGGAAAGTTGGTTTGGTTTAGCTATTAAATATAGCCGGTGTAGCCGGATGATTATAAAAGTTGGCTCTTTAAGTTTTGGAAATCAGGTCCCTGTTTATGTCTGGGAAATTCAAATTATAGTTCCCGCAAAAGTTTACGCCTATGGCTGAAGCAGCATCACCTTTTTCTAGAAAGCTACAAAACAGCGGGCTCGTTAGCGTCCTTTGAAGGTGGTAAAATAAAAAGTGGGATAACCGTGAGATAGGAGCTTGAGCTTAGAACTCAGAAGCTTGCTCTTTTTTCGTTTCGTCATAATCACCCTGGGAATGATGAGAGTTTGGTTTGATATTTTATTTCACACCGGCTTGCAATTATGGCTAAAGTTTTAGGTTCATTCATTTGGAGTGGCGGGAATAATAAAAGTTTTCGCGGTTTTCAAGCTCTGAACGAGAAGGATAATTAGAGAAGAAGCGCGGTAGGTTTTTCCGAGAAATGTAGAGGCAGGGGTTGTCAATTTTCATTAGTTTGGGATGGAGAAATTTTTGAGCGGGAGAAGAAAACATTTAAAAAATTCATAGCCTCCAGAGAAGCTATTACGGGCTTAATTTCTTCCATCTCATTTACATGGAGCAATTACAGATGGTCTTATTGCTCCTCCTCATTCATTCATCCCCCACTCTTTCACATTAACCCCGAAGGCCTGTGTATACAGAGTCAGAGCCAGAGCTTATGGTTTCTAAAGGTTTGGTGGTGGTGAGGCTGAAGCTTTTGCTTTGCAGCATCACCACAAGGACTTTCTCCTAGGGAAAAATCAGAGCTGTTCTCTAGGAAGAACACTCTGAAGCTTGAAGTGTATGGGTGGTGAGATTCAATTAAAGCCTTGGAGCACATATGTTCCAGAGGCAGGGAAACTTTTTAGCTTGGTTCAAGGACTTTGTAGAAGGGGTTGGATGTAGATGTATGGAAATTTTTAAGAGTTGCCAGATGAGAAACTATAGAGGGCTCTAATTTATAAAGTTTATTTTACAAACTCCCGCGCCACAACCCATTAACCTCAAACGTCAAACGGAAGCTTTTGAAAATTGTAGCAAAATATAAGGCGAGGAACCACATGTGTGTGTGCGAGGCTACTTGCAGATGTTTTCAAACACTCTTCGCAGCTTTTTACAGGGCGTAGAGCTGGTGGAATCTGAATACTAGAAGGTATAGAATTGACTGACGGCATTCAAGTTGGAATTACTGTTAGAATAGTCAGGGAATTTTGTGAGAGGTTGCAAAATTGTACTTTGCTGAGCTGGGTAGTTGAAAGTTTGGAGAGAGTTTTGAAAGCTATATGCTTCTGGAACTTGTCGGAATCTTGCTGTAGAGTTGGAACTAAAACTTTATAAAGTTGTGCTGTAATAAGAGAGGAAGTTTATCAAGAATGAAGCACTATGTAGCATAGCAATTATGCGTGCTATGATGCTCTGTCCGCGAATGAAGCTATGCTGTAGTTAACGAAAGCATTGTCTGGGGTGTTATGCTGGAGCTGTAAATGAAGCCCTGGTTTCAGCATACTTGAAAGATGGGAAGGTAGGAAGCATGTTTAAGCATGGAAAGTTATTAGCGTGTTTAATTACAGCTTGATCTGACATATAGATGTTGGAATTTTCTGGGAATTGATTAACGTGTTGAAGATTAGGTTTAGATTAGATGCTTTGCAAAAAATGGACTTGTGCATTGTGGTGAGAAAAATATTTTAGTTTGAAATTCCCGCCTTTGTCTGTAATCCATACAGTGAAGCTTTGAAATTGGCCAGAAGCTTGGTAAAATTCAGTGAATCAGTAACACGCCAAGGACTAATTAGTTGATTACATACGAGGAATTTTAATCCGCAAGATCTTCTGCTAAGTAATTTGCAAAGTTTTGGAATCCTAGAATCCGCCTATTTGTGATTTTGTTCGGCAATGTTATTTAATTAATTCTGGACACATACGGTGGATGAAGTTTCCAGGAAAAGATCTCGTGGTATTTATGCTGCCAATGAAGGGATTGAAAAAGGCCATACTGGCCAGTTATTTACTGTTTTAATGGTTTTGGCTTTGCATATAGAGACTCAAGACCCGGGACGCGCATATGCTTTAAATACATGTCCAGCAGTTGGAGGACAGTCGGGAACAAGTCCGCATTGTCTCCCAGACTTGCATACGGATAATCTACATCCGACTGCTTTGTTTGTCTGCTAATTGAACCGCCTCTGCCATGTTGGACTGCTAAACTACTGACTGCCAACAGATTAACTGGGAAGCTGAAACGCTGGAGTATCAGAGTTGCTGGAATTTAAATCATTCCTTGAGGATTAGCTTGCAAAAGCTGCGGTCTCAGCTTTTGAATTCCAGGAGCATGATTCTCCAGCTGTTATTTGCTTAAATACTTTCCAGGCTAAGCTCTGGAAAAAGTGGGCTGTGTTTGAATATACGTGGCTGCGACGTAATTTAAAACTGCAGAAAAAGCACACAAGGGTTGCTGAAAAAGCCTTTGAGCCACAAATCCGCTACACTTGAAAATGAGAAGAGCAGCAGAGGAACGTGTCTGTATCAGCATTATGCATAGAAAATACAGGACATTGAGTGGCGACAATCCTGAGGATTGAGAGGAGGGATGGACGGGGTTGAATAAACTACTTGAGAATGTCCAGAATCCAGCTGACGAAGCGTTTATGTATGGTATTGGTAGTGTGTGTGGTTATTGTTTGCTGGATACAAGATGGTGAGTACAAGTTTTGTGTATCAGAGCAAGGCTACAAGGAACAAGACTCTACTACGAACATGCTACTAATGCTACTTTGAAAATAGCCTTCTCTTGAATGGCTACTTATTCAAGCATTTCATAAGCTACGGATTTTATAGCCTGTTTAGTAGGAGAATTAGTTACGGAGAAAGAATACGGAAGAGAATCACAATAGGTCGGTAGCAGCTGGTAGAGTGAATTGTCAAAAATGTTGTTGGTTACAAGTTTAGGATGAAAACCACTACATGTTACTTGCTAGTTTAGGAATAAGAAACAAATAGTACAAGATATTTCACAACAAGGTCGAAACTGTTAACATGGTTCACCTGCCTTTGATTCTAAGGGTTCTGGAGGGTTCCAGAAGGCTAGGCTAGTAGATCCTGGAATTGTGTACTTGAGGATGTTCCTGGAAAGTTTCGACATTACTCCTTGCAGCATAGAAAACATTTAAGCTTGTAGGAGCAGGAAATGTAGGAAGGGAAACTAGGAACTCAAGGAGAATGGAAAAGGCTGGAGAAGACTGGAGAAGCCTAGGAGAGGAAGTTAATTGAAACAGCTTGGACGGAGGAATAAGTGCTTTAACTGGATAGTAGCGTCCCTGGAGAGGCTTGTGTGTTATAGGGGCAAAGTTGGAACATTTGCTCGTCCATTCACATTATTTTACTACTCTTGAAGGGAGCTTGGGATGGTGGTGGAAAGGAGCAGAGAAGGCCATAAAACTCGGGCTTGCCACTTTTCACAGCTGTATCCTCCAGGTTGAAAAGAATTTACGAGTTATGAGAATCATTTCGGCACATTCTACATTAAGACTACGACGTCCGGGAGCTATTTCAACCAATGCCCAACCCTTCTTGCCATCACACACTTGGGGCTTGCTTTTAACTACTTTGGTGACTGGTACACATAGCGGTGGACTAATCCTGGTAGCAACTTGCGCAATTTAAAAGATGCGCCCAGATTTGGATGTGCCGCCACTCCTAGTTTGAAATTATTACGACTAACCGGTCAATATACAGTTGATGCTTTTAAAGATGGTAGGAGAAGAAGGTTGGTTTGAGAAAATGTTTTGAGAGAAGAAAAGTTTTAAAATCTTGTTGGATTTACAAGGATGGGGAAAAGTTTAAGGAAAAAGATGAAGTTGTTTGCAAGGATTTGAAATCTGGAAGCAAGTTGTCAGCTGTGGCTGTGATTGCTTATAGCTTCAAAGTTTAGCGCGTTTTCCCTGCGTCTTTGTGGCAAGCCCGGAAGGGGTTCGTATGATGTAATTTAGTGTCTGCACTGGCAGTGCTGGGAGATGCGAACATAATAAAGTTGGGGGAGAAATTGGTGCAATCAGCTTCGGGTTAACCGCACTTGAGATGGATTATAATCACGAGGAGATTCTGGAAAACGTGTAATTTTTATAAGAACCCCCATCAATCATGATGGCGGGATGCGTCGTTCGGTTGCGTCGTTGGGTAGCGTGTAATGTTGTTGTGGTCAGGATGGAAGGGAAGAAGAAGGGGTCGGGGAGAAAGCTTAGAGGGAAAATAATCCGCACGTGACCGGTTGGGTCGCTTTTGTGATCCGTGCCTGGATGGAAAATCTATGTCCATGCCGAGTTTTAAGAACGTCGGTTCTCGTTCTCGGTCCACTCGGTCGGTCTAAAGGCTGTATCTTTTGGATGAATTCACTCTTTTGTGACTCTTATCAGAGATTAAAGTTGGGGAATTTGAGCTGATCTGCTCCTACGGACGGGTTCTACGTCAGATCTGAGATAATCTGAATTAGAGCTTTTGAAAATCAACTTTGGATTCATGCCGTCAAGTTGATGAAATGATGACACTATGATTGAAAGCACAAGTTTTGAAAGAATGTTTTCTCTGTTCACTTACAAATCCTTCACGCATTCCATGGCAACAAGAAATAATTTAACCCACCGCAGTGCTTCGTTCGATGCTCCACTGGAATGTACAAGTTGCAGACAACAACTACTTGGACTCCCACACGATCATTCATTCAAAGTCATTGCCAGCAATTTGGAATCATTTGCCATTTTGACAGGATTCATTATATGGCAGTAATAGTGTTGCGTTTTGGAGTTAACATGTGTCATTAAAATACCAGCGGAAACAATAGAAATAGGGGGTGGATTTAAGGGGACAAATTGCAGGGGTAGTCGGTTCTTGCCATGTAGAAAATTGAATTTGCTTTTGAATTAACTCCAGAGACAGAGAACGGGAAACGTGGAACCTCTGTACTATTAATTTCAACCCTTGAGAGGAATTTGCATTGCTTTAAGAGGTTTAGTTGTAATTAGCTGAGCTCTGATGGTGTATATTTTCAATTAAGTGGAGTCAAGCACTTAGGTGATTTTTTTTAGGGATTGCGTAAGGGATATTACGTGTTGGCTGCTGTGATAACTTTTGTAAATATTGGGCTTGATTTGTGTTGTAAGGAAAAGTTATGAAAGAGTTGATACAAAGTTCGTGGAGAAATGTTGGAGAACTTTTGCGAAAAAGATTGCGAATTCTAGTGGAAGTATTACGAAGGACTGAGAGTTGTTTTTGCTAGTTTAAGTTTGCTCACGGTATTGCGAATTTGCGAAAATAAGAGGATATCCTCCCGAGGAAGATTACAAGATTAGGAGAATAAGTCTGGAAGACGTGGCTTTGTCGTAGACTGGGATGGAAGGAAGGCAGGATATGCTGTCACCCAAGGAGAAATTATCCTTGGTAAACAAGACTTGGATAACCTGGTGAATCTGTCATGTGACATCCTATACAAGAACCTAAGGCGGCTGGAGACTGGAATACGAGGAGGGAAAGGCGGAGATAATTGTGTAACAACATACCTGTATCCAAAATGGCAAGTAAAAGCCGCAACATGATGCCAAGGCTGCGACAACTGATACCAAAGCCCAGCAGATTCCTAGAGGGGTGAGCGTAGAAGCCATTTTGGCTTGGTTATTTTGGCGGGGGAAATGTTGTTTAAACATACTTCCGGCGGCGTCCTTTCATAGCGCCATAATGCACAGGGATTTAGTTACGAGGTTGACTTTGATATTCTTTGTGAGATAATTGATAAAAAAATCCATTCACTCTGTAAACAAAGGAAGAGAGCAGAGTGATGGTTTAAGATGGGATGCTACGGAAGGTGGATTATGGACAACTTATTTTTGCACTTTGGTCCATTGAAGGAGAAAACACAGAGGGTTGAGGAAGGGGTTGGAGACTGGGAAGAAGCTGAGGAGGACGCTTTTTCTCCTTCTGATCTTCTACACACAAGCTTAAAGCTGGCTTTGTTTGTATTCTTTGTCCATCAATCAATTCCCACAAACAAACAATGTCGGATCCAATCCGACCTTCCTTCCTTCCGGAGAAGACACAGAGAAAGTTGGGAGTAGATTCTCGTTGTCTTCTTGTTCAGCAGATGATTCAGTGGATGCTCGTCTTCTTCTTGCACAGCTTCAGAGCTCTGTCTGAAAAGACTGTCGTCTTTGTAGAAAGTTTGCAAGAATTTTTGTTGTCTGCTCTTGTTTTCCCTTGTGTCAAGAAGATTGTCCTGGGGGTTGCTGGCTGGGGATGGAGCACAAGGAGGAAGTCAGAGCAGAAACGGGAATTGTAGAGTTGGTTTAAGGATGGAAGCGCTGATTCAGCGTGGCTTTTGCTGGGAAACAAGTGGAGAAGGAGGAGAAGAAGAAAGGTTGGTGCGGAGGGAGAATTCTTTTGAAGAGTCAACGGAAGGTTATGGAAGGTTGCTATGGTAGACTGAGGACTGAGGTTACGACTCCCTGCGTCTTCTGATGTGGTGGCTGCATTAACCCAGTGACATCTGCAATTTTCCCAAAGAGTTTTTTATTATCGAGCAAGAAACAATTATTTGAAACATGTATTACTTGGATACTGAAATTCCCGTTGAAATTGGGATTGAGGATTTAAAGTGCGGATGTAATCGGTGGAATCGGGAGAAAAAATCTCAGGATTCCCACGGTGTGGTTGGTTAATTATAACTATGTTTGAAAGCGCGGGAGCGACGATGAGGGATTTATTATGATGAGAATTTAAGTGATACTCGAGTAGAAATTATTCTTGACCTTTTGACCTTGATTTAAGCTAGGGATTAAGGCAATGCTTGAGGAGGGAGCGTGTGTCTTTGGAAGTTTGTTGCAGAGAGGACGATTGCATGGATTAATGGCAGAGAAAATGGGTTGGTTAAAGTAAAACGAACCATTTCCGGTCGTTAGATAAGCGGAGGAGTGATGCTTGTAAAAATTATCACAATTTAGTCGGGAATAAGGTGACATTAAGGGTCAAATGCGAAAGTGCGACGGCGGGAAAGAAGGATAGGATTTCAAAGCAGTCAACTTTGAACTGTTCGGAAAATATGTCCTTTGAGTCATTTTTGCAGATTCTGATGAACCTAACGTTGCAAAATTGGAACATGGATACGGAATCCGGATCGGAACATGAAACATGCTGTTGTTATGTTGGAGAATGCGGAGGAAAGCATAGGAATTCGGAGTTTGCTGTTTCAGCAGTCCGATGCGGTCTATGTTTGAGCTGATACAAAAGGAAACTACAAGTTGAAACTAGAAAAAGCGCGGATTGTGTATCGGTTCTCGCGTTCGGAATGACGCTCTAACCGCGAACACAATTCTCTTTCCATTGAAGCGTGGTCTCTTGCAAAAGCGGGAATGATTCGTGATGAATTGACGAGTGGTTCCTGGTCTGAAGTTTGATGGGTTCCGCTCTAAAATGTTACGAGTTGAAGAAGTGGATGAAACATGTGTTGTCAAGGGGTGGAGGAGCGTGAAGAAGATAAATTCTCTTTGAAGGTGATTATTGGGGTTTTTGGGGGAGGCGGAGGGAAGGTTGGTGTTGAATTTTTTTCAACATTTCCACGAGGAAGCTTGTAGTTTGTAGCATAGCAATACAGCAAAGCTTTCATTCACACACACACGATCCTGGGAAGAGGAACAGAAGAAACTCATTCTTGGCAAGTTGGAAGTTTTTTCTGTTCCATCTTTTGCTGACGATTTTCCTTCATATTTCATTTCGGCATACAATTCTCGATCAGCTGCAGGAGTAGGAGGAACAGTAAAAGGAAAAACGTACTGTTTCCAGTCAGTAATTCATAATATTACGGCTACACGAAGTTCAAGCAGGCGTGCGGATGTAATTGAAGATTTGTGCGAGGGTTTCGATCGAAGAAAGTCAGGACCGGCTGTTCCTGTTTCGTTTTTACGCAATCCTGTACTGAGGCAAAGTGTGTGTGGATTGCGTAAAATGCTGGAAATGACGGCTATAGCGTACAATCTTAAAAAATGTCGATTGTAATATTTCGTCATCGCTATGCTATGTCTCTGGTTTTTGTGTGCAAAACTGTGCGTGTGGACAGTAGGCGTACTGCTTTTGTGGAAGTTTTGCAGAAACTTGATGCTAAATAACGCTAGTGTGCGTTACATTTAGACTGGAGAACAAATTATCGGTTTCTAACGAATCTTCTAAGAAACTGACGGATGTTCTGCACTACTTAAGCCCTAACTGAGCAAAGAACAGTTACTATTGCGAGAGCACAACTTAACGATTGTACAGTGCTAAGCTGGAACACACAGAACAAATAACAATAACGACTACCGCTCAGTCAGTCATGAAAATCATGACGCTGATGTATATAGTTTCATTAAGTTTTAGATGCGCGTTTTATTAGCTATCCTCTGGATCTAGTTCTGACTCATCGTGATTACAATTTCATCCTTCGTAAAGCTTAAGATTATGTATGGGAGTATTAAATTAATATACTGTTGTAACCGCAATAGCAGTAAAAGCTAGGAGTTAATGATGAGGAGACGGTTGAGATGGAAGGCGGTAAAATTTAATTTGACGTGTAAATGATGGCGGACGTGGATGAGGTTAAACTATCTTGTTAAGTTTTAGTACAGCTAATTATAATGGAATAATAATTTACTGTTTTGAATTTCCCGCAATTTTGACTAGCTAAATTTTGACGAAGAATTTAGATTGCAATCTCTACTGTCCTAGGGTTAATTCATCAATGTAATTGGAGCAGGTATTATAATTACAGCAAGTTGTTTGCAGGTAACGGTTATTTCGATTGCTGTATTAGCGGAAGTCGTGATGATTTACAATTGCAGAACTACGATGGTATATAAAAATGTAAAAATAAGTATAGTTTGCGTGGGAAACTGGTGTTGTTTTTGAATTATTTGAAAAATGAATAAATAATATTATGCTTAGACGCGGATATGAAAGAATAATAATAATAGTTTTTAAGAACTTACGCTATTTAATGTCGAATAAGATTAGCAGAGGAAGAACAGCAAAGAGGAAGAGGATAACATTGTTGAACTGGACTGACGGTTGTATGCACTTAAGTTGCTTCCGGCTAGAACTGAATTATTCGCTGTCTACTCCGAGCGGGACAGTAAGTAAACAACACCACGTGTTTTAACTGTAATTACAGTTATTTTGACTGACTGGGTTCTCAGTTAAAGGGAACACTGCAAAATGGGGTTGAACAGTTTGTAAATGAACACACTGATGACGAAGAAGAACTGATGAGAGAAGAAGAGGACGTGAACACGTTTCGAATGTTTGTGAATACGCTTTCATGAATCGACACAGTCGACCGGTTTGCTCAATGGACTCGGAGGAACTGAAGGAAAACCTGCTCCAGCAAAAGAAGAAAAGGGTGGAGGGCGGTTCACAAGTTAGGTTAAACAAATTTAAGGAAGGAGAAGCAGCTCCCTCTATTTGAGCTTTCCGTGATCCAGAATGGCAGGAAGGATGTAGAAGGATTTAGCTAAAAAGATGATGAGGTAACTGGAATAGTTTAAGCGCGGGGAATTTCATAACACAGGTTGTATTATACCCAGTTTAAAAATTTGGAACAGAGATAGATTTCCTGGGTTGAAGACTGAAAGAGCCGGAAATTGGGGGTGGGTCGGACGGATGAGTCTTGTTCGTTATCGGATATGCAGCTAAGTTAGGGTGTATGCCGATTGAATGCTGTTGTGCGTATAACCAGACGTGTGGTATGTTCTGATAACGAGCTGTTATGTTGAGAAAATGGTGCATAATGTAAAGAATTTTGGTGTTTTTTTGGTACAAAGATTATGGAGGGATGATGGGAGGGGGGAGGAGAGAGTACATGTCATTTATCCCCGGGGCTTTGATAGTTTGTGAGCGTAGAGTTCGTTAGAAATGATTTGGGTTTCACCCGGGGTGCATTAAATCCATCTCTCGGGTGATGGGGCAGTCATACAGTGGGTAAGTATGCAGGAAAGCGTGGAGGAGGTGAAGCGTGGCTCCGTTGATGCGGGAATTTATAAAACCCGGGTTTCTAGATACAGGTCTGCTGATGCTGCTTCCCTGTTTTGTATTTTTACTCCTTAGGGCTTTTACGGTACGGACGGGTCCCGGTAGATTTTTCCCTTGGAATTTGCTCATTGAGTATTCAGGTAATTCACTCCCTGTAGGAAGACCCGGGTGTATTGAAAGCGGAGGGATTCCAGGAAGCGTGGATAATTCTTGAGGGAAATTTTATTCCTTGTCAGCGTCTCTCATCTCTTTTTGTACATTGTCAGAGAAAACATGGGCTTGAGGCTTCTCAATGGAATACAAGGGAGTGGACGGAGTCCCGGAAGAGATAGCGAAGAAAATTCGTGGATACTCTGGAAGCGGGAGAAAGCAGGAAGGAAGGCAGAAGTGTGATAGACGGCTGGAGTTTAATACAGTGTTAGTGCAATACAAGGGTTCGTTTGAAGCAGAACTAGGTGCTAATGAGGATGTGTAATTTATGCTCCGTTAGGTGGGTTGGGGAGGGGAATAGAATAGGGAGAGTTGCGGGAGGGAGGAGCGGGAGATGGTAGATAGTTTAGTAAAGTGAAAGCATTTCATGGATATGAAATGGCGGAAGGAGAAAGTTTTTGAATTTATGATTTAAAGATCGATTTAGAAATTTTGACGGGAATATTTTCTCAGTTATGATGAACTATAGGTATGTCGTTAGGGAAACGAGTTCCGTGCAGCTGTGAAGGTTCTCCAGATGTGTAAATCCGCTCTGGTATGTATATGTGAGGGCAGGGCAGGATGTTACCCGGCATGAGAAGTCTCCGATGGTAAATGACTGGCGTTCTTTCCGTATTTTCTAGATGGTTTACTCTGTCCGTTTTATAATTTTGTTAGATATTTAATGCCGGATGTACACTCCAACATTTGTGTAAAACTTGTGTAACACTTTCCAAAAATTTGTTTAGTTACCATAGTAACGCCGTTTCTACTTCAACACTTTAAATCTAAAAGTTTTACACAAATGTTCTCCATTTGATTAACATTGAATAATTGCGGGTCTTTTGAACCGCAAATATGAATATGAAAGTGTTACACAAGTTTTAAACAAGTTTTACACAAGTTTTACACAAGTGTTGGAGTGTAAATCCGGCATAAGCATGTTTGTTTTTTTTTGTAATAATTTTAAATAATTTTGTTCCAGTTTAATTTTAGCAGATTTATCTTCGTGTAATTTTGCTTGGTTTCCCAAGTACACTTACTACACGCTAGACGGCATAACTACCGCTAGAGGATATTGCAAATTTCTCCAGACACAGTAGTACTTTCATTACTGGGAAAGGTTTTGTCGGAACGACGCTCAGGATTGTGAAATGAGGTGAAGGAGGAGTTTCCCATTTTAGATTGATGGGTTTGTATTTGTTGACGCGAACTGATGAGGGTAAAAAATTGGGTTTTTTTGTCTGTGTGTGTAGTACACATAAGTGTCCGGAAATTGTATTTTTTTTGGTTCAGTTAAAGCAATTCTACTGCTCTTCATGTGTGTGGAAATGAAGGAGAATGAGGCCTCATCGAATTGGTGGAATTTTCGGGGAAATAATGAACCCTTCCCTTCTATTCATTTTGCACTCGATGAGTTTGGTAAAGAAAGCCCAAGGTCTTGTGGAGTATATGAAATCGTAGTCGTGAATTCATGGATTTATCAGGGAAAGGATAACAAGTTTGGAGGAAAGCTCGGTATGTAAACTACGAAGGGAGGAAGACAAACATACTTACAATTAATTTCGCCCTTTGAATCCCGGAATTGGAGTGGTTTCGTATGCACGGCGGTTTTAGTATTTTATTTTCATGGAGCTCATCTCCTCTCTGCCCCCGCGTTTCCTCCAGAATCCCTTTGAGTAACTTGTGCCTTTTTCAGTTGAAGATTATCTATGAAAGACCAGGCATGGTTGTGATTGAACATAGGGCGAGAAGTAAGGAAGAGCATGTGGTCCCAGATGTTTATTCTCGGTGGTGTACATATCGTAGCGCTTGGGTTTTCAGGAAGAAGCTGTGGAAGTTTTCAAGGGGCTTCACTTGGATTTCCTTTGTCTATTATTCAGTTTCTTCCCTAGGGCTGGAATGTATTGGTCAATCATTAGGTGAACGGAGAATAGGGAAATAGGGAAGGCATTGAAGTTTTTGTCTTTGAATTTTTGAATGATTACAAGGAATACTGGTGCAGGATTGGGAAAAGTTTGTAAAATTTCCATGAAGCCCATGGCGGGTTTTATTGGTTGGGATACTTTGAGGAAGAATTACAAAAATTTAAAAGTTGCGAAAATTTAAAAATTGAAAAATTGAAAAATTGCGATGCAAAAATTGCGAAAAAATACCATGCGAAACAAATTAGGACTTGTCTGGTGGACAGTGCAAAAACCTCATGATTCATGTCACTGTTCTTTGAAGAATGGCAGAGTTTTGCGAATTTTGAAGAAGAGGATGTAGGAAGGGGAAGGGTTGGCTGTTGTTTCACAATGAATGGATGCACAATGGAATTGGCTTTACCAATTGAGGATTCGTCACGTTTTCCATCTAATTTTCATGATCTGTTAAACCGTAGTCCGTGTCGGAGAGGTTGGTGGAAATTATATCCGCCCTCTTATGTAAAAGATTGTTGTGAAGATTGCAAGAAGAAGAAGAAGAGCTGGACGGACGGACGGATCTTGTTCGTGCTTCCTTGGTTCCCGTAGCCTTGTTGCTATGCTTAGGAATAAGGAATAGGGAATTCATGCTTTTGAATTAGCGGATGGTGGATTTCGTGTTAAAGAGATTAAAACATTGATAGCCGAAGGGGGCGGGTTGGATGAAGTCAGGTAAAGGGAGGAGGGATGGAGGAGATTTAAATTGAGTGGATATATGTACCTTCCGTAATGAATCCCTGTAATTACGACGGTTGAAATTTTGGCAATACACTCACTAGCTGTAATTTATATTCAGCATTATGCACGCATCGTAATTCCTATGCAATTTCCTTGCATAATCTGCTTAAAGTCCTAACTTCTTAGCGTTTATCAAGTATGAAGTATAAGAGGCTTTGTGCTCAGTGAATTTGCCATGGAGAAACTACACTACTGTGAGTTTGGTAAATTGGATTAGTGTTGGTCATTGTGGAGTTTGGATTGCCTAGTTATTGAGGGCTGGCTTACGCGGTTGTTTAATTCGTCGGTGGTAGCAGCAAGTATAAGGAATATTTTAGGATTTGCAACACGTTATTTGAAGTATGGCTTCGCAAAAGTAGTAAAACGTTTTAGAAGCTTAAGAAGCAAGGTTTCGTGTCTTTGTTTAAGATGCAAGTTATGCTAGTTCCTTGAGCACTTTAGTGCAACCTAGACAACGAAATGCAATAAAAGCCCTTGGAGGTCCAAGGGTTTTTTTCAAGGAAATAATTGGATATTCAAAGTTGAGGGTATCTTTTGAACCGGGTACTAGCTGATAGCGTTGGCGAATAAAATATGAATTGCGAAAAAAGTGCTCCAGGTAGTACATACAGGTATGCGGGAGTGGTTCAGTGCTTTGCGGAGTGCTATACGGAGTGCTACGGAGCGCTACACTATTTATAACAATTTATACAGGAGGAACGTCAAGTGAGATGAGGGGGGCTGGGAATCGAATGTCGCAGAGCTGTAGTGGCTCTGCTATTACTACACATCTCTGATTGTAATTCCATGACTAGTGGTGCGGTAAAAAGGTTTTGACGGATGTGAATTGGTGGAGAGCAAAGAGGAGCCAAGGTATGGTGCAGAGACGGGTGTATTTGAGATTATAAATGACAGTTTATAGGATTTCTAAGAAGTTTATGTGTACAGGCTATAGAAGCTTTTGGAAGTTCAGGAAGCAAAGGCCATGTTTTGCGCATATAGAGTATTCAGATTTGAATATAGCAAAGAGGGATGGCCAAGAAAGTTAGGGACGGATGGAGAGGAAAATACATATTATTATTGACCTGCTTTCTCTTTTGATGCATGAGCTATAATGGGGGAGGGAGGTGAGAGATTGAAGGTATACACCAATGGTCATTTCTGATGCTGTTATGCAGGCAGATGTGAAGTATAGGAACCTATTAGGTTGGGATGAAAAATTCATAGAAATATATAATATAAGCCTTATACTAGCTATATACTTTGTGAGAGAGCAAGTGATGGGATGACCTGATTGGAGGGAAGAAGGCTGATGATAGAGGGAATTAAGTATATATTCTTTGGATTTTTCTTTGCTATCTTTGATGCACACATGTATAACTTTCTTCCTTGCCTCCTTTCTGATGAATGAGAGAGAGAGAGAGGAAAGAATATACACATATACTTAAACGTGTGAAGAAGACGAAGAGGATTTGGTCGAGAGTGAGAGTCTTGGTTTGGGATGAAACATTAAGGGAAAAAGTAAGTAAGTAAGTGTGAGTTGGCGGAGAGCTCGCATTTGATTTCTCTTGTTCACGGTTTCTGGTTTCCTTGTTTTTTTGCTATAACAGGGGAAAAATGGGAAGAAGAATTGAAGAAGAGCTGGGAAATAAAAAGTATTTAACTCGGTCTAGCTAGGCGGTGGCGGTGCGGAGAGCGTGTAATTACAGAGTGTTGAAATATCCGCTAATTCGTTTTAGGAAGCTCAAGGAATAAGCTCAAGGAAGAGGAGTTAAGGGTTTGATTCTTTAAATTTGAAGGTGGGATGTGAAGGAGGAGGTTTAATTTGATTGTTTGTGAAATACGAAAACTACTAAGGAGTTATACAGAGATGATTTATTTTTGAGTTTGGAAGTTACTGAGTTGGCGAGGAGTTAGCGAGGAGTTAGCAGAAGGAGTATTGTGAGGAGTAGCGCATGAAGGTAATTTGGGAAGACTAATTTTGTTGGCGCATAAACGCCCTGGGAATTGCCAAGAATAGATCATTGTTCAGTGAGGGTTTGCCGGGTGAAGAGTGACAGAGACGGATAGGCAGGGAGAGGACGGACTCCGTTTGACGGAGAAGATACATTTGAACCGGTATTTTGTTGCGAAAATTGGCGAAATCTTTGAGGAAACTTTGTGTTAGTGCTTGTAGAAAACTTGTGGGGATTTGACGCGTTGGTGTTAATTTTTTCGCTAATGTGCGAAAATAGAAGGTAGGAATTTTGAGAAGTGTTTGTGAAAGAGTTGATACAGGGGCTGAGATAGGATTTTTGGTGAAGAGTTGTGCGACAAGTTGTGCAGAAAAAGGATTGTGTTCTTGTATTTTGCGCGTTTGAGGGGAAAAGAGCTTGGACGCTTGGAGAGGTTACGAACTCTGGGTTTTGTATTTTGACAGACTCGAGGTTTCATTGACAGGGAAGCGGAAGTATCGCTGGTTAACACGTTTAGGAAGACGGGGACTAAAAGAGGTATTTAAATTGAAGGATGATGTGATCCGGTGGTGCTTTCTATCCGTGACGCTGAAGCGGTGCGGAGAAGCGTCAAACGTGTTGGGTGGTTTGCGGTTTCTTGGGGATATCTATTAAACGCGAAACGTTCCTTGTGACAGGGAGGGTTGGAAGGAATTGAGCCCCACCTTCAAGGGTTGCGAATGTTTTGGGTTACAAGAGGAATAATGCGTCACGACTCTGATTAAAGACTATCATGACTACGGACTATCTGTTCTTGGAGTGTGTGAATGACTGAAGGGGGAAACTTAGTGAAAATAATGAAAAGAGGGAGCGGCGGCGGCGGGTTGCTGTGGCAGTTGGAGCGAAGACGGAAGTATTATTGCATGTTGACGCTGGGATCCGGGAGGAATTGTGTGAATTGGTGTAATGCTTCGAATGTTATTAAATTCCGAAATCTAAAACTACCGACGTCGAGGGCTGTGTTGGGAAGTGCGGCGGTTTCAATTTGTTTTTTGCTTCTGCTCAATTCAATATGGCGGGGGGATGGGGGGCGGGGAGGGAGTGTCAAGAGTCTGATGCCCGGGAGTTCGGAGTCAATGAAGGGTGAGGGATTTGGTGGGTTTCAGCAACGGGTGTCGCCGCGAGTGAAAAGTGTCAATGATTTCAAGGGACAGGCCTTGCTTGTCAACCCTTCGTCAAATGGGAGGAGTGGAGGGAAATACCCGGGGTTGGAGCACACGCATACGGGGGGAGGGGATTCAAATTCCCGGAATGTGGAAGTTGTGGATGATGAAGAAGGGAGTGTTGGAGGGTATAATTTAGTGAAACCGGATATTGCTGAGCAAATGGCGAATAGCAGTGTGATTAACAAGATAATGAGAGTGTTTGCAAAGTAAGTGTGGGATTTAAATTATAATGGTATGTAGTTAATTGGAAGTTGGAGGATTTAATGTGGTTTGAATGTATTAAATTGTAATTTAATGATGGAAGGAGTTTGTATTAGTTAATGTTAAGAGTAATGGATTTACACACGCTTTCTATTCATAGGGCGGATGTGAACAAAGACGAGTTGCTATCAGTTCCGGAAGTGTCCAAGTGGATTAATATTGAAATTAAACAACATTTTTCTAAGGCCATGAAGGAAAACTTTGAAGGATTCTTTTCCATTGATAAAGATCCTAGGAATGGTGAGAAATATTGGATGTGCATAAGCGCGCCATCTGGCGGGAGGCTCCCACACTAACTGCGGTTCTCTTAGGAGGATTTTGTCTTTGGAGCTGTTTTGGGATGATTGGTTGTGGGAAACGTTTTGTTATTAATATTTTGAAAAAATGATTGCATTACAGGTCGTGTTGAATGGACCGAGTACTTGGAATATTATCTTGAAAGGGTCAAGTATTCGGGGCCGAGGATTACACCAGGGACTTTAAGGAACCGGACTCTTTATAAGCAACTGCCGAAAAATATTAAAGGTGAGCGGTACTGGGTTAATTGGATGTAGTTAATTATTGGTATTTTGTATTTTAATTAAACTTTGTGATTGAAATTTTAAAATGAAAATTTGAATTGTTTTTTAGTTGACATCGCTGCGCTGGAAGCACGATGGTCTGAATCTGCGACAAATGATCCAGCGTTCTTAACCGTAGACGAATATTTAGCATTCAACCATCCGGAGGCATCCCCGTCGAAATTGCTCACTGCTGTCCAGGATACTTTCAGCACTTTCGGTAGGGGAATGATTTGAATTAATTGATTAAATGCTAATTTAGCTAAGTGCAGAGGCGAATTTAGCTAACGAGGAGGTGAACCGAATTATCCACTTCAAAAATAAAATTTTGAAATAATTTCGAGTAGAGGACCACGTAAGAGTACTTCATGCAAAAAATCGCATCCATCTAAGCCCTAGTTTAAGCGCTGCGCTAGCTCAAAGTTTGGTATATGGCGGTCCAAATGACTCATTTGGAGTTTCCATCCGGACCTTAAGCATGGACGGGGACGCGGCATCAGCAATATGGGCCGCCATATACCAAACTTTGAGCTAGCACAGCGCTTAAACTAGGGCTTAGATGGATTCGATTTTTTGCATGAAGTACTCTTACGTGGTCCTCTACTCAAAATTATTTCAAAATTTAATTTTTGAAGTGGATAATTCGGTTCACCTCCTCGTAAGAGCGCTTAAGATAATTGTACCCTAGAACCCCGGGCCCTTCGCGCACCCGGATACTACGCGCACCCGGGTTTTGTAATAATTTTTTCCTCAAAACCCCGTTTATACGCGCACCCGCATGCTTCGCGCACTTAAACTTTGAATGTTGATTATAAGAAGCAAGGATATGATAGCATAGACCCGAAGTTTTGTTATCCGCGATCTTAGATTATCGCCTATTTCAAAGACACGTCACGGCTTCTTCCTTCGAAGGATGACGAGTACCGGTATTTCCTCGAGTCATCTGTAGTCCTTCTAACCCCGCTTATTCTGGGCAGTTAACTCAAATACTATGTACACGATCCCTACAGCATTTTCTATACGAAAATCGCAACTTTCAGCATCTTTTTCTCTGGTAAAGTTGGATTTTCTTTTTACACTATGAATTACGACGACCCTCAGGCTGAACTTTGACTATGTTTCAAATTTCAACTACGGGGCCGGTCGTGTAACGTACTGTGAGCTTCGCCTTCTCTTACTACAGCTATTCAGGGCTCTTGTATTTTTTCAAAAAGTAACCCGGAGGTCAGTGCTCCAATCGACCGAGCAAGGCAAAACTCCGATCTCTGGAACAAGAATTGGCGAAATGGCTGCTTGATTTACGAGCAGAAAAATTCACTATGATGCAAGATTTTACATAGAGACATTATCGAATTAAATTTACGTTAAATTTACCACACCGGTAAATTGAAGTGAAGTTATACCATATTGTTTTATTTGTGACAGATCTGGATGGAGATGGAACTATAACAAAGACTGAATTTGATACAACGTATGCGGAAGCTGAAGGCGTTGATCCTATATACAAACAAGACTTGAAGCTAATTGATACGGATAATAATTCTAAAATTACTCGGTTGGAGCTCATGGTAACGTTAACGTTTTTAAAAAAGTAGCAGCAGATGATAATTTGCAAATTTTAGTTTTAAAATACTTGTGTCATTGGGAATTAATTAATGTTTGAATGATTATTGTTTACAGAGGTACATGGATCCAAAAAATATGATACATTCCGACAAGGAAGCTGGAACACTGGTTTCTCAGTGTGATGAAGATAAAGACGGACATCTTAGCTTGGTTGAAGTTTTTCGCAACGTTGCTAAAATTGTCAAAACTAAATTTTATGATATAGATCTGTATTTCCATGCAAATCAGCTGCATAGCTGACATGATATTGTTTATTATGTCTGGAATTGTTGTGATAAAGAGCGGATGCTGCGGAAAAGTTTTGCGAATTTTCTGATTTGTTTATTGCATGGTTTACGTGAATGTTTTGTATGTGGGAAAAGGGATTCTGTTTGAATCAATCTGAAGCTACAGATTCTAAATGCGGAAACACATTTTAGTTATATTTAAAGGAATAATGGCAGTATTTTCTGCGTATAAAACGTGGCAGAGCAGGTGGATTTGTTTTATTATTTCCGGGCTAAAGGATTTCTGCACGGAAGGTTCTACTGAGAGCTTGAAGAGTGTTTCTGATAATTTGCAGTGCTAGCACTTGTTTTTTGTAACATGTGCGGAGAGTGTAAAACAGAAGTTTTGAAATCTGGTTTTGCAAACTAAAATGCTAATTTACGGAAAACTAGGGAGAAAATATGGGTTCTTAGCCTGCATCTTCTTCGACGTGGCACTATTATCGTTAGCTCAAGTGTTGGATTTCGGGAGTATAAAAGCAAGATCGTTTGCGTAAGCGCTTATCCAGTATCGATTGAGATTTGTCGAAGAAGCAATAGTCTTTAAAAATTCAGTTACCCTAAACCTAGGAATATATTTTAGAAATTGTAGAGGGTTTTTTCCTGAATACTGAGAGATTTTCTGCCTTCTCCTGGCTCCATCTGGCCGCTATCATGAAAGCACTTTCGTTTGTCCTACTCCTGTGTGGAGGTTGGCTTTGCTGTGTGATTAAAGCGGAGGAGGAAAGACCGAGAATTAGCGGAGGGGTTGTGGCGTCCGTCAAGGACGTTCCCTGGCAGCTAGGCTTGTTTAGGTCCCGCAACTTTGAATGTGGAGCGGTACTCATACATTCAAGATGGGCACTCACCGCGGCGCAATGTGTCATTGATTACGCGGAAAACCCGGATTTGTACACACTGAAGGCTGGTCACTTGTTCCGAGATGAAGTTGGCCATACGGGGTTTGAGCAGGAAGTGAAGGTTGAGAGAATTATCGTGCATGTTGCGTTTGATAACGTGACTGAAAGGAACGATATCGCATTGCTTCAGATTACTGACTCGCTTAAGTTATCGAATTATGCCGCCCCTATCCTGATTTCATCGAGGAAGGATCTTCTTGGAGGTAACGCATATATGGCTCTTTAGAAGTGAAGTTATAACTGTGTTAGTTTTCTTCGAAGTTACCGTTTGGTGAGTTAATTTGTCTTGTGGTTTGGTTTTTTTCAGCGACCGCTGTTGTCTCTGGCTGGGGAAGTGTCACACCGGAGGGAAACGGGACATCGCCGATTCTCCGAGAGGTTACCGTTCCCATTGTGCGAGACTCGATCTGTATTACTCAAGGACCAAAACCGTACGACCCGAAGGTTAACATTTGCGCCGGAGGTCTCGGGAAGGATGCTTGTGATAAAGATTGTGGTGGACCGTTGACAGTTAATGGGGAACTTGTTGGTATCGTTTCACACCGCACAGTCCCTTGTGGAGACTACGGAGTGTACGTTAGAGTGTCTTATTACCGGGAATGGATTGATGCGATGCGGTCCAGCAGCAGGATGGATGCCTAGAGGGCGTGCATGTCAGAGATGGAACTGGATAGTTTGCTCGTGGGGGGAATATTTGAATATAATTGGCAAGGAATTGACGAATTTTTGGAAAATTGTTTTTATTCATTATTAGTGGTTGAATTATTGTTGAAAGTTATTGATTAAGTATTTGAAATTAATTGACAAATTATTTTAAATTATTGACAACTTATGCAAAAATTATTTAAAACTTAGCAAAAATTTCTTTAAAAATAAGCAAAAATTTCTTTAAAAATAAGCAACAAATTCTTTAAAAATAAGCAACAAATTATTTAAAAATAAGCAACAAATTCTTTAAAAATAAGCAACAAATTATTTGGAAAATTATCGGCAATTAAATTTAAAAACTATTGGGAAACTGTAGTAAAACTGTAAAAAAAATGATGAATTCAGAGCAAATAAACAATGCAAGCTACGTTCATATGATCAGTATAGAGAGGATTCGATATTATTGTACAAAGGATGACTTGTGGCCACAGGTGGGAGGCAAAGGTAATTGCACTTGAAGCTTAATGATGTATCACATAAGTTAATGACTAGGAAGTAACGCATCTCATTGAAAAGTACTTAGTAACAACGGTAACAAGTGAGACGTGTGTTACTGTAACTGACAGACAATGGACCTGTCACTCTATAACACAGACACCTGTACGTTCCTCCCTCTCATTTAATGCCGTTACTCGATGATTACTATATAATATGGGGGTGTAAATCATGAAATATTGTTTCACATGTTACACTTTTGTGAAAAATATTAACGTTTTGAAAGCACAGAATTTTACAGGTGTTTCACGGATGACGGAGAGGTGCCGCTCCAGATTGAGCGACTGTGAAATTGTCTGATAAGCCTCACAGACCTTTAAGGGTCGCATTGCACGCCTGGATGCGGAGAGTGTTTGACACAAAAGACGCGGCTAGGCACAAGACAGAGGTGACGCTGTCACTCATTCAGCCCTTGATTCTTTTAATCGTCCCGGGGGTATTTTTGATTTAAATCCGGCGACCTTGTAGATTTGTTATCAACCTCGTCCTGGCTTAACTTTCCTTTCCTTGGCTCTTGTGTCCTGTGCTGTCTTGTATTATCCGACGTTAGAAGTTGATGTAATCTGGTGCTTGTACTTGCAATGGAATTGACTGGAGTGAGATGTACATCTGTATGTACGTACCGTGATTTAGTAGCTGTCTCAGCCAAAATCCTGGAGCTACAATTGACTAAATTTAACTTTGAATGCAAGGTATAAATAGGGTTTTGTGAAGATGTTTCTTTGAGTGGCGCTGGAAGTTGAGCTGGCTCGGGATTGTAGCAAAATCTTGAAGGGATTTGTGAGGAACAACAAGTGCGGCAGGTTGCTCAGTTTCAAAGGGAGTGAGACAAAATGGAACTGGCTCTGAATGCTAAGCGTGTGATCCATGAGTATCTTGCGGTAAGTGGGTTAAGGATGAGTGAGCAAGAAGTAGAGGCGGTCGTCTTGGAGATGACTGCTGCTGGAGAAAGTGCAAGTGAGAGTGAGAGGTGAGGAGCTTCGGAAGGAGCACTGGATTCATTTCATCTTTGAGCAGGGGAGGATGCAGAGATGCGTTTCTCTGGGAGCGGGTCAGGAAGACGATACGAAGTGGTTGATTTTGTTATTGTGTGGACCATCTTTTAGATGTGCTCTGCCGGCTTGGCTCCGTTCTTAAAAGTGTGGATATAAATACTTTGTTTTGAATTAATTATTGCTCAAGGGCCTTTGATCTAGAGGTTGGTGTAAACAAGGAGAGAGAAACCTTAGTGTTATCTTGTTCCCTTGAAACCCTAATTATTTATAGGAAGTTGTTATCAAAAGAAAGTTTGGGTCGGAGATAGCGAGTGAGTGAGTGAGTGAGTGAAGCTTGTCAAGAGTTCCTACGTTGGGAATCTACTAAATCAACTAGTTTTAAGTGCGTGGGAATTTTAATTCCGTCTCAGTTACCAGTGATGAGGAAGCTAACCATGGAGAGGGTGCACATGTTATTGTTTTTGTTGTTGTCAGTGGCAACGGGGTCTGTGTGGCTATTCCTGTTCGGGGATGCTCCGGCAGGGTTGGATATTTTTACAAATTCGGGTATCGTGAGAGGGACGTCGGGGATTTCGAGGGATGGAAGGGGATTTTTTGCGTGGAAGGGGATACCGTATGCGAAACCGCCGGTTGGGAAGCTTCGGTTTGAGGTGAAATAATAAAAGGATTAAAATTTAATTTGAATAAATTAAGAAAGTATTTAATTTGTAATTAAAATAAAATGGTAATGTTGGTTTAACAGGATCCGCAACCCATTGGAAAATGGACGGGAGTTTGGGATGCTACGAGTTATAGTTGCTGGTGTGCTCAAGCGTATTCTATTGTTCCGGCTATTTTCGGGTCTGAGGTATGATTGGCTATATTCAAATTAAATATGAAAGATGCTTGCAATTTTGAGATATTTTGATGATGAACGTCTGAAAGTTTGTGTTTTAAAATGTTAATATTTTTGCAGGATTGCTTGTACCTTAACATTTATACACCAAAGGTAAATAAATAATTTTCGGGAGGGTTGTGAGCTGTTTAATAGGAAGCGCCATCTGGTGTGAGTTTGGTGGCACTGAAATTCGCAAAGGAGGAATTGCGGAGAAAATAATTATATAATTGAAATTATAATGGATTGGGAATTAATTTAATTTTTAATTTTATTCAGCTCTATGGAGATTTCACGTTGCCATCTAAAATGCCAGTTGTATTTTACATTCATGGAGGAGCTTATGCATTTGGAGGTGGGATTGAGCAAGGACCAGATTTTTTTATGGATGAAAACGTAATTCTTGTAACTTTAAATTACAGGCTTGGGATTTTTGGTAAGTGGTATGAATTGTTTTGAAACAGGTTTTCTGAAGATAGTAAAAAATAAAATTGGAGGTATTTGTGAAAATTTTGAAAGCATAATTATTAATTTAATGATTTTTCCTTATTCCGTTCCATCAGGATTTCTCAGCACTGGAGACACGGTGGTTCGTGGGAATATGGGACTCAAAGATCAACTTGTAGCGCTAAAATGGGTGTACAATAATATTCATCATTTCGGTGGCGACCCCTATATGATTACACTAGCTGGGGAGTCAGCAGGGTGAGTTGGTAACAATTATTCCCGCTTTGAAAAAAATTAAATAATGGAATTAAAATTTTAATTTAATTTTAATACAGTGGCGCTAGTGTTGTCTATCAAATGGTAGCTCAGAAAGCTAACGGACTGTTCCACCGTGCAATGGCTCTAAGCGGGGCGGCTGGAAGTTCATGGTCGCTGATTAGTCCCGAGAGAATGCGGAGGAAAGTACTGGAAGTTGCAAAGCGTGTGGACTGTCCCACGTTTGACACGCGGGCTTTGGTTCGCTGTCTTAAGAAATTGCCAACGCTGACGATACTGCAGGCGATTAAATTTGATTCGGTAGGTTTGGAGTGGGACGCTGATGGATGGATTATTATGAGAGGTGTAATTATGCGTTTCGTGCTAACTGATTGATTAATGAGTGCAGGCAAATTCGTACCTGTTCTCACCGCATTTGGACGGGGAGGTGTTTGTACCCACGGTGGAGGTTGTAAAAGATGGTGAAACATTTCTGGACAAGAATCCTCTGGAAGCTTTCAGAAGGCAAGAGGTCTACCAGGTTCCGATGATGATTGGCATGATGGCAGATGAAGGATTGTTGGGCTCGTTGGGTGAGTTTTTTTTAAAATATTCCGTAGGTGTAATTTTTTATTGTTCACCTGGAGAGAAAGATTGTTAGGTGTTCAAGGATCTTGGTATTGTGGGAAACAAGGAATGTGGATAAAAAAAAAGTTGTTTGTAAATATATATCGAATTTGCTAATTATTTTCCCTTTCAAACAGCTTTTTACGCAGACACGAGGAACATGGAAATATTTGAGAGGGACATGATTGGAGGGATTAAGAAGGTGTGCGCGCTGCCAGAAACAACACGCGAGGAAGAAGCGCGGAGCAATGAAATGGCGAGGATGATACGGAATTTCTACTTCCCGCCACATGCGTATTTGAGTCTGGATTCAAAGCTAAAACAGTTTACGAAACTATTTTCGGATTGTTTTTTCAACTATTATGTTCATGAAGCAGCGCAAGCTTATAGATTGTACGCACCTGTACACATGTACCTGTATACCCGGGATAAAGGGCCGTCGTTGGCGCCGATACAGGTCGGGGTTCGCGGGAGGATTTTTCGGATTGTAGAGGGCCTTGTGTCTGCTGCAAGGTTTTTGTTCCTGGAGAGGGTGGTGGGGAAGCGGGTTGTGCATTCTTATGGTAAGATACTTGTTAGTTTTGAAATGAACTCCAGGAATGAAGGAGAATGAAGGGAGATGAGAGCCTAATTGTGTTATTAATTAATTAATTTTAATTCAGGTGTGAGTCATGCGGATGATATTTGGATGATGTTCCCGCTTCAACCTTTGGATTTGTTTAAAGTTGATCAAACGCATCCCGGGTATTCGTTTTCTAAGGATTTTGTCAGATTACTCGTGGAATTTTCAATGAGAGTGTAAGTTGAAAAATATGAATGATTGCAGTTTTAGCTGAATTTGGCGCGGGATAATTAATTTTGAAAATTATGTTTTACAGAGAGCCGCTCATGTTTCGAGGAGAGCCGTTTGCTCAAGCTCCAAATACGAGAGATTGTCCGCCGATTCTTAGCGTTAACGATACACCAAGCATTATTCCGGATCCGTTTTCGAAACGATTGCATTTTCTTAGTTCGATAGGTTTGAAGTAGTCTTGTTTAGATGTTTGTGCTGTTTTTGTTTAGGTTGTTACTTGATAGATGGCGTAAGGATCTGCGGATTGATGGAAGCGGGAAATTGAAGACTGGTGTTGCTCTACTCTAGTGGTGTTAATAATGTAGAATTAAGACTGCGATAAGAGGTCTGTGAATAAGCTGCCATTTTAGTTAGGTGGCCGGTGGGAGGAAAGAATAGCGGCTGAGACACTCAGTTAGTGCTATGAAATAAATCGATTTTCTAAAAGTGCGCGTTTAAAATGAAAATGCTCTTAACTTTGGCTAATATGATTGCGAAAATGTACATGCAGTCATTCATGATCGAGTTCTTAATGTTCCATATGTTTTATAAATGGCCCATGACGTTTTTATTATTAATCTGGAAATATTTTAGTTATAAAAGATTCCTGGAGTACTGAGAGGATTGAGGTTATCATGAAAATATCGCATTAGTTTCAGTGGCTGTGAACACAAGGTTTCGTAATGAATTAGTTAGTGAAGTATTTTTAGAGGATCGCTTTTACAAATGGGGGGGAAGGAGGGGTTGCATGCAGTATCGTTAATTGTAAGATCAATGAGGTGCATCTAAAAGGCATTGAATTATAAATAGCTGAATATGTGACTGGAATATGTGACTATTCTGATGCAATTAACCGGAGCGGAGATATGAATATATATTAGATCGATCCTCGCAAATTGTCGTTATGAGTTTCACAAAGTTGCTAATGAAGTGTGTATCGTAAATGATACAGAATAGGTAAAGCTAGCATGGGATTTGGCTAATTAAGGAGTTTACGTTTTGTTGGAGAAGTAGTGTTTCGCAAGCGTGTGTGGAAAGAAGTTGGTTTTCCTATGGCTTCTTGTTTATCCCCTAAGCAGTATTTAGATCGATAAATACTTAATTATGCCAGTTAATTCCGTTAGTTTGAAACTGCATTTCGAAAAAATATTTGGTGGTACACGTTTGAGAGATTGTTATAGTTAAATGAACATTAAGAAACATCATTAACTCCAGTAAGTATTTGATTAAACGGACGTCAATACTGCCAAATAGAGTTTTCCAATTAAAGGGAAATAAAACTTAATTACATGGATTTCCGATTAATGATAACTGTAGCAAAACTGGATACCATTTTCTGATATGCGTGAACACATGACATGACGCTGGTAACTGGTTTGCTACACTTGTTCTGACGAATCGTAACAGCCAGTGCTCCAAGCCGTCGAAGCGTCCAAAGATCGAGATTTTAAGAATGAATCCAAAGTTTTTGAAATCCTATAAACGGTTACTAAAATTTAGTTTCCGGTATTATTTTTTCTTATTCGAGTGGAATCCTGAGAAGAATCGCTACAGACTAACGGAATCAAACATCAAACTGGTACTCTACTTTCTCAAGTGTATTTTCTTTTTAATTTACTTTCTCTTCCAGTTAACTAATGTGCAGCTAGGATTCCTGCGAGGCGACAAAAAGTATTTTACGAGTACCGTTGTAATTGACCTGTTCTGGGTATTTTTATCTTCCATATCAGTGTGGTATCATTGGGTATTTTTACTACAGCGTAACAGCTATTTGTCAGCCCTCAATGCGATTATCCGCCAGCCGTTCTCTAAAGGCAAGTTTAAATACGTGCGTAATTATTTCGTAGCCGAGATGAATTCTGGGCCGAGGGGCGATGTATTGACTTGGCTTGGATTTTTCTTACAGAAGTTAAGATGCCAGATAGTTGGAGCATGAAAGCATCAAAAATGATGATGGGGTCTTACATTCTGGTTTGGCCGGGCGTATGCTGTGGAAATACGAGCATGCTGTCTGCTCTTTTCTTTGTTAGTTCACACCAGTCCCGGTATATGTTTTCCCTTTTGCCGGAAGCGGCGCAGAGGGAGCTGTGGATCTTTTGCGGTTTCTACTTATTTGAGGCCTATGTTTTGTCAACGTCTTTCCTGCTTTTTCTCTACACCATCTTGAAAGCGCTCATTTATAGTATAATGACAACAGAGCAGCTGCATGAACAAAGGTATTTTCTGAGCATGCAAATGAGTTGTATGTAAAATGTGTTGAATAGGCCCTAGGTGGCACACTGATCAGTTTTAATTTCAAGCAGAGAATCGTGGAAGAAGATAAAGTCGGATGTTTGCACGACAAGGAAGGTCAAGGAACAGGCTTTGGCAGCATGTTTTCTGGAATACAATCGGATTCGAGTTCTGAATGGATGGTACAATAGTGAATACAGTTTGGTTTTTTCGTCACACTGCATTATTAGCCTGGCGTTGTGCCACGTAATAATGAATTACTGCGTCCTTCGACTCCATCATATCTTACCTATTCCCACACTGTGTATGTTTATCTTTTGGGCAATGATACTGTTTCCGTTCAATGGCGCGCTGATTCTAATAATGGCGGACGTTGCATCGATATCGGAAAAGCTTGTGACCTTGCTGAAGAGCGACTTGCCGTTAAGGGAACTCCGTCGGCTAAAATATGTCAGCCCTGTCGGTATTCAACGAGGGAAGAATACTCGGAAATTGGACGCTTTGATTACTGTTTTACTTGTTTGTAGATGCTCAAAGTCGCTGCTGCTAATGTGCTGAGCTGTGGAGAAGACGGAGAATAAAATATAACTTGTAGCTAACATTTAAATAAATTAAAATTAGGAATAAGAAGTCATTTAATTTGGAATTTCTTGGTGAAAAAAGTATGTTGGAACATAATTTGTATTTTTTATTTATTTATTAATTACTTATTAAGTTAAAAGAAAAAATATACGGTTCAAAGATTCTTCAATTCATTTCTGCGTATTTTACCGATGGGATCCTTTGGAATAGCATTCAACATAACAATCCCTCCTTTGAGCTGTTCGTGTTTAGCAAGTTTGGTTTCAAGAAATCCGTTGAGCTCTTCTACCGTCAGGCTTGCATCCTTGGGAACAACAAAAGCCTTAGGGAGTTGACCTGCTCGCTGGTCTGGAATGCCCACTACTGCTGATTCTTTTATTTTGGGATGCGTGTTGAGATAGCTTTCGATAAGGCTTGGCGATACCTGAGGAATAGACACTGTTTGAATTTACCTTAAATTTTTATGATGTTGCTGAAAATCAGGCGAAGACACATACCTGTAAACCTTTGACTTTAATTAGGTCTTTAATTCTGTCGGTAATGTAGAAGAAGCCGTCTTCGTCGTAATAGCAGATGTCGCCCGTGTGTACCCAACCGTTTGAATCAATGGTGGCGCTTGTTGCTTCGGATTGGTTCATGTAGCCTTTCATGATCTTTAATTGAAGATGATTGTGGTAGAAAATCGAGAATCGTTCGAAGCATATCTTGGACTTACTTGACAAAGCTTACCTGTGGTCCCATGATGAGCATTTCACCTTCTCTTCCGGCTTCCATAGCGGCTCCATGAGAATCGACGATTTTAGCATATGTGTTAGGCATGAGCTGTCCAATTGATCCAGGTTTTTTATTTGTTTGAGATAGTGGCATACCATGGGTTAGTCCTACTTCGGACGTTCCGTAAAGATTCTGGAGGAAGATTTGCTGTCCGAATTTCTCGAAGAACCGTTCACGGACTGCAGGTGAAATGCATGCTCCGCCACTTGTAACAGTGCGAGTATGCGTCAGGTCATCCGATTTAACATTTTCGTTCGTACCGCAATAATCGAGTAACTGAGAATTCATCGTTACCATTGCAGGCTGAGGATTTAGAAAACATAGAGGGGAATTAAGTTTTTAAATTGCAAATATTTATAATTTAAAGTTGTCGAATTATTATTTAAAATTATGTGTTCATACGTTCAATTTTAGCAGCAGGGAGATTTTACCTTGTAATCATGAAGACATTTCTGGAAAGCTGTCGGATCAAACTTTGGCAGCGTTATCACTTTTGCACCGACCAGTGACGCCATCCTTAGGATACATACGTTTCCGTAACCATGATACATGGGTGCTATGCAGAAAGCAGTATCGGTTCCGTAATCGTAAATGTTGACTGAGGGGTCTAGAGCTTGGAAGGACTGAGATAAAACGGATTTATGCGTATGCATGACCGGTTTGGGTGGACCTGTTGTTCCACCTGACCAGAAGATAAGAGCGCCATCTTCCTCGAAATTCACATCGCTGCCGCGAGGGAAGCTGGTGGCGCTATCGTCTGTTTTTAGCATTTCGTTGAAGCTATGGCAACCGTCGGGCAGGGGTCCATCGCCAGTTGAGATTACTAGTTGTAGTAAGTGACCTTGAGGGTATTGTTTTATTTTGACCATTTCGGGAGCCAAGTCTGGGGATGTTATGACGGCCTTAGTGCGGGTTTGCGCCATCATTGCGGCGAGTCGCTCTGAAATTTCAAAATGAATATGATTAGCATGCTTTTATTCGATTGTAACGGTTTTGTGTGAAATGTTTTGCGATTAATAGCAGAACTGTTGCTCCAACTGAACACTAGAGGGCGTGTGCTTACCTGCAGGCAAAAGTGGGCTGAGAAGATTGGCAATGAGGCCTGCTTCCAGCAAACCGTAAAAAGCTATAGCGAAAAGTGGAGAATTGGAGTGAAGAATGCCGACTACATCCCCCCGCCGCAGTCCGGTTTGGTAGAGGGCAGCAGCAAACTTTCTGCTAGATTTAAAAACTTGGTTGTGTGTAAGCTGAATACCGGTGACTGCACATTCCTGAAATCGATATCAAGTAACGGTATAAAAACAGCGTTATCGTTACTGGGGAATCAAATCAAAAGTTAACCTTACGAAAGCTATTTGGTCTGCCCAAGGACGAATGACGGAACGGATATACTCAACCAGAGTTACATCACGTGGAAACATTATTTCAGCAGTAGGGGGAGCTACAATGTACGGATCCCGGATAGGCTGCTGTGGTTGAGGGGGAGCATACTCCCGCGCAGCACTTGTACTACTGCATTTGCAAATTTGAAAACGGATGGGAAGGAGTGGAATCCGTTTTAAAAGTTTGCTACCCAAAAATCTTATTAGCATTGTGTTTGAAATTGGATCTGCAGTCTAACAATAGGGTTGACAGCAACCTTTGAAGCCAGCTCTCTGGTTGTGACTGTCAAGTTTTTCTTGGGGTTCAATATTTTTGTAGCCTGAAAATTATTTGTACGCTGGAACTACGCAGTAAGAGTGAGGTATTTTTACGGTACAACTTTTTGTTTACATCAGTTTAGGTTTGTTGCTTCAGATTCTGAAGCATATAACAATACGGTATAAATTAATCCGCCTTAAGCCAGAATGATACATGCTGTTTGTCTTGTATAATACAATTACGTGGCTTTTCTCAAGGAATAATAGTTAAAAAAATCTGACCGGTTTCGAAGACAAGAAACAAGTATGAAGGTAACAACATGAGACACCGCAATTGATTTAGATGTTGGAATGGAAAATAGGAACACGTCATCAGACTGGAATGGTTTACATAATTGCGAGATTCTTATAATATTTACGACTAGACAGGAGCAAGAGTAAAGATTTGAATCTTTTCTGGTTCTGGAGAATTAATTAAGTATTTCTATAGCTGAGATTCGGGAGTGCATACAGTACATCAATCTGCTATGAAGACGAGTCATGTGACTTGAAACTATCTCAATGTTCTTGAAACTTTAATAATCGTAAGAGCATTGGGTTGAATAAAGATTTGCGATTTTTTTAAACTGCATTGTGCATGCACAACTGTCTGGGTTTTTAAGATCATCAACGAAGATGCATTACTGCCTTGTTTGGTTTTGCTCTTACACCTTTTCTTATCACTGTACGTAGCGTTTCGTTTGAAAAGCATTTGATAAGTTTGGGTCATCGTGACCTACAGGTTGATTGAAAGTACCGGCTATTTGGAGATTAGATTCCTCATTAGGACAATAGGCTAACTTTTACCGTCGAGGAAATGAAACAATGGAAAGGTACTGGATTCGGTGATTAATCAAAATACAGCGTCTGATAAGTTGGTAAATTAAGCTGGATGTAGCAATGAGCATGTTCATTTAATTATATTACATTTGTACCACTTAAGCGTGTTATTCGTCTGAGAGTAGGTCGGACAAAGCGAACAGTTTGCTAAAGGCTTTCGTAGTGACATTTTCCCGTAAATTTGTAATGTATCCTGTGTTAAACTAACGAGAATTACAAGGAAAATGCCAATACTGAGGCTAAGGGCGCTTTTATTTTCGCTGTTGGCCCCGCTTGCGTGCGGTGTTATCATTGAACGGACGGAAAATGTTTCTGGAGAGGATTTTGTAGTTTCATGGATCGTTGATACTGAAAAGGACACGATTGAGTTTACGGTTGTGGCGAAAACAACGGGATATGTGGGTTTCGGGATTTCCCCAAGTGGGACAATGACAGAGGCGGATATAGTGATTGGAGGAATCGATAGCGAAGGTGTTCCATATTTCAATGTAAGCCGATGGAACCAATTGATGAGTCTATGTGCATTAGAATAGCAGTGATAATGAATTCAGATTCGGATAGTTAGGATATATGTATACGTATGATAATTTTGTGGTTTGAATTTAGGATCGATACAGTTTTAAGCATGGAATTCCAGCTATCGACGAACAACAGGACTGGTTTTTGATTTCGGCAAACGAATCTGATAGCCATATGACACTTGTATTCAACCGAAGTTTGATCACTTGCGACCCATTGGATGTATCGATTCTGGTGAGTCTGAAGTATTGTTTGACCTTTTTGAGATAGTATTTAATGGGATCCTTCGTCGAAATACCAAGAAATTATGAACCTTGAGGGAAACACGTGTAATGTCTGCTCCTAGGATGACGGTTTCACTCATTTCATTTGGGCCATGGGAGGGAATGATACTGTAAGTAAACATGCTTCAGAATCCCGGGGGTTCTACAGCGTCTATATTTTGGATCCGCCGGCTCCTATAACCGACACTTCAACGTAAGATTTTACGGTCAATTATAACTTCTGGAAAAGTGTCAGGGTCTGGATATCTAACGAAGCTTTAAAAAATATTGCAGATTTGAACCTTGGGATATGTTTGTCCAAACCCCAATACCTGCTCGAGATACTTCGTACTGGTGCACGGTGCACAAGACTCCGACTGATTTCGTCACGAAGCGGCATATTGTTGGAGTAAGTGTTACGTGGACTTACTACAGATCAATAAAACATCGATGGATCCAGTGAAACACCAAGTAAAAAACAAAGGATTTTGTGACTTATTATAGGGTGTGATTAACTTTTTTTATTGCAGTTTGAAGTGTTGTTGAATTCGACGGAAGCGCTCTTGCACACCCATCATTTGACGGTTCATCACTGCCCCGTTACTCCTGGAAGCCCAGAAGAATCGCTACTGGACGCTGCAGTAGGTACTTCTGAAGAATGTTACGATTCGGAGACAATTATTGATTTGTTCAGCTTGTGTAGGAATTATTTTTACGTTTGGGCTAAAGGTGGCAAGGTAATTCCGAGGTTCAAGCTAATTGTCTAAAAGCAGTGTCCAGTGCCTCATCAGTTAAAGAAGCTTTATCTTAATCTTGCAGCCATTGTTCTTACCTGAAAACGTAGGCATACCGATTAACGATAAAAACGTATCGGAATACTTTATCTTGGAGATTCACTATGACAACCCTGATTCTTTGGATAACGTTAGCTACCCTACTGGAGTGAAGTTCCATACTACAAAAACTCTTAGGTGAGGCCTTCGATCATGTTTTTATTCTTGGTCCGTTTATATAAACGTAGCGTAGTCAAAGCTTATAAGAGGAGACGCGTGTAAACATATTTTAATCTACAGACCCATCGACGGAGGCCTCCTTCCAATTTTCCGATACACTACAAGCGATTTCGTGATTCCACCAAATGCTAGCGATTTTGTGGTGAACGCTCATTGCAGCCACGAATGTACGGCCGCTGGTGTGCCGGCAGAAGGGATAAAGGTCTTCAATGTCCTCCTTCATTCTCATTTAGCAGGTGAAGTGAAAGACTTTACTCCGTTTTACGAAATGAAGCTTAATGTATTTGGGTTCGGTTGTTCGGAACGTTGTGATTTGTGAACTGTAATGATTACATAGGCAGAAAAATGAGGCTGAGACAGTTCAGAAACGGTAAGGAAATGCCGTGGGTTCTTAATGACGAACATTATAACTTCGACTACCAGCAAAATCGGCCGCTTTCTGTCGAACGAGATATTTTCCCCGATGATCAGTTAACTGTCGGTAAGAGAATCGTTGAATAGCGGAGTATAGGGCCTAGATTTGCTCACATATTTCGAAAATAAGTAGGGCTATCGATTTTTGTGTTTCAGAATGCACGTACGAAACACTGGGCTACGATAAACCTGTATGGGGTGGACTGTCTACGCGGCACGAAATGTGCGAAGCGTTTTTGATGTACTACCCAAGGATGGAGCTTAACAACTGCGGGTCGGGGTTTTGGGAACGTGATGCTCTCGTTCTTAAGTATGGCATTGAAGAGTTTTGCAAGTATGCTATTTTCGATACCGTAGTTCAAAATAATTCAGTTCTGAGAACTACATTCAAATCAAAATGATTTTATTCTTCTGCAGTGATACTGAAATTGTATGCAAACCAGAGGAACTTGCTGGTTTGACGTTCATGGAAGTTCTGGAAACCAGGGTGAACTGGACTCAGGCACTGATTGACATAACAGAAGATGTAACATTTAATAGCCCTCATGACGCTTTTTGCAGTGGCGTAGAAACGACTAGTAGGTCACACAGAAACAGCGCGAAGCAGCTTCATAGTCTGCATAAAAAGGCAAAAGCCGTTCCAGAAGGCATGGTCGCATATCCGGAAAACTATACGCCTTACATGCCGCCTAATCCAGAAGCTAAATGTACCGGAAGCGTGTCACACCTTAGCACGTTACTCTCAGTCTTCATAATGTTTTTGTGGTTGGTAAACAAGCTTTAAGTTAGTCTGTAGTGGATAACATGAGTAGCGCCCTCTGCTCTGGAATGTTTGCGTAACAGCTTAACTGACTCGAATAAACACATGGTAATACACAATAGTAGAATTTGAGTAGTTTAGTTAATTTCTACATCGGTAATTTTTCGCTAAAACGGCTAGTTATTATGATAAAGCTAAAGCGCCGGGTCGTCAATTTATGAAATCATGTATCGATTTTAATAAAATCAGTATCCGAGGGAATTCTTCGTTTGAGTTTGACTGCCCTAGTTGGAAGATTTACGAATTTTTTGCAAAAGTTGAGTTAAAATTGTGATCGCAACTATGTTTAAATGCTTTTACATGTTGAAGCTTCAGCCGGGTTGTTAATAAAATAAGTTTTACATAATAAATAAATAAAAAAATTCAATAAAAAGCTGGCAGTAATGCAAGCAGATCTCTTTGGAAGTTTTTAAAAAAAAACTGGAGGAATTTCACCAATATATGAAAATTCTTGCATTGAGTGACAGCTTGAAATAGAACATTATAAATACAGTAGGCAAAAAATGTATGTAAACATAAGAAGAGGGAGTAAATAAGCTGGTAATTTATTTTAAGTCATGATTTTAATAATCTGTTCTAGATTACGAGTGGGATAAAACTGATCCGCACATCCTTCTACACAAATCTAACCTTGATGAAAGCCATCCATAAAAGTCAACGCTTGAAGTCTTAATAAACAATGCCTTGGTGCTACTGGCGGACGCTGCAGATTAGAGGGACATTCAGTAGCATTTTACAGCTTCTCAGAAGCTTTTGAGTTTATCTTGTATTTAATTGTCTTGGTTAGTATCTGATAATTGTTTTAAAATTTACCAAGATAGGGATGCTAGATTTATTGACTATTTTGTCTGGAATCTCTTGAGTGTATTGTTTTAGTCTCATCAGAAAAACTTAGCTTCCCGCAGTGTCTCTGGAAGGTGTAAACTAATTAATTACGATTTTAACTGAATTAGCTCCTTGTTTGTGTCATTTTGACTTAAGAATTTGACTAAGTGTAGGCTAGTCTAGTCACCATGGCGACAAAGTAAGTATTATTTATTTTTTATACGAAGTAAAGAATACAATAGCGCCATATGGGTACGGTTTAAGTTTAAGTACACAGGATGAGGTAAGGTTAAGGTACGTGTCAAGGTAAGGTGGGGAACGTTTGGAAACTGTCGTATACGTAGGATGGGCGTTACTCCGATGTAATTAACGGTAGATGATTTTCAGCTTTATGTACTGTATATAATATATACCTTTTGGATCATGTTAGCTTAGCGTTAGGCGGATAGGTGGAGCTATAAGTTAATTCGGAGAAAGGTAGAGAGGGCAGGCGCTGAGTTTGTTGGCGATTACTAGCGCTATTATAGCTTTGAAATGTGTGGCATGCGCATTATAGTAGACAGGCTAGGAGAGTATTTTGAGATTTCCAAGGTAAACATTTCCAAGGGCTACGTGGAAATTGAGATAGCGAACAAAGTAGCACAGGTGCTTGTTCAGGTAATCACGTGGAATCGATGTGATCTTTTGCCGCAAGCTTGGTTGCGGGATTCCCGGAGATGTATGTTTGCAAACAATACGGCGGTAATTACAAGCTTGGTCGGGTGAATATAGAAGCAACTCACAATTATAATTAGGGTAAAGCTTTTGGAAAGTACAGTAGTTTCTTCGTATATGACACTTGAATAGATTGAAATGATTTTCCCAGATTTGAATACACAATATCAATTACCGGGTAGTCTGATTAGGATTGAAATATGCATGGATGAATTAATTGTGCTTGAGCTTTAAACCAAGTGAAATCAGATGTGAGGCATAATACGCAATCGGATGAAGTGAAAATTATTAACTTTTGCAGGAAAAAGAAGTTAGCAGTAGCTGGAGGATTTGCTTGTGCTTTGGCAATCATTATCGGCGTTGTGGTCTGGCAAGTTACGAAAGACGATGATGAAGCAAAGGAAGTGGACGCAGCGCCATCTGCCTCACCCATGGGAGTTTACTCGCGAGCTGCTATTAGCTGCGACTCTCCGGTTTGTGCAAGCATTGCAAGGTAACTGGTACTTCTGCTGATTTGAAAAGTTTATAATGTGTTTACAGTTGTTATGCAAGTTTAGGTGAGGTCAAGATTTTATGGAAATTATAGAAATATTCTGGAAGTTAAAAACGGAACGGTGGCAGACGCTGCGATCGCTGCGCTCTTGTGCATGGGAGTTCATCATTCCCAAAGCATGGGTATTGGAGGCGGATTCTTTGCCGTTTACTATAACCGAGAGAGCAGAAGTTCAGCGGTAAGAGGGACAACGAAATGGATGGTTTTTATCTAATGAGGCCGAATGAATGAACAATGATGTTTGTAACAGATTCTCAACGCTAGAGAAAAAGCACCTGCGGCGGCTACGCAAGACATGTTTGAAGGTGATCCAGGCAAATCTCAACGAGGAGGCCTTGCAGTTGGTGTGCCGGGTGAAATGAAAGGATACTGGGAACTTTACAAAAGATACGGGTCTTATAATAAAGGGATTGGACCGACTTGGAGCGACCTCTTGCAGCCAACAATTGAACTTTGCGAGAATGGATTCGTTGTTGATGGACACACGGCGAATGCATTCCAAGGAGAAAGAGAATTTATTTTAAATGAAACTACTCTGGCGGAAATTTTTGTTGACAATTCCACCGGGGATGTTTACAAATTAAACGATACGGTTAAGCGGCCCGTTCTTGCTGAAACGCTCAAGAGAATCGCTGCTAACGAGACTTTTGGAGGAGATCTTTTGTATATGAGGGACAGCGAATTGGCTCAATGGCTCGTAGAGGATCTGCGAAATGATTTTGGAGGGATTATTACTATGGAAGATCTGGAAAATTACAGGTATGTGAAAGCTGGGAAGAAAGCCGATCGGTTTTAGAGATCGTTAGCGTAGAATGGACGCTAAGGTTTGGTAATGAATTTGTTGAAATATATGATTGGTGTTTTTCATGCGCAGCGTTGACATGCCGGATCCGATTACGGTGGAAGTGCATGGAAATCTAACGTTGCACACCGTACCGCCACCTGGGAGCGGAGTTTTGATGGCCTTCATCATGAGACTTCTAAGCACATATGAGCTAAGTTCTGACGTTTTGCGCCAAGATGCCACTGCTACAAGGACGTACCAGTTGATTACAGAAGCGTTTAAACATGCGTACGCTAAGCGAACGATGCTGGGGGATCCAAATCCTGATGTGGGAGACGATAACGTTACGGCGATCGTTACGAAAGTGAGAATTTTGCAGTCGATAGTTTGAATCGGTCAAACAAGATAGAAATACAAGAATGATTTTGAATAATTGTGTACAGCTTGTCGAAGAACTGACGACGAACGGTACGTTCCTGGCTGAAATTAAGGCACTTGTTGATGAAAAATCGACGAATCAAACGTACGAGTATTATGGCGCGGAGTTTTACACTCCGGAGGATCATGGAACTGCACATTTGTCCATTATCGATCAATATGGAAACGCTATTGCAGTAACTAGTACCGTTAATTTGTAGTAAGTACAAGCAGCTTCGATTATTTTCATGTGTAATATCGATGACCGAAAGAGTCTTGAAAGAGAATTGAAATAACGAAACTGTGGGCTTTACTTTAGCTTTGGCGCTCAAATACGCTCGAAAAGGACCGGAATCATATATAACGACGAAATGGACGATTTTTCAGCACCAAACATTACCAATTACTTTGGTGTGCCTCCGTCACCGAACAATTTCATCGTTCCAGGTATCATTAGCTTTCGTTAATCTAAAAATATCTGTAGTGTTTGCAAAACGTGGCTGTGCAAGTTGCAATAAGATTAAGGAACTTTGTGGATATACAGGAAAACGTCCGATGTCGTCCATGACACCATCGATATTTACTGATAGCGATGGAAACGTTCGTCTCGCCGTAGGCACTGCTGGAGGAACCAAGATAACTACTGCAACAGCTTATGTGAGAGTGCAAAAGCCAAAGTTATTTCGTTATCCTTTATTCGTATCGATAAGAGGTTGGGCATAATGTAAGCATCGCTTGATAATGAGATACTTTAATGGCTGATAATGCGTTCAGGTTGCAATGAGAAACCTTTGGTTTGGAAATTCGATTAAAGAAGCTATCGATGCGAGAAGAATTCATCATCAACTGTATCCGATGGAGTTGCAGTACGAAACAGGTTTCCGTCAAGTAAGTATTACTCCTTAAATTTGTAAATTAAGAGTAACAGTTTTCGTAAAATAGTCCTTGAAGATAACCGATTAACTTTTCGATACGTTGTTCCAGACATTCGTCGACGCTATGAAAAATATCGGCCACGTAATGACAAAGACAAACGTAGGCAGTTCGGTGACTTGCGGAGTAGCGCGTGGAGAAAACGGAACTTTGTATGCGAATGCGGATTTCAGGAAGGATGGAAGTATCGACGGATTTTGATAGCATTTTGGACTGATTTTTACCTTTTAAAAACCGTTTGCTTAGTTTGTGATTCATTGTTAGAACGGTATTTAAGATTGAATAATTCAAGAATCGTACACTATAGTGATTTAGTTGTAATTTATTAAGCGTTTTGCGAAATCGGCAACTATTTTATAGAATTTTTGTGGAGGTGTGTTACATACTGTTAATTGTATAGACGAAGTGTGAAACAATTTGCCAAAATATCAATATGGAACGAAAAATTTGAAAACAAAAATTATCCGAAATTGTTGTTGCATAGTTTAAGCATTAGTGAATCTTTTAGCGACTTCACTTCCTCTACACTAGCGCAATCGGCGTGTAATTTTGGTAGCCTCCAAACCAGGGTGGGAGTTGATCTTTAGGAATCTTTTGCCGTAAGGTGGCAGCAATATTGGCTTTATCAGTACTGACAACTATTGCTTGTCCAATTAATTTACCTGCGACCAGACTCACGAGCTGAAGCCAAGTACTCACAAGGAAGTTTGCTGGAATAGGGTCAGTTATTAGTTTCAGTACATTTTAATTAACTTTACCGAAACAGAATTATTAAATCCATCAAAATCAAGGAAACGTACTGTTGACCATGTAGAAATCGCTACGCATGTTCCAAAGATTAAAATCTATCACTTGGGAAGAGAAATATATGCTATGAATACAGTAGCTGGTTTGCCATTAAGATTTTGTATTGCAACATTGCAAGGGAACAGACGCTCTTATTGGACAAAACGGCTTCAGAAATCCATACCTTCCGGAGAAAGAAGCTGGCGCTGAGAAAAGCCGTTAGTGTCAAGGATTATGACGCATTCATCTTCAGCGCCCTCTTTGGTATAGTTTTGGTAGACAACTATATTCCACCAGGATTTTTCGGCACGCTTGTAAAGAATCTCTTTGTCAGTTGAGTTTCCCCTGCTCAGATATTTTAAGAGCTCCCATTTGCCGAATTCGATGATGAAGACTAAAATAAAAAAGTGTAGATGATAGAAAAATTATGTGATAATTTAAAAATGAAACTGCGATTTTCGCGATGATTTCTAGTGCATGTAAATAAATATTTTTTTGAGTAGCCGATAAACTAAAAAAAAACTCGTAATCCCTTCTTCCTTCGTAGTCTTAGCCAGATAAATAGTTTGGCAGGTCTCTTTGGACTTGAGCTGAAAGTGTCCAGTGTTCGATACCGGGTGTCCAATTAGGAAGCTTGAGTGGTAAATCAAAGAATTTTTTTATAATATTTTGAAAGGTTATAGCCTGCAAAAGTTAGTTAAACTTAATTACCCCAAGGGTGACATGAAGGTGGAGTACGGTGATCAGAAATGAATACAGTGGGGTCACAAAAAACGATTTCATGGCAAGTAAATTTAATTCAAGGTTTTGTAAAATAAAGCAGCTGCTGAAAATAACAACAACAGCTCTTTGGGTTACTGAATTTTCCTGGATGCTACCTATTCGACAATATACAGAGAACAGAAACTAAAGAATTATATAAATCTTACAGAATGGGCAAATGCTACGATAACATTGGAGCAGGGTTTTTTCAAGTATTTTTGTAACTTGACGTGAAGCTGAATAAAGTTAGATGCAGTAGAATCTTATCTTTTATCTCAGGCTGAGACTCTCAGTCAAGAATTGGGGACGTGTTTCCAGTTAATGTACTCTGAAAACCAGTTTCCAGTTGACGTTATGTGTACCTTGGAAGTGAGAACTGGAATTATTGGATTAGACAGTGCTGCAAATTCTAGAAATTTTACGTAATTAGAGCAATAGCTGTCGAATAATAGAAAACTAATATGGCGTTTAAGAGGCTTGAATTTTTTGCATTAATTTTTTTTTGTGTTTTGGTTTAATTTTGGAAGTGCAGGGTAGTGTATTTGGAAGCAAATTTAATGTAACCCATCATTTAAAGCCAATTTTTGTGGGGATTTGTAACCATCGAAGCTATAAATATTTTTTTATGAAAAGGAAATAAAAATTAAGTCTTAAGATGGCGCCCTGGACTAGTGGCGCTCACAGGATACTAGTAGCATCGTAAAATCCTTCAACTGGGATTACTACATATGTGCAATACGTATTCCTGCTTTGATTTCTTTCGCTTTGCATTACTTGTAGATTATGCTTGGACGGTCATCAATCTTGTCAATGTCACCTTTTCATGCTTGTGAGTTCGTGACCTGAACTGTGGGGTTGCTGAAAAACAATGAAAAACATGAGAAAATAACAAAAATGTGGCGGGTCTTCATGAAACAGATTGTTATGACATCGTTGAAAATACCTTTCGATTATAAAACTCATCTCCTGATTCTACGTTCTGGCGGTTAGAATAGATTAGACCATGAATATAGCTAAGGGTCTTTGGTATAAAAAGCCTAGCGCTGTACTACGTAATCATAAATTCCCGTGTCTTCCGTTTCCATCATACCTTGTCTCTCCATAGACTATGTATGTTTAGCTTTTGGACAGCTATACTACCCCCATTCAATTGTGCCCTGATTCGTGCCCTGTGCTGACGTCAGCAGCCTACGCGGCTTTGCATGTCTTTTCTTCCTGTGTTTTACGGTGTATGGAAGAAAAAACTAAACGATAAATGCATAAAACTGAATATATTAACATTTAAAATGGCAAGCACGAAATTAGTTTATACTTACTGTGAAATAATTTTTTCACCTGTATAACTAGATTATTTATGAATTAATTACTAAGAGTTACAAGAAAAAGCATTTGCAAGATGCCGGTAGTCAAAGGAAGTCTGGGCCCGGTTCCACCAATGTGCTAAGCTGTTGCTTAGATGCAAACTTTGCTTAGTTGGTAACTAAGCAAAAGTAAGCGGTAACTAAAGTGGTAACTAAGCTATTAAAAAAGAGTCGGTATATTGGGAATTGAAACTGTTAAGCCTCACATGATGTAGTTATTAAATGAATTAATTAATTTTTTAATGATAATCCGCTAAGACACACACTTGTAAAAAATCGACATAACTGAGGTCGTTTGTTGCTGCGGAATAGTTGCTGCGGAAATAAAGTATTTCATGTGCTCGAACTTACAGTAATGGTAAAAAGTAAACTCAAGAAATTGGTCAGTGATACCATTATGTAAATTAGAAAACCTTAGTTTTGGTCGTCTTATGAACATTCTGTTCCGGTTTCCAAAGCAATATTGCAGAGTTCATATGTTTAAGAAACAAACGAAGCCCCCAGAAAAAACAACACCCTTACATTCAATTGAGGGGGTTTTTGGATTTGCACGAAAAAAACGATGGATAATTTTTATTACGGATGTTCCGTAAAGATTTAACACGAATATGTGCTGTCTATATTTCTCGAATAACGATTTTTGGACTGCAGTAGGAGTCACGTACTGCAAACTGCATACCCCTCTTTTACCAGATGGAGTTTGCTTCATTTTGTCGTATTTTAGGGTTCGGTCCTTGGCGAATCTAACCGAGCGACTCATAAATCTTGGCTAACATTGTAAGCTAAGGATTTAGAAAGGATAGAAAATTAAGTAGCTTGAATATTTGAATATTTATGAATAAATATTGACAGATTATTATTTAAATTATGTGTAGGCATGCTTGTTGGTTGTTGTTCCACCCGACCAGACCATTAGAGCACAAACGTCTTTAAAAATACTGGTACTACCACGCGGGATAACAGCGGTCCTATTATTCGCTTTTTACAGTTTATTGAAGCGATGCCAGGATATGGTTTCATCCTCAATTGGCCTCATCATCATTTAACTACTTTTCCTAAAGAACCAGGACTATTTGCCGATCTAGATTCACAACATGTGTATACTAAAATAAACAGCCTGCGCCTTTCAAAAGACTGCGTGCGCATCCACAGCTCGTGACAATCTGACAGCGTATAAAATAAAAAAGAAGTATACTTTTTGCCGGTTTGAAAAACAGGCTATTGCGATCGGTAAAGCCGTCCACAATTTCCGGGATATATAGTAGATATCTATAGATACATAATAGATATCTACTATATATCTGTAGATATCTACTATATATCTGTAGATATCTACTATATATCTGTAGATATCTACTATATATCTGTAGATATCTACTATATATCTGTAGATATCTACTATATATCTGTAGATATCTACTATATATCTGTAGATATCTACTATATATCTGTATATCTCGGACTTGCGTGAAGGACATAAGCGCAACGTTGTAAGATGCACTAGAAATAACCATTTTGCCTCCTAGGCCCCATAGGATGACAAACCTATATTCACATTCACCCTCATCTCCAGTGATTCCGCTTCTTAATTTCAGGCACGTGTGACGGTACGTATACGGCACCGCTTTTATTTTGCTTGGTTTACAACTGAAAATTTTTGCTAACCCCATGGTCGCGTGCTATGCGTCGAATACCTGTTTTTAATTTAGGTATCTCTTTACAGCATCTGAAACGAGTTTTAATTCATCATCATCTATTGCGTCGGCCTTGATTATTGGCTGAAGCTCGATCTAGGATTTATAGGGATCATTAAATATTGAAACTAGTTTTTACTATTAATGGTTAAAACGTGATTTCGTGCTTCTATACATCTTCCAGTTGCAACTGGTTTGCCTGGGAATAGAATGCAAGAACAGAACCTTAAGTAAAAAATAAAGTTGACGTAATGTAAGTTGGTAAAAGATTTATCTTCGTTGGCGAACAATGATATGTATAAGGTATGAGTAAGTTGAGAAAAGGCTTCGGATGTGGTTTGTGCTTGCGAACCCTAAAGCAATTTTGCTGTAAGAACTCATGAACGCTGCAATGGTAACTTGTTCTGTGTATCTAGGTACTTTGGTAGCATCCACTGACGTTACTAAATTTAAATTGCATTGGGTAATCTTATACGCAACCACATAAGCATAACTAATTAAATACAACTAAGCCGCTGCAAGAGCCGGACGTGTTTTAGTGAGGGATGTTTTGAAAAAGTAAAAAGAAATAAAAACTTCCACTTTGAATTTCTTACCAGATATTTCGTTTACCTCCATCATGATTGCTGAAAATTGGCAATTTTTCATTTGGCTGTTTTTCGAGCTGTATTTGTTTGTTACATTTTTTTGGGATTTACGTCGTGTAAACCGGGATTTGACCAAACTGAAGCAAATACAATTAGTTCGGAGTCCTGATGGAAACTTTGCGACGTTGCTGACCTTAGAGGATGTCGAAATAATTCTTAACTCACATCAAGGGATACTTGCTGCGTACTCGCAATTGGCGGAATCAAGTACAGTAACAGGTAAATTAAGTCTTTCGTTTCACATGCAATCGGTTTCGATTATTATGCCTTAATTGGTACCATATTTAAAATCATTCCATTGTTTTTTTGCAGTGGCTACTATCGTAATTTTGGCAAATCAAATATCGGAGACGTCGCGCACAAATCAAAACATCCTTATGTCGTTATTTCTTACGTTGTCGTTATTAGTGGGACGGACCGTGAGCATATATATGGTGGGAAAAAGCCTATTCCGTGATCATACTGGTGAAATAAATGTTATTCAACTGCTTGAATTTATATTGCTAATATTATTTACAATTCTGAAATTGGGGTTTTACTTGAAAATGCGCATGTTTGTTCAAAGTACGAGTAGCATTCTATACAACGTATCAAAAAATGTTCCAAATTAATTTTTAACGAAACGTTGGACAGCTTCATTTGTTTAGTAAAAGGCTTCCAAATTTGGCATACCCTAAGATCGTCATCATTTTATAGGCGCGTCCACCTTATGAAAATATGGCAGTTTATGGCAGTTTTCTAGCTGTTGTTTATATCGTACAGCAATTTTCTATTGTGTGTTATAAAATAATATAGTGCGGCGTAATGCGGTTTAATAGATGATATGTAGCCTCCTCAAGTAGGCAACGTACTACAAACACATATTTTACTACAATTACTGATCATATGTATTATCTATCAAGAAATATAGGCTGAATCAAGCTTATCTGTATCCGTAATAACTTTTTATTCGTGAAGTCGTCGATTGCGCAATTATAAGCTGAAATTACTCCAAATAAAATTTATGTTTTCCTTTATTCAACACTGATGCAATCCTTTGAACTGTATCATACCTGTTGCTTTTTTTACACTCTCAAGGAGCCTGGATTTGATACCAGTAACAAGAAATATGTATATCTTGAAGCGCTGCTCAACGACTAACCTGGATCTCGTTACCTCATTACTTGGCACAACTAAACCAAATTCCTAAAATATAATCCTGTTCAAAAGACACTTTAGGTACCAAGTGGAGGCTTTACGGTAAGAAAAAACGATACGTCAGGTTCTCCCAAGAAACTCGGTTTATTCTTTGTGGTATCTTAATCCTTCCGGACCATTCAGTAGGTTCTGTAAACGCTAAGCCCTCCACTTCCAAATCCGTTTCCACATACCTCTCAAAATCAGTCATTGATTCAGGTAACCCACGTAATAAATTTCTTGAAATTATGACTCGCGGATGTCAATGCCCTAAATTCTCTCCCGAGGACATAAATCGTAGCCTAAACTCCTACTTCACTCGTAATTTTTTTCAAAAACTCTTTATTCGCTTAATTATTTAGATTCTGATACTTCAATTGAGCGATGATTGATCACTCGTGATCTAAAACTTGAATCGCGCCAGACCTTTAAACAAGAATTATGAATGCGTCACAAATCCCGTGACTAATTCATCATTACTCCCGGCGTAAAGGGCACCGGTCTGCTGCCCAAAACGAGCGCTCCACAAGAAACACAAATTTTGATTTATTATGTACGAAACCGCAAGCGACGGGTGTTGGAAATGCATCGTTAATTATATAAATCACGAAGCACTTAGCGCTCTAGTTGACGCATAACCAGCACAAGAACTACGCGAATCTTAAAATTGAACAGCAACCGGAAATATAAATGCCTTAGCGCATGTACACCGCACAGCTAATCCATCATCATATAAATAATTTACTTTCTATGTTGATTGGCAATGTACGTTTTCATCGCTTTAAGCAACTTTAAAATTCTCCACGAAAATTGCTCCAAAAGTATCCTGAGCTCACGTATTTAAGATCTTTGATGCTTGGCAAGATAAATTCCTAACGGTTCCCGCCTACATCATCTGTCCGGAACGCGCCTTTAGCCACACTAAGGTTAGCTCTTATCAGTTTCCTGATCCATCTTATTCGTCAGATCCGACGCAGACTTCTGTCCACTGAGCTAACAATTTCAGTGTGTACCCATGCAATCGTTATTCGCGAAAAATCTGTAGATATCACCCTTGTTAAAATGCGGCAATCATACGTTAGTTATATCGCTGTAGCATTGACCTTAATCAGGCATGCTGGGATTCAGCTGCGGAGCATAGTACGTAAATGCAACAAATGTAGAGTGTTCTTTTCGATGAGTACACTACAAAGTAGTCGAATGAACCTAAATATGTTGAAATCTAATGGGCAGTTACTTATATTTAGTTTCCGCTATTAATATTTTATATTCGAATGGAACCGTGAGAATAATCACTACTTACTAAAGGAATCGAACCTGAAGCTGTAAGTTCAATCTGAAATGTATTTTCTTCTTCACTTCTATTTTCTAAGTAACTCACAGCTGATACCTTATGGCTTGTATTTTAAGAGTATCATTGTGATTGGATATTCTGTGTATTTTTATACACAATAACAGTGTGCTATCTTTGGATTTAATTGCTACAGCGTTACAGTCATTTGCACGTCATTAATTCATTATTGCAAAAGCCGTTCTGTAATAACTAGTTCAACTATACAACCGTCATTATTTATAATCTGAAATCAATTCTTGGCCAACGACCAACTTCTGGACTAGGCAATTTATTTGCATATGTGAAGCGGCTTGATATTAGGACATGAAAGCGCCTAAAATTATAATGGTTTGGCTGCACGTATACTGTGGTAGTACGATCATGCTGTCTGCTCTTTTCTTTGGTAGTTCACATCATTGTAGTATACGTTTAAATTTTGTTGGAAATGGTGCGGAGGGAGATTTGGTTTTCTGCTGTTTCTAAGTATTGCAGACCTGTGTATTGTCAATTTCTTGTTGCGTTTTCTTAAGAAGCGTGAAAAAATATATAGTATGATGTTGTTACGTTAATGAATCGGATTTGATTAATGAATCGATCGTCCAGCGCTGAGTGCAGTTTGAATTTTTGGGAGCATTGCATAATTAGCCTATCTCCGTGCCACGTAATAATCAATAGCTAGAGATGCGTTAAATAGCTTAAAACCAGGTCTGAAAATACATTAGAAATTGACCTTTTGAGCTCACATGTTGCAGCACTAGAATTAATTCTTGATGATGAATAAAATACGATACATGCCGGTTATCAATTCTCTTTAATGAGGTCATTGGTTCGGTCGGAAATTTTACAAAAGCAGTCTGCATCGTTTTATCAGACGTCTAGCGCGTCTAACCGTCGGAATTAATGGCATCCCTTGTTGTTTAGGAATGGTTCATATAGCTTTTCATGATCTAGAATTGATAGTAATGGTGAAAACTAAATTAGAGAAATCTTGTATTGGAGCAAACATGGAGATTTAAAGATTGGAATTGGGATAGAGTTCAAGGGATGGAGAACAATATCTGCAAGAAGTTACGGAAAGGTTAAAATGGGGTCAGCAATCAAATGTAATCTTATTAATGCCCCCAAACACTCACAGAGAGATCAAACATGCAGTCGGGTCTCACCAGCAGATTTAGATCATATGTGTGATCCAAAGCCTACGGATCACATATGTGATCCACAACCTTCAGATCACATATGTGATCCACAGCCATCAGATCCCATATGTGATCCGCGGCCTTCAAATAAGTACAAATTAAACGATAGGATGAAGCGGCCCGTTCTTGCTGAACCGCTCAGGGAATAGGACCTAACGAGACTTTTGTAGGTGATCTTTTGTACATAAAGGACAGCTTATATATAATTTGGGAAATGATGCTTTAATGATGCTAACTCTGGAAGATCTGGAATACAACAGGCATAACGCCGTTCCAAATTGGATAGCATAACCATGTGATGGACGCTAAGGTTCGGCAAGAAGATCGCTAAAATATTAGTCCAGTCCCTAAGCTTCTCCGTATCTAAAAGTTGGGGCCAACTTTTAGCTACGGTCCCTGAGTTGGCAGACTGTAACCAACTGAGACGCGCGTAGTTCAAGTTACTGAAGAAAATACGATCGACATAGCATTAATCATTTCTCTTTAATAAGGTCTTTGGTTCGGTCGGTATTTTTGAAGAGGCATTCTGCCTAGTTACAGCAGACGTCGTGTGCATGCAACCGTCAGAATTAATGGCAACCCTTGTTGTTTAGGAATGGTTCATATAGCCTTTTCTGATCCAGAATTGAGAGTAATGGCGAAAACTAAAATCGAGCAATCCTTCAGTTCTAGAGATGGAGATTAAAAGATTGGAAATTGAAACGGATTCATATTCACGCATGATCGGTATATGAGGGGGTCCACTTGGCCAAAAGATTAAAGCACCAACTTCTCAACAATTCATGATTCTGCCACAAGGGAAAACGTCCTATCATAATCTTTTACAATTCTTTGAAGCAATCGCAACTGCAGGACAGGAATTCATCTCTAATTTATTTTGCGCCCTACTGACATATTTAATTGATATGCGAAAAGATTTACTCATCATTACTACTTTCCACAAAGAACTCAGTCTAAAGACAAGAGAGATTCACAATACATGTTCGCTCTTTCCGACATGCATCTAGAAGAATGTGTTACTTGTCCCCTATTGTCCTCTTTTTTCATTAAAATTACCATCGTTCTCGCTCCATTGAAAGCTGGCACCTCAATTACTAGGCTGTAAGCTATTCATTTCATTTAAATGTCTTCCTACTCGAGGAAGAATATAATTGTTGGAGAAGCACAAGATAACAGGTTTCTTCCGAGCATACTTTTCCTCATGGTCTGCTCTTCAAAGAGGATGAATGGGGATTAGCTACTATCATTACCGCACGTTTGGTTTTAAGCGTATCATCTCGTCCTCCTCGCATTTCTGTGGTGTGGTGTAGCTTTAATAATATTGTTTCAGATTGTTACTGCAACTGATCCTTTTTTATCATATGATTACAGTTGAATTTTAAAACATATTCATTATACACGTAATTAGGTATTATCCCCATCGAGGCACAAATAGAAAATGAGTAGCATATTGAATTCACGAGTCTCTTTGCGAAAGAACTTCCGTACCTACCAGGTGAGCAAAGAAAACCGATTACAAAATATCTTGACATTTGTTTTGCAAGTTATTCCTGGAATTTCGTTCAGTAAGAATTTCATACTTAAATATTTTTTTAAGGTTCCGCGAGCAAATTCTTGCTACACGAAACTTGAATCACGTGACTACTATTACCGTGAAACCCATATAATAAATTCGGGAGCTGAGAAGATTAAGAAAATTAAAACTTCTTACGCACGTTCGATTCCATCGGCAATCCGGGCTAAAGTTGCGAAAAACGGGACTTGGGAACTGCTTAAATCTGTAAATAGAAATTTTACTTTGTTTAGTGTATCATCTATCATTATGTTAAACACAATACTACTAAACTTGGGTTTTCTCCTGTTTAGCTTGGGAGGGTCTACAGCTACTGCGTTGAAGCGGAAGAAAATATGTATTCTTACAACAAAAAAGGCATAGACATGCTTGTTGAAACTACGCCTATATTAAAACTGACATCGAACACGAGCGTGCATGAGTTTCGAAGCATTGCAAAATACCGCAATGATGTGTTCCAAAATATAGGAGGTTCGGTGGAAACTTTCATGCGTGATGTGAAGTCAGTATATCCAGATGTGAAGAAGATGCTTCGAATACCCCATCTACAAGAATACTGCTCTAATCAATTTGAGGATTTGAAGGAACTCAAATCCACAGATGAGGTTAGAATGCAAAACTTAAGCTTTTAGTTACTCGGTTTGTTATCTACCTAAGTTTTAAGAAATACGGGGATTCGCTGTGACATTGGACTGGCCATGTCGAGGAACGGGAGGGTTCAGGTTTCCGTTGTAGTGGACAGTGCAGCGCCTATGTACATTGGTTCACGCTCCACAGTGAGCCCCATTAGCACAGTGGCCGTGCTAGCAGCGTATCGGGAAGCCTGAGGAGCAGGAGCTATCCCACTCTCCCGTTCCTGGACATTGGCCAGTCCAAATCTCACAACGCATCCCGGCATAAACTGCCAGTGTTGATTTTACCTATTCATCTGACTACACCCTTCTTGAGTCACGACAGAAGGGGTAGAACAAATAGGATAAAAAAACTACCAATATCTGCGATCACTTATCTACAGATCACCGATGCGAATGGGTATCCAGATCACATGAGTGATCCACAACCTTTTAATCACAAATGTGATCCGAACCTTTTTATTCATATTTGTGATCCAAAGCTTTCATATTCAGGTGTCAAGATGACATATGTAATACACGGTCTTAAGATCACATTTGTAATCCGCAGTCAGTATGGAACTCATACAAAATTATGAGGTCACTTTTGCGACCTTTAAGTTGAACACTGGAATCTGTTTTTTATACCCGACCTAGGGTACCAGATGCAACAATCAAAAACTTGAAACATCATTCAACAAACTGAGGCTCACTTACTCTTTCATTGCCTTTTCAGATTGATGAATTGATTCGAAAAATGTGCTCCAAACCATCCTTCTACTTGCATGACATTGATCCTGGCTTGTGGAATCCCACAATCAAAAAAGGCAACGACTTTGATCCCCACAATATTATCAACTTGCTACACTACCTAGATGGGCAGGGTGCAGGTTTCACGAAATGGATGTTCTTTATTGCCTTTACTGGATCTCTGTTCCCGTGGCATATGGAAGACGCTGGATTGGATGCGGTAAGCTTTCTGCTTTGGGGTGCTCCAAAATTATGGATCTTAATTGAAGAACAAAAATCAATTCAAAAGTTCGAAGGAGCGATGCGAGTCCTTATGGATGTCACTGGGTGCCCGCGTTTTCTGGGCGAAAAAATCTGGATAACAACCCTTTCGTTTTTAAAGACACATAACGTTGAATACCGTCTCCAGCTTCAATTTCCAGGAGAGTACGTATTCCTCGAAGCAAATGTCTACCATGCTGTAATAAACTTGGGATTTAATTACAGCTTAACATGCAACTGTATATTCCCGTCGTTTTTAGAAAGACTTAGCAAATTTGAAGTAGTTCCAGCATGTAATTGTCAACCACCTTTACCTGCCTCATCCAAGCTAGTGTATCAGCAGGTTTTTCACGGAAATAACTGCGTCCCAGCCCAGGATTTACTTACATTTTCTAAATCTCTTTTAGATGGAATTATCGCCACAAATAGTAGATCAATGAAAAACGTTGCAAACAAGGAGTCAGATAGATTCGCTCCGAAGCGAAAATACACATCTGGAAGCTGTGGTATCTGTTCACGGCATTTTAATAAATATTCGAATTGTAAACGACACATAGAAAAGGGATCTTGTCACAAGAAATTGAAATGATCTGCTTATATTCGCTCCAGTTTGCAACAAATAGCTTGTGTTTCCGAACAGGTTGCGATCGGTGGAAGTGATTCGCTGCTGTCGTCTTAAGGCTTTTTGATTTGATGAGTGTTCTAATAATTATTGAGATGATGGTTATTGTTTCTATGATAAAATAAACAACAAATGTATTTTCATAAGTTATCTTCATAAGCAAATAGAACTGCAAATTTGACATCTTGTACGGTTACTGTTACATGGATTAATACGTGTAGCTTTCATCCAGATGGTTTTTTGACAATAAATCAGGTAAGTAGTCTTCTTTTTTCAAATGTTTTTGTCAGTTGGTAATGTAAGAAAAATGGATCAGTCATGAACCACGGTAAACACCGTTGTGGAAGCAACACGAGACTTAGAGTGCCCCCTGTATCCACGGAAACATTTCATGAATATACCTATCTGAAGATTGATGTTGTATATAACTTAACGAACTATAAGCTCATGCTCAAAATTTGACATACACTTATTTCACTATAAATAATGGATTAAAGTATTTTTTAAGTTTTCGGGTTTAAGTGGGGCCAACATTTTTAACTCAATTTAACTCGATACTGCCGTGGTAAATAGTTTGTACGCGTTAAATATACGAGACTATATTCGCCTTTTTGGAAACATCATACCCTTTCGAAAACTATTGTAAGCGACAATTTTGAATGTCTTATCATTCATATTCTATTCCGCACATCTTTCCACATAATGTAATCTTATTGATGTTTACGAAAGCTATCCATGAAATTCAACAGTTGACGTCTAATAAAGCATACGCAGTTTTGGAGGACTACGTAGATTAGTTGGCTAATCATTGACGTTTTCTACTTCTCAGAAGCGTTTCAATTTATCTTTGATTTAGTTGTCTTGGATAGCTCATCATTAGTTTAAAATGGAGTGCTAGATTACTTGACTGTTAATCTAGAATGTCACAAGTGCGTCGTTCACTCAATGAAGCCCTAGTTTAAGCGCTGTGGTAGCTCAAAGTTTAGTACATGGCGGCCCATATTGTTGATGCCGAGTCTCCGACCATGCTTAACGTTCGCATGGAAACTTCAAAAAATGTCATTTGGACCGCCATATTCCAAACTTTGACCCAGCACAGAGCTTAAACGAGGGCTTAGATGGATACGATTTTGTGCATGAAGTACTCTTACGTTGTCCTCTACTCAAAATTATTTTGAAATTTTATTCTGAAGTTAATAGTTCGGTTCACTTCCTGTTAAGACTAGAGCTCTTTGGCCTACTGAATTTAATTGCTACCTCTTCGACATCTTACAGAATGGGCGAGTGCTAGGATGACATTGGAGCAAGGTTTTTCGCAAAAGTTATCGGAACTTGCCCGGCGCTGAATGAAATGATGTGCAGCAGAATATTACCTGTTCTCAGGCTGAGAAGGTTAGCCAAGATATGTAACATTGTGGAAAAATTAGAGGCAGGGACGTATTCCCAGTAAATGTAGTCTAAAAACCAGTTTCCAGTTCATTTTATTTTTTTCATGGTTTTGGTGAGAAGTGGAATTACTAGATTTAGATAGCGCTGCAACTTCTATACATTTTACGTAATCATAGCAAAAGCTTTAGAATAGTAGCGAACTAATCGTATGCATGCTCATATAGTATCGAAAACTCGCAAAAAATACGCGATATATGTTTCGAAGCGAATTCAGTTTAGACCATCATTCAAAGCCATTGTATTGCGTTTTGTAAAGTTTTGAAGCTGTAAATCCATGGAATGGGAAAGAAAGAAAAATTATGTCGGAAGATGGCGCCCTCGTCGAGTGGTGCTCGTAATATATACTCATAGCGTCGAAAAGCCCTTGAAAACGGGTTGTTACATATGTGAAATTAATTGTATGCTGTGCTTTGATTTCTTTCGCATTGTTTTGCAGATTGGAGAATTCTTGCAGAAGTGGGCGATTGGCAAGCTAGAACGGTCATCAATATCGTCAATGACACCGTTTCAAGCTTGTGAGTTCGTGACCTGGACTATGGGGCTGCTGAAAAACGATAAAATGCATGTGAAAATAAAATAATGTTGCGACCCTTGGTAGAACAGATTGCTATGGCACAGTTTAAAATACCTTTGGATAGTAAAACTCATCTCCTGATTCTGAATACAGTGTACCTATTTCCCAGCCCACCTTCTTTAGGAATTTCTTGCTAAACAAGATGTTTGGAAGCTTGTTAACGGGTCTACTAATGAGCTTTGGATTCAGTAACTTTGGATCTTGGGGCTCGGTTAAGAAACTAACGATTAATCCGACAGTTACAACTGTTAACTGGCCAATCATAGCATACCAGACGTAAGAAATTTTGTAAACTTCAAGGATTCCGCCACTGGCGCTGCAATTTTAAATCGTGACTATTAAAAAACTTAGTAGCTCATAAAGGGCGAAAACTATTATATTGTTTCTTGAAACGCTATTGATTTTCTGCTGTAGTTTCGTTACCTGCCAACAGGTTGCGCTGCAAGCGTAATGTTCGTAGTACAATCAGCAACAGAAAACTCCAACGTAGGAGAGTAAATCCAGCCATTGAGCTTTGAGACAGTGGCTCCGATGCCCAGCCACGCTAAAAGCGCCATCGCTGTAAAAGTTCCGACTAAAGCACCCTGGAAAGCAGGAAATCAGTTTTCTCTCGAAATTTGGAATATTTAGGGCTATCCAGTTGCAAATATTTTTCTGATTTACCTTTGCATTGGCCCAAGGGAAAAAAATCCCTAGGGTGAAAACACCCAGGATAGGTCCTTGAATGATACCGTTAATTGCAAAATTAGCTTGTTGAACTCCTCCTAGATATTGGGCTAGGAAAGCTAATCCGTACGCAATGATTCCGAAGAGTACGGCAAGAAATATTGAAATGTTGGTTTCTTTAGCGCTGCTCATATTTTTCCAGCGCTTCTTGACCAAATCTTCGAGAGCGTTGGCTGCGAGGGAATTCAAACAGCTGGAGACGGAACTAGAGGAATACAATTAAAATGATTATAGATTGGTTAGAGGGTCATTCATGAGTTATTTTATAAAATTAGGAAGATATGGATGGAGTGATCGGTGGAATCGGAGCTGATGTAAAATACTGTACCTCAGCACACCGGACAAGATGCCCGCAACAAAGAGTCCAGGCAAGCCAGGTATCCCGCCCAAAGTGTCCATGACGAAGAGAGGTAAAAGTTGGTCAGGACTTTTAATCATCTAAAATAATATTGAAATTAATTTGAATAATTAAATATAAAAATACTGTGAAATCTTAAAGAATGCGTACTTTGGATAGAAGAGGGTCGCAATCCTTGTATTTGGCGAATATGAGTAACCCGCAATAGCACAAAATGATGAAAAGTAAAAATAGTCCGATACCGTTGATGAACAAAGCCCTGATAAATAGGCATTAAAGGTTTGATTCAACAGTTGTTGGACAATGTTTTTCTTGGAGCTCGTAATTCAAGCGTGAAAATAGCGTACCTTCGTGCTGCCCTCTTTGTAGAAACTGTTAGGTATCTTTGAACCTGGGATTGACCTACACCGTAAACGGTCAACCACGATACGTATGAGCCAATAGACAAACCCCAGATGGTGTGGCGGTGTCGTGGATCCAGATTTAAACTGGAAATTAACTCGGACGTAAATTATAATTAAATACGACGCTTTAATTTTAGAATAAAAATGGTTCAAAAGCTTACTTGAAAAGCTCTATCCTTGAGCCATTTTGGGCAACGTCCCATACCGCTCTAGGCCCACCCATGTCCATCGTACCTTTGATTGTAATGGCAGCGATAGCGCTGTACATGACAGACGCTTGTAAAACGTCCGTCCAAATAACAGCTTTCATTCCACCCTGAAGAAAAATTAAGGAAAAATACATAAATACGTGAAGATTTGTTGAAGTCGAATGCAGAAAGAAATATTAATTACAAATTACAATTGCTGTATAGAAAATGCAGATTGTGAATATTGCTGTGACGCTTAGGTTAACGTTGATTCCAGTTACTGTAGAAATATTAACGAAATTAGAGGATAGCCTGTCGGTATATAGAAGTGGCATCGGCCAATCGGACTCTGAAGCAATCTCTTGCTACAGTTACCTTGGTTAAGGGCTAAGGATGGTGCGTATACGGCTATGGCCATGTAGATTGTCTGTTGAAGGTAAATGAATGTGAATGAATGTGGTGAAATGATATTTAGTATTCCAGTGAAATTTTATGTGAATTAATTTGATCAGTTACAGCGCCGCGGCAAATCCGTGAACTTACAGTGGAAGCCATGCAGGTACACGTCCCAAGTAAACGCATGGGGTACGAGAAACGCATTTCCAGGTACTACAAAATTGAAACTACAATTATTACAACACCATTGTCTAGCAGACTGTCAGGTATCGAGTTAATGAAATAATTGTTAATGTGTAATTAGTGGTCAAACTTCACATTCCTGGTAGACTGAAGTAATTTCCAGATCGTAAAATACAGGTAAGTAGAGATAGCTGGTTGCTAGGGTTACGAGCGTAAATGCCAGAATAATAGCCCAGTATTGTGTTCCGTATTGGTACACTTCCGCTGGGGTTCCAAGTAATGTGATGGCGGAAATGAATCTGTAAAAAATGGAGCCACACATTTATAGTTAGCTTAACCTCTGCCAGTTACCGCGACCGTCTGCCATAATCTAGGCCAACTTAAGAACTATAAGAAAGGTTAAAATAAATTCTTCTTACGTTGCAATCAGACTCAAAGCCATCGGAAACGTTCCCATGGTTTTTCCAGCAAGTAAAAAGTCCTTTGTAGTTTTCTTGTTTCCATAGCAACCGTGAAAGAGCCCAATCCCTACGGACATTATGAGCATTAGAGAAAATACAATGTATTCTGGCCAATCGAAGCGATTGACCACTGGTTCTGACCCAGAATCCATGGCGTTGTTTCAGAATTCAAGCCACTAAGGCTGTGAAAACTGCAGTTTTTCTGAAATATTTTTAGTAGAATTGCGAAATTTTGGCACATGGATAATCTCCGGGGCACAGTAAATGGCCACAATGGCACCGATGGTCACTGGAGGTAAATAAGCACTGAATGATTAGTGAACTCTTTCGCTGGTCAGTTAAAACAAGGAAATATTTCGCGACCTTGAAGATTAAGTCTGGTGCTTGCAGCACAAGTGCACCGGAATACTTGTTTTCAAAAAGTATGTCAGCCTAATTTAGCAAATGCTATAGCTATAATAAGTTATGCAGAGTCATGTGTGAAATGCTGTTTTTAGAGTGTTGCCAGATGTTCACAGAAAGTTGAGTGCTTAGCATGTTGAAGGATGTCCCAATTAAAGAATATTAAGGCTTAATCTGATCTGAGAACTTGATGGATGAGATGCAGCCACTTAGCACGTGTTGTGCACCACAAACGTTTGTGACATGTTTATTATTTCTGTCGATTAATGGCCAGGAGCGTGAGAAAGCATTGACGGCATGATGCTGTATTTCAAGGGAAAACGTGGTAGTAGAGCTAAAGAAGGCTTGATTCGTTCATTAATTGAAATACCGTTAGTTTATATTTAAACGCTTCTACAGTTATGCACAAGTTTGATGTATCGATCAGAACTATGATGATAGCTTTTGGATGTTCGATATAATTTGCATTCCTTTCTTCTGAACATCAAGATTTATGTATACGATTAACGAAGACAAAGAGGCATGGAGGGAGGTTATAACGTTAACGGTCGCTGAGCGTTGTATTAACTGGTGAGCTGGATATATAGTGTAAACTCGATGTCTCCACGTATATTTCAATGGCCATATATTTTCGCGCCTTGTAAAACCATGAAGAAATAAAAGCGCTAGGAGACAACTGGCAACTGGCACAAGGAGACCCTCAGCTCCGCCCACTTATGCGAATCATCCAATGCCGTGCTTTGGATTGCCGACTAAAGGGCTAATAAAATCCTATAGTTTTCTCATTTTCTCTTTGGCAGCCATCGCGTAGTAGTTCAAGGAAAATTGCTCACAAGAAAATATTTTCTTTGAAGTCTATAATTAAAGTCAGTTAACTCCAGCTATGTTTCTTACGATTAAGCATTAATTAGAGGATAGTTTAATTGCCGTTGGGGATTAGCTAACAGTGTATAATTAATTTTTGTGTCTAAATACCAGTTTGCTACAAATGATTTACTGAACTAAAATTGATTGAGCAAAATACGGTTTTCCTCTAGCTGTTTCAAAGGGTAAGATTTTCCTTGGTTATACTTTGTAGCAATTAGTAATGAATTTAATTGGGAGGAATTAAATATTGTAACTCAGTTAACGTTTGATAACTGTAATTTAGAAATTAATATTCAGCCTTTGTATGAGAAAAGCAGAATTTTAATTGGATAATTCTTGTTGCTGTTTTCGTCATATGCGTTCGATAATTAAAGTTGTTGAGTAGGTTGGATAAGTTTGAAGTTGGTTTAATACTTGAAGAAGTGCAGAAACAGTTAAGGGCAAGGATGTAGGAATTGTTGGTTGTGTATAAGTTTTTAATTTCAGAGCTGCATTGTATGGACCAAATACAAGAGAGTCGCTCAATGCATTTATCCCATATTGGTTTTTTAGTGCTTGATCATTATTGTTTTGCAGGGATTAGAAGAATTAATGGAGAGACGATGGCTGGGAATCTAAATTGGGTTGATGAGAGTATGGATTCGTCTGCTGTTGCGTATAACGCGATTCGAGAATTCGATGAAGAACATCGGAAATTGGAATATGAATTGGCCATGATCTTGGATCGTACTAAAGGTAATTTTAGCTCAGAGTTGTGATAATTAATGTTGTCAATTAACATGTTGCTTAAGGCAGTAGTGAATATTTATTTGATGTTGTCTTAGATGTTCAAGAACACAACCTAGTACTGGACGAGAAGATTCGTGAAAAGAAGAGTTTGCTGCCAAGTGCACGGTCTGGGGTCGAATGTGTGGACGCTAAGCTTGCGGGATTGAAAGAGCGTAGAGCGAGGTACTGTATATAATCATGACTTGTAATTGTGAAATAAGAGGGGGTTGGAATAACGAACCTATGGAAGATGGTGGTGCTAATCTGTACTATGGTTTGTAGATTAAAAAATCGAAAGGACCAGGAACTCAAAGAAGTTCAACGTTTGGAAAATATCGTTGCAGTTAAGCAAGAAAGATTTGAGGCACGAAGAAATTTCTTTAAGAAAGCCGAAGAAGACTTGAATGCAACTTATGCAGCTAAGAGAGTAAGTTTTTTCTAGACATCTACTCACTAGAGTGACTAGTACATTGCTGTTGGAGGTTTTCGGTTTTTGGACGTTGAACTTGTTACTTATGGTATTTATATTTGCAGGAAGCATATATGAAAATTCCAGGATTGGCTAAACGTCATGAACTAGAGACAAAGCGGAAGGAAATTGCTGACGCAGTTACAGAGGCTGAAAGTGCATTGGAAGTACAGAAGGAGACGTTGAAAAAGAAACAAGAAGAAGGGACTCAGTTATGGGACGAATTTAAATCTGGATGTGTTGTAGTTGCTAAGAATTGGAATGATTGCAAGATAAAAGAAATTGAAGCAGCTAACTGTGTGGAAACGAAAGCAAGGGAAATTGCTCAGCGTACAAAAGATCTGTTGAAGAAGCCTATGGAATCGGCAAGGTTTTCCGGATTTGGAGTAGATAAAACCCCGCAGCCATGGATGACAGGAATAGGAATGATGGGACGATCGTTTACGGGTCCAACTGGTCCAAGCCGATTCAGCTTGGGCAGTCCTTTGCGCACTGGTACGAGAAAAATGGGATTCTTGTGGTCACCTCCATCGACTTCTCCTAATAGAGTCAGTCCGGTTATGGCTTCCAAATTTCAAGAAGCAACGCAGCTTGCATGGCAGAGGGTTAAAGAACTGAAAAGCAAGCAACAGGCACTGGCCGGTGCAACTGGAAGTGATACCAGCTTTGTGCTAAAGAAACGTAGCATTGCAGACCTTCGTCGAGACATGGAGCAATTTAAAGCTGGAATCGGACGCAGTGTAGTCCAGCCAACTAGTGAACCTGCACATTCCGAAACAAGACAGATTACGAAGGTTGGCTTTGCTCCCACGACAGTGTCGAACATGGATTCCATGGATGTTTCAAACACTGATAGTGATGGTTCCAGCGAGCAAGATGGCAGAAGCTTACCTCAGCCACGGAGTGTAACTGAATTGAATCAAACCTTTGGATTACAGCAATCAGGAATACAACTAACTGCGTCTACTGACAACACTGAGTCTACTGCTACAGTCAATACTTCCTGTGATATCACGGATTCACATCGATCGGAGAAGGAGCCACGATTGTCTACGGAAGTCGAAGCAGTCGTCACCGTGTCGCAGTCGCAAGCATCGTCTATGAATAAAACCAACGAGTCACTTGATCCAATGGCAGGAAATCCCGTGTCTTCGTCTACTGAAGAAGATTTCCGAGGATTAAGCCCCTTTTCGCCAACTGAACAACGGCCTTGGGCGTTGGAATCAGCTACATCGGTTCCAGGATCTCAAGCCTTGTCTCTTGAATCCGGGACTCAGCCAAAATCACTACCTCAGAAGGAACAGGGCAGCACTTCTGGCAGTTACTTTAATTTTTTCAGCAGGGCTTCTGCAGCCAGTTGCTTTGATGGTAGTGTAGGAAACCTATTGGATGGATTTAAGGAGCCCACAAATCCGAAATCACCACCGCAAAACTTTTTTGAAACGCTTGGGGAAGATGCGGAATCGACTTCCGGCACTGAAAACGAAACTGATTTGAGCTTTTCCGAATTTTCAGCTCAGAAGAGTTCGTTCACGTATGACACTGATCGTTCATTCTTTTGAAATTTCGGATCTAATGAAACTTGACTTCATGTAATACTAGTCCAATTCACATTTTCAGCATTTCAACTATGTTGATTGCCCCTTAACAGGCCTGTAATCCAGGGTTGTAGCATTTGTAATTTTAGTTCTGATTTTACCAGTTTGTAAGTTTGAAGTTTTTAAGTTACAAGTTTGTAATTCGGTTAGTAGGAGTATTTTGGTCTTTACTGATGCCATTCATTAGCCTATCATCTAATTTATTAAGCTAATTTCATGACTTGGATTATTAATCCTTGTGTACTTTATTTATTCCACGTTTTATAAGTTTGCAGGGGATTCATTTTGCCAAAGACATGGGTAGCTGTATCTGTGATCTGAGTAATTCGTGTAGCTATTTCAATGACTTTTGATGATTAATTTTTGCGTGTGGATATATCCCATTGGTTTATTTTATTTTAGTTTTACTATCTAGTGAAGTATTTTGTGAAAATCACTTGGAAGTAGTTTTTTTTATGCATTCATATTTTGTGCAAGAAAGTACATTGTCCTGAATGTATCTCTGAATTCAATGAATTACACTGTATTCGACACGCCCAGTGCTTATACGTTTAGCTTTACCCACTTTATTTAGGACTTTTAGTTGAGGATAACATTTTACGGATTTCACATTCACAAAATTTGTAGCAAAAATAAACTAATTGCATTTAAAATCATCACACTCTTTCCACCTACCAGCCATTCAACCATATCAAGCACTCCACATATTTAAATTTGTAGAAATAGGTTCTACTATAGACTTAACAAGCGATAACTGACTGTTTGACGAGAAAAAACAAAAACTACTTTAGTAACCTCTACAGAAATATTATTGAGAATTAGAAACAATCTACCAAATATTGTTATCATAATTAGCATTTGCTGATCCAAAGGCACTGAAAGAAGGAAGTTGGAAGACTTCAATTGGAGGAGGGGCATAACGCGGGATGTAAGTTCCTCCAAGCTCTACAGGTACAGCGTTTTTAGGTACGTAGTGCAAGAGCGCTTGAGCGCCGCGCGTGCTGAACAAAGTGTAAACTTCGAAGTGGTCCCGGGTGCGTCTTGACACCACCTTGCGGACAACTTGCCACATTCCACGCACAAGGAGAGGAGCACGTGGGACGAACCATTTCTTGGCGAAGAATGGATAATGCTTGCTGACTGTCTTGAAGAATCGCAAGAGGGTGTAGGAGATGCGCTTGGAGAGAAGGTTCTTCAAGCTGTAACCTTGAGCGTCCAAAATGATGACGACTTGGTCAACTGGCCATCCGGTTTTCGGGTTGACCTTGCCGACGGTCAAGCTGCGTGCTTCTTCCAACATGCGGACCATGTAGTTGTAGATCTCAGAGGAGGATCCCATCCGGAGGGCGGTACGGAAGTTCCATCGACCGATGGGCACGTACATGACTGGAAAACACAAAGAGGATTTAAAAGTTAAGTGGTTGCAAAAGGAAGCAGTAGCATGTAACAGGTGGCGCCACACTTGCCTGGGTTTCCTTCGTTAGTGTAGCCGGTGCATTCGTATGGAAGGTTGGTTGTCAAGTAGTCGGCAGGGTGGTGCTTGAGGATCTCGTCGATTCCTCTGCTACGACGCCAGAGGGCGGTCTAAAAATTAATTAGTGTTAAGTCATTAAGGTTGAGTAACTTTGATTCTCCAAGCAAACATTTACATTTCCATAAGGCACTCACTCTTGTCAGCCATCTGATTACACGCTCAACTCTGTAGTTGAAACCTGTAATTAAAATAATTTGTTTGAGTTGATTACACATTAACGGTTAATTACAGCCACGAGCATCGCAACGCTGCCAAGTGGTGAAGAGAAGGTTCTGATTTACTGTTTTACCCACCTTCAAGGTATCTTTCCAATTGCTTGTCTGTGGTCAACAATGGGTTGAGTCCAAGTTGGTGCACTCTTTCGCGAAGCTATAAAAATTAAAATAATTTAGATAATTAGTTACATGTCAAATTGGAACGCTGCCAGCGCTAGATTTGCCACCGACTTGGATTTGTAAACTAGTTTGATGTTAAAAGTATAGTGATTGCGATTGCGCAAGCATGTTAAAAACGCTGCACGTAATCCAATTTAAATAACAATTAAAATTGGAACACGACAATTACGACCGATGCCCTCCTCATTGCTTTGTTTGCAAGTGCTAAGGTATACGTTGCTGAAGTTGGAAAAAAAGTTTCTCACCTGCGCCAAAATCGGACTTTCAAGCTTCCCATGTAAACCACCAGGAGGTCCATAAACAGGCGACACAAGGACGGATTCCAAGCCTCCATCAGGGGCGCCATACACAGGTGCAGGTGAGCCACCAGGTGATCCGTATTCAGAAGAGGGCGCTCCATACGTAGGCGCGGGAGAGCTACCAGGGATTCCGTAATCAGAAGAGGGGGCACCATAAGTAGGTGCGGGGGATGAAATTGGAATACCGTACTCGGCAGAGGGCGCTTGGGATGGTGCAGGTACTCCGTAATCGGAGCTTGGTGGTCCGTAAGTAGCACTGGGAAGTGAGCGGGAATCCTGCTGCTGTTGTGACAAGTTTGGAGTATAAGTTGGGAAGGTGTCAAGCAAAACAGCTTTTTCGTACTTAACTGGTTCAAACTTGGCTACCGAGTTTTGGAGGGAGTTTTCAGGCACTCCGTATTCTCCGCTAGGATCTTGATTGTTGAGGCGGGAACCGAAAAACGAAGTCTCCGTTACTTGCTCTATCCTCTGATTCGGTATAACCGGCAATACTGTGTAAGTGTAATCTGCTCTGGCGGATTGTAAACACACTGCAGCAACCAGGACTATGCCCAGCTGATGTAAAATGTTTAACTTTAGTAATTTCATTTTGAAAACTTTGGATAACTTTGTAGAGCACTATGATTTACTGTTGAGCTGATTCAATTGGTTGGCACTCTCCTGCCCATCTGTCCGTCCGTCCTCCTCCTGGTTCTCTTGGAAACTGTGATAAGCTCAAGGGATGCCGGTCATCTTTATACATTATTAGCGCGGATCTTTCCGGTATGAAAAAACTTGGGTGAGCATAGGACAAGGGATTCGCCAAAGAGTTCCGCCCGGTTGCTATGGACGGTTGATATGGTATCGCGCCCCCAAAACCAACAAAAGCGCGCTTGATGTAATCTGCTACTTGGTGCTAGCAGATAGGGCGAGGGGAAAGATCACCTTCCGTCTGCGCTCCTTACTTGAGGTTGCGTAATCATGTGACTTGTTTTACCGTGTTAGCGTCTACCCGTCGCTTTGATTTCAATTGAAAGTTGACACAAGTGCAGGAGGAGCTGCATATCGAGGAACGAAAGCGTTTTGCTAAGAAAGGGCTGCCCCTGCGCTGCGCTAAAGGAAATGTTTTGGTGTCAGCCCCCCTCATTCATTGAGTGATGCATTGACCGATTGACCGCTCGCGCTGCCAATGAAGTGGGGTGATGCAATCGGAAAAAACGATGATGGCGCTCTATACCTAGCTTGAGCTGGTTGCGTGCACGCTCTGCGCTCTAATCTCTGAACCCCATTTAATATGTTATATAAATTTTAATAGGAGCAGAGAAATATATAGTTTTGGGAGGATATGGTTTCGTGGAAACAGGTATGAATGAAACATATTGAAAAGATATCGGAGAACATGAGGAACAGATGGACTCAAAGAGAATGGGCTGGTTGGGTGAGAAATTAATGAAATGACTAGGTTTCCAAACAGAAGCTACATAATTTAGTCGTGATTGACGTGTTATATTGTAGTACGATATGAGGATCTAATATGACATTTATCTCCACAATCCCATCCCATATTGCTACCTCATTTTAGCTGCTGGTTATACTTTTGACTGTAGGAGGTGGTGGGATTTGAGGTAGAAAACTTGAGAGGATATAGTGACACGGGCTGATGTAAATTGTGATGCCGTTTCATTGTCGGAATGAGCGAGTTTCTCATCTGATTATGATATCACTTGCCGTTTTTTGAATTATGATCCTCATTTGCAATCCACATCGGAGCTAATGTATGCTAGTTAGATTATATTTCCGATTCGCCAATTTAATATTTTTTGCAATCAAAGGATGGATATATTTTGCGAGTTTTTATCAAAGCGCGCGCGCTGTGTGTCTGTAAAAGGGTCGTGGAGGAGTATATGTCCTGTAGTGAGCATTAGTTGGGTAGGTTGATGAACAATTAGTGGAACTGTTAAAGATTTCCAATCCGCAAGGGTGCGTGATGGACAGGTGGTCAGGTAGGACTAGTAGCGCAGAGTGGTAGAGCGCTGATGGATTTCATCTTTCTGTTCACACTATATCGCTTTTGAGATTATCGTTGATTGTGTGAAATTTATCGAAATAATTAAGCTCACGTGCTTCCTTGTGAATTAATGCTTTATTTGACACATTCATAGATGAGCTGTAAATATTTACGCGGTCACGTGCTCTAATAAGGAAAAATATTTAATTGTTAGGTAAAGAATATGGCGTGGCGCTGGTGTTTACGTGGTTAGGTCGTTAGGGATAGCGGAATTTTGAGGAATTTTTTGAAAATTAAATTGGTTCATAGACATGTAATGGCGGAGAAGAATTTGGTCATAAATTTGAAGCTTTGACCTGTTTCTGTTTTGCATCAGGGAAGTTTATGATGATTGACGGCGAGTCAGCTGCATGATGAAATATTTTTGAATACTTTCGCGCGGATTTTCCAGCCTATCATGTGCTCTATATCTTGGTGTCAGCCTATAGGAGCAGGGTGTTGTATCTCTTTGTTTTCCACTGCTGCGCGCGGTCTTTTTCTGGAGAAGAAAAGTCAGATTTTCATGTTGTTCAATACGGGTTTCGTTTTCACTGTCACTGCTCAGCTCATAAGCGTCAAGCGCTTTGGACCACGGCATAGCTCAGGTGTTTCTCTTTTGTTTGAATTCTGTTTAAAGGTCATAGGTCAAAGGTTGCAGCTGCTGGAGTGGTGAAAATGAATTGCGGGGTGAAAAATTACGCTTTTCATTTTCAGATCCACAGCGCTCGAAATATAAGACTAATGGACTTTAAATTTAATTTATAATATAGATAAAGACCTGAGCTACTGAATAGCTACAAATGGCTTGACGCTGTGACGCTTACAAGCGGAGGAAAACTAGTGAAAAGATGTGCAGTTTTAAGTTTTCCTTGTAGGTTTTCAAAAACAATGATCTATTTAAATTTTGGCTAGAGCATAATAATTTATCATACAGTAATTATTAAGCAGAATAAAGATGCTCTTCTAGAAATATGTAATTTGGATGGCATGAAAAGGATAGGTTTTGAGTAATTGATTATTTAGTTTGCTTCTAATTTTGAAATTGCCGCAGATGAAAGAGAGGGTCTTCATCAACTTTTTAAATCTATTATAATATAATTTAAAAGGAAATGATTGTATTTTGAAGTATGAATACCAACTAACTAACCCGAATTAGGTACGCTTTGTATATGCAAAGTGTTCAGAACGCTTCTGATTACGGAGTTCAAAAGGTTTTTGAATAACTCAAAGGAAACGTGCCTGTTATAATGCTAATAAATAATTACAGTGATGATGATGAGATTTTAGTTGGGCGTGAATAATTTACAAGAGAAACAGAAGGGAGAATTAATTATTGATCTCATTTTCTCTTGACGCATGGAGCTGAGAGATGGAAGCGCGACTGGGATGCAGATATGACTGTTGCATTTTAGTGTCCCGACAACGCTGCGCGTCTCCATTTCTCTTCCTGTCTCCGTCGATCTGATTGTCTGATGCCCATATTATCGGCAGAAATAATTATCATACAGATCGGTTACGATTGGTAGACGGAAGCTTGAATTTTTTAAAATTAAATATAATCGGACATAAGGTGCGCACGTGAGGATAGTAAGGAACTTGTCCTGGGAATCTGTACTTATGTAAGCGTAGAAAAAGCGTCGCCCAATTGCGGAAACGGTAGCAGCGATCAGCTATACAGGAGGTGTCTGTACAATTGTGCTCAGCGCAGGAGCGTGGCACACAGCTGACCTGTTTGTAAAGCTAAACATTTGTTTTAAAAGCCGTTGAAACCAAGCTTGGGCATGGTTTGGACTTAAAAAAATTCGAAACAGATGGCGGCAGAGGAAGCTGTTGGCAGAGTAAGGCGAAGTTTTTAATATAATTATTTCGGATGGAATTAAAGAAGGACGCTGCGGGCTGTGGTTGGTTCTGAGGTGAACGTTTGTATGTCATATTTGAAAAGTGCAAGTCGTTTGGCGTTTTGAATGTGGAACATTTTTTATAGAAACATCTCTGGGAGGCTCGTTAAATTGCTTACGCATTTAAAGGAAATGAAAAGTTACCTGGCTGCTTTTCCTCTTCTTTCCTCCTGCATTAGCTTGTGCATTAGATGTTTGTAGTGAGTATGTATTAAATACGGTCAAAGAGGTTTTGCAGCGTTATATTCTACAAGTATTTGGATGAATGTAGTATGACTGTGTTGACGGTAGCTGAATGGTTTGTACGTGGAATCGTAGTTGATGTCAAAATATGATCTGATCTTATCAAGAGATCAGCAAGTTGTCTTTGATGGTAATATCTGTATCGACAGTGAAGACTTGGTGGGAAGGACCTGATAGGAACTTCCCCTTCCCTTTGATTTTTTGAAAAGGAAAATAATAGTATTTGCAAGGAAACTTTTGCGATCCTTGTGGTGGTGTGTTGCAATTGAAAAAAATCATTAGATCAAAGTTCATGAATGAATGAGAAATTTAAAAGAAATAGATTACACAAGGAGGTTTGGTTAATTCCTTGTTGAACATCAGTTCCGTTGTTGCTAAATTGCAAAATAAAATTAAAAAAGAAAATGAACTATGATTGGCGGTAAATGCAAATACTCCAGAAGCGCTATATGCTGCTCGTCTCTACAAGCGTCTGCAAGCGTCTGAGAGAAAAGGTTTGTGTATTCTAAGGGAGGGAGGGAAGTGTAAGTGTGGATCTAGTAATTAAATATTTGAGGAATTACTTAACCTGTAATTTTAATTAGGTTATAGATTGATGTGAATTGAATAGAATTTAAGATTGTTGTAGGAAACAGTAGTTTTAATTTATAATGCTGTGGTCCCTCATGGGGAGGGTGATGGTTTATTACGGTGATGGGGAGGGTCCGTTGATTGAGGCGCGTTTCGAGATGTATAGTTATATGGGCCCTATTCTTTTGCCACAGATGAAAACGGTACCTGTTCGTCTGGTTTGGCTTTTGACCTGTTGTGTTTACATAAAAGACTTGGAGATTTGGAGGGGCTTCTGCTGCGTGGCGCTGCGATGCGTGGACGGCTGGGAATACGGAATGATTGATGAAGGTATACATTCAATGATGAATTAAATTTATTAACAAATAATCAAGTTATGTGGGAAACCGCGTGGTTTTGAAATTGCGGTTTTTGGGCAGAAAAAACTCATTAACAAACAGGTAGAAACTTATTAGCCCGCCGCAGCTCGTGGAATTACCCAAATGTAGGTTATCTTGTTGGGTTTGAACGTTTCCAAGAAGAAATCGATGAAGAATAGGGAGGGATGAAGGGGTCAAGAAGAAGATGGTTGTGGAAAAGAGTAAGGAACTAAGTTTGTGAGGAACGGGAATTAATAAATCAACAACTTTTTACAAAACAGAAAACACACTTTAACAATCAATTACGTAACGATTAACGATTAAGAACTACTCTTGGGTGTAGAGGTAGTAGTTGTATTGGAAGCGGAAGAGGGCGTTGAAGACGCATCAACTTTCAATTTTCGGTTAATTGAAAAGTCAAAATTAAGCTCGATTTTATTTGCATCGTCGGAGTCGTGGGGATGCTGGTCGTTGTGGCCGACGTCTTCGTATTCGATGGCGGGATCGTGGATTTCAAATGTCGTGGGAACGAAATGACCGCCGAGGTTAATCGGTATAGCTTTTCGGGGAATGTTGTGAAGGAGAGCGTACTGCCCTCTAGGAGAGAAACGGTTGTAGATTTCTACAGCACGCTGGAGCGGAGGTGTCGACACCTTGCGGATTACTTTCCATAACCCTTGAACTGCGAGCGGAGCGCGAACTACAAAGATCTTCTTGGCCAGGTAAGGGTAGTGGCGGCCGATGGTCTTGACTATGTTAACTAGGTTTATATTGGTCTTTAAATTAATAAAGTTTTGAAGTCCGTAGCTTCCAACGTCCATTATTATTATTGATTGCTGTTTCAAAATGGCGGCACAGTTTGCATAACTTTGACCGTGGTAAATGTCGGGGAGGGTGGAGTTACGGATGTCTTCGAGCATTCGGACAATGTAGTTGAAAACATCAGGACCGTGACCGGCTTTGAAGACTGTGGAAAAGTCCCATTGGGCTAGCGGGAGGTAGAATACTGTAAAGGAGGAAAGGTATAGGACATTAGGGATTTTTTCTCCTTGAAGAGCGCATAGCGCAGCTTTTGAGGCACGTGACGATGAGTGGTGCGCTTTAGGAGATTAAATTGCCGGCTCATACTTACCAGGGTAGCCTTCTCGAGAGAATCCAGTGAACTCGTAAGGAAACTTGTTTGAAAGGAGGGCTGGTGGCGCCCATTTTAAAATTGCATCAGCGCCATTTCCTCTTCGCCACGCTGCAGTCTGTGATTGTGAAAATGTTACAAATAGTAGAACAAGTTATTTACGCACGAAACTTAAAAAAATATATGCGTCATTTGAAGGAATGATATGGAAAAGCTGATTGACAATCTTCAATGTCAGTAAAAAAGCGCGAGATTTTGTAAATTAATTAATCGTTTAGAGGGATGCCCCTATTTTACGAGGCTTTGTTTTACAGCTGTTTTGTAATGCGGAAAAGAAGAAGTATAAAAAATGTTTGATGTACCTTTGCTAAACGGAGGTAGGCAAGTTCGAGTCTGTAACCAGAATCTGTAAGGATAATAAATTGATGCAGTCGTTAATTTCAACACATTTCATCTTCCATGTTTTACCTGTGTCACCTGTGTGGGCTACTGATGGATTCTGATAGAAACATTGTATATATGCCTTCATTACATCACATCAAAATACTAGTTTGTCTTCTTGTGTTTCCTTTAAACTGGTGTAATTCTAGTAACGTGTTGAATAATTGAATAGTCATGAAATGTGTATGTTATACTCTACCTTGAATTCGCCAATTTAGCTCGTTGTCAGTCATGACTGTTGGATTAAGCTTGAGGAGGTGAATTTTCTCGCGAAGCTGGAAATACAACAATGGTTTTATTCGGATCATTCAGAAGTCCGTTAATTTAAGGCCATAGGTTTGGCAGATCAAATGTCATGAATTCGTGGGATTAGCCGGGAATGTGCTCGGGTAAAGCAAACGGGGTCAATTCTGACAAAATTTTGTGGAAATCGCTAAAAATTCGTAGCATATGCTGCAAAACAAATGGTAATTTTCGACAGAAACCGGTATAGTGGCTGATGCAATTATGCTTTGGCGAATTGCGAAAAGGCAGACCCAGGAAAATAATTGGCACGCCGAAATTCATTAAGCGTGCAGAGGAGGTTCTAAGGTTTGATTGGTAATGAATTTTTGATATGGAAATTCCAAGCCACAGCTGAAAGTTGAGAGAAAACTGTGAATGAGGAAAACGGGAGAAAGTAGGTCTGTTAGGAACGCTGCCGCTGATTGTGCTAAAGATGCTACAGATGGAGCCACTGGATTATTAATGACCTTTAATGACAATCAAGGGACGTGATCTGGGTAACAAGAGCTGGAAATGCTAAAGTGAAAACGTTAACCTTTGAACTGTGGATATTTAAGATTAGCGTTGTAAAAAGATTTGCGGGGAAAAGCTAAGTTAACTATAATTTCACGACCTACATCTTATTGACATGACAGCTCCATTAGCACTTATGACGATGACAGTTAGGGTTTTTTGTGTACGTTTGAAGTTTTTGAATTCCAACGGCAAGGACATGCGCGTCGCTTCATAACGACACATTAACGGTAATAAATTATAAAATCTGTCATCGCTCTCTCACCTCTTCCAACAGCGGGCTTTCAATCTCATCGACGACGTGCTCGACATGGTTTTGAACGTGATTTTGAGGAAGGACAACGTGGGATTGGACGTAATTTTGAGGGAGCTCAACGTGGTGCTGCTGTTGCTGAAGGTAATTTTGCTCAAGAAGCGGCCATGGCACAGCCTGCGGTGCAACAGCAGGTACCACGGACACCTGTGTAGGTATCAGGAATTGATGTGCCGGCACCTCGTACACGGCCGGCGCGCTATTTCCAGGTAGCGCTAATTGATCCTTTTCTTTAGCGCTGCTCTGCGCTGCTGAGGCAGCTTCACTTAAAACTGCAGCTAAGATTAAAAATTTGGCGGCGGAGGGATTTACAAAAGCGCTCCGCTTCCGGAACAGCATTGTGACGTCAGATTCGGTGGTGTCCGATGCTTGACAATTTAGAGCGCACAGGTCACAAAATTCACTTTAAAATCTAATCTTCGTGTTTTGTCTCTCTACAGACTATAGGACTTACTTCCTGACTTCCTTTCACCTCCTTGATCAGCTTCCGACTGTTGCAAAAACGTTTCATTGTCAAGATCAGATGGTCAAAGGGCTGCTACGGAAAGCGATGGAGATGAACGGGAGGAGGGAGAGGAGAAGCGTATAATTATTTATCAATATGCACATCAAAGCCTAGATAACAAAGTCATTAGTTTAGTTGCCTAACAAGGAAAGCGTAGCGAAGAAAATTGCCGAGAGGTTAACTTTCATCCCAGGCAGCTAAGGTATGGTCTGCAGCTTGGGTTGCACCCTCTATGTCATAGGATGCAAAGCTAAGGGCGAAAGCACGGTATAGATGAATCAATCGTGAAAACAAAACTCTATTCCTTGGGTTGAACCTCCCCTGGTTTTTGCTTTTGGTTATGCGGAGGAAAAGGGAATTTTGCATTAAATCCACAACGTTTTGTTTCCAAGCATATTGAAATTGAGTTTCTCATATTAAATGCATAAGGGAGAGTTTTCTCTTCTCGTTCATAAAGAATGGAGGAATAAACTGTGGTGCTGACAGGTAGAAAAACTATATAGCTTTCAGTTTCGTTCACCTGGGAGAATTTCACAAAAATTATGATGACTCCACCTTGGGTTTTTTTTGCGAACTGTTTTTTTGGAAACATATAACCACCGAAGTCACGAAACTTTAAGTTAACATGCAGAATGGAAAGCAGCCTTGAGTCGTTACATGGGTGAATAGGTGCTATAAGAATGGAGAAAAATGAGTGTGGTTGCATGTGATAGAGACAGAAGAATGCTTTAGTGTAATTGTTATTAAAAAAGTTGCATTTCTCCGTGACCAAAGAAACGGCAATGATGTTCTTGGGGAATGAGGGTTGATAAGTGATGTGTGACGACCATGATTTTTGAAAAAGTTGCAGCTAATAACTTATTGAGCTGCTGAGTTACAGGTTTTCTGGTTTAAATTATAATTCTTTACGTAAATTAAATTAAAATTTTATTATTATTTGTATACATAACTATCAACAAGTTTCTCGCAGTTAATACTAAATCCGTCGACGAATGTTTGAATCTAGTGGTTGCAAACTTTCGTAGCTTGGGTTATTGCAAGGCTTCAGGTGACCTTTAATTGCTAAAGGATGCTAGGTGCTTAAAAAATTATCGGACTGTTGCCAAGAATTAGTTTTGAATTTTAATGTAACTGCTTTGAATGATGGATTTCTCTATTGAGTGATGTGATTGTGAGTTGGTTGATTGACTTTTGATAGTATTGATATGTTTAATGCGTATATTTAAGTTAGTTTTTTAATTGTTCAATCTCGGGGGGAGTTGAGCGATTGGAAAACAAAGTGATTATAGTTTCTATATTCAAGATTAAAAATTAGAGTAGTGACTGCAGCCAAAACTAGCCATTGCTTTAAGGATATTAGAAATTGATAGCCAGTTGAATGAGCTGAATGTGAGGTTATTGGATATTGCAAAGATTTTGATGGTGCTAGCCCTTGAAGAAGATTGGAGTTTGCGAAATTGCAAATTTTTGCGACATGCTTAGTAAACTTGTGTAGGTTGAGGATAACCGGAAATTCTTGATTTTGTCGACTTGACAGAATGGTTTGGCCGGAATAATCGTTTTGTTAAGCACAAGTCTGTGTTTCTGCATGTCTGAGTATGCTTTGTTGCTGCAAGGCTACTTGTTGGATGGCTTGAAGAAAGGCCGCGCCGCGCGCTGCGCTACTAACACACTGCTGAAATGGCTGGTAAAAGTGTAAAAGGAAGAGTTGGTATAGGGTGGAATAAGCAAAGGGGAAAAGAGTATCTAATCAGCTGTTTTGATTTGTGAATAGTGAAAGCGGATCTTTTGTAATTAGTAATTATATCAATGCTACATTGATTCGTAGTTTGTGTCTAGCATGGATGGGGTTAGGAGTTTGACAAGTTTAATGGGATGCAACTAGAGCAGTTGCGGAAGGAAATAATGGAAATGGTAAGCTGTGCGGGAAACGTTTTTTTGTACATCATTTACATGTGGTTTGAATGGGAGTTGAATCAAGTTTTGATTATTAACCAATATATAAAATCTTGTGCATGGTGGATACATGGGGTTGGAGTGAAGTTAAGATTCAAGATACAGGGATGTGAGATTGAAGGATTGATGGTTAGGATGGGAGAGAAAAGTAGCTGTTTGAATTGTTAAACTAACTCGAAGGTGTTGAGGAGCTTGTTATAAGATACGGTGACTTGATTCTGTAATTGGAAGAGGGTTTGTTTTTGCAAAATTTCACCAAAACTATTAGCAAAACTACTGTGAAACTATAGAATACATGTTAAGTTAAAAGATATTAATTGGGTTCATGATTTAGAGTAATTTTAAAAGTTTTAGAGATCTGAAGGATAATGTCCTTGGAAGGTCGGAATCGGTTGAATGTGGTATGGGAGACAAGGTGTCTAAGATACATGGGTTAATATGGGTGGACTGAATTAAGCACGGTAATGATAATCAAACTATCAGGGAGGGAATACAGTAGATGTTTTTTGTTTATAGTTGCTGAAGGGACGAAGGTTATGTTAACGAAGGATTTTACACTGGGACTTAATTTGGGAATGACACGCGATTATTAATTTTGACTGTGGAGAGTCTTGTATAGAAAAACTAATGGTAGCTTGCACTGCTTGGTTAAGTTAACTCGGACGGATATTCACCAATGTGACAAAGGGCTCTTGTAACTTCTTGTAGCGTCTTCAACATCGATTATCTTGGGATTTGATTCTACGACAGTTTGGCTCAGATTTGCAATTAGCTGCTCTCCACGGAATCCGTGCTGTGACTGTAAACGATATTAATAACAAGTTTTAATAGAGGTAAGGGTAAGCGAGGATAAAATTGACAAATGTTTAGGTCGCATTAGCTTTTGATTGGTCAAAGTTTAATGAGTAGACTCACCTGAAAGCGTGGAGCATTCTGTGCTGATGCGTTGGGACTGACATGGAAATTATGTTTATGGTAGAGAAAATCCGTTCCCCAGAGAAGATAACCGATTGGATTTGGCGTGGACATCAGAAGCAAGTTGGAGACGAGGGTCAAGAAGAGGATGTTCTGAAAGGAAAATGATACAGGGTGGTGTAATTATTTTTGCGTGAAAAATAAACGTTAATGACGAGCAAAACTGACATTAATGTTTCTGATAGGAGGAGAAGTGAGATGATGATGAGGTGAAAAGTCAAATGAGAGTAATTGCAATTACCTTTGATGCTGTTGCGTTTCCGTGTTGGTGGCCCATTGCGCTAGGTGTGAGGCTTGACAGATTCACAGGTTAAAAGAGACTGAAGTTGTAGTTGACTTGGAGAAATAATGTTGGGCACTGCACAGTCTATGGGCGTCTTCTTGATTTGAACTGCATGTGCAGTCTGTTGAAGACCCTCTGTCCGAATTTAGCGCAAGGGATAGTGATTGGAAAATAGTTAATGAGTACAGAGCATAATAGCTAGTGGATAACTGCAATAAGCTTGATGAGAAGTAACATCTCTTTTACGGTTGCGTGGATGTTGAATTGGATTGCAAAACAAATATGGGAATGATTGAGCCACACTTTTTGCTCCTCACGTCACGCATAAGTATGACTTTGGCACACATTTAGGGAAGATTACTACAAGTGAAGGAAACGAGTCTTGTTGAATATAAGAAAGAAAGGGAGTCGTCCTACAGAGAGTGTAGTAAAAATAATTGTATCGTGTTAGCTGCATTACTACAGGTAGAAAAGATGGATGGTGGTGTGATGAGCCGAGAACCTTTCCAATCCATCATCATCCCATTACCGTTAAATTACTTAAAGACTCCTGACTAAGAAAAACTGTATAGTCATCCACAATCATTTAATATCGGATTGCCTTTCCCTCTTGAACACTCATGTCATTTAAAACAAATGATACTCTTATTTCCGCATGTCCCTTAAAATTGAATTGAAGTAGATTTGAAGATGTAACAAAAACGTTTCATGTCGTCACAAATAAGATCATAGTTCATTATGATATCCTTAACAAATGAACATAAAGGCGGAGATTCCTGTTCATTTAACATCTGCTGCACTTATCCTACATAACAATCAATACGGACATGACTGACTTGTGTTTTTGAGTTGCTAATTCGAAACAACGGAAATCAATTTCATCTGGCATGTAATACATTAAAAATTGCAAAACTCATGGCAATAAATAATATACTCTGGCTGCTAAAATACATTGGAAGCAAGCTGAGTGTTCCAGACATTTTTGAATTCTTAGAGAATAGTTTGATTAGGTAAAAACATTTCTGTGAGGCAACAGATATCAACAGAAAGGAATAAAGCCTAACTAAATTACAATTTAATACAGCAGATCCCTAGTCTTCAAGGGAAGGAATTATGGCAAGACCCTAAAAGCCAGAGTGAACCTCTCTAGCCTGGGAGAGGAGGGTTAAGTTAAATATAATACATCTAACAATCTACAGCAAAGAATTCATTGCTTTACAACAGGTAAAATCAGTCTATGCTACAGGGTAAAATCATATGTGCAAACTGTTCAGTCAATGCTGGCGCATAGATACTTACAAAAGGTATCAAGTTTTTAAACCTTAAGAGGTGATTGGAAAATGTTAGTAGTTACATATGAAATGGGGTTGAATGAAAGCAGAGTCAACAAGGATACTCTACCTTCTCGATTGTGGTCAACAAATAAAAAAGGTTGGGTACAGCGTCCAGGTTGCTCTCGACAAATTTTCTGAAGCTTTCCGACTCTCGAATCTCGTTGCCTTTCCTGGAAATACAGAAGAATGAATTAAAGATGATCCTTTTTTTAGAAGGAAGCTTTAGAAATTCCATGGCATTCAATGACTGATAACAGTTAAAACTTACGACTTTAATACTGCAACAGCGTGAACTTCAATCTTTTGAATTCCAAGCCGATTCCCACATAAGTAGCAATCAAGGGCAGAGTCGACGGTGAATCGTTCTGGGGTGCTGGCACGAAGGATATTTTCACAGGTAATCTGTAAATCCTGGATGTTGTACTTGTCCGCAGCCCTTAATAAGTCAACTGCTACTTGAGGATTGTCTGCAATGTCCTTCAACTCTCTGTAGTACAAGTATTTAAGAAGCACTCCCACGGTGGATGGAACCATGTCGTTGATCTCAACGACACGGAATTCTTTTCCTTCATGTCACACTCGAACATTGCCGCGAATACGTCACTATGACCTGGAGAGAAGTTGAAAAAGGTTGTATTAGCTCAGCTCGTTGACAGCCGAAAGAAGTATACACACACAGAAGCTTAGGTCAGCTTCAGTACACGAAAATATGATGGATTGCCTAGCGACGCTTCTGTTTCGAGTTACATATTAACGAAAAACTTACCAGCAAGAATGTTCATATGAGCTTTGAATTCTTCTCCAGACACTCTCAGGATGACATCATGCAGTGTAGAGTCCTCCAGCACTGATTTCAAGGCCGTGCTCAAAGAATCCATGAGTGAGGGTTTTTGAAGGTAGCAGCAACTCCAGAAGGATGGCTTCATTCTTCCTTCCATTCGAATATCGAAAATGGCGTAAATGTGCGCAAACTGTACTCCGGAATTCAAAGTACTCGTGGACATGGCACGGAAAATAGATTCTGACGAGCAAAAGGTTTCTAGAGTATGGCAGGGCTGCCGGGGATCCGTAAGACAAGTGCAATCTACTCCGCAGGTGTTCATTGTCGAAGAGAAACCTTCGAAGATAACTATGGTTAGTGCATGCTCAAGATACATATTTTGTTATATTTTGTTAAGATTAATAATGGTGGACTTACTTCGATTGAACACTTCCTTGCCATCAGGTGCTAAAAATGTCATTTGCAGAGACATACGAGAAAATCCATCTCTGGCAAGCTCGAATCCGGTTTGCGTTAGTTTCTTGACTCCGCTAGAATGAGGGGGGCGGAAGAAACGGAAACAAACCGTGTCTTCGTTAGGCTTCCTTGTAATATGAGCAATCCTGCGATAAAGACAAGAGAATCGGTTATGTACTGATGGAAAAAGTTGTACGATTTTCTAGTAACCTGCTAGGCAACAAAAGACTTTACTTACATGTTGAACAATATCGATGAATTCAATCCCGTGTCAATTCCAACTCGAGCTCGGAAACAGAAACCTCTGTTGGACGGCGTCGTCGTTGACGGCAACCATGGAATCTCTGAGTCAAATTCATTAACGCAGTCAAATCGTACTTTTCGTACTAGTTGGATTTGGGTGGCGTAGAACTCCGATACCTGTAAATTCAAAGAAAATAATTAGGGTCTGATAATTTAGTATTGAGGGCTGCTTGAGATGGGCAACGGATTCAAATAGTTAACAAAGTGATTATTGCTAATTCGTGTTAATTGTCAACTAAAGCTTAATTTAACAGCAAAACTTACCGTTGACATGATGAATGCAGTTAGACACTCGCTGTACTTCGGAATCAACGTAAAAAATGGTGGCGAAATCTCTGAAAAATCTAAAAAACTTTGGTGATAGCAAGTGAAATTATTGTCACTTTGTTGGATTTCACGTCTAACTTCTCAGGTAGTCTGGGCTGTACTGACAGAAATTCACCTTCTCCAGGACAGTGAAGGGTACAGAATCAGCTATGCATAACCAATGAAAATCTACCTGCCTCTCCTACCTTGGCTTCCAGCTCATGTTCCTCTCATCCATAGGGCACTCAGCCAGCTAGAGCATTTTTTACCTTACTAATTTGCTTGATTACTCAAATTATGGCTCTCAGAACACAGAGACAAAGGAGCATAACCAGGTAAATGAGCGCAGTCCCTTTTACCTAGAAACCTGGAGTACTTCTTTGTTCACTACAATAAGCTTGCGGAGAAGGACAGGAAGACAAAGCCCTATTAATCCCTATAGCTAAGTCCAGTCAAGTTATAAATGCTCAAACAGACAGGAATGTTGCTTATCTGGCTAGTCTAATTCCATATTACGTTTTCTTAGTTCACGTAATCTTTGTGAATCCTTTAAAGAAACTTAGATTAGATTGCAAGACACGAATTCTATGTGTGACGAATATTTACCAAGTAAGATGCTTTGAACCTTTAAAGAAGACACAATGAGGGAATACGGAGAAGCTTTAAAACACCTAAGAACTAGTGAAATCTCTGCAATGCCTACTGTATATACTGCTGTCAATCTTAATACTCATAAAACTCTGACGCTTAACACTTGTAGAAAAGCATGGGATTCTGTGTTTCAAATAAAACTTAGTTGACGTGATAATATTTAGAATTTATATTTCGCTTCGCTCAAGTATTCTATCAACTAATTAAATTTCCGTAATACGAGTACTAATAACTAATAAGATTTCGAAGACAGAACTATTACGCGGTCATTAATTGTAAAGAAACAACTGTAGTCAATAAATTTTTAACTTAGAAGATCAAGGAAAATTGTCTGAAAAAAGCATCGTTTGAATCTGAGTAATTCAGGATGCAGTAAGAAAATCAAGATAACTTATGTAGGAAAACAAGTTACTTAAGATTTCAACGGTTTCAGAGTCTGTAAATAAATGACTCTTAAAAATACGTTGCTTTAAACTAAGCGGAGCTTCATAAGTTATCAAAGAAATTAAAACTTAGAAGGATCAATGAGCACTCAAAGTTAGCTACTCTGCTAGATTTCTAACTCTGAAAATGTCGAAACATACGGCAGATTCTACATTATATCGAAACTTAAGATTTAAGCTGCATGTTTGAGTGGAAATCAATACGTATGTCAATAAAAATTCTAATTTTAAAATAAATGCTATCAATAAGGTAATAAATACGTGTACGTAACCTGAGAATATAGAGAAACACTTCATGTAGGAAGGCCGTACCACTAAAACGAAACATGCGCAATGGTACTTTCCACTCCCTTCATTCGATAAGGGAATCTGACAAATAATTTCCAGGTTACGAACGATAGAGAGTATCGAATCAAAAATTGAGCAGGATGTCAGATCAGAATTGTTTTTCAGATGCCTAAATTTCGCGGTGGGATCGCTTGGATGGAGTACTCTTGTTATCATGACCTTCGGTATATAGTCTATTCTCAGCTCTGAGGTTCTGGTTTTCTCTGAAAACATAATGGAAGAATATTAAGATTTGAAACGCAGTCATAACTTTCGGATTCTCTTCTGTTGCCACATGCATCATACACGCACATTACTCTTGCACTAACCTTTGTACTATCTCCAGTTCCATGTTCAAACTATTCACGACGGCCTGATTGATCTCGAGGTTTTCCTTCAGAGTCGCGACCTCTGATTTAAGATCCTTGAACCTAGAAAGAGAGTAAAGGATAGGAGAAGTGAAAGGGATTGTTATCAACGGTGATTCTTAGACGTTAAAGCGCTATATAGTTCTTTACGTACTCTTTCTCGAGTTTCTGTCTCTTGGCGTTCTCCAGTACCTCACGGTTACTGTTGCTTTGCAGGGATTTAGCTCGTGTCCTGGCAATTGTCGCTGCTTGACTCGGCTGTCCATCTTCTTCGCTAACGAAAGCTTTAATGATTTTGGATATAACGACGACTTTGAGGCAATGCGGACAAGTCCTTGGATTAAATAAAATGGGCCAATATCAGATAAATATCTTCACAAAATGGAAGCCAATAAGATTGTAACACGATGTGCAACTTACCTTTTACCACTTGGGCTGACAAACCATTCCTGAAGGCATCGAGTGTGAAAGAGATGACCGCATGGCAAGCAACTTAAATCGGTGAGCGATCGACTTTTGACAAAGTGGTTTGTGCCTCTTAGTTTCGTCTCTACTTCTTTAAAAAATATGTCTCTACGGGTTGGAATAACACCATTTTCTGTAGTAGAACTTCTAGTCGAAGGCCCAGGAAGTACAGGTGCGTTTACTGGTAGAACGGGACCAGGATTTCTTGCAGATGATATCGGAGGAACATTAGTGGCCAAAATCTGTACGGATTGAGAACCACCTGTTGCAGTTTCTGCAGCTCTCGGTCTGGTAGCAGGAGGTGGTGGTGTTTCCGGAATAGCAACTGCAAAACAAAACATAACTTGGGTAAATTGGCTTTCAACTAATTCTGAAATGCATTTCACCAAACTTGAAATCATTAAGCATAGCCGCAACATCTACCTTCCTGTGGAGGATAATTGTCCTCTGCGGCCCCATCTAGTCCGTTCAAGCAGCATAGACACACCGGCATTTTAAATCCAAGAAGTCGATAATGCGAAACGGGTAATCGAAGTTTTTGATCGAAGTCGGAAAACTTGTGTTTCAGTCCAGAATCGTTTTCGAAACACTCTAATTAGGAAGAAGATACACGGTTGATTAAGATACTCGTTTCAGCCTGTAATGCACACAAAAAAAAACAACTACAATATATTACATAGATTGTTTGTTTTACTGTTAACCGGAGTAAATAAATGTGGTTAAAAGGAAAGTGATGAAAACTAGTATCGAAAATTACCTTTTAAATGTGCACACATCCAACTGTTAGCTATGCTGAAATAACCAGGGTTAGCATGCAACTTAAATTACACTGAAAACGGTAATACGTAACTTTTGCTTCAATTGCTTTCAACACGTTTGATTAATAATCCACACTGACCAGCATATCAACATGATCACTTTGCACAAAAAATAATTAAAAGTAGACTTTGAGCTACAAACTATAATTGCAACAGGTCGGAATAAATTTGAAGAACATTAAAACAAGACTTTAAATATCGAAAAAAATTATTCACGGAGTCGATGATTTTCCATCTGCGCTATGTTTTCCACGTTATATTTTATAGAACCGCGCGATTCAGAACAAAGATGAAGCGCGAGTTTACGCGGTATTATATTTCAAAATGTCCTTATCTCTAAAGGCAAGGATGACTACTGCATTAAAATACAGCATCGCATCGACGAAGCCCTTTAGGGCATGCGGTCATAGAGAAACGTTTCAAGTCTATGCACAAAGAAAGGCGTGGTGGATAGTTTAGTAATAAACGTTTTGGTGGCATTCTCATTTACGTCAACCTTATTACCTTGAACGCTGTTGCTAGGCAAAGCGTTAACGCTTAAAGGATGCAATGCAACGGTAACGATGTGAAGTTGTTTACGCTGTCAAGATTTTATAATTCAGACACGATGAGTGTCTCAGTTGTATATTATTATTAAAAAATGAATTGATTGTATAAAATTCTTTGGCTTCAATCATTCATTAATAATTAGCCTGCATACAAGCACAAGATAGTTAGTTTGTAAGGGTTATGAAACGTGAAGTAAAGTGTAATGTATTGTTCTTCCGACTTGCGACATTAAAAATATAATGTCCGAAAGTTACTCTAAAGATTAAAATACATGGGTTTGCTTAAAGTAAAGGTAACTTGCTGAATAGGCATAGTTAATTTCTGACATTCAGAAAATGAAAGCACAACCTCATTTGTTGTATGCCTGAAGGTTATAATTTATCAGTAAAAATAATATATAGGAATAAGTATTGTTAACTAGTACTAGTCATCGAGTTTTGCGACCATATTAGTGGTCTCGATAGGTTTTTTATCAGATTCCGTCGCGGTTCTGTTGGCATTTGAGTCGTTGAGAGTCTGGGCGGACGTGCTGAGTTCTACATCTGCGGGTTTATTCTGCTTGATTTTCCATTCGACGAAACAGAAAGCGATAGATCCCAAGGCACAAACAACAGATAGGATTAAAAGTTGAAGATGAAGACCGATTACAGAGCTCACGAAGAAGGCACCGGCAGAGCCTGCAGATTGAATAAACTTGAAGATGGCAAAGGCTGAAGCGGATTTTTCAGCGTATCCGGAAGCAAACATGGAGATTAGTTGTGTTTGGAAGCAGGCATCACCGAATCCTAGGAGGTCAACGAAATACATAAATTGACTATGAGGTTAAGTGTCTCGATAAATTGTGATATTAACGAAATTAGTGGATTGGAAATCAGTCAATCTTACCCAAAAGAAAAGCGCAGAGGATAGCAATGGACACGAAGGGTTGAGAAAACTGGGAGACGTCCGGCGTAGATCCAAGTGGAGCTCCGTCAGGTAAATTAAGGAAGACGAGTATGTAACATGTGACATGGATGATAAGTCCAAGAAGAATTATGGGAGTTTGACCTGTATGTAGAAAAATACAAATTAGGATTGATAGCAGAGAAGAGAATTATAGAATGTAGAATTGTGGAGGTTATTGAAAACTGACCCTTTTTCGTTGTCACCGGTCCTAATAGACCAAAAAGCGTGCCGCCAGCAACTTCACCAACTCCAATGAGAATCCCTGAGAGGCCTACAAGCTTCTTGGCATCTTCTCCGAAGGCTTCGGTAAATCCGATAGACGTGGAGTAGACACCGCTGTAGAAGCACTGCTCCAGACCCGTGTACAAGCTAGTTATCGAAAGAAGTAACATGTAAGGGGTTATCGACAGCTTCAATGCTTCTTTCATTGCAGACCATGCTGTTGAAAAGTTTCCCGGATTTTTACGATTGCTACGTTTTCCCAATGAGGATTTGTCAGGGTCGTCTACGACCTCTTCTGTGGGCCTGTGAGTTATGAGAATAGAAAGTATTACAAACGAATTTTACTCTGTCGATGAATATGAAACATACATAAATGCAATGGTACTATGCAAAGTTACCTCACGTCCTTTAGTGTTAAGAAGCATAGTGTTCCAAGGACGCAAACGACGCTAAGTACTGCAAATACAACGAGACGTGTATCGGAATCTATGTGAGTTTTCCCATGAAATTGCCAGAATACGAACAGGTTTCCAAAAAACAAGCTGAAAAATGAAAGTGGAGAGTCCATTAATAGTTGATGTGGTTCAACAAAGAGTAATTTCAAGGTCTGAGGCGTTGAAGGTCAGCGCGTCTAACTCACCTGCACTGATTGATAGCCCAGAAGACTCCAGAGTTTCTGGAAATAGTTTCTGGAGTGGAGACTAATGACAGGAAGCTTCCTTGGGCAGTCCACAAAATAGCGGCGGCGGCTCCAATCAAAGCTGAGGTTAGATACAGAATCCATGTTCGCGGAAAGAGAAATCCAGCAATAAAGACGACGTAGAATATGGCAGATATAAATAAGCTCTTCTTGGCATACAAAAGTGCAACGACTGAAGGGGATATCCAAGCTACTACCGCTAAAACTGCATAGATAATTGCGAGGGATGTGTAGCCGTGGCCTGTGAAGGAGGGATCGTCCCGTTTCACGCTGTCCAGCACAGTTTGCTGAAAAAATGAATTAAAACTTGGATTAGACTTTGGAATATTTAGAAACAGAAGGATGATAAATTACAACTGTATTCAAAGGCTTACCTCAATTACACTTGTTGTCATAAACGCTGTGAAAATCAGCATAAACGACAAACTGAGAATCAAGACTTGGACAAACTTGCCGTCTTCAAACACCTTGGCGTTCTTGATTTTAGCAAACATTTTAAGAGTTTTTGCTAATGCTTAGTCTGAAATCTGTCTGGAATCTGAGGGATAGCAGCGAGCAGAGGAGAAGCTGCGCTGTTACACAATTTACAAAAGGACTAGGAGGATTTTTGGCACATTGATGCACAATAGTACAGCGTCACAAATTTAATTCCGCAGTTGGGAGCAATCGGGGAGAAGAGACGACGGATCCTCTCAAGACCGTTTACCTTCCATTCTAATCCTCGACTGTCACAATTACAATGTTTTGGTTGGAGTTGGAGGGAAAATAATTGATTATGAATATGAATAAGGGTAAAAGTTGCTGACAATGAGGGAAGCGTAGAGAATTCTATCAACACAAATCACCTTCATCAAAAGTGCAAGCAAGGGATCCTAGATAAAGAGAGCAGGGGAGGACGTAATTACCATACCGGTTCACCTGTCAAATTCTAATGAGCCGAAACACTCTGTGAAGATTCTAAGTATCCCTTGGCCCAGGCCAGGTTTCCTCACCCTCCTTAGCATATAATGATCTTGAAATTTAGAAATTTTTGTCTGCATATAAATTACTCCTTGGAGGGAAACAGATATGAATAATCTAAACACTGGTTTATCCCTCTGTCAAAATTAGAATGTGCTCACACCGCGGAGGAACTGTGTTCACCCTAAGCTATTAAACTAGCTTTCAATATTACAGCATACACAAGCCATTTACAGCTAACTAAACTGACAATTATGTTGCGTCGGGACGAGATAGCAAAAAGGATCCCACACCTAATGTTTCCTTTCTCTAATCTTGCTCCTAATTATGTGAACAAAATTTCATCTTAATTCTCGGTCACACCTTTCCCGTGCTGCATTTAAACGCATGTCGGAATGTGAAAGTAATGAATTACAATACTAACGATAAACTTGTTCCTACGAAGACAAAGCCCTGTTAGTTTTCCTTTCTTACATCTCTAAGGCGTGGATGATATAATCAATCAATAAATTCATCATGAAATCGTAAATAGATTTAAGATTGACATGAGTCTGCGGATTCTACATATCACTTTGTGATTGTCTGAGTCTGTTGATTGACACTTTTCTTGAATTATTATTCATCTCACGGTCTACATTTGAATTTCCGCATTGTTTTCTACGCTTGCTTCTTCTAGGGATCTGAGAAGTACGCTTTTCGAAAATCTTTCACATTCAATGGTTTGCAAAGATAATCTATTCAATACTGGAAAGGTGAGTGAAGCTCGCGGACAATTGTGAGGAAAACTTGTGCAAATATTGCCATATTCGAGAGTTCGAGACAATTTACAAACAAACTTTAACATCTACGCAGAAGCCCTAAGGTTATGGTATGGTGACCATAAATTTGCTCCGAAACCTACTGCCAGCTAATCTGTTCTTACAGATAAACATTTCTAATGAGGATAATTAAATAAACATTAAGACTTGCTTGCACCCTACGCACCTATTTGCATCACTGATAGCTCTCTGATAAACTTAATCTGTGAATGCGTATTATACTTGCTTGCAAATTATGTGTGGAAAGCCCTATTGCTTAAAACTAGAACATATATGCTGGATTATTTACACATTCCCATTCGGCTTATGGCTTAGTGATGATAAGAAAGCCGGTCATCTAGGATTTAGATTTGTATTGCACGAGAGAATGGCGAAGATTCATTCGATAATCCTGCGCTCTAGTCAGGTCAGTGTTTGAGTATGTATATAGTATATAGATTCTCCAAGGCAACGTTTTCCCGATTGAAATGATGTCACAGATCAGAAGCAGATGAGGAGGTTTAGCAGGTTTAGGAAAATTAGTCTGAAATAAAGAGTAAATTCCAGATTCAGATAATTACTATCAAATTTTAACTATATAGTTATGGGCAAGTAATATTTGTATGCTTTTACGCAGAGAAAATGCAAAAGATAAAATAAAGTCATGGTTCGCAGATTTCTTAATTTTCCTCATATCCACGCACTCATCCACGTTCCGGTAGCCGGTAGGGCTAGCATACAAAAGATGCAAGTTTGAGAATTGCAGGATCCTCCATTACGGCTGAAATGGCTGACTTGTTACTTTCGTTGCAGTCATTATCATCAGGACTTATCATCAGGATGCTTGGATTTTGTGAATTATTGTCAAAATATGTGCGTAATTTTACAAAAATGCAGACAATGGCTCCCTCATGGGCATGATTTGTATCCTCCGATTCAGATCTAAGGAAAGATACAAGGTAAAAACATTTAACGTTTTCTCATTATCTGAGGAAATCCTCGAGACCGAACCTCCAGATTCAATAGCTCTTCACAATTATAAAGCAAATGGTAAAAAACAAAGCTCATTACCTTTGTGAATTCTATACTGGATTTGCACAATAAGCATTCACTGACCTTCCCATTGTTGTTCCTAAGTAATAGAATAGTTTCAAGTATCAACCACAAGATGCCTATTTGCAGGTGGATAAAATCTGTGCAAAATATAATAGGAAGAGGTTAATAAAGAACAAAACTCATCAGAGTATTATCCTGAAACAGCGGCTGCAGTAAAGTACACCACTTACGTTATCGGATTAGCAGGGATAGTAATGGCTGCACGATTTTCGGAGTTCACACCTGCATTATTTGCAATGAAAGCTACGCTTCAGCTCCGATACCGGGACGTTAATCTGAAACGCATCATTCCTCTTCACGTGAAAATCCACGTGCTATGGAATATTGAGACGAGAGTCAGGAGGAAAAGCACTCGACTCGACCAAACCAGTTCCGAGATGCATGCTTGCAAAACGATCTTGATGCACTGTGAAGCCTGAAAACAAAATTTTATAATTTTTTATCTGATTAGAAGACGGGTGAAAACCCTTAGAAACAACTCCGGTACTCCAGCGAAGTGTTTCTAATGAGATTTATTGTCATCAGGATTCAAGATGCAAGAATCCAAACTTGAATACAATAACGTACCTGACCTGGAAATCGTCGAAGGCGATGGATATGAAAGATTTACGATGCGCACAGGCAAGGTTCGAGTCACTTGCGAAATTTTTCGTAATAACTATTCTCCATGGCTGTCGTTGTCCTGCACAAAACAAAGATCCTCTTCCTCATTAAGATAAAAGAACCAAATGTGTGGAAGTGAATGTGAGAAATAGTAATTAAAATCTCGTCCTTACTGTATTAATGCATGACGCCGTCGGAACAAAGACGCGCTGTGTTAGGTAGCAGATTCAGAGAAAAACGAATCACCACCAAGAGGATATAACCTTTGCTAAAACAGTGACCACTCGGCTTGAACTTTTGCTTAGAATAGTCATTTTACGTAACAGGCTTGTTATATCATAATCCATTCCCATTTGAGTGTCTCACTTGGGTTCCCTTGAGCGATTGTCCGATGGCATGTGCCACTGACGTAGGAAAAAGGGAAACACGATGCAAGATTCAGCTCAAATGAGTGATTCTGACCTTCGTATTTTGCTTCGGCATGGGTGTACGCTGCGTAAGATTGTAACGAATTACACACTTGTAAGATGCACATTAAACGCTTGGTTTCGGTGGATAACTGCTGATGCTCTGTAGGCTCAAGTTTTCTAAGGGTTCCGCTCTTCCTTTGTACATGCGAGGGAGTGAGATAATTATCGCTGAAAATTCGCCCACATCCGTCCATCTTTAAAGAAGCCGTACTCGGAAGGATTTCTGCGAATACAAAAAAAAACAGGAAGTTAAGAGAGAATTACTCAAGTCAGGTTGATTTTTCAGTACTTGAAATGTACACTTAAATTTAGCTATATAGCAGGTTCAGGCGAAATAAAAATCAGTTGCCGTGAAGGATTGACTTGGAAATGTTGTTCCGTTTGTTACTTGGTAGTGTTCAAAATTAGAATTTATGATGAATAGCACGTTAGTGGATATTCCCGTCCTGTCCACAGGTATCTTCGGACAGATTCTTCTAGTGCTTGTGATTTGGTATTTCATCGATCAACTAGATGAAAAAAAGAAACGGAGGCCTCCAGGTAATTTGAAATAACGTTTTTGGCTGTAAAATAAAATACAGTACATGAATTGGCACTTTACTTACAACGTACCGAACTGATCACAGGGCCTCCGAGGATCCCCATACTAGGAAGCTTGCCACACATTGTTCCTGGAGCTCTTATGTGTCCTGATGGAGTTAAACGATTTAATCTTCCTCCGTACATCATGTTGCATAATTTGAGTGAGCGTTACGGTCCCGTGTTTTACTTCAAGTTTGGCGTTAATAAATCTCGTAAGTGGAAACGTCAATGTGTTGATATCCGAGTTCCCGATGTGTATGGCTTGTGCTTGCCTGAAAAAATACACGGTTATTAATTGGAGAAAGTTGATTAATTTCAGTTGTCGTAAGCGATTTCGAACTGGCTAAAGATGTATTTGGAAGAAGCGAATTTGATTATCGCTATTTGGGGAAGTGGCTAAAGGAGCTAAGAAGGGGTGGAGCTTTTGGTAAATAGTTGTGGATATTAACTTACATGAAATTGAGGCAAGGTGTAACTTTTTGGCGGTTTCAGATTCTGAAATATTCTTATTTTCCAGGTTTGCTCCTGAATAATGGTGAAGGTTATAGGCACGTGCATAGATTTACGGTGAAGACACTAAAGGAATTCGGTTTCGGAAAATCCCAAAGTATGGAAGGCGCAATCCTGAACGAGATGAGCTACTTTATGGAAAACTTGAAGAAAAATCTTCATCAATCAGAAGACAGTGTACTGAATGTAAAACAAATGTTCAGTATGACTGTGCTGAACATTCTATGGAGTATGGTGGTTGGAGTCCGATTTTCGTACGACGATACCAAACTGAAAACACTAATAAACTACGTGGAACAGATTATGACAACGATCGATGTGGGTGGAAGAGTAATAATGGCATTTCCATTCATGAGACACTTTGCTCCAGAGCTGACTGGACATGCGGAACACATCAGATTAAATGGAAGAATTCACGAGTTCATCAGGGTAAGGTGTTGAAGCTGTAGTTATGGGTATAATCCTGGAAACTTGTAGAGTGAGTAATATTTAATGGATCATTAAATCCTAGTCATTGCTGCTTGAAAGACGAGAAGAAGGAACTTACAGAGAAAATCCCAAGGATTTCATCGACATGTTTCTCCAAAGAATGGACGTCGAGGAAGATGACGTCAAGTCTGGGAAACTGGCACCTGAGAAACGATATTTTACAGGTAATAGTCTACTCATTTAGCTATTAATATTTAAATTATTAAATCAACTGGGATGAAAAATACGATTACGATTCTGAATGTTGCAGAAAACCAATTCATTGTACTGGTAACGGATTTCTTCATGGCTGGAGCAGAGACGACTGCAAATACAATGGAATTCGCCCTGATGTACATGATCATGAATCCGGATGTCCAGAAGAAAGTTCATGCAGAGATTGATAGTGTTGTCGGGCAAAACCGTTTGCCTAGCATCGAGGACCGTGGAAAGTAAGAGTTCTGAAATTACATACAGATTCATTTTATAAGTGATTGATTCATATGGACTTTGATTACCAATGTCTTATTTGTTTTGCAGCTTACCTTATGTTGAAGCTACGATGTGCGAAATTCAACGAATGTGTAACGTAATTCCAATGGTGCCGAGATACTGTCGTTGGGACTCCATGGTCGGGCCGTATCCAGTCTCCAAGGTGATTCGGTCTTGCACGTACAGCTGGAACATAATTGCTGCAGAATGTAAATGTAGCTATCGCAGTTGAAAGGATTGAGTGTCAACTAAAGTACTTGATATTTGAAATCTTTACAGGGTGAACTAGTAATCGTCAATCTGTATAGCTGCCATAGACGGTGCAAAACTTGGCCCGATCCTGAAGTGTTTAGGCCGGAAAGATTCATAATCAAGGATGGAGACAAAGACAAATTCTCCCCTCAAAGCTCTAACTTGTCCTTTGGCTACGGTAATCTTGATTTGTTGATACAACAAAATTGAACACCGATAAATCTTGGAAATTCTAAACCAAGTTGTACTCTATTCACAGGAAAACGGATGTGTATTGGAGAATCGTACGCAAAAACAGTATTCTTCATCTACTTTATAACTCTGATGCAACTCTACAAGTTCGAAAACCCACCTGATACTAAAGAATACTCTAAGCCTAGTCTCGAACCGATGAGAGGAGCCACTCTATCACCAAAAGGATTTCACGCAACCGTTAAGTCTAGGTTTCCTAATAATTTCTAAAAGTGATAGAATTTTTACTGCACTTTTTTTTGTAAAAACTAACCAGTTATAACTTAATAAAAAAATACTACAAAAAACTTACAGAGTTCAAATATTAAACTCACAATACTGATGAAAAGGTAAAAATGTCGAAAATTAAGTCAATTATTCTTTCAAATTCCAAGATTTGTAAAAACTACGATTACGCGGATAACTTCTTCGCTACCACCAAACTATGCTCCCAAATGGATATGGCACTGAAGAAGGCAATAATCAAATCAGGGCAGAACTGTCTGCATTTTGTTGATCCTAAAAGCGTGACAACGCCAGAATCCCATTCCACTTCGTACTCGATCTCATCGTTTCCTTTTCTGATATTAACTATCCGTAAGGGTCGAACGCCAGTCTCCGTTATGGGTTCGTCAGAAAGTGTACCCTGTCGTATAAATCACCAAAAAGGAATCTTCGCTATTTTCGTACACGTTAAGTATTTGAAACTAAAATTAACTATCAATATTGATAGGGCTTACACAATCCGTTACCGCAGATATAGTACTCTCAGAATCAAGGCACGACGTATCTTCCAAGCCGGTTACGTTGTTATCATCTGGATCTTCATCTTCACTAGTCTGAATCTGCACGTTTTGAGATACGTTTTGATCCGCACGAAGTAAAGGTGTCTTTATGTTCATTTCATGTGAGGACGATGGTCTGCTAGAATCATTACTGTTGCACTTTCCCGACGTTATTTGTGTTTCACAATCTTTTTTTAAAGCTAGGTTAGCTTCAAACGCTTCGATTAGGTCCAAGCAATTTTGTAACTTTGATACATCCTTCCAAGAGTTTTCAGAGCTGAAATCGAGTAATCCATGAACAAGATGAGAATTAATCAAAATGTTTAAACAATTGAAATACAAAGTGAAGAAAAGGATGCTGCTTCTATACCTCGGATAACCTTCCCATTTTACTTCATAAAGGATCTGTTTTTCAGATTGGTCCGTCGAGGCGCGAATGCATTTGCCTACAATTGCTTCCACCGCGAATGTGATATCGCTGTCCTTAGGTTTCTCATCAACTTGTGTCCCACCAGTAGTAGTGGCAGTGGTTTCAGATTTATCGAATTCGTTCTCTCGGTAGTTGATCTTTTTCATCTTGCATTTCCGCATCCTTCGTTTTCGAATTCTTCCTAATCTTTGTGCGGAAGATCGTAATTTCCTCCGTGGCCAAGTTCTCTGGAAAGGAAGTAAAAGTAAAATCAGTTATAATCGTCAGGTGGATATATGAAATATTTTGAAAATTACTGTTAACGATAGCTTACCTCTGAATTCATTGCGAAAATTGACTTCTTCGAGACGTAACCTCCAATAAAAGTTAAACTTAAGGTAGCCTGTAAAAATTAAGAAATGAATTATATTTTATGACCTTCTGTTTTGTGGATTTAGCCACATAAACAATAACTCGCTGAATATCCACTGGCACAGTTGCAGCTGTGACTTAATTGTAGTTAAAATTACAGTGCCCTACATTTTCACAGCACGTTCATGTCCACGTGCTTCATAACCTGGAGGCAACAATTCATAAGAAGCGCGTTGAATCTCCAGTGAATCGATGGCACAAGAGGGAGGCAGTACCAGGGGCATTTGCTCTTTTTTTTAATTGTATATCCAAATTGATGATCAATTAATAAAGAATCGACGGAATTAACTCCATGCGCAGTGTGTGATCCATGTATATATGAATAGTTGCTGAAACTAAAGTTCGTGACGCTATCCTCATTTCAAAAGACAATACTTTAATGAAATCAAACGCTAAGTCGGACGACACTACGTTAATCCATTCCACTATTCGTGGTTACATATCGTTACGAACTTGCTAACTTGTATTTATAGACTGCAGTTTTGGTAAACTTGGAAAATATGCCTACAATACGATCCGCTATTGCTGGAGGAAACTTAATTAGAACTGCACTCCAGACTTTGCAGGCACTTGTAATGCAATACTGCTTAAATGAGCCAGTGCTGAACACTATCGATAGTGAAAAAACTTAATATTTTAAACAATTTGAAATTATTATAACTAGGTTGGTATTAACTAACTGTGAAACCTAGAATGAGCACTAAAATTATGGATTTAGCCGAACTACATTCGTAGTTGTAACACATTAACACCTGCTATTGTGTGAAGAGCACACGATGGCTAGCTGAAACCAAAAAACAGCATCGAAGAAATGTTATAAACATTTACATAATAATCTGAATTTTCATGGCAATAATTGCTGAAATAGTCAAATCTATGTGTTCCGATGATGAGGTAATCGGGTTGTCAATCCCTGGAAATGAATTAAGCTTTGCAAGTACTCGATAAGCTCGAACGGACTTTCGACGGTGGCTTGGGCAGAGTTGATCCAGCGTCGCGTTGAATCGGTAAAATCCGCTAGGTATAAGAGGCCGTCATCCGGATTAGGAGCGGTCTTGACAAACAGAATTTTCTTGACGGATGGCTTTCTGGTGGATAAAGTGGGATTTTGAGGAGGACTACAGGTGGGTGGTGAAGGTAATGAAGTGGAATTGATCGGATTCAGATTTAGGCCGCTAGATGTTGGAATTTCCGCACTACCTCCGTCGAGAATATGTTGAAGAATTGGCGAATCGGTGGATTTCGGTCGGGCTGCAGAGCTGATTTGAAGGATTTTTTTTGGGATTCTAGAAGCAGCCTTGGTGAACTGCGGAGGATCCCGGATCGTAGTTCTCTGATATTCTTGAGTAGATTCTGGCTCTTGGGGAATTATATTTTGTGCATTCCCGGCCTCAGAAATTCCGACGGTGGGCATAACGATAAAAGAAGTTGGAGATACCGTTGAAGTAGCAATAATTCTTTCAGGTGGTTCAAGTTGTGATATCACGGAGGCACTTTGTGCTACTGTATCTATTTCAGTAACTTTTTCAAAGAGCCCAGTTGCTTCTTTAGTTGCATCAGTTGAGATCTCAGAAATTTCGTCAAGGAAAACAGTTAGTGGCATTACCGGCGGTGGAGGAATATTGATAAGTTTAGCAGACGATACACCCCGTTTCACTTCTATATCTATCGGATTTGAGGTATCATCAGTTGATACTGGTTGAGGTTCGAAGGATTCTGCTACTGCAGCATTAGTTTCTTCCTTCTTGACCTGCTGCAGACGTTTAGCCGGTGGCGGTGGGACAATAGGTGGAGTGTTCTTCCTTGTTGTCTAAAATATTGATAGGCAAAAAAGGTAAATTAGTTTTAATACTTTTACTGACGTAGGAGTTGATGGGAAAAAAGTATTGTCATGAAAGGTAGACTGAAAGGTAGGTTACGACTTACAGTCATCGGCTCAGATTTTGGTTCTATTGTTCCGCGTCGACCTCGACCAGTTTTCTTTAAGTTGCGGTCTTCGAAAAGCTTTATAGATTCGGTGGCACCTTTCAGATGGTGTTTCGGTTCCCAAGTAGACTCCTCCCTGTAAAAAATAGCTTTAATTAATCAATATTGAATGTAATGGGAATGCAATCAAGTTTATCAATACATACTCTAGACTTACACAGACCACCCCACCCATTTAACCAAATACTCGATTCCATGAGCCGTTTGCCGCTTCTGTAGTATTTTTTCAACTTCGTAAACTTCGTCACCGCTTGCATCGGCTGGAGGATCGTCATTGGTCTCAGGCAGTAATTCATTTTCGCTAGTTGTATCAAGGAGCGGCACTTGTCGTTCCAAAATCGGCGGACCGTCGTCATCGCTTGAAGAATCGCGATGGCTCCATTTATTTTCCATTATGTCACTACAAAGAGTCAAAAAACGATATCAGGAATGAGATCGGTGGCAGCAATTATTGACCTGCGTCTAGTTAGATAATTTACTAACGTACCAGATAATGCACAATGATAGTCATTATAAATGCGACTCTGACAATTAATCTAATTCTCATAAATGGATTCAAATATACATACTTACCTTAAGCCGCAGACCCTTTAACAAATGACTGAACTCACTGAACTCGTACGGGCACAATTAGGAACAGATTAAATATAGCGGGCTCCTACGAAACATTAATGTCATCGATTAATTAGACATGATCTCTATTACTAAAACTTACTGTTACTCACATTCCAATACATATGCTCCGACACACAATACGATACAGTATAATATAATTAATTTCACTAACACACTTGCGTAGCATAATATAAATTGCTCAATTCATGAGATGATGCAAGATGTAAGATAACGTTATTATTGATTATTAGAAAAATTAATGAAAGAGATTGTCTTACCCGCTTCAAAACAAACGATGACGCTAGTTACCTTCACAATGATTCAATTGTCGTTGAGAAGTCTTAATTCAACTTTAAATGAATATCAACAATACACTTATATATAATTTAACGGTCCAAAATAGCACTCGTAATTGAACCATGCGATTTCAGCAAATGCACCGACAAAATTGCTGTACTGGTCAATGCCAGCAAACGTCCGAAATAATGCAAGCACAGATGAATTCGTAGCGTTATTTAGTCCCTCTTGCCAGATGTACTGCGATCGCGTTATCGGGTTGATGCTTAAAAATAATAAATTAATTAATCCCAACGTGTCGTAGCTTGGAAAATTCGTGTAAGCACTAAGAACTAGTTACAGTGTAAGATCCTGCTTGTATTCAAAAATAAAATGTGTAGAAAAAATAAACTAGCTATGAATTGCCATAAGGAAATACTGCCTAATTCAGGTCATTCTGCTAGTTGCGAAAATCTGTGATGTTAGTTGAGTGGCTGCAGATGGTTATACCATGAGAATATTGCTACGATTTGTTATTATCTTCAAGTGAAATAACAGGCGTCTTACACATTTTATATTGGGGCGGACAAGATTAAAACGTTTCAGAAGTCGGGAATTTAAAACATTATTGTAGCACAGGTCAATTATCGTAATTTGCATACATGCTGGGGTAGGAAACAAAATTCTTTCTATCATAGTGAAGTTCAGTGACGATATCCGAATGCTTAACTTGTACTCTGGGACGTGTAGCAATTCTCGGATAAATAACTTTAATAGCATGCAAATCTTGGTAGTTCACTATAGACTATGCCGTAATTAAGATTGATTTGTGCATACTACTCTTACGAACATACTAACATAATGAACTCGGATACAAAATGTAGCGCGTTATGCTAAGAATCTACTTACGAAAAACTATAAATAGCATCAACATATTCAATAATACGCGAGAGCGCAACTAAGTTATAAACTTCCTACATCTTTTAAATGAGTATATATAAGTCTGTAAAAATACTATCTATCTTTTACACTGAAATAGGGAACTCTATTAATATCTTGAACCTAAAGACAGTTACACTCAACAGAATATATAGTTTGTCTCGTTTAGGCGGATAAATTTCTTAATCATGTTCTATTAGCTGTCAATCTGGAGGAGGCTAATACAAAGGGGGAAGGTCATGCAGAATGTAGTCTTCATCATCAGCGAGTCCAGAGTATTTGCGAGCACTTAATTTGTTTTGGTTGAGCAAATGAGGAATAAGAAAGTTGCAGAATGGTATGCAGCTTGTTGACGAGCTCTTGCGGAGGATCTGGAATGTCCTCTTTGAGAAGATTCGTGTAAAATTTAAAGAAGACTGACTTGTCATCATGGCAGAACTGCATTATTTGGTCAACCTCAGGTAACTCATTGGCAGCGGCTTTGATCTCGGCTATGCTTCGTAAAAAAGGAACTTGGGTTAGTCCAGAAACTTTGACTGCCCAATACGCCGGAGTTCGGCCATTAATGGATTCACAGCTGGAATTTAGAAAATGATGAAAAATTACGAATATGGAAAGGAGACCAATACGAAAAGACTGGGTCTGTAAGACAAGATGAGAATGAGAAGAATCAGAATATTATGATTATTGCACACCTGAATGAAATTATGTTCTCGTCAATTTCTGAGGGCGCTTCCTCGGACTCGACAGAACTGGCTTCATGCAATTTGATACAATTTCCCTCTGTTGCTTGATCGATGAGCTCTTCGGTATTTGGTTCAGATTGGTCTGAACTTGGCTCCTGAGGTTGCGTAGTTGAAGCTATGCTCACTTGCTCATGGTTCGGTAAAATGCCATCTTCGCTAAGTGCTAGAGGATGGGGGTCCTCCATTATAGTGTCAACTGGCACGTAAACATTCACATTATCTGACACAATATCCGGAATCGTGTCTTGAAATCCAATCAGCTGCATTTCAACTTCATATAAACTCTCATTTTGCAGGATAGGAGGTGAATCATCTAGTGGGTCGGTGATAGGTTCAGATAGGGGCGCGTTTGGTTCCGAATAATGATCGCTACCCTTAACAGGGTCAGGATATACAATTTCCGGTTGAGTAACAGCGGTTACCCCTTCTACAACCTTCCTTAGTCTGGCTCTTAGATGCATTTCGGCAATATCTGGAGAAGTTTGACGAGCTGTAGGTTCTCTGCTCGGCGTTACTGGAAGCATCAAGGCCACCTTGCGGGTCAAATTTTTCCGTTCAGCGCTTCGACCTCTTTCCAAAGCTGTAGCTTTTCTAACTGTCGGAGATACTTTCTTTCCCTTCCGATCAGGTATCCAGAGACTGGCTCGTGTTTTCATGTTTGATTGTATATATTCTGAAAAGAATTGAACGGGACAGGAAATTAGGTTCATGAACAAGCGTAACTCATTGATAATGACACACCCGCTAACGTCACTTATCAGCTGACCTTTAGGTAAGAAATGATATGCTCCAGGAGTCGGTCAAAATAACCGTTAACTCAAGTATGTACCAAGGTAGCCGTCAATCTAATAGAAAAAAAAAATAGTTTCGAATCAGTCACGAACTTTTGCTCTGCTTAAAGATTAAGTTTCAGTATTTGAAATACTAACGCTTCATAAGACATAAAATACAAAATTACGGATTCACACATTTTCTTACCTGGAAGTTATTTAATTTAATAGTCTTCTTGAATGGTTATTCGAAAGAGTTCAGAAAGACTTCGGTTAGACATCGGAGTCGAGACGAGGAAAGAGAATCTTGTTCGTGTTTGAACTGGTAAAGTAAAACTGTTGAATATTATTTCCATCACAACGGTTCTTGTGCATTAACCTGCGATTTGCACTTTATTTTCTTAAATGCAATGGTAGCTACGACACGACTCTCAGCTGTTAGTTTGAAAGATAATGCTTCAATGCAAATAATTTTCTATTTAAATGTTAATTAATTAAAATGGAAATCTTTCCATGGAATTTCGTAATTCACAGTTGAGAACAGTAAAACAGCATAATCCATCCACCAAACTAAATGCCACCCATCACGTTTTCGTTTATTCCTGCCTGTGTTGACCGTGGAAAGAAAATACTGATCTTTACGTAATGCCCTGACGAATCCAGTCAAAATGGGAGCTGCCTGATATTACGCACTGATTGGCTAGAAACAGAATTTTGGTTGCTCCATGTGATATTGTAGGCTGGTCTGGAATGCAGAGGGCTTGTCCACAGAAAGCGAAAAACTATAAATTTTATCGAAGGGAAGGAGCGGACATCCTGTAAATTCCGCATGTTGGTTTTCTACACGTGCCTTTGTTTACGTGTGTTCCTTGGGGTGCGCTGTAAAACGGACTTAAATTAAATACGCTTTAAAGTTTAATTGCAGTGTGGTATGTGTGGTAAAGTTGAAGTGGAATCCTGCAATTATTGGTATTTAATTCAGTTATCTGGTTAACTACAGTTGAAGATTGGAATTTATTAAACGTAGGAATGTGTCATGTAGAAGTTTAAGGTATGGTCATATCATGATCAATTATTGGGTCAAAGTTATTGGGTTATTGGGCGTTTTTTGAAGGGCACAAATGTTTAGAGATTGTGAACCATTCTTTAATGCAGGACACCGTAATTGCCAGTCTTATGTTTATCCATGGAGAATGAGATAGTTAATTATTTTGCTCCTTTTAATTTCAGAAGTGCGGAATTTATTACAACGCCAGTGCTCTTATCAGTGTTAAGTTTAACAGGGTTGTTGAAACGGAAAACATACGGGTACTTCTGACTTGAATTTATATATCTAATCCTCCGATCTCGGTGTGGAAGAGAGTGAAAAAACTGTTGCCCGTTTTCACTTTTTGAGGGAAAGAATTAACAAGATCAGTACAAAACGAGGGCCAGAAGCATTCGTTTATTAAAAAGACATTATTAATTTGATTACTATTTTCAGATTCCTTGATGCCTCCTTCAGGGAAATTTTGAATTGCCTTTGCCTCGAAACGGTTCCTACAGTATTATTGCCGGTTTTCGAAGATACGGACCCTGACGGGTCATCTATTATCATTTCGTAATAGTTTTTCCTTGATTGATTACTCCACGAGCATCGCTTGAGTTGCTCTATCAGCCTACGGCTGACTACAACGTTAGCCGTCTTCTTGTTGTGTTTTGAATCTTCTCAAGCCCAATTTCTGGAATCAAAACTTTCTCGGAAGGTGGACTGTGGGTTTTCATTCAGGTAAAATTTTATATATGTACGGTGTATATGGATACTGTCTAGGTAATCGTAGTAATGTATTCGTACTTTTCATCCGAATCCTAGGTACTTTGCTACAGCAGCAGGAGGAATATCTGAAGCGATAGGTGTTCAAAATACATTAGCTGGGATTTCAACGGATTTTAGTGTTTTGCTAGATAGCTTAATTAAAATAGGGATGAATTTAATGTTGCTTGAAAAACAAATTATATAGTTGTTTTCAGTCACAAGTATGCAAGTTGTGAACTTGTGGGTGGGTGTGTTTGTATGTATGTCGTTTTTCATTCATCCAATTTCAGAAAGTTATCAAACTAGCTTCTAAATGCATTGAATCGTATCATTTTGAGCCATTTTCCATTTAGGATACTATGTTTTTTGGTTACTAAGTTTTTTAAAGATGGTCCATCTTATGGAGGCTATGGCTTTAGTGGAAAAGAGGAATGGAAAATGTATTACTATACATAATCTAATATGGTGCGGATTTTTATTGAAAGTGATATTACAATAGCTTAAGATCAAGTCGGAAATGCTTTAAGTTTTAAATTTTGAATCAAGTGAGGGCTCTCTGTCTATATTCGTTGATGGTATGTTAAAGAGGTTATTCTAGCTACACGAACTTGGTTAAAATAGGAAAATCCTTGTCAGACTGAGCGTTGTTTGTGGGTCAAGTAATGTATGTTTATATTTTGATTGTTGTTTCAGAGAAAGGATGTGAACTCTGAGGTTTGAATGATTATTACAACCAGTGGCAGTCTACTACGATAAAAAGTCATGGAATATTCAGCTGTCTATTATAATGTAGTGCGCAAGAAGCCTTTGTTCTGATTCTGAAGCGAGTTGTCGGGGATCATCTCTTGTGTTGTGGTACGAGCTGTGGTGATGGGGAGCCATGAATATGGCATTTACTATGGGAGACAAGGTATGAGTGTGATTCTGCTATGTAGATATGCTTTTTAGGCGATTTTGATGCTTTTTTATTTTTAAATTCAATGATTTGAGGCTTAATAATGGGTGTAAGATAATTATAAAATACTCAACAGAATCCTGTATCTTGTCTGTTGCAGGTAAACTGAAAATAATTGACTAAGGGCTACTGGAGATTGCGTGGGAACGATGTAACTGCAGACGTCGGTAATTAGATTGAGCAGACTCAGGACTGGGGTTTTGAGAATGGTACGAATGATTAAGCTCGGGTCTCCCTTCAAGTCGTATAAATCTTTCGCCTTTTACTAAAGATTTCCGTGGAGGGGGACATAAAATGAGTATGTAATATTTTTTGGAACGATCTCTCTTCGGAGAGGTCAATAATTTAATGAAATTATGAAACTCGCAGCTAGTAGAAGGTGCTGCAGGTGGAGTTGTGATGTTGTGGAGGAACGGGAGGGGATTGTTACTGGAGAAACTGTTGTATCTGGAATAGCTCAAGGGTATGTGATGATGAACAATGTTTTTATTGTGGTTGGTGATAGCTATGTACCTTGCTTGAAGCAAGAATGAGTCAGTCAGGTGTGGTCTTGGGAGTTGGTGGTAAAATTTGAGTTGTGAACTGACTGAAAGCGCAAGAATAATTTCGCAAACGGATATGCTCAAGTCTGACGGTGGGGAAAATACTGAAGTTTCGCGGATCCGTTGGAATATTGCAAGGCGGGAACTTGGTTGGATCTGTAGGTAAATGCATTAGTTATCTGTGATTAAAATAATTGAAGGTCTATCTGAAGAAGATTTGTATTCAAGAATGTGGGGATAAGGTGCTTTATTTGTTTTTGGGTTAGATTATCTTCCCGCTGAGAAGAGAATTTCAAGATGACGTCAGACTGGACACCGAATTTTCGGTTTCTTACCGTCGTGTTCCTTACCGGTAATTCTTGTAGTGTTGAATATAGATTCGAAGTAGAAGATGTTACAAAATTATATGGGAATCAAATGCATATATTCTAAATGTTTTGCTTGTTTCAGCTATAATTGGAGCCTGCATCTCATGTGACATTCCGCATAAAATTCGGGGATCCTGGTTTTCTCGGGAAAATAATGTCAACACGCAAACGGAGATTGATGCGACCAGCATGAGTGGAAGAGGTTACTGCGTTGCTAGACGGGAAGAATATTACGTGAACTACACGTTTATATTCAAGCAGGACAACTGTTTTCACTGTGTGAGGATATTTGTAAGGACAGTGAATATACTAGAAAAAATTGAGAGTGAGTTTAATTTTATTCTGTTATCGTGATTCTTGGATGATGACCGAAATGAAAATAAATTTTGAATTATCAGTCTGCGTATTTAGCTGATGAATAATGAGATGGACATTATCTAATGATGTATTCTATTTTTAGCTGGATGTATCAATTTCCCGCAAGGATTCGTACCGGAAATTGATGATGTGTGTAGAAGTTTACCTCCAAACCAAAATATGATAACCTTATTTTCTGAGAATTTCGCACCGGTCAATTGTCGCTCGAGTTTGGAAGGTGTATGGCAGTTTGCATATCAGAATCGGTTTAGATTCGCTGGTGAATGCAATAATCCTGATGCTCTGATTCATTCTTGTCAAACACCGGGAACTCAATTCTTGATAACGAATCAAAAATTCAACATTACGTATAAAGCGTGTGAGGGAATGTCGGAAACTTTTGATGGAAGTAAGTGAATTTAAGTGTGCTGAAATGGAATGATGGGTTTTACAGATTTTAACCGTGAATTACTTTTGCAGCCGTGGAATACAGTTGTCTAGGATCCTGGTTTGAAGGAAAGAATAATTATTTTGCTGTTGTAAACACAAAAGAATCTCGTAAGGAAGAGAAATATCGATGCTTTTTGCGGAATCGAGATGATGACTTGTTCATTGCGGCTTCAATCACAGCAGAATGCAATACACTGCGTACGAGTGAGAGTGCTCCTGAAAGATTACGTATAACTCCAGGTAATTGCATAATCTTGAATCTGGATGGACTTCAATATAAAAATATGTTAATTGTGTTAACGAACATTTTAGAGCAACTATTAGCTAATCCATTATTCATTTGAGAATATTTGAATTCAATGACAATAACTATATGAACTTTGCAGTTAAAACCGAAGTAGTCACTCCAGGTTGTCAGCTACCTCGGAATTTCAGTGGAGAGTGGATCAATACTGCTAACCTGGACGCCGAAGTGACTGTCAATTCGACTCATATGGTTGAAGTCTGGTGGCCGGATGAAGGTCGTTTTCGAAAAACAATTTATGTGTGTCGCGAATTTAGAGGATCCCGCTACATGATGGCTCGACTTACCGTTGACGGATGGTGAGTGTGTTGTTTAGCTAAATAGTATTCAGATTACCTGAATGAAATAATACATGGTTTCAGTTAATGTGTAACAATTGTGTTGTATTTTATAGTCAAAAGGATTTCATTTGCTTCGACTTTGTATCTCGGCACCACAACATCATTCGGTTCCGGAAAGGATTAGCTATGATCAGAGATGACTTCTCTACAGTTTGTGCCTGGGTACAGTTTCCTAATAAAGAGGAATGGAAATACGATCTGATGCTGGGTAATGTAACGAATTTTAATCAGTTGCCTTTTGACGCTTGCTGTTCTAAAACATGATTGAGCTAGTGCAAGCCTATTTAAAAAAGTATGATTCCATCGTAGGTGGAATCTAAGTTTTATTCGTAGCTATTGCCTTGCTTTTGATAGAGCAGTTAGAACTACTTCGATGATCTCGTAGTCCTCAATATGAACCGTCCGTTGTCGGTATGACCGCTACACAAGTTGAACCAGCTAAGAGCTAAAACCGACAAAATACGAATCAATTGACAACGATTATAAATTTTCTACAGCAGTGCATTTAATCAAAAATTAGATTTTTGAAGCCAAAAATAGCAGCCTCCCGATTACAATTTTCTTCTAGATTAGGTAGATGCACTCGCAATATTTTTAACTTGTTCCGTTCTGTGGTACACATGTCAAACAACTTAATTCTTCACAACAACATAAACAGTACTTGAAGCAATGCAAATTAGGTAGCCGAAGTAATTATCCGAGCTACTAAACAAACTTATACAGCAGTCCTAACTGATGTGAGCAGCTCATAGGCCAATCTGTTGTAACAACGAGCTGCTTGACAAATGCAGCAACAACATTGACTACGAAAACAGTCATTTTCAGAACTTAGTCATAGGGAAATCGTAAAACAATTCTAATACGCGCATCTATTTACAATATTGACTATAAACTTAAGAAATATAATGACTGACATAAACTTGAATCTAAAGTCACAAGTTGAGTTAAAACCTAGAAATTAACGTAGTACTTCAACTCCTTAAGAGAATTATCTTTAATTAAAATCCATAGGTAGAAAAATGAGTGCGATTGACTCGAAAGTATAAGTGAGGTAACTTTAAAAAACATTGATATTGCTGTAATAATTATAGAGTTGCGTTGATCCATTTACCAGTAATTAATACGACAGCGAACATAAGTGAATACTGTGAGGAGCTTATCGATAAGAAACACCAATTACACGGTAATTAATGCAAGGAATGTAGAAAAGACAGATGAAATTGGAACATAGTGGTAGCACCCAATGAAGAAAGTATTCCGGCAAGCTTTGCGGTTATCCGTATTTATAACTGATATTAGCAATTAACTCTCGATCTAATTGCCATTAGGTGTAATATTACTCTACTTAACTATAAGACTGGATAGAATTGCGATGCTTTCTTAAGCATTTGCAATTGTGTTTAGTAATAATATTACCGATTATAATATTTAGGTTTTACGGGATAGTTTATGTTAGGAGTTTCCTTAATAGTTTACGTGCTAAAGAAGGAAACAAAATCACAGGGTTTGACATCAACTAAAAAGTTGGCATAGTTTTCCTTGATATCTTTATCATCCAGGACGGATGTACCAACAATGCAGGGATGGCCGAAGCTAGGCCAGAAGAGTACGTTGCATGGTTTGCAATAATTAAGTACTTCGGCGTATTCTTCTTTGAGGTTGAAATTACGTTTTAGAAATCTATACATGCTTTCCCAATCGATTTTCCCATCGGTATCTTCCATCTCGTTTTGATTAACATCTTCACGAGAAGATCCCAATTCACTCTCTTCTTCCTTGCCGCTGCTATCGCTCGCGTTCTCCTGATCTTCTGATTTGTTCGGGCAAAATTCTCCGTCTTGCATAGACAAGAATCTTTGACGAAGCCTGCTAACTCGGTTGTTCTTGTTGCCCTCTTTCTTGCGCTGTTGCAACCTGATTGCAGTGCTCACAATATTCTCCTTGTTAAAATGGTACATGCAAAGCTGTTTCCAGATTCGGTTTTCTCCTACCAAGTCCCGAAAATTTTCGTCCGACTCTGCCAAATTTCGTAAATCCTTGTCGTCGCTCAGCTTTAAGATTATTAGACGGATTATGTCCTCGGGGAAATCCTGGATTGGTATCCGTGGTGCCTGGAAAAAGAATAAATTTTAATTAGTTTTTTAAATTTTGTATTATATTTTATGTGTTTATGTTGGGAAATTATGTGGAATTCATATGTAGTTTTTGAAATATTCTGATAGGGTTTTGCGGAACTTGAAAGAAGATGTGACATCAGAAGGAATATTTGCCAGTTTTGTCAGTCATCATCTAAGAAGAATGAGACACACTAACAGAAAGAGCGTAGATTACGTACCTCGTCTCTGTATGTTGCCAACAGGTTCTCTATCTGGTCCATATGAAGTTTGTTTTCTTCCCAGAGCTGAGAAGATCCAAGGTTTCCACCCCAGCAGTTATCTTGGGATTTCCTGTAGGGAACAAAGATGAGAAAGACAAGTTTAAATTCAATTCATTCTGTTGGAAATAAGATGCCGCGCTAGGGCTTTGCTGGAGCTACATTAGTTTCATTGCCGGTTCCTAAAATCAGCCAACCGCAAAACGGATTGTTATATCGTATCCTATCTCGGGTGGAACACCCTTCTTTGTATTCTAATTTTTTGTGGAGTACATTCAAATGTAGGCAGTCTAGCTTTAACGATGCAGGGATCACAGATGCGTTTAAAAGGGAAGGCTGGAATAGGGAATTTCCCTTGTCCTTGATAGTGTACCGTGGGACTTTCACAAGATCTCAGCCCTGGCAGGCGGTGCTGCAATGCTGTTTGCTTGCTGCTGTTCAGATATAAATTCAACCTTGAATTTGAATTAATATTCGCAGGGAGAAAGGCAAAGTGATGGAGGAAGAGAGGGAGAGAAAGAGAGACGTAGTTGCAAAAAGTTTTTCAATAGATTAGTCTGTCTGTTGTTTGTCCTCATCAGAGCTAATTCGTCTCTGCTTCTATATTGTGTAATATCCCAAGGGAAATTAAGTGCAGCAGCAGTGCATTTAAGAATTCCCGTCTCTTTTTTGCAATACTCTTTAAAAAGGAAATTGGTGAAGAGCCGCCCTTTGTTAATATCATGCTTCAGGATTTATGAACAGTCCCTCGTGACTAAGACTTTTATGCTAATTTAGAGCCCAGGGTTTATGGTTGTGCAATTTTGAGATTGATTTATTTAGCCATGCTATTGCACATCGTCTTTCGTTTGACATTTAGGTATGACATTTGCAAAGGAGTAGAATGCAGTTAGGTTTTGCTTTTGAATGACATTGTGGCTATTTTTAGCTGTTAAAGGTTGGTCTATGAGTCCTGAACGTTACTTGGGTTACTCAGCATCGCTGTTATTGAGCTAGTTGGGAGATTTGGATAAGTAAGTTACATATTGGGACTGTACTGGACCTTGGATTTGCGATTAGTAATTGTTGTTTGCTAGAATGTAGTTTAGGGAAGTACGGGGGATAACGTTTGAAAAGTTGTAGCTTAATTAATGATGTCGCTTAATACAATTTACTGTGAGCTTTCATAAGCTGCAGCTACTGTGTGATTGTAGAGGTCAATGTATCTGTCATTGTGGAGCTAGTGTTGCTAATCTGTTGTTTACATGCACTTGAAGAGTGTACGCTAGGAAATAATATTCTAAATAAGATAGCAATTATCAAGCGGTGTGACTCATGAACTAGTTGTAGAAGCTGAGAGCTGTGGAAGCTATTATTGCAGGTGCTTCACCCTGAATCAAGCAGGTGAAACGCATTTTAGCTTGTCTTTGTCAGCATTTATGCAGGCTTGTGTAGAATATTTGGTCGTTTCGACTACCATCACTGTGTGATGTCAAAGGATCAGATTCAAGCGTGAGTGCAAAATCTAGTTTTCTCATGACAAGTCAACGATTTAATATAAACAAAACGTCAGTGTGCACTCCGCAGCTTTAGCTTGTATTACGTAGGTAGGCTGAGGGTTTACTTGGAAGTGTTAATAACACCGAGTTATTACCCTCTGAATTTGCAACGTTTCCTTATCGTACGTTTGCAAATAGAAGATTGGAACATCGGAGTTGATATTGGTTTAGGTTATTATACATAGAGCAGAGTGGTATTCCTTGGGATGATTGAAATTTTGGCAAGAGTTCTAGAAATTAAGATGGGGTGAAGGAGCTTACCGCATTTCATGAAGGATGATTCTGAGGAGATCGTATCGCCAGCCGATGCGTACTTGATCACAGATTTGGAATAGTAGTTTAACGAGGATGCGTTGAGAGTTGCCTCCAAGGAGTGGATTACTGATTAAGAGTCGAATGATGACACAAATGTACTGAAACTTTCTCTGATCACGTAAAGCGTTCTGAAAGTCGAGTAACTGAAGGGCTTCGGAAAGCGTATTGAATCCTGAGATCTGCAATAATAATGATAATTACAATTTTCTCCACCATTAAATCTTATCACCACCTATATTTTCCAATAAACAATAGAATTGAGGAGGAACGTAGCTTGTTGCGTAGCTGATTTTCGTTCAGAGCACCATTACTTGGAGCGTTGCTCATCGGCTGATTTCTTATGAGGTAAAGCAGTGACTCGAAGGGATTGTTTATCCTCAATAATGCGGTTAATTTTGTTACGTAACGTGGACTTATTTTAGAGGAAAGGAATTGGAAAGAAGCTAGGAAGAATTTTGGTTGCTAGGCTAGGATAGGACGATTTAATTTGATTGCTTGTTAACTAATTGGATTTAGTTGCAGCTCTAAGGGTGCAACCTTGGAAACCTTGTGGAATTAATGGGACTAAGACTGGTTATGAGCGTGCGTAGGGCCAAAGTTAAGAAAGAAACTAGGTAAGATTGCATAGGATTTGGAATGGTTGGATGATTTTGTTTGAATTTGAGGGGTTTCTTTGGAAATTGATAGCACGGGGTTGGCAAGAGGAAACTAATTTACGGAAAAGTGTTCTTGTTCTCGCAGCTGATTCACCTTCTGATTAGTTTCTGATTATGTTCTATGAGGTGCCATGGTTGTTTCGGATTGTAATATACTAGAAGAGTGAAGGAATTGGGCAAAGTTTTAGGGAATTATGTAAGTTTCTCGTGTAAGGAAAGATGCCAAGGTTAATAAATTAAGCTTGTTGCAGAAGACTGTTGGAGAAGGCTCATGGTTTTAGTATAATTAGAAAATAAGGGCGTTGGTGTGAATATGAATTATTCAGCGGTTCCTTCAAAAAATTTTTGTAGCACTGAATACTTTTGCCTAGGACTTAAAACATGAGAGACGTTTAATTACAGCATATGGAGGTTTTGGTATTTATTATGTCTGCTGTACCTTGGCACCTGTTCTATGTGTGCACGGATAACCTAAAATAGGGTAGGGTAGGGCGCTTTAGATGAATAGAGTTATTTAAAGTTGTAGTAAAATTCGGTATAATTTGAAAGCCCAACGCCCAGCTTTGCCAGGGAAAGTTGATAAATTTTGGAGCTTTGGGATACGGAGAGCGTAAGACTACTTTATTATGACAGATTGGATGGAAAAGTTGGGGGAAGTGGAGTCGGATGGTGGGAAAGGAGTAATTTGGCAGTAATTATGATAAGTTGAGACGCCGGATTTGGAAATGGGTGAATAATCAGAGGGGTTAAGTATAGCCAAGTGGTGTGGTAGAAGGTTGAAATTATTCAAAGTTTGCTTGGGGGATTATATTGAAGAAATTACGGAGAGGATGATATGGAGGAAGTTTAGAATTGAAGTAAATGTTTAATGTCATACCTCTCTGGTTTGTCGTAAATTTATTCGACAATGCGGTTGCTGTTGGAGCTGCTGTTGCTCGTTTTGTTGTTGCTGTTGTTCTACATCTTGGCCGTTCTCGTTGACGCTGCCACTGCAATTCAAAAGAGAGGAAGAGTTAGGTTAATAGTAGGTAGATTCAGGCTGCAGGGTTTGAGGCATGCATATGAAGCGAGATATTCATGAGTTATCCCAAGATACTAAATTTGCGAAAGGGAATTGCATTATATTTGCAATTAATGCAATTCTCGTAATATGAGAGGAAAGAGGAGTTTCTGAAAGTTTATATGTCTTAAGATGTTGTACGAGACAGTTTCATTTCTGCAGGAGCGTTTCTAGGGAAGCTGATGGCTGATTACAGGAAAGAAATAAGAAAAGATTGAGGAGAAGAGAGAAGGTAGAGGGGTGAGGAGTAGTTAGAACTATAGGTAAACTAGGAGCAGAAATGAACAAGTAAAAGTTGCGCAATTATCTTCATGGCGTAGCTCTGCCGTAGAGTGAATATATCTTGAATCTTTTTACATGTCAAGTTAAAAGAATAAAGTTGTAGTAAAGCTGCATGCTGGCTGTCGCTGGGGCTGCGTGGAATTTTCTTAGCGGTTGGTCGTCATCATAATCGTGAATGAGGACTGTCCTTTTGGATGGTTTATGCTAGAGTTATTTTCTTTATCTCTCGAGTTGGGTTGCATTATATCCTGATTTCGCAAAAGTTCTGGTCACTCAAGGGTTAATAATGAAGGGATGGCGGTGCAAGAGGAGGATGCATGGATGATTTTGGGGGTGTATTTAAGTTGAGTAGATGGTGGCTGTTCTACTGAAAGATTTTGCAAATTTAAGGAGGCTTGAGATGCCAATGAATTGGGATTTTGCAAGATTGCAATTACAGAAGGTATGCAGTATGCAGAGAAGAAATAATAGATGTTGTATTTTAGGCAGTCTTTTAGGATTTCATGGTTGGTTCCGTGAAAATGTATTTGCCCACAATACTGTATTTGAGTGTGCTTTGCGGTGTTATTTGTGGGGAGGAACTTGTACATGATATATGTTGTCGTCTCTTCTTTATGAAGGCAGTTAATCTTGTGGGACATTTATGTGGAATCTTGTGTGACGTTATGGGGAATCATGTCTAGCTTGTTTAATGGATTATTTTGTTGTGTAAGAAGGCAATTATTCAAGTTTGTCAAGGAAGTCGAGTTTGAAGTTAACAGCTTAGCTGCTGTGCTAATGTACATGGTGGAAGTATTGCAGCCGGTTTACTTAACCTACTTGAGTAGAAAGTGAGAGTTTACAAAATTAGTCGTGGCTCGTAAAATTACATTTATAAAAATACAGAATTTGTCCAGATAAAATGGGATATCCAGGTTTTCAAAAGCAAGAAAGCTCAGGTGTTCGAACATTGAGAAGTTTTGCAGATAAACGTTAATTACTGAACGAGGTGCTTATGAAGCTATTTTTATACTGATATTATTAGTCTGTTTTAATTATTTTGAATTTGAATTGCAGTTTTTAAATGTGGGCACGGAGCTGAAAATATGTAAGAGTCGATGTCGAAATTGAGTGAAACCAGAAATGAGACTGGCGAATTTTAAAAGAGAATTTCTTAGAGGAGCGATTTACATGAAGCAAAGGATTTTGAGAAAATAGACTTCCTAAGAGAAAAAATCCCTGAGAAGGGCAAGTAGTACGGATGCAAATAGAATCAAGATGCTTAGAGCAGAAGATGGAGAAGGAATAGGTATGTCTGAAGGGCTGTCAATGTTAATGTGATCTCATATAAGTCGATACTTGTAAGGCCTCCTCGTATATATGTATCAGCACTAGGGATAAATTCAAGTCATTCTTTGACGCTTCAACGCCCTGTTTTCCATGCTTGATTAATTCAGACAGGGTTGATGTGTTTAAAGCTTGACGGGTTTTTGAAATATAACTAGGAAGGAGTGAAGGAGATGTTTTTTTTTGGTTTTTTATGAAATTTCTACTGAGGTTTGTACATGTCCGTCTACAGGAGTTGAAGTATGTAGTTGAAAAAATGTGGATTAGTATTTTAAAATGGCTAACGAACCCGGAAATAGGGCTGGATTCTGTCTGATTCTAGGATGTGTACGTACTTTTAGTGGGATACAAACTTGCTGTAAAACTGTATGGAGTGGAGATGTGGTTGATTATTGTTATATTCGATAAGGTTTGTTTTTATCTCAATGCTTGCTTTGTATTGTTCCAGACTGATGCTGTGTGCACGTGTATTGAGAAGGGAGGCGAAGTGTATGGAAACTACAGATAGCAAATACCACCAACAAAGAATATTATGTGGGCACAAAAGAGGAGATTACTGCGTAGGCGCGAATGCAAAGGCAGAAGAAGAGAGATGACATTGTGTGGAGTGTATGTTAATGTTGAATGTGGTGTAAAAAGTGCATTCTGTGTTGTACTAGGTCTAATGCCTGAGGATAAATAATTATTGTTGAAGGTTATTGTCTGTATGAGTTAGGATTTGGGAAAATGGGTTTGAAAAAAATGTATGAGGTTTTACTTACCCAATGTATTGAAGCACCTTGAATCGTTCCCATCCGGAGCCACTTTTTACCCAATAGTCTCCTGGAGATCTCCAGTCTTTGGAAATGAATGGCATTTTAAAGTGTTATTATTAGTGGAGGGTAGTCGAAAAATCGCAGGACGTTGCCAAATTATCGAGGTTGTTCCGTGCTGAGAGGGAGGTGAGAAACTTTTGAGGATTTTAAGAAGTGTATGAAGAGTTGATGCAGTGTTCAATCACTGGAGGGGCACAGTATTGCCGAAATATCACAGGTAGTCGAAGTTACGTTGAAGAGAGCACGGTGAATGATTTTTGGTTGGTCAATGAATCATTAGGGATTGGCACAGCACTGCTAGAGGAGATTTGGGTAGTTTTATTAATATGTATTGGAGGAGAAGAGGCTGAAATCGTGACTTGGAGCTGAGACTGGGTTTGTAGTTTTGCTATTATCTTGATTTAATTCCCGACAAAGGTACATTGACGTGTTCTTGAATGTTGAATGGTAGAGAAATGGTATAGGCTCTCAGCGTCGGGTAGTTTTGCCGTTTAAAAGTGATAAAAATTTGCGGATGACGAGATGAGATCAAGGATATTTTGGAGCTGGGTTCGAGAAACTAGTAATTGTTTTAAGGGTTATAATTAACAGCGTTGTTTGGGCTGTGTTCGGCAGGGGTAATTCACTCGAAGAAAGTCGGAGACGTTTTTGTGATTATTCACTAGCGTGTATGTTTATTCTTGCTGGGCGTCTTAGGTCTTGTGATTATAGGCCGAGAGAAGATGGAAGAAGATGGGAAGAGAGGGTGGATGGTGGGAATGGTGGTTTGAAATGATGACAATTATCGGGATTAATGAGGGAGAGAAAAGTTTAAGTGGTTGTTGGCATGTGTGAGGATTGTCCTAGATTTTTTCTAGAAACTTTAAAATTAGACTAGCTTCGAATCACAGTTGAACTAAAAGCGGTGACGGTGGCTTGTCAGGATTGTTGGGATGATTTGTCGTCTGAGTTGAGGCCTGTGGATCTTGAGGAATTGCGGCTGGCACTGTTTGTGACGCTGAGCGCTGGATTGACTGAGGATGTGATGCTTCTGTTCCGTATAAGGTCACTGCCGTATCGACCACAACCGCAAATGACTAATGTCCAGTTGATGAGCAACTGCAAAATAAGCGAGTTGATTGATTTGATTAGCACTGATTATAAAAGATAGCTTATAATTGGGATTATTGGTGACTACGTATTGTGTAATTTGAATACGTAGTCTGTGTGGTATTACGTAGTGGGATTGAACTGGTAAAACGTAGAGCGAAATACTAGTGTTAAAAGAGCGGAAGATGAGATTGAGAGAGAAACAGCTGATCTGTGTTGTGATCTGTTCACTGCAGAAGGCTGGATGGGAATGCAGAGAATAGGCTGGGATGAGAGATGTTGTAAAGAGGAAGGGAGGAAGAGGGGAAGATGCAGAGAGCTTTTAGGTTGACTGTGTGCGCTTTGTTGCGAGAATTGCGTTTGTTTCTCTCTTGCGCTGCGCTAGCGCTGTTCGGCTTGGATTTTATGGTGTGTGCGGGGAAGGGGAAAAGTAGTCTTTTTTTTATCTACGCACGTGTACAAGATGATACTGTGATGCTCATTTAAAGTTTTATGTTCTCTGGATATGCTGACTGATTTTGTCTTGTTTGGCCTGTTTCCGTCTGTTACCTGGGTCAGATTTATAGGAGGAGTCTAGGAAAATTACAGAATGTTTCTAACTTCAACGAAATGATTATTAATGAAGATGAAATATAAAAAGTTGGGATACTCTGTAGCTGTGTTCAGAATTGATTGCTGTTATCACTGTTTCCTATTGATTATTAATGTGTAGTTATTTGTTTTTCAACTGTAGAAATTGAGAGGTCTAGGAATGTGTAAACGCTGTTGTAAGTCTTGTAATTAACTTGTTTATTTACCTGTTGTCAAAGCAGAAGTGGAGGTTGGTGGCGTAGGAGTTAATGAGCTAAAATCCAGCTTGATGCAGATAATATCTTGAGGGTACTTTTGGATAAAGTAATTTCTGGAATTTGTAAGATGGTCGCTGTACAAGATGAAGGTTGGAATGTCGGGAATTGTATATTTGGTTGGCCCTCTTGCTAGCTAGCTAGCTTTTGAGGTTGGAGGTTTGCGGAGGAATTCAGTAGAGGAATTATGTAAACATGAATTTAGCATGAAATGCTTGGGATTTTAGTGCGAACCTTTGTTTGTGAGATGAGTTATGTAGAATTACGGAGTTTTTAGAATTCCGGAATTGTAGCACACACACGCACTGCACTGAACTGTAGTTGAGGGCATTTGAAATATTTACTTGAGTTGATTCAGTTTAATATTCTAGCCAGAGAATAATAATAATGATAATACGTTGCCTGATGGCAGCTTTTACCAGTGGCGTGGAGCAATTGAGAGCCGTTTGTGTAGACTGACTGAAGAGGTTTAAAGATTGTTCTCTTCATATATAATCATATGGTTTTGTTTTGGGATAGAGAAGGAGCAGAAGGAATATTCGCAGGCTCGAGCAGAGTACCTCACTCTCAGTGTTTACCAACACGATGCGCAGAAACTGGGAGAGGAAGAAGCATTGGAGGAGAAAAAGTTTTTGCAAGGAGGGGACGGACGGAAAGGCAGGAGGGAATAGTGTAGGAAAGGCGAAGAAGAAGTAAATAGCGGATAGCAACAGGATTGTATGTAGGAAAAGTGTTGAGACTTACGTTTCTCTGCAGTACTATTATGCAGAGTATGGCAGAGTAACGCAGAATCAGTTTGATGCAAAGGGTGGTCTGCTCTCTGCTGTGCTGAAGTTGTGTGTGGAATTGATGGGGCTGACTGAAGGCTGAGCAGCTGCTTGAAGAGCTAAGGGAACATAATCGCGAAATGCTCTGTGGATGTGCTCTGCTGAATTTTACTGTGGGAAGACCTGTGCTGTAAGGAGAATTTTACCTTAAAGAGAAGGATTGGGCATGACATGAAGTGTGAGAGGATTTAATGGAATTGGATGAGAGGGTAAATGGGAAATGTTTTACGTTTAATAAAGTCGGCGGAAGCTAAAGGAAGCTTAGGGTAGGATTGATAGAAGTGGTGTTGGTTGAAATGACAGAGGCTGTCAAGGATTCTGGGTTAAAATGTTGACATCCGTGGAGGAGCTGGATTGGTGGCGGAGAGAGGATTTAATGTGAGGAATTGATGTTGAGATGTGCGAAAAATGGTTTTTATCGAGCCAAAAGTTTTTGCCAAAATTGACTCCGAAACTGTAGGAATGACAGAATCAGGTTTTGCTAGCGGATGACTGAGCTTGATAGCGTGTGACGAGAATGAGGAGGATGAAGGGAAAAGAAGAAGACTTGAAGGCCAAAGGCTGAGAATCGTAAGGAGTTGTGGAACTAGAGGATTAAGACTGGAGGGTAAGGAAGGAGGTCTGGAATTGCGGAAAGATGATCCTTGTATGCGATAGCCTTGAAAGTCTGAAAGGGATGATAAATCTATTAGGTTGAAGGTTTCTTGGGAGACTCTCCAGGAGATTTCTGCGGAGAATTACGAGAGAGAATCAAGAGATTGAGAGACGGAAAGGGCGAGAGAGAGAGTAAAAGTTTTGGAATCGGGAAGCTTTGTGAGCTTTTGCTTGGTGCTTTTACATTGTCAAGTGTGATTTTATGTTGCAAAAACTTTGATGCTTTGGCGAAAGGTTTAAAAACTTGGAGGTTTTGGAATGAATGATCATGGAAAAATATGATGGAAGTGCTAAGAGATAATATGGTGAATGATAATGATGAAGAGGGGAATAGATGATAAGTGGATGGGGTGTAACTGAATATTAAAATGATGTGAATAAGGTTATGGATAGTATTGAAAAAATGGAATTTAAATGTTTATTTATGCAAGGAGTTCGGAAGATAGAGGGAGAAGAGAGGCTAAGAAGGGGAGTTGGTTAAAGGTTAGAAGAGTTATTGGATGTAGTTAATTTGGTGGTGAGTTGTTAAGGTAGTTAGGTTAGGTTGTGGTGTTCGAGGGGGTTACAGGGTTAACTTTCTTTGGTGATTTACTGGATTTAAATGGGAGCGGGAAAATTAGGTTTTACGAGAGAAGTTTAATGGATGATGAACTGAAAGTATGCACAATGCAAATGGCTTGGAAAATGATTGATGACGGTATTCGCGGAATGGGATTTGGGAATTTATGAAGAATTTTTAATGCAGTGGTTGAGGAATGTGCTGTGTCGTATGGAATTTTGTAGATTTTTGTAAAAGATTCTTTTCCATATAATCCAAAATATAATTTTCGGAAATTATGTTTTGGTTTATAGTTTGGTGTAAAATCGAGAATAATGTGTGGAGAATATTTCGCAAGTAATTGCGCTTGTTGCACATATTTTGCGAATCTTTGAAGATACTCCAAGGTTCATCCTCTTGCTGTTTGGTGTCTGGATAAGAGTGAAAGTCTAGGGAATTTTGCAAAAACACGGAGTGAATGGGGATAATAGTGAATTTAGGGGGAAATCGTGCTCATTTTACGGCTGAGCCGTAAATCATGTTAATGGAATTAGGTTTTGCAGGGATTTATAACCCATGTTGCTGTTAATGCCAGCAGTAGGTGGCGAATGAGGAAAATAATGTGACATTAACACGAAAATAACGCAAGAAGGGAATGGCAAATGGTAGGAAAAGTATGGGAAGAATGAATACAGTAGCGGGACCTACCGCCGTGCAAGCCAAAGATAATTTGCCTTGGTTTTGTCTTAGGGTTATGAATTTTAAAGGCGCGGGGTTTTGTATGGAGTTGGTTGGACGTTAAAGGAACGGTTTTATTTGATTAATATGTAACGGATTTGTGGGATTTTTGTGGGAGATTTTGAAGGGATGTTGAAGGAATGTTGAAAAGTGAATGAATAAGCGTTTGATTAATGTAATTTACTATTGTTGAGGGATTAGCTTTGATGTTATGCGGTTATGAGAAGGAGCTAAAGGAAATAAGAAAAGGGCGGTGAATGAGAAATGTTGCCGGGACTGGTGACGACGGTAGAGTACGGTAATACACCTGTTTGGTTACCTGGCGGTGAGTTGGTTGGATGTTGTTGTGAGTTAATGGCGAAGTTTCTGAGTGAAGGAAGACGAAATTAATTAAAGCGGTAGATAAAGTAATAGCGGAAATTGTGAATGTTCTGGTTTGTTGAATGAGACGCGGAGGGTGGGTCAATCGTCAAGCGTGTTGGGAGGAAAAGCGCGCGGTTAAAATAATTGTAGCTTACTGTACGGAAAGAAGCTGCTAATGTATGTAGCGTGGATGAAAGTTTGTTGAGAAGAAGGGGGGAAATCGTGTGAGAAAGGTGGAGTTGTTTGAACTTGTTGGTGGGGAGGAAAAAGTACGCGAAAATTTTGCGAAACTAGAATTATGCAGACTTTTAGTGTGTTGACTGAGTGGACTGTTATTGGAAGAAGGATTTGACTGATAAGTTGGAAAACTTATAGAATTGAATGAAGATTGAATGAAGGAGCTATGGTAGATAAAACGTTTGTTGTTTCTTTAGCTAGCGTCAGGAGGTGTAGGACAAGATGCGAAATTGCAGAAAGGCAGAAGTAAGAGTGAGGAGGGCGGACTCGCGATGCGTGTAGTGCGATAATGATTACTTTTGGTTTGAGCTGGTAGTTTAGTTTTTCAAGTTGATGATATGTTAGTGTTGAGAGTGAAATCTGATATTGGGAGGAGGGGGATTATTGAAAATTGATGGATGGCGTGTGCGTAATCTGTGATAGATACTGGATGCATTTCAACTGCGTAAAGAAAGACTTGTGCTCTTGCTACCTGGCACTGCGGTTTCTTTATTAAATGCGATCATTAATGGATTTCTCTGCCTGAGAAACAATAGCTTAATTAGGTTTAGTTGGCACTCTGTGTGGTGCATTCAAATTGGAAAATTACGCTTCTGAATTCAGGCAAGGACATTTAGATTGTAAAATAACTATAGTAAATTAAGTCTTGAGGTGTGAGGGCTTTTTGAATTAATTTTGATACCTGAAAGGCTGCAGGATTGCTGCTGCTAGGGATTTTTGGCAATTGTTTTGGCACGGCCTGAAGGTATACAAGTTTCTTGGAAGGTTTTCGGAAAACGTGGAAATTAGTCTGTTTCTTTGTATTCTATAAGGTTTATTACTCAACTTGTGTGGCGGATCGGCGGAGAAAATTGATGAGCGTTCTGAAAAGTATTTTCGTAACAAGTCCATTGTGATTTCAATGAAATTCGTATTGTGGAAAGAGACAAAGGAAGGAGGACGAGGGATGATTTGTAAAAGTAGATCTGCTAGATTATTGCTGCAGGGAAAAAATGGATGAATAGATGGAGGTATTATATGGCTTGCTTTGAATTGCTTTAATTGATGCGGTAAAGGCTAATAAAGTGAGGCGATCATGAGTGAATTGAGGATTGTGTAAGGTTTAAGCTTGCTTTTAGGGTAAGAGTAAAAGTGGTTGGGTTTTAGCACGTAGTTGTTTGGGATTGTGTAAATTGATTTGTGGTAATGGTGGTTACGAGTTGTGTGACAAGTAGTTAGCAAGTAGTTTAGTTAAGTGTGTGTATTTTAAATGAGGGAGGCCATGTGACGCTGGTGCGAGTGACACTGGCTACTGCTGGTCCTCAGTAAGTTGGTTGTGCAATGTGTGGTTTATTTGTGCTTGTGTATGTGTGAACAGCCAAGGACCCTGTGTTTGTCAAGTGTCCAATCAGGGGATTTTACACTTTCGATCAACGAGGTGAAATCCCATTCCACACGAGAATACTTAAAGGGGTCACGGACTCACCTAGACCCTTGTTGTACTGTAGTCTAAATATTTCGTCGTTCAAAACTTGCGGTGGGGTCGAGGACGAGATCTCTATCGATGCTGAGGATAATATTTGCGTTGATCATTTGGGACGGCCGCTTGATATTTACAGTAATTTTGAATTTGGTTTGCTAATTTAACAATATTGCTTATGGAGGAGGTGGGTATGATGTCATCATGACTTGGTGGATTCGGGACAGGTCAAACTGGGATAGTGGTTACTGGATATTGGTTACTGGGTTTCGGTTTAGTCGGGTTCGGAATTAAGGGCAGGGTTAAGAATATAGTTTAAATGGTTTTGGGAAGAGGGGGTGAAGGAATGGTTAAGGATAAGGTTAAATAGGGACATAGTTATTCGGTTATTGGGTTAAGAGGAATTATGTATCGGTGGTTATCGGATAAGCTCGGACTTATAGTTAAGCGTCGTTATATTTTAATATACTGAAGAAGGTGAACGGGTACGGGTGAGGGTATCAGATATGCAGCGTGTGCTTTGCGTGTGAATTGATGTTAATGTTAGTTAGCGCTAAATGTTATAAATGTGTTATGTCAGTGAGTGTTTATGTTTAGTTGTTGTAAATGTTTTTGTGTCTCGGCAGAGTTGAAGAGTTGAGAATATTGGAACTAACTTTGAAAATTGACGTTGTAGCTAAGAACCCGGTACCGATTCGATGTCCAGTGGCTGGAAAATTCAATTTTACGCAACGAGGAGATGTATTGTTTGAGACGAGAATTTTGGGGGGTGTGACAGAGTCTCCGCGGCCAGGGATCTACTGCAAACAGAATATTTCTGACTTTTCCGTCTGTGACTCTGATCAACGAGAAATCACTATCGATGAAACCTACTGTCTTTCTGTTGACTATCTCGGCCTTCCTGTCGACATCTACAGTAAAATCTTGAACCTTTTTTCTGTTTATGACTGAATCTATTAGTTGGTTGTTGTTGAGTAGTTGATTATTCTTTTAACTTACTTGTGCATGTGTTCTAGTAGTGAAATACCTTTAATCTTTTATTGTAAAAGTAGAATGTCTGTTATTTCGTGTAGATACTCAAAGATGGAGTAGATGGGGTGGATAATAGCGTTAATGGATAAAGGGGGTGCAGTTAATTGTAGGTGATTAGTGGGTTATAGACGGGAACGTGGATTTAATTGGATGAGTTAAAGGTTTGGATTAATGTTTACACTACACTGCTGTAGTAGAAGGGGGAGATTGCTGTTAGTGGATGGGTTAACGTTGTGGAGAGGATAACATTTCGGATAGAGTAACTAACTGTGTGTTGGACATAATGAATAACCTGATTAGTTTAATGGTTATTGGAAGGAAGAATACATGGGACGAGATGGTTTTTATGGGATAGAGGATATTGAATGTCGAAAAAATGAATGTTGTAAAGTTTGCATGATGTTTGGAAGAAGAAGAACGGATTAAATGCTCTTCTTTTGTTGTTTCTGCCAGGTGACCCGGATTACAAGATGAAATGCATTGGATATTTCAAGGAGAATCTGAAATCGTACTTGATAACCTATGATGAGTTGGATGCTTTTAGTCGTTACCGTTGCTGGGTTTATCAACGATCGGATCTTAATCGTGTGCTCATGAGTTTGGCGGTGGGTCCATTTTGCAATCTGAATCAGGACGTGGATAGCTGGAATCATACTCAAGGGGCGGCTGTGGCCTTGGTGATGGAGGAGTACGAGCGAGAACGTAAGTTTTAAGGGAAAATATTTGCATTTAATGTTTTTTGTGGATTGGGTTTAATTAAATTTTGGCTAATTACAGGTGATCAGTGTCCCATGTTCTTTGACGACGGCTCGGACCCATATAAAGAAGAGGGTTCTCGGCTGCAAACTTTCCGGTTCGGTCCGGGTGGATCTGTTTCTTCTGGTGGAGGGATCCTGCAGACTTGCTCTCTTATGATGTTATGGACTGCTGCTGCTGCTCTCTATTATTCACTTGACTAGAAATCTCTTTTTAAGCTCAACAAGACTTTGGATCTTTTTGATAATCCGCATTCTGTCCAATATTTCCGTCCAGGCTGCCTTGGAATTTTTGAGGCTGATATGGTGTCATATCTTTTTTATTGTTGCTCTCACAGCTGAATTTTGACAGTATTTATACATTAGTTGTTAAGAAACTGTACGGTAAAGTGGAATCTTATTGTAATGAATTCCGTCCGGTGAACTTGTGGTGACTAGAACTTTTGTAGTAGCGTAGTGAAGATGGATTTGTGAATTTTGATGTGGAATAGCCTACAGTAGATCTGTGTTGAAGATTTGGTGGGATGGTTTTTAAAATGAAGATCTTTAATGACGCTATGCGGTGAGCGGTGGTTTGAATTGTTTGTAATTTTAAAGTTTTTTAAGATTGATTCGGAAAGAATGTTATGATTTTTGACTTTGTTATTGATTTTTCAATTTAGTTTAGACGAAATTTAAGAAAGACTTACTTGAGGAAGACGTGGATATTTTAAACAGATTGTATTTATTGTCCTACGTGGATAAATTTTAGAAATAAATAACAGATGGTCTTGTACTCTTGTAATTTAAGCGAGGTGATATGATGACGCTATTTGAGAATTAAGGAGGAATCATTCCCTACCGGCATGTTGATTGATTGTGCCTAGTATTACACGTCAGTTTAACATCAATGAGTATGATGTCAAGGTCCGGGGGATTGCAAGCTGAAGGAGGATGGGGTATGAACTGTGTTGTAAATAATTTAATGTAAGCTAATGAATGATTCTGTTTGCCATTGAAGAAGCAGCTGTATTTCTGGCCTGTTTTCCGTCGGACAATGTCGCCCTACGTAGTCGTCAGGGTAAAACTGGAAAAATTGTCAACGTTGAATGGATAATCTGTGGCAAGTTTCGCAAGGAATTGTGCTTTGAGAAGCCGATGCAAGAAATTAGAATGACAAAAGAGCGGTGCCTTTTCGAGAGTATAAAACGGGGTGACGCTGGAGGATGCGATACAGTTTTCTTCTGCTAGTACTCGTATCAGTTTTAGCTGAAGTTAGCCTACTCATCATGATGGTTCGTCCGATTTTATTACTCGCTGTTATCATCTGCGCTGCTACAGCGGTAAGTACTGCATTAGCGGATTTATAATTTAATTTCAAATATCTGGGGGAAAGTATGCCCGACCAAGTTCAGAAAATGCTTAATGTGACGATCATTTGTTTTACTTTGCAGGCACCCACGGCAGACCAGCGACGTAAGTTATGGTTTTTAAATTGAAATCTATGCTAACTGTGCCAGTGGATTCAGGTTTTGCATTTTTCTTTGCTTGCGTTTTTCAACAGTCACTTTCACCAATCTCTGGAGTGTGCTCACCGCAACTCAAGCTCCATTGACCACTACAACGGTTCCAACAACTACCAAGGCAACTACTGTTGCTACAACTACCAAGGCAACTACTGCTGCTACAACTACCAAGGCAACAACTGCTGCTGTAACTACTAAGGCAACTACTGCTGCTACTACTACCAAGGCAACAACTGCTGCTACAACTACCAAGGCAACTACTGCTGCTACAACCACCAAGGCAACAACTGCTGCTGTAACTACTAAGGCAACTACTGCTGCTACTACTACCAAGGCAACAACTGCTGCTACTACTACCAAGGCAACTACTGCTGCTACAACTACCAAGGCAACTACAACAGCTGCTGCAACCACGGCACCAACTACTACCAAGGCAACAACCGCGGCCCCAACCACCGCAGCTCCTACTACCGCGGCCAGCACTGATGCTCCAACTACCGCTGCCAGCACTGATGCTCCAACTACCGCTGCCAGCACTGATGCTCCAACTACCGCTGCCATGACCGATGCTCCAACGACCGCTGCTGTGACTGATGCTCCAACTACCGCTGCTATGACCGATGCTCCAGCAACTGCTGCTCCTAGCATCCCATCAACCGGAGACGCTGCATTGGATGCACTAATGGCCAATATTATGAGCATGATCCAACAGGTTGTCACCATGGCGCCCACCCTTGACGCCAGCGTTGGATTGGAGATCACAACCCCACTAGAACTTTTGATTAATGCCTATTTATCAACCGCTGTCACTGTGTAATTGATCGGAACGCTACTCTTCTTGATGATTCAGTCCTCTTCTCACCTCTTCTTCTAATGTAGTGGATCAAATCCTGGTCAAAATTATCTCTACCGTTGCATGCTACTTATCCAGAAATTAAAGAAAACTTTCGCTTTTATCATATCAATACCTGCATCTTTTATGTTCCTTCTTGTAAATTAATGCAATTGCCCCGTCTTGTGGCACTTTTCGGTATAGAGTTTTTATAGCTCAGTGTAGCATTGAATGGAATTCCGCCAAATGTTTTCCAGCAGATTAAGCACGCTAGAATTTTGTTTGAATTTGATCAACCATCGTCAAAACTCTGTGTCTGTTCCACCGTCATATAGACGCATGAACTGGATAATGGCTATTTTTTTTAATATGTTCATCTCTCTCACGACTTGCTTAAGGAGCGCTTAAACTGTTTCGACTTTCTCCAACAATTTGTAACGATTATAAAAATCTGTTGTCATGTCATCCTTCATGCAATCTGAACTTTGCGCTTAGGCCAAGCAATCACTCTGCTATTCTAATGAGTCTAAATTGCCAACTACAGTGTATCCATACTATTCGTTTCGCTACAAGTAACCCAGCTGAAACTGCGTATTTGAGCATAATTCCTGTTTCCTTCCTTTTTTCTTAAGCAGACGTTTTAAAAGCAGCTGAAAATGGCATCCTAAATTCACCAAACTAGGACTCATTCTGAGTAGTTTGGTTAAGGTTCATGTGCGAAGCCGGAGGCGATTCCGCTTTTATATTTCGTATGCCAAGACGGATGAGGAGGATGGAAAAAGAGGTGAAAATACGTTTTTTATTTCACACACACTCTTCCTGAACACAACTAACGTTGGACGAAACTCAAATGTTAGCCCATCTCTCAGGTTTCTTCTCCTTCCTGGCATACATTCAACAAGGGACGTGCTGTTACTTTACAAGTTAAAGTCGCAGTCCCTGGGAAGGATTCTCATCTTCACTTATCTCACCTGGCTCCTTGCCTACCCACTCACCTGAGAAAATCGACTGAGGAAGGCGAGGATGATAGTGAAGAGAGGGCTTGAGCTAAGGTGTGATTCTTTGTGTTGTTTCAGGTTTTCGTTGCTGGGAGGAAAGAGTGAGGATGCATTGTTGGTGATTCTCGAAATGGATTACACGATAAGTGGTGGGGGAGGATGAAGTTTGATGTAGGTGAGAAAGAAGCCAAAGGAAACTGAATTATTTTAGTGTATCTTACTCGTTCAAGGAGCATCTGTGATCCTCATCTGGAGTCAGATGTTGTAGGTAGGGAAAGATGATTTCATAAAACAAATTTAATAAAATGCAGCATCTGCAGCAAGGATGCAAACAAGGAAAAATAAAATACGTAAGCTGCTCAGGATTCCTTGCTGCTCAGCAAGTCATGTAATAATCTGAAAAGGCTGAAGAATAAGGGAAATGATGATTATTCTTGCGCATTAAATAATCCTGTTCCTTTGTAAAGGATTGCGAAAAGGCAATTGGTGTTGGTAGCTTTGTAAGCTTTTGGCTAACTACGGCCAAGTTTATGATTAGAAAGCGTTTACTCGCTGGCATTACGCAAGCTATTATCCTGAAACCTCAATTCAAGTTCCTTTCAGTTTCCTTTAAATTATTTTCAACAATTCTACCATAAAAGCCATTGGCGCATTTAAAATGGAATTATTTGGGAAACGTAAATTACATGTGAAGTCTAGAGGTGTTTTCATGGTAGTTGGGTTGTGGTACCGTTGTAACATGTGTTAGAGGCTTGTTAAAAGTAAATCAATGATTTCCGCCGCTAGTTAGCGCAAGTATTTGGGGTGACAAAATCCCTTGGAAAGATTTATTGGATCCCTTTGAATTTTTTGAGGTTTATTCTAAGGTCTATGTACTTTAGGGTCTGTGCTATGGGATTGTAGGCTTAACTAGTTGATGAAGTCACCCTGAGGCTCTTAAATCGTATTTAAGGACGACAGAGTTGCTAATTAAGTGAGGCGATATAAGGCTGCTGCTGGAGTGTTTATGGCTTGAAGGGATACTTAAGAATGCTTGGAGAAGGCTTAAGGGGCGGAGGAATAAGGGCCCTCATCATGGTTACGGAGATCACTAGCATCGCGAAGATCATGTCGCTATGGCAGCGGAAATGAGGGACTTGAAGGAGTAGGGAGATGAGGAGCGAGGAGGATGTAGGGGCAAAGGAGCAAGCCACAAACAGAGGATGCTGAAAATGATGTGGATGATGAAGTGAAGGTGGACTTTAATGCATTCAGTTCTCTCGTACGGAGAGTACGGGCATCATCGACGCTGACTGCTGGCTGGGCTGGGGATGGAGTGAACTCGAATTGTTCTTGAAGACCTTAACCATTTGTGTGCATATGGAATTAAATACGATTAATTATTTAACTAATCTGCAATACCAGTGACTTAAGTATTTAAATGGAGATTAAAATTTAATACAGTTGTTAGCGAAGTTGTTTGAAATTTAGTGCAAGGTTACGGGAATGGTTATTGGTCTTCATGGGCAAGTGTTTTGGGAAAGAGTTATAAATTCGAAGGTGAGAGTAATTAATTGTCTTATTAATAATGGTACTCTATTGTTGATGTTATTTAATTGTATTGTTTTGCTTTTTTGCTTTAAAGGTTGTAACATTTTAGGAAATAGTTTTTTGTGAAATATTGTTCGATGAAAACTGTTTTGAAGTAATGTGGAATTGATGAAGTTGGTGGAGTTTGAAATTGAAATTGGATTGAATGCTGCATTTAATTGATCAGTTTAATTTTATGATTTAAGATATATATATACATGTTTAAGTTTTGCGTGGAAGAGGTTTAGTTGAAATGGTTTTTGAATATGGTTTAAATGATGAAAGAAGTGTTAAGGAGAGACGAAACGTGCTTCTTCGAGTATCAAAAAAAATATACAAGTTCGAAGGTTTGGAATGATTATCGATATTGAATGTGTGGATGAGAGAATCTAATTGCTGGTAAATGTAGTTTGCATTGTTTGCAATGCTGTGTTCTAGAGGGGAGAAAAATTGTGGAATGGATTGATTGAAGTTGATATCATAGTTTTGAAGTTATATCAAGTTGGTCGATGTTGTAGTTTGTTGATGGAATTTTGCATGTTTTGTCAGAATTGATCTGGTGGCGGTACTTGTAATTTTATAGCTAAAATTGAGTTGGAAGATTGGAGAAATGTTTTGTATGAGAGATGGAAGAATCGGTAACAAATGTTGATTTGGTTTTTCAGGGAAACTGGGCAGAGCTGTGATGATGTTTGATGACTGCGTGGGTTTATCGTAGTGTGTCATGACCTGGAATAGATGACCGAAAATGACTGATGACTGACTGTTGAGTTTCCTTGTTTGGATCTACAAGTAATTAAGGAACGACTACGTCTTTTGAAGATTGGCGAAAGAAGAGGGAATATTGTCAGGAAAATCATCATTGAGAATCAAGAGAAAACATCAAGAACTGATTTGAGTTGCAGAGGAAAAGAATATTGATTTGGAGACTGGAAGGACGACGATGGATGAAAGCTATTTTGGCGATAACTTGTGAAATTTGTGAAAGGAGCTGTGTGAGAAAATGGTTGATATCGTGGGAATTTGTTGAGGGTGAGTATTATTTAAAAAAATGTGAGTACTTGATAAAATGTATTTGGAAAAGTTTGGTTGTTGTTAAAGAGGATTACGTGTTTGTGGGAATATTGGGCAGGTTGTTTGCTAATGGAGAAACTGGATATTGTTGTTCAGGAAGAAGATAAGAAGATGATGAGCGGTTGGTAGAGTCGGTAGATGAGGATCGTGTTACAGTTACGTGGACTGATGTTGTGAAGTTTTATCAGGGTTAGAGAGTTCGGGACGGATCTTTGGATGGACGACCAGTATTATTGCGACTTTGAATTGACTTGATTGGACGGCTATTGTAGGTGGAGGTTTGGAGGCTTGTTGCTTAATTGGAGGATGTTGTAGGTTTGAAGTGGATTGAAGGAAAGTTTTGATTGTGTGCAAGGATTGCAATACTGCTGCACTGAAGGAGTAAAGAGATTTGATCTGGGTTGCTCGATGGAGGGATGAAGGGTTTATGGTGGTGAGTAGTGGAGATTGGCGATTTCTGGTTGGGTACCTAAATCTGTCATCTTGAGGCTATAATAAATATTGAGTGTGAGAAAGATTGTTGAAGTTGTTCTTGTTGAGATGTTGGGAGGGATGTGGGGAGGTAATGTATAATCTGCCGTAGCCTTGTTGATGTTAGCTCTTGGTGGAGTTTGTTGTTGCGGTTGTATGGTGATGGAGATTATGTATTCGGTTTGTGGGAGCAGCTGGGAGGTTGAGCGTGATGCTGTGGGGTTGAATCGAGACTTTATTTTAGCTGATCCACATTGTGTACTCAAGCACGTAGACTGAGAAAGCACACCTGTTGTCTGTTGCAGCTGATTTGGTTACATTATACAAATATCCGGAGCTGATGAGCAGTGGCTTTGAAGAGTGGGGAACAAGTTTCTCTTCTCTTGATTAGTCTGTGTGCATCCATGTGTGTGTTTTAAAGATGTGTGTGTGTACGCTAATAAGTTTTTAATGGAAGATGTGTTTTTTGCAGATACAACTCTTCTCACGGCACTGCCAGTAGACAGACTGAGGATTTTAATGATCAGCGGGAAGGAAATCAACTCGGTCAAGTTGATTAAGAGCAAAGATGACGTAAAGACGGAGGAAGAAGAATATATTTCCGAATGAGACCAAGTGAGCGGAGACAGAACCGTTGGAAGCCCATTGAGGAAGCATCCCTCTGATTCCTTTGGACATTTGATCTCATTCGTGATTTTGTGGATTCAAGTTATTAACAGACAGACGTGACTCGCGGAATCATGTGACAATAGACAATCCAGCAGTGTTGGAAACGGATTCGCGGCATTTAAAACTTGGAGATGTGAACGAGATGTGTGCAATAATTTATAAGGAAAATCGTTAGTTTGTGTCAGTGGATCGTGTACATTTTCACGTGGGAATCGTGATACAAGTGTTGAAACGCTTGTATTTGAATACCGACGAATTATTAGGGATGCGCAAGGGGTTGGAGTGTCCTAAAAGATAGCTACCGGCAATCAGTATACGGACGGGGGATGAGAGGGAGGAAGATGGCTAGTAATCAAGGTATTTTCAGCTCTGGAAACAATCCGTCTGGTTCAACTTTAGGAACAAGCTCGGGAACCTCGGGCACAATTCAAGACTGCAGCCCGATGTCCATGTGCAAGTCGTCAAGTAGCCTGACATTGTTTACGACAAGCCAGAATCAAGTGATTACCGTTAATAACCCAATGGTTGCAAATCTAATTCATCATGGACATCATGGACATCATGGGAATTTGCCGGTGGGTGGAAGATCGTGCAGCCCAAGCTCTCCGAGTGGATTATCTTCGTCGAAAACTAATTTATTGCCTAGCTCTAGCGCGAGCTCATTGATATTGTCGCCAGGGATTTCTACAGGAAATACTCATCAAATCACGTTACTCAATTCGTCTGGTAATTCAATTATGCAACAAGTTCAGGGAAACTCTTGTGGAACTAGTTTTATATCTTCTCATTGTCATCATCATGGATCTCCTTTAGCTAGTGGAGGGTGTCATTTAAGTCAGAGCAATGGCTCTCACAGCCCTGTGGGTTCACCCTCTCCAGGATCCATGACACTTTGTTCGACGTTGTCGTCCTCGCCTTCGACACCGTGTACCAGTCATCTCTGTTTATCGTCCACCAGTAGTTTACATAGTTGTGATTCCAACTGTACGTCCTTGCCGTGCTCGACGTCGAAAGAGCAGCTTAAACAATTATTCGAAGCTTGCAAGGTCGGTGATATTGTTAAAGTGAAGCAGTTGGCATCGACGAGGAATGTTAATGCTAGGGATACGTGTATCGGTAACTCGTTGAGGAAGTCTACCTGTCTGCATTTTGCTAGTGGTAAGTGAGGAGAGTTTGTATGGGAATGTTAATTGTGCTTAAGCTCAAGTTACCACGAGGGATGTGGGTTGAATGGAAGGAAGAGGTTGATTTGTTGAAGGGAGTATGGAGTAATTGATACCCTTGTTTAAATTGCAGGTTATGGACGGAAAGACGTTGTTGAGTATTTGTTGTCTTTAGGAGCTAATATTAATGCCCGAGATGAGGGTGGTCTTACGTGCCTTCACAACGCTGCGTCCTTTGGTCACTCGGAAGTAGTCCGGCTTCTACTGTCCAAGGGTGCTGAAGTTAATGCAAGGGATAATTGGAAGGTATGGAAATGTTTTTCTAACAGCGTTTCTTTGTGAGTTTAGTACTAGAGAATTATTGGTAATCATAAAAAAGCGCGGTAGGGATAGTTTACAGTGGATAGCTTTGGAAAAGAAGAGTAAATGGGATGGGTAAAATGTAATTTTGCGAACGCTGTAAAACAATTGATGCATGCAATACCAGTTGCCATTTATGGTTGCGGCGGCGAAGTGAGGTAAGTCGGTTGAAGAGTTGACACTTTGCAAAGATTATGCAGGAGTAGTTGATTGTTGCCCATTTGGAGCGAAGATTCCCTGCAGATTTTCCTTGTACTTGGATTCTCGTGCTGTGCTCATTAATTTTATGTAGCTTTACAGGCTTTAGGATGTTATTCAACACAAGCGTCTCGCGTGTCTGCAGGATGGATTGGTTACGCGCAGATTTTGCTAATTGAGAAATCGTATTGCTATAGCTAGTTAAAGCTAGGTAGCTTCGGTGATGCTCTGTGATGCTCTTGAGTTTACTCACTCATGTGCCATGAGACAAAGTGACGAACTCGTTGATGAAGGAGAGTGAAAGCTTGATGATTTAGTTAGCTGTAGTTCTTTGTTTGAAGCGCACGCAAAATTAAGTCATGTTTTGATTATAATTAGGTTGTAAGTAATCCCGTGTTTTGTACGTACTCTTTTGTTGAACTGCTCAAAGAAGTCCTGTTTAAAGTTCATAGGATCGTGTTCTTTTATGCGAAATCTGGCTGTGAATGACTCAAGTCAGGTGTCTGTAAGCAGTGGTAGAGAATTTGTTTTGAGATTTTAAATTCAAGGAACTGCAACCAAACCGTTATTGCTTTTGCGAGCAAATATTTGCACAAGTGACTAAGAGATATACTGAAAAAAGGCATGTTTGTTAATAATTACCGTTTGGTTCCAGTACACTCCTCTGATTGAAGCTGCCAGTAAGGGAAAAGTTGATGTTTGCATTGGTAAGTGAATTTGGGTTTTGGAAAACGCTAAATTTTGTGTTTTGTAGATTCTATATAGAGTGTACATATAATTGTTATATTTGTTGTGTTACAGCTCTTTTACAAAACGGAGCGGACCCGAATATAAGGAATTCTGATGGGAAAACAGCATTTGAATTGGCTGACCCGGGAAGCACTGCTGCTGTGTTTACTAATGATTATATGAAACATCAACTATTGGAAGCTGCTAGATCTGGCAATGAAGAAAGGTAAGAATTGTTACTTGAAGAACATATTGATGATTTAAATGGTGGTTGCAGAATTTGATTTTTTCTATTTTCAGGCTAGTGTCGATATTAACTCCATTTAACGTTAATTGCCACGCACAGGACGGACGAAAAAGTACGTGTTCTTGATTTAGTAATATGTGTTGGGTCAGTCGTAATGAATAATCGTTAATACTAATTCCGTTTTGGATGGTAGGTACACCCCTGCATCTTGCCGCTGGATATAATCGGTACAAGATAGTGCAAATACTTTTGCAGAACGGAGCTGATGTACACGCGAAGGACAAGGGTGGATTGATACCTTTGCACAATTCTGCCTCTTACGGACATTTTGAAGGTATGAACTAGGCTAGGCTGGACTTGGACAGAGTTGGTGACAGAAATTAATTACAGTTCCTTGTTCGAAGATTGAATGTGATAACACATTGGGGTTCTGGGTTTTAGTGTGCGAAATACTCATCAATAACGGCGCTTGTGTAAACACTCAAGACCTGTGGGGGTTCACTCCTCTGATGGAAGCGGCATCCAAGTCACGAGTTGAAGTCTGTAGTCTGCTGTTATGTCACGGCGGCGATCCCACTTCATTGAACTGTCATTCAAAATCTGCGATGGATCTCGCTGGATCTCGGGAATTGCAAGATCGACTTGCTTTCGAATACCGTGGTCACGCCCTGCTGCAGACTTGTCGTACGGGGGATTTTGTGAGACTGAAGAAACACTCGGATCAAATAGTGCAGCAGTTCCAGCATCCGTTTACTTTGGAAAATGCCTTGCATGTAGTATTAGTACATTGGCCTGCTCCGCAAATGAGGAAATGTGTGGAATCTTTAATTAAGAAAGGTGTTGGAGTGAACGACAAGACAAAGGACGGATGGACTCCTTTGCATATCGTCTGTGATCGACCGGAAATGTTTGATATTATCGATGTTCTCATAAAAAATGGAGCCAATGTTAATGCCTGTGATACAAATGGAGACACTCGTAAGTAAAGTTTGGTTATTGTGTATACATGTGTGTTGAAGTCATCAGATTTTGCAGATCTTGTGTTGTGTTTACATTGTAGCTCTGCATCGGTGTGCCCGATCGGATAATGTCAACGGTTGTCGAATTCTCGTCTCATATCAAGCTGACACAAGTATAGTCAACAACCAAGGATGTACACCTACTCATATAGCTTCGTCGTCTATCGTTTCTATATTGCAGGGTAAACTGGATATGCTGTACACTAACTGATTTTTAAAATCAGAGTTGTCTATTGGCGATTGTTTTCTAATTGTAGTTTTCTTGTTACAGAGCCTCCTGTAGTCGATTTGGAATATCAGCTCCTAGAGGCTTCACGGTCAGGTGACTTGGATACCGTCGTAAAGATACTTAATCAGCGCCCGGATATTGTGAATTGTCGAGATACGGCTGGACGATTGAGCACTCCTCTCCATTTTGCAAGTGGATACAATAGAGTTGCTGTTGTAGAGTACTTGCTACAGCATAATGCTGATGTTCATGCTAAAGACAAGGGCGGACTGAGTGAGTTTAATACTGTGTTGAGCAGAAAGTATTGTTTAAAGTTTAATGCACTTGCAGTTGGAATAAATGGGCGTTTTTTGTTTTCAGTTGCTCTTCATAACGCATGCAGTTATGGACATTTCGAAGTGGTAAGTTTTATTTTAAGCTGTTAATAGAGCATACACATACGCAATACAAAGTATGGATTTGTCAACTTATGTTAATGTTATGGATTCGCAGACAGAGTTGCTGGTATCTCATGGCGCGGATGTCAATGCAGCGGACTTATGGAAGGTAATGTTTATTCGCAAACACGGCGTTGTTTCAATTATGTAATAGTTATATTGCGTGCATTTTGAAATCATATTTCCTTTAATTTTTGCAGTATCGACCGTTGCATGAAGCATGTGCTAAAAATAAATATGACATTGTCAAATATTTGCTGAAACACGGGGCGGATCCCACAAAGAAGAATCGAGATGGGCATTTACCAATTGACTTGTGCAAGGATGAGGATATTGCTGATCTACTGCAAGGAAACTCAGCTTTGCTAGAGGCGGCAAAGAAAGGCCAGCTGGAGAAAGTTAGAAAATTGTTGACTCCTGAGAATGTAAATTGTCGGGATTCGCAAGGAAGGTAATGTGTGATTTGATTTTTATGCATACTTTATTGTATTTAATTCGGCTGCTGTTTTCATCATGATATTGTGTTGTGTTCTGTGCAGGTTCTCCAGTTTATTGCATTTAGCAAGCGGGTATAACAACCTGGAAGTTGCAGAATATTTACTCGAGAAAGGTGCAGATGTCAACGCTAGAGATAAGGGAGGACTGATTCCTTTACATAATGCTGCAAGCTATGGACATTTGGATATTGCTGCTCTTCTCATCAAATATAACACTGTTGTTAATGCCACGGATAAATGGGGTATGCACCTGAATATAAGTTGAATAATTTTGTTACAAATGTTCCGTATCTAATTTTACATTATGGGAACAGGTTTCACACCGTTGCATGAATCCGCTCAAAAGGGGAGAACTCATTTATGCGCCTTGCTGTTAGCTCATGGTTAGTGACTCAGAAAATACATATTATGCTACAAATAGATTATGGTTTTCGTTATTAACTGATTATTTAATATTGTTAAGGTGCTGATCCTTTTGTTAAAAATCAAGAAGGACACACACCACTAGATCTCGCTGTGGCCGAAGACGTACGATCACTGCTTCAAGATGCAATGACAACTCATCAGTCTTTGCCAGTGGCTACCAAAGGTTCCGTTTCGAAATTGTCGGCCAATCTGATCGGTGCTCTTACGATTAATGGTACAGGAAGTACTGGAAATCTTTCTGGGGGCCAGTCTACGGGCAACAGCAACTCTGTGACCACTTCAGCTACTATTGCTAATGAAACTGTGATAATGCCTTCCGGCAACCCGTTTCTCATTCCTATTCGATCTCTTTTATCTTCGGGAGGTGGGGATGGCGGTGAAACGCAAGCATCAGCAGCAGCGCTAGCAGCAGCAGAAGCTGAAAATGAAAGAGAGAAGATGAAAGCCGTGACAAACTTTTTGTGCAGCTTGAACCTGGATCATTTGAAGGAACTGTTTGAGAGAGAAAAGATAAGTCTTGACATATTAGCCGAAATGGGTCACGATGACTTGAAGGGCATCGGTGTGGTAGCCTACGGTCATCGGCACCTTCTACTTAAGGGAATCGATAAGATCCGATCAAGTATGGGCGGAGGAACAATGCTCATAGAACTGAGCCGAGATGATCGGGAATTCCTAGCAGTTGATGATGAAATGCAGGCGACGATTCGAAATCATAGAGATAACGGCCATGCTGGAGGGATATTTAGTAAATATAGTATTGTGAAGGTAAGCTCACTTGATTCATAAGTTTGCATTTATTACTTTCTTGGAATACTTGAAGGTTTACCTAATACATTTACTGTACTTACAGATTCAAAAAGTTCGGAATCCTAAATTATGGGAGAGGTATATTCATCGGAGGACTGAAGTCGGGGATGAGAATGGAAGAGAAGGTCCAAATGAAAGAATGTTGTTTCACGGAAGCCCCTTCATACCAGCGATCGTTCACAAAGGCTTCGATGAGCGCCACGCATATATAGGTAAGTGTTATGCAATAAATCATTTGTGTTGGAGAATGTTGGAATTCGGTCGTGGTTGATTCATGAACATATTTTCTTCTCAGGTGGAATGTTCGGCGCGGGAATTTACTTTGCGGAGCACTCTTCAAAGTCAAACCAGTATGTTTACGGCATAGGCGGCGGAACGGGATGTCCTGTCCATAAAGACAGATCGTGTTACCAGTGTCATCGACAACTCTTGTTGTGTCGCGTAACCCTGGGAAAATCTTTCCTACAGTTCAGTGCAATGAAAATGGCTCACGCACCCCCGGGTCATCATGCTGTAGTGGGAAGGCCATCAGCAGGTGGTTTGACTTACCCAGAATTTGTGGTTTACAGAGGAGAGCAGGTAATTGAACACCAGGTTGATTTAAAACCTGTTCATATATTTCGTGAATTGGTTTCATTGAAAGAATTTTTTGCTTACTTGATTTTTTTGTATCTTTGACAGGCATATCCCGAGTATCTCGTTACATACCAAATAGTCAAGCCCGAAGGAAACGAGGATTCAATTAGTCTCGGGGGAAAATCTCCCTGAACACGCTCAACAATATCCAGCCCAGCAGTATTAAATTCATCATTCGGCGGCACTATACCAGAGTGTACGCAACCCAAGCTCCGCAAGCTTGAAAATTATGGTTGATGACAGATGACATTATTAATTAATGCTCACAACTCGTGCTATTTCAATCGTAAATTCTCGCATGAATTTCTTTAACTCGAACTCTGTGTAATATTTATCTTTGACTGAAGTTTGTGGTACAATCAGCCCAATGTTTTTATGTACTTTAATATACCGAATAAACGGCAAGCTTTGCAATCCTTGATTGTCGAACTCTTTGCGGGAGTATACTGTTGTGTGAAAAGTAGTTGTTAAAAATTTAGCAATGCAGAAAGTAGGAGGGTTTGATTGTAACAAAGCTCATAATTTTATTTACCGTAGTTATAATACTCAGTCTGGCAAACCAAGCAGCATTTAACCCTGTATTAGATTCACACATAACAATCCGTTAAGCTAATCTCTTGACAAGATTCGAAAAACTATCAATGATAATTAACTTGAAACAGTTGCAGAGACTCTCGCACATAATCTCAATAATTGCAAAATATGCTATGCTCAGCAGCTCAGCAGCTAGATGAGGCAGTATAGATCTTAAGGACATAATTAAAATTAATGTTCTTTATAATCGTAGTGCCAAAATCAAACAGCACCATAGCCAGGACTCTGTTTCTGGTAGCCGTCTTGACCGTTCTTCTCCAATGCTGTCTTCGAACTACACGGATCCTCAGCAGATTTGAGTAGTGGAGCAGATTCCATGTTACCTTCTTTGAATCCTCTTGCAACAGCTCTTGTTCTAGCGATGAAGGCAACCAGTAATATCGTCTATAAAAGCGGGTAATGAAATATTGAAAATATCATTTTATATGTTTATTAGCTGAACTGATTGAATTTTGTTTGATGTAGATGGAAACCTTACCAATAGGAGTTGAACCGCAAGGACGAAGACAGTAGCCCAGCGGAATCCAACCTGATCAAGAAGAATACCTCCAACAGAAGGTCCGACGAAAGCTCCTGGAAGTCAGGAAATATTCAGCGTGTTAATAAAGTTTTTACCTTAAGATTGTTTCACTAATTAATAAAATCCTTACCGAAGGCAAATGAGGACGTCCATAACGCTGATGTCAAGCCGTAAGTATGAATATTATCAGCAAATCCATGGCTTCTGTGCATTTAAAAAAATTGTGTTTCAAGTATTAATTGATGGGTGTAAATATTCTGAATGCATATTCTCAGAATTGAACTGCCAGCTTACATGGACTCTCTTAAGGCGAGGATGAAGGAAGAAACCAACATGGCTCCGAGTCCGATACCGTGAATTACGAGACCCAAGCAGGTGAGCCACAAGATACTGTAGAAATGCAAATTGCAGAAACGTTTTAATTTTTAAAATTTTAAAGATTGGTTTGTATTTGTTACAGGTAGTTTTACTTACGTATCCAAAGGTACAAATGGTGCAGGTCCAATGAGCAAAAAACCGAGGAGAACGCTAACAGCGCCTAGCAGACCAACGATTCGTGGTTGCGTAAATCGGTCACAAACCCAACCCCATGCTGGTGCAGTGACAGCGTACAAGCCACCGTTAATGACGAAGATCAAGCCGGTCATCACAGGTGTCAAGGTAAACTGAAATTAGCCATGCAGTATAGATTATGTTTAGGATAGAAGCGGAGAATTAATTTTAATTTCTGCATCTGATTACAGGAAAGGTCAAAGGGGAAGCGTACCTGGCGAATATGTGGCTCCAGGGTAGCGTTTAAAAATCCAACGGAAATTGAAGCTGCTACAATGCTGAAGGATGCAAGTGCCACACCAGGGACCTTTAGAATGGAGAATACACCGCCTGGAACCTTTTTCCCATCTTCGACGAAGACTTTAGTTGGTGGCATTATCAAGAAGGCGAAGAAACCCACTAGGAGGAGAAGACCTCCCATAACGGCAAATGGCAACGTGAAACCGCCAGTCTGTGAATCAGTTAATTATTATTGAAATTAAAGAAGATCAAGAAATGCACAGCAAGAGAATCGCAATTAACGTACCTGGTACAAAGCTCCGCCCAAAGTTGGACCTACGATGAGACCCAGGCCGAAAAATGTTTCCAGTGATGCCTGAAAATGATGTTAGTAGGCATAAGGGTTAATTAATTTGGCAAATTGATGGTAATGATAATTATTGATTAATTGTAGTGAAGAAAATAATAGATGCTAGCTTACAAATGTCGTTGCAACAGACTGTGGGAATTCGGTGGCAATAATGGCGAAGGAAGCAGTGATGAATGCTGCGTCTCCCATTGCTTCGATAACACGTACGGCGAATGATAGCGAAATGAATACTGTGCGATCTTCGAATCGATCCAGGAATCTGTTGATTTAAAATTGAAATTAGCTATAAAATCGATATTGCAAGTGTATTTTCGGATTGTGATAGAAGTTTCGTTACCCAAAAGCAATCGTCATAACTCCAGTCGTAATTATTCCTATGTTGAAGACTGTTTTTGGCCCGACTTTTTGAAGCTGGAATACGTTAATTAATTAAGATTAAAGTTGATTCTTTAAGAAATTATGATTTTGATTAGCTTTGATTCCGTTTTGTGTTTAAACTTACGTAATTGCCATAAATTGGGGATGTAATGAAGACAACAAGCTCAAAAACACCAAAGACCAAGCCATATTCAGTAGCTGTAGCTCCCTTAGCTTCTGCCTGTGAATAATGAAAGAAATTACTTTATTTTGTGAGGGATTTTGTATTTAAAATTGAATTTATAAAACTAGTTTTAAAATTTCATACCTCTTGTGGATAGAAGGGCGCTTGGAGGGAAATAATGACAGCGGAGAAGAAATTGGCGAAGCTAAAGACTAAAAGTGTTAAAACTTGTCTCTTGGTAAACCCTAGCAAGCTTGGAGCTTGGCTAGAAGTACTTCGATTTGCAAGTACATCTTCCTGGTCAGTAAGCCCGTGGACGTTGCCAACGGTGCTGATGTTGCTGCCCGCTCCGAAACTACCCATGTAGCCTAATTTACCTCCGACAGATCCTTTACGAGCGGATTGGGCAACCTCTTCCAAACAAGCTTCTTGGACGCTTCTGTCAGCAAACTTGCCGGATTCTGTAACGCTGGTTCTCTTCGGAGGAGCTGTTTGGGGTGTACCAGCTAAGCTTGTGCTTGCACTCTCGTCCTGTTTCCTAGAAGCCTTTGGCGGGGTCGGAGGTCGTTCTCTCAACGGTTCAGATTTGGCAGCACTCGTTGAAGCTGATGCAGGGGGCGGAACTGGTGTTTGACCCGGGGTTTTACCTTGTTGCGGCGGCGTAGCGGATTTTGTAGGCGTAGACTCAGCAGTGCTTCCACTGTCTTCCCGTTCAAGTGACAAAGAGCTTCGGGGCGTTGAAAAGGTCTCTTCCTCTCGTGCCGTTGGTGTTTGAAAATTAGAACTGTCTGTTAATTTAACCGGCGTTGATGATGACATATCTCTTTTGGGCGTGGCTGATCCAGGATTCTGTGTGGGGGCGGGGGATGGTGCACTCTTACTGGGTTCTTCCGGTTTGACGGCAGTTGGCGCTGCCGGAGTAGCGGAAGCCGCAAGCGCTGATTTTACGACGACTGGTTCCTCCTTGGGCGGGGCTGCAGAAACTGTGGATGCTGATTTCTGGACCACGGGTTCGACGGAAGGTTTGGCTGGAGTAGCTTGCTTTACGCTGCCAGCGGTAGGACCCTCGAGCGCTGCTTTACCTATAGAAATTCGTTTAGTAAGTGGGTGTTCAAGTATGATTATTTTAGGTTTTGTAATTTTAGGCTCACCTTGACCCTTGGGTGTGGACTCTGGAGTAGCCTTAGGAGTAGCCTTTGGATTAGCTTCAAGACCGGTGTCCTTGACAGGCTCTTCTTTGGGAGCACCACCGCTAACAGAGGATTTACTAGAGCCCTCTGGTTTCGCACTCTCGACCTTTGGCTCTTCGGGTTTGGAAGGAGCTGCGCCTACAGTCCTGGGTGTAGCAGCGGGTGCTGAATCCGGAGCAGATTTTGTCGGAGTTGAAGCTGGAGCAGCAGCTGGAGCAGGAGCAGCAGAAGCTGATGTTTTCCTGGGTGTCGTCTCCTCTTGCGGTTTCTCTGCAGACCCGGGTTTTATGTCAGCGGAAGCGTCTTCTTTTGGTTTGACAAGGGTCGAGGAAGGAGTGCTACTGGGGCTACTACTGTCCTTCACCGGGTCTTCCTTGGGTCTGGATGGAGTTGAAACTGAGGAGAGCGGAGATGACGAGGCTGAAGTCAGAGGTTCCTCTGGAGGTTGGCCTGAAATATATTTGAGAAGGTTAAATGAGAGATAAGGAAAATAAGACAGCCTGCTGATGGTGAAACTTTGTTACAGGAAAAACTATACGAGCAGACCTACTGCAGTCTCTACTGTTACTGAACTCTGAATATGTCTCTCACAAACCCTCGTTTTGGTCCATATCAATGCAAAAGTCGGGATTGGGATTATTGTTATAAGGACGGAGCTAGAAGACTTTGGGAGGTTTGCAAAGCTGAATGTCATATGACGGGAGGATGGAATGATGATGCAGAGAGGGACTAAGAATAATATGGAAACCAAACAAGATTTATCATGCTCATATGTGCTTAAGTTTGAGTGATAACTCGATAAGTTGCATCGTCTATCTTGCTACTGTCCTATCCAGGTTCTATGTAGCAATAATCTGTCCACTTTGTTTACAGGTTGAGGGCGAGAGATAGGAAAATATTATATTCTCCGCATTTTCTCGATGGTCAGTCAAACGGGCCTGTGTGTCACCTCTCGTACTAAATTGTCTTATCTTCCTCTGAGCTTAAATTAATGTTGGAGGAATCATGAAGCTGAAGAGCCGGAGGCAATTATTAGGTCCTGTGACCAGTGGTTGTCGAAGAGGGCAGAGAAGAGACGCTGCGGTTTATTTATGTAGTTTTCCTAGTGTTTACATATGGGTTTAAGTGAATTAAGTGAGGGGGGAGTGGGTGGGTGAGGGGTTGCTGTCAAGACACAAGAGAAGCCGTAGAATTCCTCGTGATTGAGGGGAAATACTACAAAATATGTTAGTTACTGTTGAAGCTAAAATGATTAAGTTACACAAGAGGGGGCTAAAGATAGTGTTGAAAATTTAAAGGGAAAGGTCGCATGTATGTTAAACAGGTCGGTTCTAAGTTGTAGTTGTAAAGTTGTACTTGTAAAGTTGATTAAGTAGGCGGTGAGAGTTGCTAAGAGTTGTAGGTTGCTAGTTGGGGGTTTGCTAAGATTTTGTGTCGGTAGAGGGCGCTAGGAATAAGAAGAAGATTTTACCTGGGCTTTGCTGCGCTGGGCTGCCGCCATTTCCGTTTCCGCGCCCTCTGTTGGGGCTATTGTATCCACGACCTCTTCGCTTGTTCTTTCTGCCGTCCATATTGACCTGGAAGGTTAAATCAAGGATAAGCGGTGATACACTGGCGGAGGAATTGGACGAGCTAGAGAAGGTGGAGAAGGGAAAATTGGAGAAAGTTTATAAAGCTTACCTGTTGTGGTTGGAATTATTGGTGGAATTATATCGTCTTTCTTATTATAATTTTTGGCACATGGCAGCGGAGAAAAAAAGGTTGAAGAGGGAAAAGGTGTGGGAAAATATGTTATTGGATCGCTTGTTCACGTAGATTATATCATTTGATCCGTGTAGTGGTTCCCCTTGAGGATTAAACAAGAAACGAGGGGTTACGTAACCGATGCTGGGGACAAACTTGTGTATTGATTGAAGCTCGTTTTTAAATATTGGCCTGAAGCCAAGGTCAAGATTATAAAATTAAAACTCAAGCCTCACTTAATACTGATCCGTCCGTGTTAATTAAGTTAAGCTGTGAAAGGTTAAGGAAATTCAGAGGAAAATAGTAAAACTTACCGGAGAATCTTATTGCTTGCTTGGGTTTCTTTAGAAGTTATTTTGGTGGATGCAGTTGAGTTGGTTGCAGGAATCTCTCCAGAGTCTAGTGTACAGGTAAGCCGTGTGTGTTGAGATTTGTTCCAGACAATATAATGTAGACATAGGAGAGGAGAGCTGTTGAAATTGTGGAGAAACTTGTTCTCTTCGGGTTCACTTGTTATGCGTAGAGCTGTAATACGTAGGATCTTAGGTGATGCTGTTGTGGTTGCCTTAGTTTTTTTGTCTTAAGGTCTCTGAGGATTTTGCTGTATTTTGATGGCCCTGTCTACAGATGGAGGAAAAAGACATGGACAGGTAGGAGCTGTAGGTACGAATCATTGCTGCTAAGGTGGAGGTGTTTGGATTGTAAACGATGATTGTAGAAAGATGGTTGGATGATTATGTAAAGGTACGTGCTCTGCTGAGGCTCATGAGGTATGAAGGGATTCGGAGGAGAGTAGGAGTCTTAGGAGTGTAGGAGAGAAGGTAGAAATTACAGGTAAGTAGAAAGGTGTATATAGGATTCAGAGTGGGAAGTTTTGGGCAGGTAGATTTAAGAAAGTTGAATGCATACTAGGATAGACATGGGAGCACGTGGAGGAACTAACTTGTTAGTCCAGGCCAAGTCAAGCAACATTCCTTGAGAGCTGAGGTAGGAAGATGTGGCTTCTCTTGATAAATATCATATTTCAAAGCCGGTTTTCCGTGTGTGGGGAGACAAAAGTTGTCTCTTATGTAAGGGCTGTAGGTGGGGAAGTTAAGTTGTGGGAATGTGCGCATAGCTTGGTGACCGTGTTGGTTTTGAATTGTTTTAAATCAGGTTGAGGATTGAGAATTGAATTATGTATGATGAGTTTGTTTAATGATTTCTTAAAGAAAGGCATAAGTGTGGTTGTAATGAAAAAAGTAAAAGGTTATTGGTGGAGGGAAATGGGAAAAAGTGTAATTTAAAACGATGAAATTTGATGAAATGAATGATAAATGATGACTGATGAGGATTAAAGGGCACCGTAACCGGAAGTTCCTGGGTTTTCGGGCGCCGGTTTAGATTTAGCGGTTTCAATGGAGGTGAGAAGCGGTGCGGACTCTGAAATGTTACCCTGTTGAAGTCCAGAAGATTTGCGCTTCTCGCGGAATACGAAGTTGCCAATTAGCAGTGACTGGAAAATAATTAATGAAACAATAAGGTAACTGTATGCAAGGATTTAAAGGTAGTAATTAAAGGTGGTGTTAGGCATAGGATTGGAGTAAAATCTACCAGAAATGCTTGAATAACGAGGATGAAGATTGACGCGCCGCGGAATCCAGCTTCGTCTAGTAAATAGCCACCGATGGATGGGCCGATGAAGGAACCTAGTGCAAATGATGACAGCCAGAGGGCGGAACAGATGCCGTATGTGTGAATACTGTCACTGAAGCCGTGGTCCCTGGAAATTTAAGCGATGATATTTAATTGATTGAATTAATTTTAAAGATTGATTAATTTATAAATTGTAATTAAGGATAAGGCTGCGAAGTTTAAATTTTGGTACACTTACATGGATTCCCGTAGAATTAAATTAAAGGAGGAGACGAGCGTGGCGCCAAGGCCGATTCCATGAATGACGAGAGTGCAACAAATGACCCAGAGAAATCTGGAAGAGGAAGACATGGATTTGTATTAATTAGCTCTTAAGTAGATGTTAATTAACGGGATTATATTGAGGAAATAACTGGGGAAACTACGTACGTGTCAATGGGAATAAAGGTCGCGGGTCCAATGAAGAGGAAGGAGACAAATATGAGAAGAGCTCCAATTAAGGCGACGTATCGGGGATGGAGGAAGCGGTCACAAATGTAACCCCATGCTGGAGCAGTTATGGCGTAGGATCCTCCGCTAATTATGAACATTGACCCTGTGATAACGGGGGAGAGGCCGAACTGAAAAGTGAATTACGAAAATATTTTAGAAAAGAAGCAAGAATTTGATTAAGGCAGGTTGAAATGAAGAATTTATAAGGCTGACCTGTCGAACATGTGGTTCGAGGGTAGCTGCTAAAAATCCTATGGAAATAGCTCCTGCAACAGTTTCGAAAGATGCTAAAGTAACTGCTGGGATTTTGAGTATGGATAGCACACCGTGGGTGTTTCTTCCGAGATGAGCATCGTCTTTGGGTGGGGGCATGAGGAAGTGGGCGACGACTCCGACTGCAAGTAAAAGTGTTCCCATGACGACAAAGGGTAGGGTGAAGCCTCCGGCCTAGAAGAAGTTTTGTAACTTATATAGTTAAAATTTTAATTAAATAATGAAGAGTTGTTTTAATATGACTAACTTCAAACAAGGCTCCTCCGACAGTAGGTCCAACGACTTGAGCTAGGCCGAAGAAGGTTTCTAGAAATGCCTGAAAATGAATTTAAATTAATGTTGTGTAAATTAGGCATGCTAAAAAGGTATGTGAAAAGCCGGATTTTTTTGAAAATACAGGTTCTTACGAAAGTTGTAGCAACAGCGTTTGGAAATTCAGCAGCTGTAATTGCAAAAGCGGCTGTGATGAAGGCAGCATCTCCTAGGGATTCAATGATTCGAGTTAGGAGCGATAAGCTGATGAAGATTGTGCGGTCGTTGATTTGGTCCAAGAAACTGTAAAAAAAGGGGCCCATTTGAAGTAGGCCGTTAGAATTTTGTGGGAGTTTTAAAATTTGAAATTGAATTTCTGGTTTTAAATACCCGAACAATATAGTAGCGACTGCAGCAGTGAAGAGTCCAGCTGTAAGGACATTTTTTGGCCCGAGTCTTGAAAGCTGGAAAAATAGTTTTTAAAAAAGGTTTAAAATTTTGTTAACGTAATTAAAAGGAAGGTTGAGGGGTCGAATATTATGCTCACGTATTTTCCAAAAATTGGGAACGTAATAAATGCGGTGAATTCAAAAACGCCGAAAACGAATCCATATTCAGTTGCAGTTGCTCCTTTTGATTCAGCCTGGAATTATTTTGTAATATTACATTAAATTAAAACGAATTACGGAATTAATTGACAAATGTGCTCAAAATTTAGCGAGGCATACCAACTGACCTCAGCGGGATAAAAAGGTGCTTGAATGGAGATGATGGCAGCAGAGAAGAAATTAGCTAAACCAAGGACAATGAGGACAGCTACTTGCCGCACAGTGTAGCCGCTTATGCTAGTTTGTTTGTCGTACTTGTCGGTGTTTGTGGCGACCTCTGGGGATGTGCTACCCGGTTTGGTACTTGTATTATCCTTGGGATCCGCCATTGCCTTCACTGTTATATGTCGTTTAAGTTTAGGATGATTAGGAATGCAATGCGCGTTTAAAAAAATTGCGCTATCATCAATGGATACCTCCGCTTAAAAGATAGTATGGTATCTTCCCCCATGCTTAATTAAGTTTAATTCACACAAACAATACAAATAAACTTGTAATTTAAAATTTTAGAAATTATTTTATAAAAATTACTGTTCCCTGATTTTAAAATTTTGTATTTCCTTATTTATTATGTAACTTGGAATTGGAACAACAGGCGATGGCAACTGGAGGCAGGTGGATGTTTATTGAATGTACACCTGTGGAATTGAAGCGTACAGGAAAGAGCTGGATTCACGTGGCTTCTTAAGAGTCTATCTGCAAGTTCTTCTCTCACGTGTGCCTCGGAAGAACTTGTTCCTTGAGCTCCAGCACGAATCTCCAGAAGCTACTCCAGGGTTTCATTTGATGCCTCCAGCTATTTAATGTATGTAGCTAAGGTATCCGGCACCGGCTTTGCTTCGCCCGACCGTGTAGTTATGATTAGCCAAAGCTTTTGAAGCACTGTTGCAAGCATAATTAAAAGGTTGGTATAGGATTCGGTCCGACTTATCGTTGTCAGCTTTGAGTATGAGCTACGTTTGACTATTTGAGGGTTTTATTTTAATTGTTTTTACAGAGATAAATCACAATAATTGAAATGATTCCAGAGGAACAAATATGAAATAATGGTTTCTCACATTAGCAATAAAAGAGTCAGGATTTCAAAATAATATAAAAATATTCACGTCGGTTAAAAATCCTTTGAATGCTTCTAATCCTTGTATTTTTGAATACAAGTTATCAAAGTTTTCTATAGATGGCAGTGATTTTGACTGACAAAGTTATCGCGCTAAAGTATAGCATATGTGACGCAGAAGAATGATGCATCGAGTTTGACCCTGTGACCCTCGCCCTCTTATTAGAAGGCACCGTAACCGGAGCTGCCAGGATTTTCGGCAGCAGACTTAGATTTGGCACTGCCATCAGTATCGATGGAGGTGAGGAGCGGTGCGGATTCTGCAATGTTACTCTTTTGAAATCCAGCAGAAGCTTTGCGCCTGTCACGTAAAATGAAGTTGCAGATGAGGACGGACTGGAAAAAAATACGGAAATTAGTTAATTATGGAAACGTTAAATAATTAATTAAGGTCATACAAAGCTGGGGAAAGGGTAGACGATTGATTAAGAACAAAGAAGTACCAGAAAAGCTTGAATAACAAGGATGAAGATTGAGCCGTTCTCGAATCCAGCAACATCCAATAAGAAACCTCCGGCAGATGGACCTATAAATGCCCCCAGTGCATAGGACGATAACCACAAGCCAGAACAGATTCCGTAAGTGTGAATGTTGTCTCCGAATCCATGGTCCCTGGAGTAAGGATTTAGCAAGGGTTAATTGTAATTAAAGTAAAGCTACGTGAATTAGTTGTGGTAAAACCTTACATGGATTCCCGTAAAATTAAATTAAATGAAGAAACTAGCGTTGCGCCAAGACCTATTCCGTGAACGACTAGAGCGCAACAAATGACCCATAACAATCTAAAACACACGAGGAATCAGGTTTGGATTAGCCTGTAATTTAATTAGAATCAATCCAGAAGAGGGCACTGTGAAAGCAATTTGAATATGCTTACGTCTGAAATGGAATAAATGAGACGGGTCCGATGAAGAGGAAAGAGAAGAAAATGCAGAGAGCTCCGATTAAGGAGACGTAACGCGGATGAACGAAACGGTCACAACTGTAACCCCATATCGGTGCACTGATGGCGTACAAGCCTCCGCTAATTATAAAAATTGAGCCGACGGCAACGGGGCTGAGGCCAAACTGAAATACGGGAAAGTATAGGTTATTAGCTAAAACGATACAGTGCTCCCACTAGTGGGACTTGATTGAACTTTGGGTTATAGGTTTGATTTTAGGTAGCGTTAGCGGTGTTGGCAGAATTGTTTGCAGTTTTACCTGACGAACATGTGGTTCCAGCGTTGCCGCCAAAAAACCGACGGAAATGGATGCTGCAGTAATGCCGAAGGAAGCTAGGGTAACTTCGGGAATCTTGAGGATGGATAAGACACCGTTACCGTTAGTTCCGAGATGTGTATTGTCTTTGGGTTGAGGCATGATGAAATGAGTTACAACGCCAAGGACAAGTAAGAGAATCCCCATGACAACGAAGGGTAACGTGAATCCGCCAACCTGGGGAAAGATTTGTATGTAAAGGAATGCAAAATTATATTTGAAGAATCATTTCTTAGCAGGCAATACTTACCTGAAACAAAGCGCCCCCTACAGTGGGTCCGATGACTTGACCTAGACCGAAAAAAGTTTCGAGAGCTGCCTAAAATTAAATTAAAATTAAATTAAAACTTTGCTGTTTAAGATTTTTCCGGAGAGGGTTTTTGAATTTGTCGTCTTACGAAAGTGGTTGCTATGGCGCTAGGAAATTCAGCAGCTGTGATTGCAAAAGTAGCAGTAATATAAGCCGCGGATCCTAAAGCTTCAATGACTCGTGATAGCAAGGACAGGCTGACAAAGGTTGTACGGTCGTCGATTCGGTCCAGGAAGCTGTAATGCGTCAATTGAATATACAAACTTTACGGTATAGATATTAAATTAAAATTTTAAATTGCTTAAAACTTTTAAAATTAAGCAGACAATAAAAATAGCAAATAAAATTACCCGAATAATATAGTAGAAATGGCAGTTACAAAGAGTCCAACGTTAAATGCCATTTTCGGGCCGAGTTTATGGAGCTGGGTAAAATGAGCACGAATTACGCTCGAGAAAGAATTACAAAAACTCAAAAAATATAAAATAATATTTAATTTCAACTTACATATTTCCCATAAATTGGGGACATGATGAAGAGAGTGAATTGAAATATACCAAAAACGAATCCATATTCCGTAGCAGTGGCTCCTTTAGATTCCGCCTGGAATATCACAAGGGGCCATGGGAATTAAAATTAAATAAAGTTTATCAAATGATTTAATATTATTTTTAAAATTAAAAAACATACCTCAGCAGGATAAAAGGGAGCGTGAACAGAAATGATGAGAGCTGAAATAAAATTAGTGAGGCCAAGGACAAGAAGAGTCGCTAGTTGTCGCAAGCTGTATCCCATTAAGCCACTATGTGAATCAAGCTTGTCGGAGATTGTGGCGACATCTTGTGACGCAATACCCTGATTTGCAACTACACTATTTCTGGACCCTGTCATTGCTAACTGCTATGTAGATTGGATGGTTTTCACTTTGAAAATAATGCTAGTTATATAACCACGTTTTAATATTAAAAATACTAAGTAGAATGTCGTTTACTTCTAGATTAATTTATACATGTATCTTCGCTCATACCGACGCAAATTATTTGAAATTACTGTACACTGAGATTTAATGCTCCCGGATTTAAAATTTTGGAGAACTATGTACAAGACCGTGCTGTTGTGTAACACAACTTGTGTTGGAAAAGGTGGAGTGCTAACTGAATGAGGTAGATTTTGGAGGAGATTTGAGTATGAAGAGCATGCGGAAGTTGAATGGATTCAGTTATTGCTGTGAATCTCTTCAAGTTCTTCTCCGGTTACGGTTTACGGTGTTGCTCTTCCAGCAAAACTTGTTCCTTATGTAATTTGAGGCTGGAAATATTTGTGATGATTATGAACGCTATACTCCGCTGCGAACCTTGTGCGAAGCTCAGGATCCAAGCATACCATGGCAAAAGGGGTAGTAAAAAATGTGTAAAAGTGCGTTTTTTCCCAAGCTTTGCCTCAATGGTCTCCAAGACGGCTTGGAAGGATTCTCTTCACCGTCTCCTGTTCACTCAGGTAAGCTTGAATTGAGATTTTTGGAGTTGTTGCTCTCTGGTTGAATGTAAGGTGCTCTCAGAGGTAAAAAGGGATAGCGATGGACATGCAAGGACGGAATGGTTATGACATTGAAAGGATTTGGCATCTCTGCGGCTTCACGTTTTGGTTGGGGTGATGTAACTCTGTGTGTGAGGGTCTCGTGATATGAGTCTGTTATGATTGTTTTTGGTGGCGGGTGGAAGATGGAACTGGATGGCTGAATTCTAATGTTTCTTGGTATATTAGAATAAGTACAAGCGAGTCAATGGCCATTGGTCAACTGCTTTAATGATGGTAAAATGTGACACAAGTATCATATGACACCTGGAACGGTTTCAAATGAACACAGACTAGCAATCAGTGCACAACGTTTTGTTTCAGAGAGAGAAATTTAGAAAACGTGAAGCTTTTGGTGGTGGAGGAATGCCATTATAATTATTGCAGCTTTTGCTATTTACAAAGCACCGTAGCCGGAAGTAGGAGGCTGTGCAGGGGCCGGGTTGGATTTGGCGGTGTCAGTTTGAACGGAGGTGAGAAGCGGTGCAGCTTCTGAAATGTTACCCTGTTTGAATCCAGCGGAAGCTTTGCTCCTCTCACGGTGAATGAAAGTGCATATGAGGAATGTCTGAAAAATAAAAGATTTGGAAAATTAGTTGAATTATATTAGTTTTAATGTTTTCAAATGGAAAGTTGGAGGAAATTGTGTGTAATATTATAGCTACCAGAATGACTTGAATAACGAGGATGAAGATTGAGCCGCTGCGAAAACCAGCGACATCTAGCAAGTAACCTCCGACGGATGGACCAATGAAAGAACCTAATGCAAATGATGACAGCCAGAGGCCGGAACAGATGCCGTAAGTGTGAATGTTGTCGCCGAAGCCGCGGTCCCTGGAAATTTAAGCAATGATCATTGATTTTGAATTGATTGAATTAATTGAATTGATTTTAAAGATTGATTAATTAATAAATTGTAATTAAGGATAAGGCTGTGAAGTTGAAATTTTGATAAACTTACATGGATTCCCGTAGAATTAAATTAAAGGAGGAGACGAGCGTGGCGCCAAGGCCGATTCCGTGAATGACGAGAGCGCAACAAATGACCCAGAGAAATCTGGAAGAGGAAGAAATGGATTTGTATTAATTAGCTCTTAAGTAGATGTTAATTAACGGGATTATATTGGGGAAATAACTGGGGAAACGTACGTGTCAATGGGAATAAAGGTCGCGGGTCCAACGAAGAGGAAGGAGACAAATATGCAAAGAGCTCCGACTAAGGCGACGTATCGGGGATGGACGAAGCGGTCACAAATGTAACCCCATATCGGCGCAGTTATGGCATACAATCCTCCGCTAATTATGAAAATTGACCCTGTTGCAATGGGAGAGAGGCCGAACTGAAAAAGAAGTATGATAAGTTTAGAAAATAATATTTAGGCCAATTTGATGTTCAGGTTATCAGGAACGTTGACATCAATTTGATTTTCAGGTTATCAGGAACGTTGACAGAATTTGTTAAACTGACCTGTCGAACGTGGGGTTCCAACGTAGCCGCCAAAAATCCTATCGAAATAGCTGCTGCGACAATTCCAAAAGATGCTAAGCTAACTGCTGGTATCCTTAGAATTGCGAATACGCCGTATCCGTTACTTCCAAGGTCTGCGTCATCTTTGGGTTGTGGCATGAGAAAAAATGTTACGATGCCAAGTGCAAGTAATAGAATCCCCATGACGATGAAGGGGAGAACAAATCCTCCGGCCTAAAAAATCAATTGAATTGTGTAATGTGGGGCCTAATTATGAATCGTATGAAACCAGTTGGTAAAATGCGAATAACGGCTAGTTACTTCGAACAAAGCTCCTCCTACAGTTGGTCCGACTACTTGACCGAGTCCAAAAAATGTTTCTAGGGATGCCTGAAATTATGAAAAAGTCTGATTGGCGACTGTTGGTTAAGTTAAGGTTTCGAAATAGTATCAGTTTTTTCTTACGAATGTGGTTGCTATGGCAGTAGGAAATTCAGCAGCTGTGATTGCAAAGGTTGCTGTTATGTAAGCAGCGGCTCCTAAAGCTTCGACGATACGTGATAGGAGTGATAAGCTTATGAAAGTTACATGATCGTCGATGCGGTCCAAGAAGCTGTGGAGTTAACCAAAGTGTGTGTTAAAGGTCAAGGAAGGGCTTGGATGGATATAAGTGGTTTGGTTAAGTGTAAATTACCCGAAACCGAGCGTTGCAGCTGCAGTTGTAAACAGTCCAATGTTGAACACAGTTTTTGGTCCTAGTTTATGCAGCTGTGTGGAAGAAATGTTTATTTTGAAATTAAAATTTTAAAATTAAAAATATAAAGTTTATTAGGAATAGAAATAATATGCGGCAATAGTATTGGGTACTCACGTATTTCCCGTAAATTGGGGACATAATGAAACAAACAAACTCGAAAATTCCAAAAACAAATCCATATTCCGTGGCAGTTGCGCCTTTTGATTCTGCCTGAAAATGTATAGATTGAAAGTAGTCTTAATCGAATATAAGCATTTTTTTTGTATTTAATTTATTATTGAAGTTCAGGATCCTGGTTTCAAATTAATCAGTTAAACTGTCAAAATTAAAATAATAAATAATTTAATAACTAAAAAACAAGTATTAATTTACCTCTGCCGGATAAAATGGTGCTTGGATTGAAATGATGAGAGCAGAGATGAAGTTTGCTAAACCAAGTATAATGAGTGTTGCTACTTGTCGAACACTGTAGCCCATTATGCTTGTTTGCGAATCTGACTTGTCCGAGATCGTAGCGACCTCTTGTGACGCACTACCCTGTTCTCCACTACCGCTATTCTTACTATCCGCCATGACTTTCTGCTAATTATAATTAATTCTTTGAAATTAAAAAAATATTTTTATTTTAGCACCTTTTTTGAAACTGAAAATATATTCTTTGCTATTTTGCCTACTTCTCCTCGCTATAACAAATACAAGTATCTTCGCTCATACCGGCGATTATTAATTTTAAATAAATGCACAAAATTCACATTAAAATGTTGCTAATTTTAAATTTGTTATCCAGCTGCCTTAAACTCCTGCTATGACTTTGCTGACTACTTGAGAATTGAGAAGAATGTCTTCTGGAGTACGGTGATGGATGATTTAGCTGATTTTACTGTGGAGCACAAACCAGAGCTGGATTCTTGATGAATCTCTTCAAGTTCCTCACCTGTGTCTCCTTATTGCACCTCAGGCAAAACTTGTTTCTTTGAGCCTATACCCAGAAGGTACTCCAGGTTCTGTTACCTGTTTCTACCTGCTTACACTCTGACTTACACAAAATCAAAAACTTTCTGTATCCCGGAGTAGTACTACATATACTGATTATGCTTGAGGGAAAAAAATCCTGAGAGTGACTTGTTCTTGTCCTCAAATTAATGGACTGGAAAATCGTTTGCGTAATCTCTCTCAGTAGTGGTTGAGCTGGCTGTTAAATCAAGTTTCATATCAAGATAACCGGCTTTACAAATGTCAATATATGTCGTGAGATGTTACACTCTAAAAGACGAAGGAAGAAAGAAGTCAAAGCTCTGTTTCAAGCTTTGATCACATTTGGGAAAATACCATATCTGTAGGGAGTTTTGAAAACAAAAATTGTATGCTCAGATGATGATTGATGGTAAAGGAAATGTTTTGGAATGGACTAATCCGATTTAAGACTTCCTTCTTTGCACGGATGATAGTTGATTGAGTTCATTTCATGGGAATTACTCACAAGTTATTAACTATGCCCTGCAGGATGTATTAATTGTTATTAAGGCAGGGATTTTGTATCAGCTGTTTACTTAATAAAATTTAATTTTAATTTTACAAGAAGGCTATGAGTATGCACACACAGTTAATGTTGATTGATAAGGAGATTGATAAGCTGGAAGGAGATAATTCTTTAAAAGCTATTACACATGAAAATGAGGAGAAGCCGTGAAGAAACGTTGACAGCTGTTTTAGAATTAAGAATTTAGAATTTTATAATTTAAGTAGCAAAATTAAATTCCATAGTATGTTTGATCACTCAAAGACAGCCTGAACCAGGTCGGAATATTATATACTGCTATTGGGGTTAGTTGTAGTTGATTATATGCTATGACAAATAATTATTGAGCTATTTGAAACGCTTCCGCTTGTGGATATTTTGTATGTCCCGAATATGTGAGGGCCAGAAGGAATAATTTGTATTTGAGGGAGATTCGCTTTTGAGCGTAGCAATAGCAATATAAAAATTTTAATCAATTTTTAATTTGTTTTGGATTAAAATTTTTAAGCTTTTCATGGTTCCTAAAAGCGTGGACTGAAAATGGAATGCTGATGAACGGTTTGGCAATATCTGAGAGGTGGGAGACAGGATTTTGGCAATGCTTATTGACCGAATACCATAGTTGAGGTAGGGAGGAGAGGAGGTATATTAATGAGTTGGGGGGTAATAAAATGACATTTTATTGGGAGGCGGGTTGCCCCGAAACTGTAGGGCAAAGTATATATACTGCTGTGTAGTGTATTGTTTGTATGATAATTTGTTTAAAAGAGAATCTTTTGAAAATGGACTTGTCATTAGTTGGTTGGGATTGGTGCTGTTAGTTGATGTTCTGACCTGGGTGATTGTTGTGCTGATAGTGATTAGTGATCTGGAGGACGGGAGGATTTTGTAAGATTAAAATGGAATATTACATTTTAATTTTGTTGGTTTTGTTTGCAACCTTTGAGCTGTGGCAGGAAGGGGTGAAGGCTCATGCTGCGAATGGATTCCCGGATCAAAACAGATGGATTTATCCTGTCTGGATGAGACGTTTGTGGTTACCGAATGAGATCAACCTGAAGATAGAACCGAGTGTTTTATATAAAAAGGACATGCTCTTTGATTCCTTGTTTGATATTAAAACTTCGTTTACGTGTGAGTGTTTTTGGATTTTTAAGTTATTTAATTTTAATTTTTAAAGCTGTTTTGAGCATAGAATAAAAATATGCTTAAGGTACTGATTTGGTTTTTGGCAGTACCGTTGCATCGGATATTCTACCCTACTTTATTTCAAGAGCTTGGAAATCAGGAAAGTAGAGGAAGGATTAAACGGGATGTGGGTGAGGAGAATGGAGTGGTTAATATTCGCGACCAGAGAGAATTAGTTTATGAATTTCTGGAGAAGATGCTGGGCAAGTTTGGACACAGCGGGAAGAATTGTGTTTTGCGAATAATTTGCGAAATTCATGAGTATTCTTTGAATGAATATGGGGTTGCTGGAGAAATTGCGAAGGTTGTTTTCAGGTAAGCTTGATTAAAGAAGATTAGGAATACTGTGTTAATTTAATGCGTTTGAAATAATTGATTAGTCAATTGAAATTTTTGTATTTTTTGCAGCCCAAGCCGATCTCAGTTGGCCCAAATTAGGCTGCCACATTATTTGAATGCGGAGACGCATGGAGCGCAGAAGGAGTGTGGAAAGTTTGCGAATAAATGCGGATTTTCAATGTTTAAGTGGCGGAAAATGTTTTGATGGAGATTTGAGATGTATTTTTACGTTGTTGTGACTATTTTACATCATTATTTATTTGTCCTTAGTGTACATGGAGTTGAAAGTATTTGGCAAAATTTTGTTACGGAAATATATTATGAACAAATGCAAAAATTATATAGTGTCTGAAATAAACGGAAAATGATTATCTGGGCTTCAGATGCTAATCACGTGGTGCGATTTTATTTTCTCACTTGAAACCATTTATTTTATTTAGACGAGACCATGTAGGATTAAATAAATTAAATCATTGATATAATTACAGTAAAGCATGAACCATGATGAATACAACGAAGGAATTGAATAGATTTGAAAATATTATTGAGCTTTAAACATATCACACAGCAAACGTTGAATAGGAACATCACCCACAGTTTGTTTAAAGAATAATTCCTCGAGAGTTCTTCTGGAAACTCTTCGGATATTCGGCAAAACAAGGAGGAGTTTGCCAAATCTGATCTTGTTTGGCGGCTGTTTTGTTAGACAGTAATCCTGGAGCATTAAGTGAGTTTGGTCTTGAAGGATTTCTATTTGCATGGATTCTCGCAAGCTTAGAATTTCTGGAAATAATTAAAAGAATTTTTTGAAAAACATTTTGGCCATACCTTTGCAAAACACGATTTCTTGGTCACAATTCAAACTTTCGAAAAGCTTTAAAATTTTGACCCAAGGAAAATTTGCAAATGTGTTGACGGATTCCTGATCAGCATAGTTGATTTAGTGGGTTATGCTGCAATTATACTTTTTTGAATTGGGAAAATATTCACAAAATTTGTTATGTTGCCCCTGGTAACCATTATTTGAAGACTTTTATACTTCTACATTTTGAGAAAATATATTTTCTCAAAGTGTACGCCTATCTCTTAACATTGATAATCATGCAGTTTAAACCCGCTCGGCGCCATAACAAATTTTGTTGATATGACAAACTTATGAAAAACATTTGTGTTTTCCAATTCAGAAAAGTCTAAAATCAGCATTACTAAAGTTTAAGCACAATCAGAACACGTTTGCAAAATTTTAGCGCTGGCAAGTTCAAAATTTTTGCCCAGCCCTGTGTATTTTAAACGGGGAGGTAAATATTTCGTTTTTTTGCCATATCTTTGGAAAACGCGATGGGATGTTAACGAATTTTTACTATTACGTGGAGTTTATGATGTAAAACACGATTCCTTGAGCATTTTTCGATGAAATGTTTCGTAAAACTTTCAAAATTTAACCCAAGGAAAATTTGCAAAGTATTGGGAATGTATTGACGGATTAATGACCAGCATAGTTGATTTAGTTAGTATCGAAAGTTTCAGCATTTAAAATTGATGTTTTGCTGCTATTTATGGAAACGTTACCTGGCTTGAAGAGAACGAGCGCCTTGAGGCAAGCCAACTCTGTGTGATCCGGCCTGACGTTTGCAATCTGTGACAATGCATCCTTGAGAAAGCGGAGTTCGGTAATCAGTGTTTCCTGTTGGTTTCTTGGGACGAGTGAACCCGTTACTGGGGTTTAAAAATAAGACAAGGTAATTAAAATCCGCCGCCACTAATAATTACTATACAAGAGTTAACCTAGTAATAATCCTGGTCATAACTTTGACAACTCACATAACAATCCTTCGTCAATAGGAAGTGACCATTGAGCTGCGCTGAGGATGAAAAGCTCTGGCCAAGCTTCTTCCAGCAAGAGGGATTGGTCTCCAAAGGGGAGCTGTGTGTAATTTGAAAATGTTAGTATCCATGACAAATTGCAAGTGTTGAGTAAAGGAGGATGGGATGAAGACTTACGTGTAGAAAGGAGGGAACGCTTCGGGCCCACTTGACGGAGAGGAATAACAATTTGGCGGCGGATTCATAAACATTGTCATTGCCGACGGATAGGAGGTTAAGATCTAACTTGAAGACACTTGGATTTTGTACGCTCATGTCAGCCCCGCTCGAACTTACTTCGTCCTCCTTGACGCCACCTCCGGAAGAGTCGGAGGATGGGCTGGACCTCATTCCGTTTTCCAATTTGACGCTGCTCATCCTTAAACCGTTTGCCGACCCAGACCTTGAATCTATCCGTGGGCCATCGATGCCGCCACTACTCAGTGCCGTCATGGCCCCGTTTCTGGCGTTTGTCATCATGATGGGAAAGCCGGAGGAGGCTGACACGGTTTCTTCAGCATGGGGTTCCCCGGTCCGGATGGAGCTGTTTGGATGATGTGCCATTAGGCGGCGCTGTGTACTCAATGACATCATACTTGGGATCATCTGGCCAAGGCTGCTGCCGCTCACGGGCGGGTGCGGACCTGATGGAGGCGGGATGAAATCAAACTTGGTTGATAGTTCAAAAGGAATGTTTGAAGCAGCAGCAGCGGCAGCTGCTGCTGCTGACATTAAGTTTGAGGATGAGCCAAGGAATGGGCTGCTGTAGAGAGTGGGCTTGAAGGGAAAGTAGTAGGGGTAGCATGGGACGTATTTTGGTTTGGAGCCGGATGAGGCTGTGCGTGGCGCCCTCTCGTGTTGAACGGCTAAAATTGAATAAATATAAGCTTTAGAAAACACAGTTTGAAGTGAAGACAGAATCTGATTTTGTATTTTGCGCTTGAGATGAGCTTGAATAGGAGAAGAAATAGAAGAAAGTTTGTCAAGGACCTTAAAGCTAGAAGCTCTTTTAGTCTATGATTTCTCACTGTTTACCCACTCATCATTTGCAGCCTTTTGGTATTTGGTTCTACTTGTTCCCGCAAACACGGCTTTGAATTTGAAGAGGAGGGTAAGATTGAGTGAAAGCCCGGGAAAGCAGAGAGAAGCTCCAACTGGATAAACCAAGTTTGTTATTTCTCCCATTAGTCTAATGACACAACACTACAAGAGCATCAGACTGAGGATGGAGAAAGCCAAGAGCTGTGTGTGTATTGAAGATGGGGCAAAAGCAGGGGTTGATTCTAGGAAGTAGGCGCCTTTTAGAGCGCAATCCAGACCATGAAGAGTGTCGGAGAGCAAAGACGATGGTGAAAGGCGGGAGAGAGTGTATACACAGAGGCTGATAATAAGTGTTTGCTCACAGACTTCCCACTCTAAGGTGTCAAAAGAGCTAAAGAGCTCAAGCTAAGAGAAAATGTCCTCGCCAGACCACACTTTCCCATCGTGCTGTTTCGGGTATGTGCTCGGTGAGCTTAAGCATATTGCTTTCACCAGGTTCTGCTTTCTCCAACCCTTAGAGGACAAAGGAGTCAGAGTGCCCTCTAGCGGATGGTTTTGGAAACGATCAAATATTTTTAAATCCTGGAAGTATGATGTTCGACTGTTCGAATTGGAAAGCTTTGGTTTGAAAAAAACCACATATTCTGTGAGAAAGGAAAGCTTGGAATGTGGGGCAAAGTGGACGTTAAGGAAGAAGGTGGATTTCGTGATTGTAATTAGAAAATAAAATATAGCTCTCTGGAGGGAAGTGTAATCATGATGGGAGTTTGACAAGTGACGTGATAGTAATCATAATTGGAGATAAATGCCTTTTCCCTGTAATAAAATATTAAAGAGCTTCCAACTTCTTGGCTTTCTCGGGAGGATAATGGTGCTTCCAACTTTTCCTTGAAGCTTGAGCTGGCTTTCACTTGCTTTCTCCTGCCCTTCACTGGCTTGCATGCCCGCGGTTATTGAACATGAGCCCTGGATGAAGAGATATCGGAGGTAGCCTATAGGCTACTTTGCTCATATACTTAATCCAAGGCGATTATCGCTTTAGTCTCCTGCTTTCTCGGGGAACTGTGAAGAAGGGAAAGGGTATAGCGGGTAGGATGATGCCCGACTCGGAGAACAACTGATACCACGTCATTACAGATAGTTTTCTCTGGCACGATAGCCGGGCAAGTTGATTGTGCAAGACTCTTTTAACCTGTCGTTCTCCTTGTGAGAGATGGGGGTTTAATTCTTGTTGTTGGGTTGGTGGATAGCGTGCATGACTTTTTCATGATTCCTCATCCTCGCCTGCTCTCGGGAAAAAAGGGATTTAATAATTCATGTGCTTTTTCCTTTGGGCATAATGATGTTCTGGGTGGGGTAGAATGTTACTTACTCGATGTGCTTTCTTCCGTTGGTGTGTGACACCTATTTTGTCTGTCTATTCAAGCATGCGAGTGGAGGTAACCACAAAGAAGAGGAAATGGAGGAAGCGGGTAAGCCAAGCCAGCTGGTTTTCTTCCCACCCGATGTAATTCTTGCCTTGCATTTTCTACCCGGTTCGGGTGGAAGAGAAGCTAGAGGTTTTCAGGTTGCCCCGGGTTGAGTAGTAAAGCTTGTGAGAGTTTGGGTTAGGTTTGGCTTGGATTTGGGTTGACTATGGTGATGTAATTTGAAGGAGGTGGAGATGATTATAAAGGGTTTATAATTTATAAATTGTCCGGGAAGATTGAATTTTGAATATAGCGGGTTATGTATACGTGTTTTGAAGGTGAATACATGTTGCGGTATGAAAGTGGCGAGGCTAATTGGTTCGAATACGTGGAGGTTGTAAAGAAATTAATTAAATTTCACTCACCATCCCGTTTCATGTTAACTTGTAAACACTTTTTGAAGCGGCAAGCTTGACATTGATTTCTTCTTGTGACGTCCACGATACAAGCGTTTGATTCTTTGCAGACGTAGTCCAAGTTTCTGTTATTATTAATTTGTTTAATTTTATATTTAATCTAAAATATACAACTATTATTTCTTTAAAAATTTATAATTTAAATCTAAAAATTTTGCAAACAAGATGATTTTCAATATTAACTGAAATTATATTTTTCAAGTAGGAATTTGAAAAGGTTTTGGTTGATACAAAGAAGGTCTCAGGAGAGCTGAAGGTATGGTGAAGATTTGAATTACAAACGCTTGAGGGCGCTAGGATTTACCAAGTAAATTAAAAAAAAATTGCGTACCTTCTTATAGACCTTTTGAAAAATCCTCTGCATCCGTCACAGGAGGCTACGCCATAGTGTTTTCCGGAAGCTTTGTCTCCACAAACTCTGCAGAGGACTTCGTTCCGTCCCATATTCTCAGTTTTCTCCATGTTCCTCTTTTGCTTCCACCCGCGCCTTTCACCGTGTCTTGTTAAATTTTTCCGATACAGAAATTCACTGATGTGTGTCTATCTGGAATAGAAAAAGAAGGTGATGACTGACAAAGACGTGAAAACGGACTGGCTCTTGACTACTGACCACTTGGCCTTGTTGCCCTCTAATGTGTTGAAGCGGAAGCGGGTAGTAGAGCAGAAGAAGGGCAAAGGGTGGGAATTTTGGGAAGCGCGTGGGTAATTATCGGTGGACTAGAAGCGTTTCTTACGTGTGCCTCATCCTGGCCTTCTAGACTGCTTTCACCAGAGTAATTTGACAGGGACCCCAGTTGTCTAATTATTATCCGTCATAAAAACAGTATTTAGAAGGCGGAAAGTTAAGAAAGCGTGGAGAGAGAAGAGGAAGAGGAGTTGAAGACTATTGATTTGTAATTCGCTCCTTCCGTGGCGGGTAATTACGGAAGGGAAGAAGGCGGTTTATTTAATGTCTGTTTGAAATATTTTCTTGTGGAGTCTTACGGCATGAAATGCTGTACGAGCCCGTGTGTAAATTATATACTCTTTAGGTTTAATACAGCTGAAGGTATTCAAAGAAATAAGACAATGCTGTGGAGAGTCGGGGCGGGTGGGACGTCTGGGACTCCCGGGAGATTCTAGGATTGGAATAAGGAGACGTGGTAATGGGAGGTAGGAGGAAGGAGTGCTTGAGATAATTAAGGGGCATGAAAATTTTAAATGCCACAATCATTGATTCCTCCTCTGGAGGGTGACTCAAGTCAAGACGTTTGCCCAATGCTCAATTCTCTCTTGATTCCTTTGTATACTTGTTTTGCTCCCGCCGCTTTCTCCTACCCGGTTGTCCCCGGCGGTGTAGTTTGGCAGGAGGGTAAAATAGGTGTATTTACCACGTTTTACAGCGCTTTATTTAAAGCCGCCCATTTAAATTTTGATGTTTTAAACTTATTTTGCCACCCTGTTTCAACTGCTGCTTTAGTTGGATGTAGTTTTAGACTGAATTTCGGAGTTTAAATTATTTCTTGCTTTCTCCTTGAAAACTTTCACCGGGAAGGGTTTGTGGAAATAGTTTTAGGAAAGTTCGGGTTGTTTTGTTTGTAGGTTTGCAAATTGTTTAAAGAGCGTTTCCGGTTTGAAATTGAATGAAATCTACCCGGGCGACACGCAATGATGAGACATAGTTTTTGTTACAAGAGGGCTTTGGAAAGTTTTACTTTGTTTTATACTATTATTGAGTAAAAGCTTTGCGGTTTATTACTTTTAGGACCGGGGGTGAAAGTAAAGAAAGGTTTTTGGTGAGTAAAATGCGGGAAGTTTTAAATTGTCCATTAATCAGTAATTAGGCTACTTCAGTTCAGGGCAGTTTGAATAATGCGATAACGTTAGTTTAGAAAATGTTTTGCAGGAAACCGCAATGTGGGAAGTTCGGAAGGTGGAGGTTATGAAAAATGTATGTTTCCGTTGGCGGGAATTTTTGTAAATCATCCTAAGCGGCGTTATTGAAATTGTTGAGTATTTAGGGCGGGTTTCTGTAATTCAGATGAGTGTAGCCTTCGAAAATGAATTCAATCCCTGATGTTACTGCCCATCCGTGACGTAATGTGATATCAATTATCAATTAGAATTTGAAAATAGTCTTGTCATCGTGATTTTCTCTTAGGGATTTTACAATATTACCGCGAGGATTCAATCAAGTGTATTCGGATATAAGGCAGGATAAGTTGCAAGATGGTTAGCAGATTAGCATAAACTGATTTTAAATTGTGATTTTTTCCCGCTGAACTTACAAAGTGTAAAAAGTTGAAGCATATTTTAAAGAAAAAGCATAAGTTATGCTGCATAAGGCATTAAATTATTCTGCATGGACGGATTCTTGTACTCGGACAGACAAACAGAAGCTACTTGTTATTGAATATATTTGGGAAACGATTTTTTAATGACCGAATCCTCGAGAGTTTTACATAATTTATGCAGAGAAAAATCCCTAAGAGGACCGGAGTTTTGAATTCTTCTCGTTCCTCATCATTGGGTCCAGCCTTAACCCTTCAATGATGATTCTTTTTGCATAAGCTTCTTGCTGCAAGAGAGAGAGAAGCGAGTAAGAAGTGAGAGAAATCACATCCCTGGTAAAGGCAGCACAAAGTTGTAACACAAGAGGTGAATTTTGCTAAAGAAAATCCGGGTAGGGAGGAGTATTGTTTATTTATCGTTCCGGAGAAGGATGTGACGCTCTTGGTTGGGGAGAGAAATCAGGTGTTGGGATTGGCTGGGGTGAAGAGAGGAACAATATTTGTTTGCAATTATAAAAGTTTTTGAGGAAATACCCACATGTGTCAGATTCACATTTTAGAAGAACATGTTGCAGCCCTCCTGTCTCCTGACACTTGACAATGTCGCTGTACTTTCTACCCGGACGGAGGAGGAGGAAGAGACCGCAAGTGTTGCTCAGCTGTTAATTTCCCTTGGATGATAAACGTATATACTAAATTGTACGTGGTTTTTGGGTGTAGAGCTGTGGGCTAAGGAGAGAATTCGCCTGCTACCCGCCCATAGGAAAATATGAAAGAGGGAAAAGCGAGGATGTCCACCCTTTCACCTGTTCCCGCATGATTTTTCTCTCATTATAAAGTCATCTTACCCCGCTGGTGACTTGTGTGTCTTTGCTAGTGTGGACTCATATATGACTGCAGTCAGTTATGGCTCCTCGTTTCCCCCCGATTTATCCTACCTGCATTAAATTATTCAAGGTGAGGTAATCAGGAAACCTTGATTTTTCACACTAAACCCTACATGCACATCCCGTATCTCTTTAATACAACTATCACATCCATCAAACCCTGAAGTTCCGAGGAGGGAGCGCACGCACTTAACACATGTTTACCTTTAAATAATTACATCAAATAAGGACTAATATCATCCCCTCCCTATGGACAATAGAGACCCTTGTGGACCCTTAGATGCTAACCCCTGCGTTTCAAGTGTAGCCGGGATTCACTCCAAAGCATGATTTGCTCTTTCTATTCATGCTATTCAGGCTACACCATATCTGGTTTTGTCGTGGTGCATAATGATAGGGAGGGCTTGAGGAGGGGTGGATGCAGTGGTTTGGACTGTGGGCTGCTAAAGGGCCCTTGAATCCTTAAGGCCTTTGTATAATGTGGGGTTTGATATAAACACTGAACACTGGCAAGGACGGCGTTGCGTGGATACTGCGGGCAGGGATGACAAGGATCTTGATAAGAGATCAGGAGGACTGTTTTTGATATTGTGTAAACGTTTGCAAGAGTTTACAGAGTGTCTTGGACACGCTTATGCAATTAAGATATGAGAGTTGACGTGTCGGGGAAGAGGCTTGGGGTGGAGGACGTGTAAGGGAGCCTGTAATTTGGTATTTTGTGAGGTGTAGCGTGTGGCTTTGAGGTCAACACCTGTTGTCAATTAGAAGAGGTGCAAGTGCGGAAGTTAATTTGAGGTGGCATTTGTTAGGTTAAATTGAAAAGAGAAAAGTCTTAAAAATTGGTATATATTTTAAATGATCTGAACTTGGTTTTTTGTAAGGTTTTGGGAATTTTTAAATGGTTTGAAAAGTATTTAAGTAGCTTTAAAGAAATACAATTAAAATTCCCTGTAATTTATATGAAATACCATTTATTTGATAAAGATAGTTGAGAGTTAGTACGGCTATTTATTTTGAAGGAAAAAACTAAGTGAGATTTTTAAATGTAGGGGAGAAAGGAGTGGAGAAAGTTTTATTTGGTTTAGAAGGTGGGAGAAAGCACTGGAGAAAGTATTTTTGTTCAGAAGGTGAGAGAAAGCACTGGAGAAAGTATTTTGGTTCAGAAGGTGAGAGAAAGCACTGGTGAAAGCAATTTTTGTAAGGTTAAAAGAAAATTTAATTTAGATCAAGTAGTTTTAAATTATTATTAAGAAAGATACTGCCTAATTTTGGATAGAAATTAACTTAAACGAGGAAATAAAAAAACTAAGTTCAATTAGGCTCTGGCCTCAAGAAATTTACAGGTTTCAAAGATTTAAAATAAGGAAAACTATAGTATTTCCAATAATGTTATCGGTAATTTTTGTTATTCTGGGGAAATTTGCAATTGGAAGTTCAGTTTGACTGAAGATGATTTAAAGTTTCGGGTTTTTGTATCTTAAGATGGTGCTAAATATAAATTACAATGCAGGGATTGGTTGGTTCTGTAAGTGAATTAAGTTTCAGTGCAATCTAATTATCACTTTGCCCCACTAACACTAATGTCCGTATAGAGCCACACTAGCTGATGAAGGGAGTTGGTTGGGTGAACATTGAAAATGGTGATTTTTAAACACTATAATTTTGTAAAAATTATTAATTGAAAGTACTTACCTGTTTTACGCGACCTTTGACCCTTGTGTAACTGTAACGTATACTGAACTCTGCGATTTGTTTCCTCTCTGGTTGCCCCAAAACTCAGACGAAACACTGTGGAATCTGATGGACAAGACAATCCTGGAGACTCTCAGCGGAAGCGGAGCTGTAGAAGGATTAAATACTGGAGTGTGATTGCAAGGGATAAAAAGTGAGCAACCCGGATTGACATGATGGGAAGTCATTTGGGATGATAAGCACCTAAGTGTTTAGTTGAGTTAAGGGCGTACAGTTAAGCATGGGAGTTTGGGGAGTCGTCAGTGGTAGCTTTGAACGCTCGTCGGCCGGGACTCCGGGTAGACGAACAGATGAAAAGTCGGGTTCGGGGTTAGGGAAGTGTGGAGGATTCGGTCTTAGATTGCGGGTCGGGTCTAAAGCTCAGTGATTCCTTGGAGGAAAAATGATGCTCCCGGGTTCTTGCGTTCAAGATCTCTCATTGGGTTTGGCTGGTTTGTGGAAGACGAATCCGGTGTGGGTAACACCTTGGCTGATCCAGCCTTCCCCCGACTCTCGCCCACTCTTCCGCCACCCTTCTTTACATGATCCGTGCCCACTCAATCCTGAGCATTACTAGTTTTACGAGTGGGCTGTGTGTGTGTGCTCTGCTCTGCTATAGCATGTTACCCGGGTATTTTCTCTTTCGACTGTTCTGAGCGGCGCTGGATGAGCATTGTGAGCACTTGAGCGTGCTTACAGTTCCGAACAGTTTGGTTGGAGGAGAAGAAAAGTGTGCTTATGGATAAATAATCTGATAATTGATATTGATAACCCGGGTGCTATGCTATATGCTAAAGCTATGGATTCTTATCGGGGGGATGTACAAGCACGGGTAGAGTGAAAGTATGTGTGAGTAAAAGTAGTACATGCTTTCTCCTACGCTACGAGCCACTGGTCACCGGTTCCGCAGGTAAACTAAAAGGTTTTTATAGAACTTTCTGCCTGTGCTCGCAATTATATTTCTGGTTAGTCGATGTGTTCACATGTTCGCTTTCACTTGGAACTTTCTCTTGTTGTAAACAAATGTAGATGCAATGGTTAGTGCAGGGTAAATTGAGAAGCAATTTGCTTTCTCTCCATGGTGCTTGAGCAGTATGCAATGCATTGCGGATGAATGCATGGGTTTATTGTACGTTAATTGGAGAAATGATTTTTATGGTCAATTAGCTCTTATGCTTATGGTGAGCAGGAATACTGATGTATAGTGAATATAGGTTTGCTTTCACTTGAACCAAGGGGTAGGAAGCTTAACGAGAGTCAGCTTTCACCAGGGCCAATAATAGGTCAAGTAGTTTAGTTTCATAGAGTGCATAATTTTTAGTTATTGGAAATCGGTAGGAATTAATTTTAGTAGTTTCAAATGCATATTTCGTGGATTAAAAAGAAATTGTGGAGAAAATTAATTAGTGTGTTACAAGAAATGAAGTTAAGTGTGCATGTGTACCCTATGTTATTTTGGTAGATGGCGCTTATCGATGTCAGCGTTTCGATGAGCGTTAACTCCTCGAAGGACAAGGCCGTGGCATGGAGACAAGTGAGCTCCGCGAAGGGGTACGTCATCTGCGGACATGAGCTGTAAAAAATTAGAAATTAGGTGATGATTAGTCGAGGGATGACAAAATTTTTAATTGTAACGCAAATAAAGCAGAAAGATTTAAATTGCGATCATTTCGATGCTTACCTGGAAATAAAGCATTCGCCTGTTTCGAGAAGATTTGTTTGCGGAGGATCCGTGGATCAAAAGGTAGGAAAATATCAAAACTTGGCCCCTTTTAGCAATTACAGGTGTGCCGGATTTTACGGGGTATTTTTCCTGGAAGTGAAAGTTTTGTAATTAAAATAAAGAAGAAATTTTAAAAAAATCTCAGCTATTGGTCAAGTTAATTAGCAAGTGGGCTAGTTAAGGTTATTAAACAAAATTAATTACCTGGTCAACGTAGTATTGAGTAGAAACGTTGGATTTGTTTTCCTGTGGACCCAATTTATGTGAGCCGGGGAAAACTGAGAGGCCTCCGTTTTCTGGATCGCTATCATCCAAGTGTATGAATGCCGCCACTAGGGAATCGTTCTTGAAGGGGAAGTAGTGGTAATCCTGTTTGAAATATGAGATTTAATATGACTGCAAATTAGTTACCAGGAGCTAATAGGTTCATAATTAAAAGGAATTTAATTCAGAAAGCGGAACACGGAAAAAGTAAAGAAGGATTTAATGTAAACCAATTAATTGCTGAAAATCAATTGCTTACCTGGTGCGTGGGAAACGGGGAGCCGATACCTGGAGGCTTGATGTGAGCTTTTGTGTGATGTAGCAAAATATTGGGAGAATCAATTAATTCAGAGACGGCGTTAACAAGGTTTTCATTAAGGAGCATCCTCGTAAATAGGGATGAGTGACATTGGAGGTTGTGGATGGATAAAAGCTGTAAAATTATATAATTAAAAGTTATTCAAATTCAATTAATTTAAAGCTTGTAATACAGCGAGTGGGAGTTGGAGGGAAGAATTTGTCAAGGCGCTAGGCTGCTAGATATAGTTGAAAGGAAGTAATTGGAATTTTGGGAGTTTCGCGAATCAGTTATGAGTGGAACGAGAGTTAGAAGAAAAAGAATTTAATTTAAAAATTATAAAATACCAAGATACTTACAGATGTAGAAGCACCATTTGATCCAGCATCTTTATTCCAATCTCCAGGCCACGTAGCTTCAAGTTTGGAATTTTGTTTCATTTTCTCTTGAAATAGTCGATCGTACTCTTGGGAACATTGCTCTATTTCGTCCTCGGTAAAAATATTATCAAGCAATATGTAGCCGTTTTTAGCGTAAAATTCTTTTTGCTCTGACGTGAGAAACATGATTATGACGTTGAATTTTGGAATGTTTTTAAAAGAATTGAAATATTTAATGATTTTTAGTGCTAATTGAAAATATTTCACAGGAAATTATGGATTTCTTAATTATATGAACTGAATGAGAAGTGGATCGAGTCTATTGAACTGCGTGTGAATGATTTAAATCCTTGGAGGATTTGATTATACGTCAGCACTTTGGATACTAAATAGTGAGGAGTAGTTAACTAAGCTGAAAAGAGGACAAGCACTGTTCCAAGGGAAGATAAGCCTTTGAGTGTAGCCTTTAAATGGACTGCTGCTGTCGTCAGCCGTAAATGCCCTGTCGTCATGAGAGAAGGTCAATTACAGGACAGCGTGACTGTAATTTAATCAGTGTAAATACAGATTTTAATACGCAGCAGCTGAAGAAGTAATTGAAAGTGGAGATTATGTGTTCCTCATTTAAGTTTAGCTGGGCTGGATAACTGTGTTGTTTATGTGTCTTTTAAAATATCTCGGATAATGTGGATTCAAAATATTTCTTAGGGGTTTACTCTGTTACAGGCGGATGTATCGTAGGAATATACCTAATATGATTATTAATTCTAGTGAAGCTGGAAGAGAATTAATTCGAAACACTTGAGGATGAGATTAAGTAATGTTTGTAAAGCAGATGCTCTTCTTATTTCCAGCTAACTGGATTTTCTAGCATCTGGAGAGGAGATGAGGACAGCGTTGGATGCTGTAATAACTATGGAAGAAATGAAGCTGCTCTGTCTATTTAATGCAATTTTGAATTCAAGTTGACTACAGTTTTCTTGTGACTTTCTTTGGTTCAAGTGTGAGAGCTGAGGTTAAAAATATGAAGCTTGTTTTGTGTGGATTACTTGTAGCGCTCGCTTCTCAGGCCTATGGCTTGAGCGGGCATAATGTTACTTTCCAATTAGCTGCTGTGTAATGAGCTAATAATAATTTTGAAATTGAATTAATTATTATTATTATTAATTAATAGGGTGCTGAGAATGTTTAAAATTTTAATTGATTTAATTTTTCAGATCTCTTCCAACAAGAGATGAGCTGACGGGACCGGATTCTTATGTAAAATTATATGAGTACACTGCTTCGGACAGTGTAAATGGAAGTGAGCCAGAGCTAAACCGATTTGGAACGTCCTCAAGGGTCATGGATGAGTACAGCCCGAAATGGCCTGAGGTATTCTGGTTTTGGTGGCAGCAGGGAAGAAAGCAGGTTAGTGGATTTTAAAAAAATAAAATTTTAAAAAATAATTTAAAATTAATATTGGCTATATTAAAAGTATTGTACGGATAGATATATTGGAGTTTTGATGGAAGGATTTGTGGATTATGGTTTCTAGAAATTACGCTTCAAAGTCTTGGATTATGACATCATGAGCTACAATGACGAGATTGGAACTGTGGACATAGATGCTGATACATTTGTTCAGAACAGAAATCCTGAATACAAGGTCAATTTGACTGGGGATGGGGGGATACTGGTTATCAAGAAGACGAGTCCGGTGGTTTTCAAGCTTCATGCTACGTAAGCTAGGCTTTATGGATTGAACTGTAACCTGTAATAAAGAGAGACAAGGAATATATTATATTGCTGAGATAAATGAATTAATTAAATTTTAATGGATGCTTGCTTTCGTTGTCAGGAGTCTGCCAGCTAAGGATCGGAGATGGGGCTATGATGGACCCAGTGACCCCTATGTGGAAATATTCTATCGGAATTCCAGGGAGGGCGAAGATATTGCCATAACAACCTCTTCTACATTGACGGATGAGCCGAATCCCGTTTGGCCTGAGGTGTTTGAGTTTAGTCAGTATCAGCCGAGAACGAATCAGTACTTGTTTTTCAAAATCTATGACGAGGATACTTTCTCCGGAGACGATTATATCGGTGAGGCGCTGATTGCTGTTGATGAGCTTGTGAAGCAGAAGACGCAGACAACTTTGTCGATTGGAACCAAGGACGGTGTTGGTACATTGACTGTCCGTTTAGTTGGTGTTTAAAGGGTTAAGGTTAAAGGAAGATTAATTGCAATGTTAATGGGAAGGATTATGACAATTTACTGAATGCAAATAAGAAGTTTGTTGATGTGATAATAAGACAAATTCGAATAAACAAGTTGGCAAATCTGTATTTAAAAATGTAAATGTTTAAAGCGGACTTAATTATGATTAAGTAATTTCGATTGCGTGTCGTATACACGTGATTAATGTATGCAATGGACCGGTTAGTTAATGGTATTGGGTTGTGAACATTCAAAAGCAATGGGGAAAAATTTAAAAAGTTATGGAGCGTAAGCGGGGCGGAGTGAGACTGGAAAACGTTTTATAGCGTCATTAATAGTTTGCACAACGGAGTAAATATGCCTTGTAGCCCGTACGTTGGAATATTGTACGAGCAGGCCATCTATCGGTTGGTTTATGCAAATGCTGGGCGGAGTGCTTTCTTGTGCATGCAGTGTGCGTTGTGGGCTGACGTTTTGTTGCGAAGAATGCAGTGTTTTAGTTGAAGCATGCCGTCTTCAGTGTTTGTACTTACTTGTTCGTTCTTGTTATAATTAATTCAACATTTTGAAGTATCGGTTTGCTAATTAGTAATTTTTTAAATTTCTGTTAGAATAAACAGGGTTTGCTGTTGTGGCATCGAGTATCAACGTATTTAAGTATGAAAGGGTTTTAAGTTTGAGTTGAGGGTGTAATATTTTAAAATTTGATTTTAGGTATGTGCGTGGTGTATCTTATTACGAACTGCAGCGCAATATTTAATGTAGGAAATTGAGTTGTTTACTCGTTGATAATTAATATTTGTTTGTTTTCTGGTCTAGGTTTAGACATTTGAATTGTTTCGTCGTTTTGCATCTACGAGGACGGCAAAAATGGACAAGGGGGACGAGTCGAGGAAACGCAAACGTACGCAGAAACCCGCTATAATGGAGCCGAAGGTAATTTTTTAGTTTCAAACTTGGATTAAATTGTCATAATTTATTACGACCGAATTTTTAAGTTTTGAAGAAAAGAATTGAACATGACAACGAATACAGGACGAAATATTTCCGTTTCAGCTCACCCGTCACAACAGAGGGATGGAGCTACAAAATAGTATTTCGGATGACTCTGCAGAACCCACACCAATTCCAGAACTCATTGAGGATGTAAGTTAAGACTTTTTGACCATGCTAATCTGAGGTCATCCCATTTGTATGCGCGCACTGGACGTGCGTTAGATGACATCGCCGAAGTAGAGGCGGTGTTACTCCAGCTATTATTGTTTTGCTTCCAGGTTCTCATCTACCTCGTCCCTTTCGTCAAATTCAATGAGGGAATCGAGGGTTTATACCGCTTGCGCCTAGTTTCGAAGAACTGGAATGATGCGATGACACGGATTCTGCCCGAGAAAAATGTTACCCTTGACCTCAAGAAAGGAAGACTTGCCAAGTTTATGGCCATGCAATCCGCTTGTAATGAGGATTCAATCGGCAGAATTGCTTTCAAGAGCATATATATTAGGGAAAATAGGCAAGAAGACAACACAATGCAGCTAATGCGCTCCTTCCTCGTTCCGGATCAACATTGGACCTACGTACTAACCAAGTTGAAATTGGAGGATTTCAACGTTTTGGAGTGCAATGAAATGATGGAACGCATCATCCCATCGCTACCAAAACTGCAAACCCTCACCCTGGTGATCTCCATGGATGTCGACAATTTCAACATCGCACAAGGCCTTGCTATTCATCCACGCCCAGAATCCTGCTGGTCGGAAACCAATATTGCAGCCAACAACATTAGGAATCAAAGTTTGAAAACTTTTTCCTTGGATTGGATTTCCGAAAATTTTGAGCATGTGACATTGTTTGACTGGAACTTCATCCGGGCATGTCCCAACTTTGAGGTAATTTTGAATTCGTTTGATTTGGCTTGAGGTTGGATCACAGAAATTTGTTTATGGATTTCACGATCATGGTTTCTCACGCTTGTTCTAGTCCTTGGATATTTCTTTTGCATCGTACCGCAAACAACCGCCGAAGCAGCTCTATCAATCTGTAGTCACTGAGCTAATAAAGCTGCCACCGCTAAAGCTCAAAAACCTAAAGTTGTAAGCAAAAATTTGTCATAGCGATATTGCTGTCATTTGTTTCATTTTACGTTGGAATTACATTTTTAAACTAATGCTCTTCATGCATACACTTTTGTAATGTTAGGGGCAACGGGGAAATCTGGCGGTGTGACCATTCCAACATAGTACAAGCCTTCGCGGATTTAGTCAACCATTTCCAACCTGTCACACTCCAATGCAGCAGTGAGCATAGCGTCCTACGGGAGTTTATCCAAAAAATCCCGGAGGGCTGTGTAAGGGTGCAAGAGTTAAATGTTATGCTGGCATCGTCCCGTCACGATGATGCACAGGAGGAATTAATGCACACACTCTGTTCCACCATTATTCATGCGAAATTTGAAAATTTGAGAGTTCTTGTATTATGCATTTCCGGTCCGATAATAAGCGGCTCTGATGTAGAGTTGCCAGTTCTGGAAAATGTACAAGAGTTTAACGTCAGTACTATTATGACCAGCAATATTGAGATGGATCGACGGAGCCGTCATCCTATTCACCGTATTATACGGGAGTGCTTTCCAAATTTGCAAATTTTATCAGCAGATGTCGAGACCAACGACCAAACTCAAGATCTGTTAGCGTCAGTAGCCAATTTGCACAAACTTTGGTATCTGACAATCGTGGATTACCAGGACTATGATCAGAAAAACTCACCAAGCTATTTTGAAGATTATTCTCGAGATAACAAAGGTTTACGAGGGCTTACAAGTAAGTTACATAGTTCCAACACTTGCTGGATGTTCCTTAAGATCAATTTTGGAGTTGCATATTTGAGATGCAAATACACTCATGTTTTCTAGTGCTCACTCATCTTCGTTTCAACCCAACGTTTGCAAGGATCATAACCTACAAGGTCTTCATCGATTTCGTAGCTATGGAACTACCCAAACTGAAGGTTTTGAGGCTAGATTCACTTTTTGCACGGCACGAGGAGGAGGTAGGTAAATTCTTGGATACCGTGGTCATGAGGTCACATTTCATAGAACAGTGTTCAGTATGAGTTTCTCCTCGTAGTCCACCTAACTTATTTAGTCATGTATTATCAGATTAACATAAGACACAATCCTTTATTTCTTATTTTTTGGCAGGTCAGAGATTATGCAAGAGAAAAGCTTGTGAAAGGAAGGAAAATCTGTGTCAAATTTCTGGACTCTGATGACCTTAAGTAGGATATCTAGCAGGTTCACTTTGCGCTTTTCGACTGCCCTCCCAGCCAACATGGAGTAGATCCTTCTGCAGTCATCTTTGATTTTACTACTGCCTTGCAATTTTGTCTGTATGCAGCTAACGGAACTGACCATTTTACTGCAGTTTTAACGTCCGTAATTTAATTTTATTCATTAAGTAAGTTTGTGTACGAGTACAAGCAAGTTAATATTAATCCTGACATTAGGGTCGCTGTTTTATATATTTTCAACTATCGGAGTGGATCTTGCCATTCAGCAGACAGTGTATTGGTAAGAAAACGACATTAGTTTATTATCCCTCGCAGTTTAGCAATCAAATATGGATTTGGATGAAATGAATTTCTCAAATCCACTGCACCACGTTTGCTCGAATCCAACCGTAGAATAGTGCACTTGTTTGTAGACAGGGACGTTTGAAAATATAAAGTATTCTGTGTAATAGCACATGTGTTTCATAACTGTAGTTTAAATGACACAGAGATATTGATATAGCTTTTTCGATTGATTATTTGAGGTGTGTTAATCCCCTTAAATATTGAAAGGGTTTTTTCCTGATGTAATGAAAATGTTATGAAATCATTCCAGGAACCGTCCCGGGTATCCAGCATCGTCAGGCGGTCAGAGTTAATTGATTAAGTGTTCTGTATAGCATTGTATTTGTTATATAGGATTTAGCAATTCATTTATACAGTCGACGCTCTCTATAAGATCCTCCTATAAGTTTCAATGAGTTTCTCCTCTATAAAAGTCTCTGAGTGAACCCATAGGTACGGTTTGCAATGTGTTTTCTATTAGATTTCTCGTTGTAAAGTGAAAATTTTGGATTTATGGGTAACTCTTTTGCAGAGTAGACTGTATACACGCGCGCCGACAAGAAGAAGCAGATAGGTGATGAAATAATAAATGTAAATTGAAATACTGTTTCATTATTTTATTGTGACGTATGCAGTTAGGGAAAACATTGGAAAGGCGTTCCAAATTGGGTTTATTTTTTAGCTGTAGTTGATAAGTATTCCATCAGGTTGAAGCACTCGAAATTGTAAAATATTGGGAAATACTTTTTTAATTTGACTTAAAATAGATGCTATTTATGTAAGCTGATTGATGTAGATGTGATAAGCTTTGAGCTTATGCACCATTGGAAAAGCTATTACCGTCATGTTATCACTGTAAACGGCTGAATCTGCCGTGAAAGTTTTGGAGCAATAGTTGGCACATTAAGCTGAAAAGTCCTCAGGGGTTCAGATCATAGTTGCTGACGACGTCTGTCCGAGCTGTTAAATTAAAATCGGTAGTGTTGTAATTCAAACGTCATGAAAGTCAAGGGGATCACTAGCTCCTTAGCTAAGCTAACGGTAACGAATTCTATTCGATGCTATCGATTTGCATCGTTTATCAAATGTGTTCCTTTTGAACTGATTTCCTCGAAAAGGATACAGGTAAAGGAATTTGAATCTGCGGTTCGACGCGCCCTCTGGTACGTCGTGAACCTACTGTTTTACAGCTACAGCCTGTTTCAATTCGTTGCCTTTGCGCTATCGTTTCACTCCAAGGGATTGATGACGGAAACGGCGATGCATATATTTTATTTGGCAATTCATTTGGTAGGGATGCTGTATTTCACAGCGTTAATGTGGAAGACACCGGAATGTGTCAACTTTATAAATCAGATGGACTTCATGATGAGACGGGTTGGAGGTAATGGGACTAGAAGCGATAGTTTATATCGATGAGAAGGATGGAGGTAGAATTTTAACGGGAAATATATATATGTGTTTTGCAGAATCGATAAATACCAGGGAATACTTTTCGTTAGTTTTCATTATCGCAACGATCCATTACATGATGTTCGTCTTAGTAGTGTCGGCTCCGGTGTTGATGGCTGTGATTCACTGGATGAATCCAGAGAGCGCTATGTACGCTTACGCTTACATGCCGGAATCATGGAAGGTGTCTGGATTTTGCAAGGTATTTTCGGTCCTACTGGAACTTGCTATGGTGTACTGGAACTTCGTTCTGCTTACGACCTACTACATCTTCTGGAGCGGAAGCGTGTTCCAGACCATTCTGTTTCTTGATGGAATCCAGTAAGTGCGGAAAGATGGATGTAAAGATGGCTGTCGCCATCTGTGGTGTTTTACTGGCGTTGTGTATTTCATAAGAGGCTAAGTTTACGACTGAATGTTTTATGTTATAGGAAGCAATTAAAGCTGAACAAAGGCCGAGGAACGATTGAGCGCTCGTACAAGCTGTATCGGGATTCGGGAAGTACAAATGCTAAATGTTCTTCATACTGACTTAAACGCGGCGTACTTTACGCCAGGATTCTTTGCGGTTATGGTGGTTTTAAGCGTAGTTTTTATATACGCTTCCCTTAAAACCTTTCATCTTCTGCCGCTGGCGTTCTTCCTCTTGTTTCCGTCCTGTGGAATCTTTTGCGTGTTTTTGCAAACTGGATTCGCGCTCTATATTTGCAAATGGCGGATAATGTCGAAGGAAATTAAGGTTATGTTCCGTCAAAGGGTAAACCAAAATAGGAGAGTTGGTGACAAGGATGGTGAGTACAAGGCTGAGATGAATCGAAGAATTGCATCGCTCCGGAATATCGATAATCATCAAGCATTCTTCGGAAGTACGACGCTTGTGCAACCTCAAGCAGCAATGGACCAGATTATGTCGTCTCTCCTGCTGTTGCTATCGTTCTAGAGTAGCTAAGGCTGAAGTATGACGCGACGGGGTCAAGTACAGGTTGCAAACATTGGAAATGTATCGTTATGTTGGTGCTTGAGTACTTTTCGATTTTAGTCTTTTTACACACAATTAAGTTGTTTATTAAATTTTGAATACATTTTGGGCTACCATTATTTAAAGCATTGGGTATGACTTTTTAGGTATAGGTATTTGCACCAGGGCACGGCAGTTTTCACCAAAATTAAAAATCGACAAATAGTTAAAACACAACCTTGGGATCATAGTATCGAAACCCCGAAAAAAGAATGCACTATTTTAAAGTTTCAACAGTGTGAATACAGGCTTAAAGTTGAGAATTTGGCAGAGAAAATGTTAGCTAACCGGGTACATCATAAAAACATGGGGATTTGTTAATTACAGTATTTTATTACTAGAAAAAGAAATTCAACGTTGTCTCTCCTCGAAGTTTGATATTTATGCCAAGTTGGGCGATATCTCTGCCACTGGCCCCTCGTCGGAACCGCGAGGAGTTGGTACCAGGATCGTTTAGCAAATAGTGAGGTCATTTAAATTAACACCCGATTGTATGGAACGACCTGTTGATTAATGAACTTGCTTCGTCAACATTTAATTTTGAATTGAGATTGAAACCTGCTGATTGAATGGATTTAATCACAATCTGGCACAGCTTCAATCAAAACAGTTGCAATAAGACTTTTGTCGTGTACAGTATTCGTTGTTTCATACAATGGTGTGTTCATTTAAATGACCTCTGGTAAACGATCCTGGTACCAATAATGTCTCGCGGTCCCGATGAGGTGGCAGAGTGGCAGTGATATCGCGCAACTTGGTATAAATATCAAACTGACAGTACCATTAGAGCTAATCAACTTCCACATGTTCTCGGCTTTCGTTTGATTGGGGTTTAGAGTCAGTAGCGGAAGATTCCCTTGAAATCTCTGGATTGAAATTTTGAAAACGGTAATTGACTCAATACGGTGGGATAGCTCCTAATACTAAAAGGTAAGTGACAGGGTTAAAAATTAAATAGCTAAATAGATAAATAATCAAACTGAATAGGAAGCAGAGTAGTAGTGATACAGATGGCAGCTTGAAGAAGCGTTGGGAGGACAAGGACAAGAGGCGACGACCGAGTCGTATCTGGTCGTACAATAAGTGAAAGTGCTAGTTACGTGGTATAAAATTGTATGGTCCGTCGTACTTACGACCCATGTGCTACCTACGACCAATGATACGACCCATGACTAGATTTGATGAATATATTGATAGATTATCTGACGCTAGGAGCATCAGAAACCCACAAATATGATAGCTTGATATGTTAACTTGCAAATGTTTATTTAGTAAAATGTCACACATAATTAGGATCGGTGGTAAAATTTATGTTCTACGATATATGAGCGACCCTTCGCTACGATCCAGCCGTGTACCACCCGGTGTTGGCCTATCCAGGTAGGGAGGGATTCCCTGGTGATGACGACGCTACGGGTATTTAAATTAACTAAAAATCGTGGATTTGTCCTCGAGCGTCACCATGCTAGGATACGGTGCTAACCGCCAATAACTCGTATGCAGTTTTGCGGTTTGTAAACTAGGGATCTCTATAAAAGAATCAAGCCCGACGTTCACAATTTTTGAATTAGAATGTAAATTATATGAGCTAAAGTAGATGTAAATTATTTTCTAAATAATAATGCAATAAACCACCATGATTTGTAAACTTGGAAAACATCGATCATAATAAACGCCCTACAAAACTAGAAAAATAGCCTCTTATTCGAGTTTTTGGACTTTAGAGTAAGATGCAAACACACGATTGTATGGTACGACCTGTTATTATTAAACTTGTTCCTTGAATTCAGATTGAAATATGCTGATTGAAAGGATTTAATTTCATTCTGGCACAACTCCACTCAAAACAATTGCAAAAGGCTTTTGTCGTGTGTAGTATTCGTCGTTCCGTACAATTCGGCGTTCATTTAAATGACCTCACTATTTGGTAGACGACCCTAGTACCAATGCCTTCCGGTTCTGATGAGAGGCAGTGATATCGCGCAACTTGGTATAAATATCAAACTCCAAGCACTATTAGCGTTAATCAAATTCCACATGCTCTCGATTTTTGTTTGATTCAGGTTTAAAATCACTAACGGAGCATTTTCTTGAACTTTGTGGATTAGAATTTGAAAACGGTAATTGACTTTATATGGTGCGGTAGCTCCTCATACTAGAAGGTAATGGAAAGGTTTGGAAGTTAAATAGCTAATAGATAACAATAATCAAACTGAATAGAAAGCAGGGTAAAATTTTGAAACGTTGTCCTATAAGTGGATTGAGGTCGGAAGATTTTCAATTTCATTCGCCTAACTTAGTTCTTGTTTTGTGTATTGCAGTGAAGAAAGAAGGAGAAAGTTGGACGCTTCAAGATGATAGGAACTCGGAAAAGTCTGCACATGTTTTTTCTGATGCTTTTGATGGCTGTCGGTATACGGTGCAAACAGTTTTAGGAGGTAGATGGGTAGTAGGACCATGCAGAGAAGGGGATATTTGCGGTTGGGATGGGGGTACGGATATGTACCGTGTGTGTAGACGCGGTGGTTATTGTAGTGAACCGGTCCGTGATACAGATGGCAGCTTGAGAGAAAAGCTCATCCAGGTTGCGTTTGGGTAGAGATGTCCCTGATGATGACGACGCTACGGGTATTTAAATCAACTAAAAATCGTGGATTTCCCTGGAGCGTCCTCCTGCTCGGATGCGGTGCTAACCTCCAATAATTCGTATGCAGTTCGTAGTTTGTAAACTAGGTATCTGTTTAAAAGAATCAAGCCCGACGTTCAACATTTTTGAATTAGAATTCTAATAATATGAGCTAAGTAGATGTACACTTATTTCTAAATAATGAAAGAAACCATGATTTGTAAACTTGGAAAACGTGCACCATAATAAATCCTCTACAGAACTAGACAAAGAACCTCTAACTCGGGTATTTGGACTCTAGAGTAGGATGAAAGTCTCTTTTCTCCGATTTACAGCCTGAGTAGGTAAGGGTGTATAGCTATTCCGTTGGCATCAACAATTAACTGGCGTCGTATACGGTTGTGAAAAATCCAAATGATTATAAATTCGTGAATCCCAAGCATGGGCGCTGCCAAGCGGAATCCTTTAGTTGAGTCTGATTGGTCAGATTCACCAGACGAATCTTGAATAATAATGAATAATAATAAAATATGGTCAGAAGAATTTGATATGATACACTTTAATTGGCCACACCAAAATTCGCCACTTTGTAAATGGCCATAATTTCGCGAATTAAATTGTGGCGAATTACATTGTGGCCAATTAAAGCGCAACCAAGATGGATATGAAAACATCAAGTGCTAAGATATTGTAGGGATTTGTATATGTTTAAGTTAGAGAGTTTTCTGTCAAAATAGCTGTGGGGTGAAGAGGATCGTTGACGATGCTATCTACATATTATTCTGGAAAATGCATTGTCTGGGTTTGGACTAAACGCAGAAAGTAAGTTGGAATCAATATTCTCGACTTGAAGTCAACCTGTTTTTTTGCTACGTAGACTTGTGGAAGGAGTTTGTAAAAGAAGAATACGTGTAACTGCTCGAGGGTTGATTTTGTTAAGGTTGGATGAGGTGTACAGAAATGTAGTTTGGTATGTGTTTTCAAAGAAACGGTGTCCTTCATCTCTTTTTTTCTTGGAGCATTCCATCTTATTTGCTTGGTAACAGGTTGCAGAAGACGTAAAACATCTCTCTCTGTGAAGTTGCATTTTACAGACAGAGTTTTATACAGTGACAGAATTAAGAAAAGGTTTTCTTAGTACTTAAGAACGTGAATTAATTGTTTCATCAGGAGGACTTTAATTTAGATTGGAGTTGAAGTAGTTGAACAAGGATTTGGAGGGCTGGAAGGGTTGATATGATTGTCTTGTATACGTTACTTTTTATCTTGGCCGTGGGATGTGTTATTTTAATGCTTCGAAAGTTATCAAAGCAAAAGAAGAAGAATATTTCGAAAAGGTTTCCAGGTGAGTTTGCTATTATGACGTTCGAGGCGAAGGAATAGGTTTTTGACGGTTTATGTGAAATGTTTATGTAAAAAATGGAATTATAACCATGATAGTGATTTTATGATGGTAAGTTGGAAGGCTGATAGGAATTTGGTTTCAGAGCCGTGGGGATTGCCGCTGATTGGTCATTTGCTGTTCATTGGAAATAATCCCGCCAAGACGTGTTTGAAATGGAAACAGAGGATGGGATCCGTGTTTCAGTTGAATTTGGGAGGGAAAAGGTTAATTTTAAGAAAGATAATGGAAATAATGATGGGTATTCAATGACGTAAATCATAAGGAGTTGGGAAAGGAAGAAGCATTTAAGGTGGTTAAGAATGTGCTTCCACCTGGTGGAAAGATTTGTGATTTTTTGAAACTGTCCTTGAGCCTTTTTTTTTAGGATTTTGGTACTAAACGATATGAAAAGCATGAGAGAATGCTTTGCAAAAGAAGAGTTTTCGGGGCGGAGTAATGTGCCATTGATGAATATAGTGTTGAAAAAATACGGTGAGTAGTAAATACACTTATGAAATTAGATTTAGATGTAACTGAAATGTATTAAATGAGATGATAATGATTTAGCTTGATGGAACTATTTCATTCATTTAATTATGTGAAGTTGATTAGAGTAAATTCAATTTGTAGTAAATGTAGTTAGTATTTAGCTTTAAAAAAAAGTATGTTACTAAAAAGTATTGGTTTTTGGTTGTATAACTAATGAAAGCATGTTTTTGTAGGCTTAGGACTGGCCTTAAACCAAGGGCCGCATGTGGTTGAGCAACGGCAGTTTTTTCTAAAAGCATTCCGCGAATGTGGTCTCCAAAAGAAGACGATTGAACGTGCAGTTTCGTTGCAAATTACTCGACTTATTGAAAACTGGGAGGATAGGAACGGGAAGCCATTTAAAATGACGCACACATTTAGTCCATACACGCTTAACACTCTGTGGAACGCGCTGGCGTCTGAGGAATTACCGAATAAGCAAACACAGGATATGGCGAAAAAGATTCAAGAGTACGCGTTGCGTAAACACAAAGCTGAAATTATACTGATATTGGTTGGAATAAGCTGCAATAATTATATTAATTAGTTATTGAATTTTGTTCTAGGTTTCTTAGTATGGACGGCATTGGAAACAAGTTAGCGATTGGGTTTCCAGGGTTTGTGGGAAAATGGAGTAGCATAGTGGATGCTAAGACAAAGTCTCTTGAAGATGTATGTAATGAATATTGTACGGGACTTGATAGTTTCCAGAGATACGACCAGAGTGCGGAAGCGGAACGAAGCACGTGATGTTGTGGATAAATACTTGGATCTTGTGGACTCGGCTCTTGATCCGTTGTCAGTTTTTCATCCGTCTCGTAAGTGGATGAGATGTGAAGTACGCGTAGTAAAATGAGTTTGTAGCTGATATAACTAATGCAGAGTATTTGCCCACAGAGGACAGTACTGCGTCAAGCGTTAGGGATATTCTTGGAGCAGGTACAGAAACAACAGGGGCCACGCTGTCGTGGTTTGTTTTGCAGATGCTGCATAACCCGAAGATTGTTGCAAAATTTCAAGATGAACTTGACAGGGTCGTGGGTCGTGACCGACTCCCATCGCTGGATGACAGGGAGACGTTGCCATTTTCAGAAGCTTGCGTTATGGAAATCCTTCGTTGGTCCAGCGTGGTTCCACTTGGCATTCCTCATTGCACGACTTGTGATACGGATTTTGGAGGGAAGTTTATCCCGGAAGGTACTCCAGTTATTGGCAACTTGTACGCTGTCCATCATGACCCCGATGTCTGGGATGAACCTGAAAGTTTCCGTCCGGAGCGCTTTCTAACGGAGAAAGCGGAACTAAAAAAACTGGAGTGCGCTAAAATTCTACCGTTTGGAACGGGGAAGAGAGTTTGTCTTGGAATCGGGTTTATTGTGGAAGAGTTCTTTTTGTTCGTAACGGGGATTTATCATCAGTTTACTATCATTCCATACGGGCAGGTACCGTCACTAGATGGCGTGTTTGGATTGGAATACATACCTGCGCAGGATCCCGAGGTTATCGCGCTTCGTCGATAGTTTGTTGACTTTGTTAGTTCAAGTTTACTGGTAGCGTGGAGAGATGATTGTTGAGATACTTTTAGATTTGTGAAGACGTAGGCAAAGTTCAATAGCAACTGCCAAGGAAGAGTACGGTGAGATAATAGAAATTAATTTTAATTTAAAATTTGCGTACGCGTACAGCAAGTTACAGAGTAAAATGAAAGTTATTGCGACGATAAGTTTATTAAAAAATAAATTGTAGATGAAAATGTCAAAAATGGGATGCGCGGAAGTGTATCTGTGGATACGAAAACTTAGGAAACCCAAACGCCGTACACTTTGGGAAACATATACGTGAGAATACTTTTCCGTGGATACTTGTCCGTGAAAAATTGTCCGTAAGGAAACTAGCACGTAGAAATACGGCGTGTGCTTACAAGATTTGCAAAGTTTAAATTGCGGGTTGAAAGGAAATAATGCAGGGACCGGGTACATAATATGTTAATTAATATTGCTGCATCAATTTAAAATTGCGATCGTTTATTCGAACAAAGTGTAGCAAATCGAAATACGCATTCAAAGTTAAGTTGAAAAAGTAGTCCTCCACATCATCAGCATCTGAAATACACAAAAATATGAGAAAAGAAATTCAACGTTGTCTCTTTGTCGAAGTTTGATATTTATGCCAAATGCCAAGTTGGGTGATATCCCTGCCACTCTGGTACCTAATCGGAACCGCGAGGCGTTGGTACCAGGATCGTTTACCAAATAGTGAGGTCATTTAAACTTACACACGATTGTATGGAACGACCTGTTATTACTAAACTTGATCCGTCAACATTTAATTTTGAATTGAGATAGAAACCTGCTGATTGAATGGATTTAATCACAATCTGGCACAGCTTCAATCAAAACAATTGTAACAAAGCCTTTGTCGTGTACAGTATTCGCCGTTCCGTACAACCGGGCGTTCATTTAAATGACCTCGCTATTTGGTAAACGATCCTGGTACCAATGCCTCGCGGTTCCACATGCTCTCGGCTTACGTTTGATTCAGGGCTTGAGTCACTAACGGAAGATTTACTTGAAATATGTGGATTAAAATTTGGAAAACGGTAATTGACTTGAAAGGTGGGGTAGCTCCTAATACTAGAAGGTAAGCGATAGGGTTGGAAGTTAAATAGCTAAATAGATAACAAGAAACAAACTGAGTAGATAGCAGAGTAATTGTTTGAAATGTTGTCGTATAAGTGGATTAAGGTCGGAAGATTTTCAATTTTATTCAGTGGCCTAAATTACTTCTTGGTTTGTGCAGTGAAGGAAGAAGCAGATAATTTGACGCTTCAAGATGATAGGAACTCGGAAAAGCCTGCACATGTTTTTTCTGATGCTTTTGATGGTTGCTGTCGTACGGTCCAAAGTAATAGATATTAGGGTTCCATCCGTAGACGTTATCATAGACCCAGACCCAGGAACAAAATGTATCCAGGATGGGGATTTCTGCGAACCAGGATTAAGATGTTTGAAGGATGGGGATAGCTGCGGATGGGATATGAAAAGATCCTATGTGTGTAGAGACAATCGTTGTGAACCTGACTCTGATAAACGTGGTGGCATGTTCGACGTCCGCATTGGTAGAGATGTCCGTGTTGATGACGGCGCTACGGGTATTTAAATCAATTAAAAATCGTGGATTTTCCTGGAGCGTCCACCCTCTCGGGTGCGGGGCTAATCTCCAATAACTAGCATGCAGTTTGTAAACTAAGTATCTGTATAAAAAAATCAAACCTGACTTAAAATATTTTTTAATTAAAATTCTAATAATATGAGTGAAGTAGATGCAAATTATGTTCTAAATAGTGAAACAAAGAATGATTTGTAAACTTGTAACATCCAGCACAATAAACTTCCTACAGAACTAGACAAAGAACCGCTTATTCGGGTATTTTGGACTTAAAAGTAGGATAGGATGCAAAGCTGAAAACAGACTTTTCAGAATTGGGAACATATTCACAGAATTTGTTGCCCCTGGTAACCATTATGTGAAGGCTTTTATAGTTCAACATTTCGGAGCAGCTCCATTTTATCCTTATGGCGAGTTCAGCAGCTCTCCATGATGACGTACTTGTAGAGACGCGCCACAGTTTAACACTGTTCACGTATAACCGCGCTTACGCTACATGGTTGGCGTCAACAATTATAACGCGGGCGTAGCGGAGAGGGTAGCGAAAAATACAGATGATTGGATTCGTGAATCCCCAGCATCAGCGTCCCCAAGCGGAAAATGGTCCTTCATTAGTTTTGTCTGAGCCATAGATTCACCAGACGAATCTTGAATCCGACTTTGTTGTCAATCAGGCTAGAATTTGCACCTCCCAGCCTCAGTGATGGTAATTTACCTATCACGACTAGGATAATTGACGTTTATTCCTGACCCCTTTACTGTTACCGCACAGTGAATATAGGAATAGATATTACATACTGTTAAAATATACACTACAAGCGTACGTTGAGATTTCATATTTTGTTGTTTACGCTTCCCTTGAAACCATTCATCTTCTGCCGCTGGCATTCTTCCTCTTGTTCCCGTCTTGTGGAATCTTTGGTATCTTTTTGCAAAATGGATTCGCGCTTTATATTTGCAAATGGCGGATAATGTCGAAGGAAATTAAGGACAGTAGAATGGGACGGGATCGCTCCGAAATATCTATAATCATCAAGCGTTCTTTGGAAGTACGACGTTAGGTGCAACGTCAAACTGCGATGGACCAGATTATGTCGTCCCTCCTGTTTATCGTTTTAGAGTAGCGACCTTGGGATCGTTGTATCATAAAGAATTTCTATTCCTCCTTCGGGATTCTTGTCTAGTGTAAAAACTTTCGGTCCTTGAGATTGTAATTTCCTACAACAGAGGGCCAGGCCAACGCCTTAAAGTTTAAAATAATTGCAAATTTTTTACAAAAATGGAAAAATGTAAACAAGTCTTCTCAGAATATATGTAGTAAAATTTTGTTTTGATCAAATCTTAAAGTGTATTACAGCATTTCCTATAGTAGGAACCGTACTCCTGTGACAAGCTCATTTTTCTCTTCCCTTGGAAAATGGAAAAAAGTAACACCCGATTGCATCGAACGACCAGTTATTATTAAACTTGATCCGTCAACATTTAATTTTGAATTGAGATAGAAACCTGCTGATTGAATGGATTTAATCACAATCTGGCACAGCTTCAATCAAAACAATTGTAACAAAGCCTTTGTCGTGTACAGTATTCGCCGTTCCGTACAACCGGGCGTTCATTTAAATGACCTCGCTATTTGGTAAACGATCCTGGTACCAATGCCTCGCGGTTCCACATGCTCTCGGCTTACGTTTGATTCAGGGCTTGAGTCACTAACGGAAGATTTACTTGAAATATCTGGATTAAAATTTGGAAAACGGTAATTGACTTGAAAGGTGGGGTAGCTCCTAATACTAGAAGGTAGTGGACAGGTTTGGAACTAAATAGAATAATCAAACTAAATAGAAAGTAGAAAAATAGTCATTCAGTAGCCTAAATTACTTCTTGTTTTGTGTATTCCAGTGAAGGAAGAAGCAGATAATTGGACGCTTCAAGATGATAGGAACTCGTAAAAGCCTGCACATGTTTCTTCTGATGCTTTTGATGGCTATCGGTATACGGTCCAAACTAATTCAAAGTAGTATTCCGATAGAAAGAGAATGTGTCACAGATGACAGATGGGGATTCATGCGAATGGGATGGGAAAAATAGCTATGTGTGTAGAGACAATCGTTGTGTAGCTGTCTCTGAAAAAGGTGGTGGCATGATCAAGATCCGTATTGGTAGAGATGTGACTGGTGATGACGACGCTACAGGTATTTGAATCAACTAAAAATCCTGGATTTCCCCTGGAGCGTCCATCTTCTCGGGTGCGGTGATAACCTCCAATAATTCGTATGCACTTCGTAGTTTGTAAAGTAGGCATCTGTATAAAAGAATCAAGCCCAACTTTCAGCATGTATGAATTACCGCATGTTTCACGAATTCTTCCAGTAGTCGTACTTCCCTCCGCTCCTCCGCTCCTCCAATACGTCACTTTCCTGCATGTACGCTTCTCTTCTCTCCTCCGCTGCGTGCTCGCTCATGAAACTGGGTATTTCTTTTTTCGTCGAAATCTTCGCTCACAAGCGTTGCAGCGTCAAGCGGCTTGCACCATTGGAAAGCCGAGATTCTCTTCTCTGATACAAACTAACTTTTATGTCCCTAGGTCAAAGGTTGACGACGCTACAGAATTAAATGTCTACAGGTTAAGGAAAACTGATTATTTTTACTTTAAGTGTAGCTGCATCGCTAACCTTTGACCTAGAGACATAAAAGTTGGTTTGTATCAGAGAAGAGAATCTCGGCTTTCCAATGGTGCAAGCCGCTTGACGCTGCAACGCTTGTGAGCGAAGATTTCGACGAAAAAAGAAATACCCAGTTTCATGAGCGAGCACGCAGCGGAGGAGAGAAGAGAAGCGTACATGCAGGAAAGTGACGTAGTGGAGGAGCGGAGGGAAGTACGACTACTGGAAGAATTTCGTGAAACATGCGGTAGAATTCTAATAGAGCTAAGTAGATGTTTATTATTTTATAAAAAATAATGAAACAAACCATGATTTTTAAACTTGGAAAACATGCATTATAATAAACTCCCCACAAATCTAGGCTTGGGACAACCTTGAGATCGTAGTATCATAAAGGATTTCTGTCCTTGGGGATTCTTGTCTATTGTAAACACTTTCGCTCCTTGAGAATGTAATTTCTTACAACAGAGGGCCAGGCCAATGCCTTCAATGTTTTAAATGCATTTTAATTAAATGATTGCAATTTTGTTGTACGTTCTGTCTAGTTCAAAATGTAAACATGCCTTCTCAGAATATATGTAGAAATTTATTTTCATTAAATTTTAAATTGTTTTACCACTTCCTACTTCCGTGACAAGCCAATTTTCCGCTTCCCTTGAAATTCGAAAATCAATTAGCGACATAATTGAAGCAGAAGTTCGAAGTTATTTACAATAGATGTTGAGCAAATCTTAAATATTTTTAAATCTCTTGTATGCTTGCAGACTACAGTTTGCCATCCTAGCTGCACTCAGTTTTGGCACAAGGCACAGACAATAATTATTAGTACACCTGAGGGAAAAGCCGGACGAAACTAGATTAAGATATATCCGCAATCTTGTCAAAGGGTCAATGCCGGCTATGTCATTGTTCTCTTGACGGTCAAGGTAATAGTCAGAATCGAATTCCCATATTTTTGTAAAGAATTATTAGAAGAAGAACGTTTGCTTTCAATCAAGAATTTGCATATAAATGAGAATTCTACAATTATTTTTGCGGGTATACGCATGATTAACGATTCAGATTACGTAATGCTGTACAAGCCTTGCTAAAATGTGTGTCAACTATAATAAACATTTTATAATGCCGCATGAACTACATATATGCTTCCTGTACAAGTTTTTGAAAGAGGGAATAAATTGCACTGCTGCAACAACGTCTCCTTAGTTTTAGCTCTGAAAACAAGCTACATGGACACGCAAACTGCAGCACCTGCTGTGCTTTACACCTGTAAACTGTTTTTAAAGCAGTTTCAACGATAAAATACAAGTAGTTATGGGCTTGCCTTCCTTGTTTTTGCGGGATTAATGCAGAGATTATGGTATAAGTGAAGCTTAAATTATGCGTAGCAGGTGCAGTCTCTTTGTGTTTTTATGAATTCAAAGCAATACAGTTGACTCTCTCTATAAGAGCCTCTCATACAAGAGTTTCCTCTCCGTAAAGGCCAATTTCCATAGAATCCGGTTCTGCACCGCAATTCAATTTTGCGGAGAAATCCTACGTTGCTACGGTAGATATTTATTTAAGAACAGTAATTAAAGCTGCCTCTTAAATTTGCCACATTAAAACAACTCCTGCAGTTGATGATGACTGTGATGTGATCGTAGCATCATACCCTGAAAAAAGAAGGCCCGACTTTCATGGTTTAAGAGAGTAATAGTAAATAGAGGCTTAAAATTTCAAATTTGGCAGAGCATACACTACATAACATGTTAACTGGTGTTGCTGCATCCATTCAGAATGCTAACTGTTTATTCGAACAAAGTGTAGCAAATCGAAATACGCATTCATAGTTTAGTTGAAAAAGTAGTCCTCAACCTCATTAGCATCTGAAATACACAAAAACATGGGAATTTGTTAATTACAGCAATTTTATATATAGAAAAAGAAATTCAACGTTGTCTCTTCGAAGTTTGATGCCAAGTTGGGCGATATCACTGCCACCACATCGTAACTGCGAGGCGTTGGTACCAGGATCGTTTACCAAATAGTGAGGTCATTTAAATTAACAACGGATTGCATGGAACGACCTGTTAATTAATAAACTTGATTCGTCAACATTTTATTTTCAATTGAAATTGAAACCCGCTGATTGAATGGATTTAATTTCATTCTGGCAAAAACTTCAGTCAAAACAATTGTAACAAGGCCTTTGGCGTGTACAGCATTCGTCATTCCGTACAATCGGGCGTTCAGTTAAATGACCGCTCTATTTGGTAAACGATCATGATACCAATGCCTCGCGGTACCGATGAGGTGGCAGAGTGGCAGTGACATCGCGGAACTCGGTATAAATATCAAGTACCATCAGAGTTAATCAACTTCCACATGCTCTCGGCTTACGTTTGATTCAGGGCTAGAATCACTAACGGAGGATTTGAGTGAAATCTCTGGATTGAAATTTGGAAAACGGTAATTGGGGTAGAGATGTCCCTGGTGATGACGACGCTACAGGTATTTAAATCAACTAAAAATCGTGGATTTCCCTGGAGGGTCCTCCTTCTCGAGTTCGGGGCTAATCTCAAATAATTATTCTGCAGTTACGCAGTTTGCAAACTAAGTATCTGTATAGAAGAATCACGCGCGACTTTTAACATGTTTGAATTAAAATTCTAATAATATGAGCTAAGTAGACGTAAATTATGTTCTAAATAATGAAACAAAGAATGATTTGTAAACTTGAAAAATATCTATCATAATAAATTCTCTACAAAACAAGACAAAGAACCTCTTACTCGGGCATTTGGACTTTAGAGTAGGATGCAAGTCTCTATTCTCCGATTTACAGCATACGTAGATACAGATACGTTTGTAGTGTGTTGTATACGCTTCCCTTAAAAAACCTTTGAGCTTATGCCGCTGGTATTCTTCCTCTTTGTTCCGTCTTGTGGAATCTTTCTGCGAAATGGATTCGCGCTTTATATTTGCAAATGGCGGATAATGTCGAAGGAAATTAAGGATAGTAGAATGAATGTGATCGCTCCGAAATATCGATAATCATCAAGCGTCCTTTGGAAGTACGACGTTAGGTGTAACCTGAAACTGCGATGGACCAGATTATGTCGTCCCTCCTGTTTAGGTATCAGGTATTTATTTAGGTAGGGGGTTCTTAATATTTACGTATATCGTTATTTTGTTATTAATTAGTATTGAATTTCGATTTAGTCTTTTTACACACAATATAATCTATGAATTAGGTATTTTTGACTACCAGCAAGTTAGTAGGTACAACTATGTTTGGTATTTATTTAGGTACGACTATTTATGTACGACTATTTAGCTAGTATTTAGGTACGACTATTTCGTGTAGTAACAAATTAAGCCATTGTTACATGCGTTCTGTAATCTGACTCTAAAAGGTAATGAGTAAGTTAACTGTGATGTCCGTTATGATTTTAGCAACAATTATCACAAATAGCTTGTCTAGCGGAGAAAAGGAGCCGTAATTGAATCAAATCGGTCGCAGGGACCTCAGTGTTTTGCGAACTACTTGGAGGTCAGGAGGTTCGATGCGGTCCGGAATCCTAGTGGAAAATTATCGCGTTAGCTGCTTGGAACTCCAGGCAAACGCATTCGAATAAAAGGTAGCGAGTATCATCATAAAGACTGTGCAACTGATGCCAAGGAATCCCAATGCGACTGCGAGGATTCCATCGACGCGAAGAGCAACAAAAGTGCAGAGGGACGAGAGCAAGATTGCAATTGTAATTACGAAGAATATTAGCCAATTACAAAGATCGGACGAGAGGTTGCATGCGTACTGGGAGCGGCGGTATTCGATGAAGAATTTTCTCCAGTTGAACCATTTTCCGCATTTGACGGATTTCTCAAGCATGGCCCTGGAAGGGTAATACCGTTAATCATCATTGGACTCGTAATCGAAGAGACTGCGCGTGAAATCAGTTATGTTATGTAGTATACGGATATATTACCTGAGTTCCAGGTATGTTGCATACGCATTGAAAGTTGATGAGACCACACTGAAGCAGTGGAGATATGCGAGTCCGTGGTAAATGTATTCGTAGTAGAGCTGAAAGAAGATGAACGGAATGATGTAGATGAAGCTCTCGTTTCCGGTTATGAAAACGGATGAGATAAACTCTGGCGACATCGGGTTTATCAGATTTACAATGCCCATGAGAAATGTAATACCGTTGAAACTGTAGTACGTGAAGCGGAAGAATAGGCCTCCGAAGAGATATATCTTCCAGGAGTGGTCCAGTTTTGTCGCGTCTAAATCAATAGGTTCGTGTTACAATGCACTTAGAGTTGTAAGCGTCAACGACAATTCGCAATGAATGACAAACCTTGTAAATATTCCATGTAGTCGATGACAAATTTTGCTCCAAGCGTTGTGTCGTTCAAATGCTTGAGAACTGCAATCTGGAATACCGTGGGAAAGGTGTAGTAGCAGAGCGCAAAGGACATGTAGATTTTCATAGACAGGGGGCGCTGTGGGTCAAGTTGAACCTGGAGGAATCTAGTCCATACAAATCCATAGTAGGAGAGCGTTAAGGCGAAATTTAGCGACCAGCAAATTAGTGGCCAGCCGCCAGGGTGCGTGATGTCCGGCCGCTTGGAGCGCTGGTTCCAAAGGAAGGGGTGGATATGACAGAGCTGACCGATGCGGTATGCTTTCTCCATCCAATCCGATATCATTTTAGGGCCCTTCAAACGGTTCTGATACGGAGACATGCCGGTTCAAAGGTTGATGGAAATATAAATGTGATCCGCTATATTATACTTTGAAATTCAGGAGGAATGGTAAAATATCATGCCTTAGGTTTTGACCTGGAAATGAATTTAGTTTGCAGCGGTAGGTTTTATTAAAGATTGTTGTAATTTCGGACTGGTCTGGCCTTGTTTGCGAAATTTCAAAATTGTCATTGTAAGAATTTGTTCATTTCAGTTCACGGGATGGTGCTCTTTGAGTTTTCATGAAGTGATTACTTGCTTCAATCCGAAGTAATCTCGAAAAGTAGGTGGTTATAGGAGCAGGACATTGTATGAGACTTATGGCGAGAAGAATTTGATATGAGCCTCGGTTGGTATGGTAACCAATTAGGGGGATTGAAAGGAACATAACTAACTGTTAATTCTATTAAATAACTAAAATATTCTGACACGTGGTAGGTTACTCAAAAATTTGAATTTGATAAATATTTATGCGTTTGAGTGATTTGAATTGATTATAAACTTTGATTACGTCATGCAACAAGTAATTACTTATCGTGTTACAAGCAGATTGGCTGGTGTTATAGAATCACTGAGGGATTTGTTGCGAAACTCGGATTTCTGCAATCCTGTCATATCGGATATTTATCATCCGATCAATATAATTCCATCCGGATGCCGTCACTAGATGGCGTTTTTGGACTTGAATACAATCTGCGCAAGATCCCGAGATTATCGCACTTCGTCTGTAGACTTGATGTTACGGTCATTTGAAAATGACTAGCGACGAGGGCTGGTTTTACAGATATTTTTGAAATCTTGATGAACCGTAATCAAAGCAAGACAGTAAAATGGATTTTGTAATACTGTTAAATAAATTCATGCGAATCGGATTTTGAAAAATAACGAATTCATGTAAATAGGATTTTAAAAAATAACAAATTCATGCGAAGAATATTTAAAAGAGGAGGAATTTCATGAGAATAATATTTGGACGAAGAAGAATTTCATGCTAAAATGTGATTAGCAAGTTGATTGTAACGTCTGTTATGATTTTGGCAATAATCATTACAAAGAGCTTGTGGACGGGGCAAAAGAACCCGTATTTAAATCGAATAGGTCGCAATGACCTGAATGTTTTGCAAACAATGGAGATTTCTGTGTGATGTACATGGTTTGGGATACCGGTTGAAAAATGGCAGAGCAATTGTGCGGAACTCCAGGCAAATGAATTGGAATAAAAGGTCGCAAGTATCATGAGGAATGAGGTGGTACTCACTCCTATGAAGCCTAAAGCAACTGCGAGAATTCCATGGACGCGGACAGCGATGAAAATACAGAGGGAGCATAGCACTATTACTATGGTTATGGTAAAACATATAAGCCCATTGGAAAGATCCATGCAGAGATTTAAGGAACACTGGGAGCGGCGATATTCGATAACGAATCTTCGCCAGTTGAAGTTCCGTCGGAGTTTTACGCATTCCTCCAACATGGACCTGTGAATAATAGGTCCAGAATTAAATGGAAAGGATTAGCCGCTGGAAATTGATTTTGGCGGTGGATTTTAAAATTTACCTTAGTTCCATGTGTGTCGCATAAGCATTGAACGTTGCTAGGACAATGCTGAAGCAGAGCACGAATGCTAGGCCGTGGTAAACGTATTCGTAGTAGAGCTGAAAGATGATAAACGGAATGGTGCAGATGAAGCTCTCGTTTCCGGTTAGGAAGACGGACGAGACAAACTCTGGCGACATCGGATAGATGAGGTTAACCAGACCCATTAGAAGTGTGATTCCATTGAAACTGTAGTAAATGAAGCGGAAAAACAAGCCTCCAAGGAGATATATCCTCCAGGAGTGTTCCAGATTTGTCCCGTCTGAAATAATAGTTTGTAGGGTAAGCTATACAAGAGCGATTAACGAAACGTAATTAGTGTTAGCGATAAGCAAGGAGCGATGGGGACGAACCTTGTATAAATTCCATGTAGTCCAGGTTGAATTTTGCACCAAGCGTCGTGTCGTTCAAGTGTTTGAGAACTCCAAGCTGGAATACTGTGGGAAAGGTGTAGTAGCAGAGCGCAAAGGACATGTAGATTTTCATAGATAGGGGGCGCTGGGGGTCTAGTTGAACCTGGAGGAATCTAGTCCATACAAACCCATAGTAGGAGAGCGTTAAGGTGAAATTTAGCCACCAGCAAATTAGTGGCCAGCCGCCAGGGTGCGTGATGTCCGGCCGCTTGGAGCGCTGGTTCCAAAGGAAGGGGTGGATGTGACAGAGCTGACCGATGCGGTATGCTTTACCGACGCAATCGGATATGGTTTGGATGCCTTTCAAATGGTTTTGGTGCTTAGCCATGATAGTTTATTTGTGATGCGACTGGTGATGCAATTTCGGAAAAGAAGAACACGACGAAGGGTCACGGAATTCAACTGAATAGGAAAAGGCGGAAGACTCAGTCGTTGGTTTCAAGTTTAGTTTATAGTCATGTTCAGGTAGAGAATACAAAAATATGAATCAGGAAACTGGCAATGCATAATATTCAGCTGAAAACAAAGACTCCAAGTAGAGCGTCAAGTGACATGCAATCATTAAAATTGATGGTGGCAAGCATCCTCGCTATGGAAAACCTCCCCGAGAATTTTGAGTTAATTGAGTAATTACAAGAATAGATACATCATCACAAGAAAAGGCTATAATCACGGAACGATCGCAGAAAGTTTTTGTGGAACAAAATCCCGCAACGCCCTCTGGCTATTAGCGAAAGAAAGTGGCATGTGAGAGGAAAAGAGTGCAGGAAAAATATTTTGCGAAGTTGGAAGTCGGCGGAAGCGTAGTAATTTTAAACGGATAAAACCAATAATCAAGAAGAACTAAATAATTTACTTTAAAGGTAGAAATCGAAATGGTTATTCAATTTTTTTACTGGTCACGTGGTTATTAGTCTTGTCCATACTGTCCGAATAAAAAACAAGTTGAAGCCTGTTACATGAATTTAAATTTCGTTAAATGTATCAAATTATTGCACGTGGCTTGAAGGAAATTAAAATTTAAAATATAAAATTATCTACACGAATAATTTTAATTCTCCTACGTTTTAATGTTATGCATGGTGGCTAAAAGGAGCTACCGCACGTATGCATATATCGTAGCTAAAAGTCAAGGTTTGTTTTTTAAATCAATGAAAAGGGTAACTGCTAGTAGCAGTAACCCTTTTCATAGCAGTCTGCTAAACACACTGGATTTGGCGTGGATCAACATCTGTGGAACTAGGAAGAGGCATAGGATTAAGGATTGCGTTCTAGTGAATGAGTTTTTGCACAATTGTGTGACAAGCATCATTTGGAATGATTCTATAACAGGAGAATATGAATGCGTTTTATGCATTAAGTTTTGTGGTGCTCATTGGAGGGTGGGTTTTAATTCTTGGCAAATTATCGAAGCAGAAAAAGAAGGAATTATCTAACAAGTTCCCACGTAAGGTGAGGACTTCACTAAGTTTTAAATCCATTATTTTAATTTTCAGGATGTGATTTGGAAATTGAAATTTTATTTTAGAGCCATGGGGATTGCCGCTGTTGGGAAATTTTCTGTTCCTTGGAAATAATCCGGCTAAGACATGCTTGAAATGGAAACAGAATCTTGGACCTGTGTTTCAGTTAAATTTGGTTGGGAAAAGGTTATTTAAGGGGGAGCTTTGTCGGGACTTATGTTTGAAAACTGTATCGTATAACGTTGCAAAATACATTGGTGTGATGCGCTGGGAAATGTGGCGCCATCTGACGGGAATACATTTATATTGCTGTAACTACAGATGAGGCTAGCGTAAACGGTGTTTGAATCCTGCTGCACTCTTTTTAGGATTCTGGTGCTAAATGATCTGAAAAGTATAAGCGAATACTTTGCAAAAGAAGAGTTTGCAGGACGGAGTTACCATTGATGAATATAATTTTTGAAAAGTGGGGTTGGCATTATATTTTATTTTAAATTGAATAAATAGGATAAATGATTAAGCCTCGGATCTGGATTTATGTGATTAGTCATGAAATTATTTATTTAAATTAATTATTATTAAATAATGAATTACAATTTTGTGTAGATTTAGGACTGGCATCAAACCAAGGGACGCAGTTGCTTGAGCAGCGGCACTTTTTTCTAAAAGCTTTCCGTGAGTGTGGTCTCCAGAAGAAGACGATTGAGCGTGCAGTTTCGTTGCAAATTACTCGACTTATTGAAAAGGAGGAGAAGAATGCGAAATCGTTTAAAATGACGCACACATTTACTCCGTACACGCTTAACACGATGTGGAATGCGCTGGCATCGGAAGAACTAGCGGATGCACAAATTACGGTTATTTCGAAAAAGATTCAAGAGTATGTGTAGCCTAGCGTAACCACAGCATTAAAATTAAGATAACGTTATGAATTAATAGAATTAAATTAATTTTGCATTGTTAACCTAGATTTGCCGATATGAACGGCGTTGCAACGAAGTTGGCGATTACGTTCCCAGGGTTCGTATGTAATTGGAGCGACATTGTGGATGTGAAGACAAATTCTTTTGCTGATGTGACGGATATTGTACGGGATGTGGTAGTTTGCAAAGATGCCACTAGAGTGCGGAACGTACCACGTGATGTTGTGGATAAATACTTGGATCTTGTGGATTCGACAGTTGATTCTTTGTCAGCTTGTCAAGAAGTACGCAGAGTATAAGTATAATGAGTTAGTAGCTGATATAACTAATTTGTAATTTTTGCTCATAGAGGACAGCACTGCGTTTACCCTTAGGGATATTATTGGAGAAAGTACAGAAACAACGGCGGCTACGCTGTCGTGGTTTGTTTTGCAGATGCTGCATAACCCGAAGATTGCTTGAAAACTTCAAGATGAACTTGACACTGTCGTTGGCCGTGACCGACTCCCATCGCTAGATGACAGGGGGAAGTTGCCGTTTTCAGAAGCTTGCGTTATGGAAATCCTTCGGTGGTCAAGCGTGATTCCTATTGGCGTTCCTCATTGCACGACTTGTGATACGGAGTTTTGTGGGCACTTGGTTCCGAAAGGAACCCTTGTTATTGGTAACTTGTACGCTGTCCATCATGACCCCGATGTCTGGGATGAACCTGAAAGTTTCCGTCCGGAACGCTTTCTTACGAACGAAGCGGAACTGAAGAAACTGGAGTGCACTAAAATCCTACCGTTTGGAACGGGGAAGAGAGTTTGTCTGGGAATCGGGTTTATTGTGGAAGAGTTGTTTTTGTTTGTAACGGGGATTTATCATCAGTTTACTATCCTTCCATATGGGCGGGTACCGTCACTAGATGGCGTGTTTGGATTGGAATACATACCTGCGCAGGATCCCGAGGTTATCGCGCTTCGTCGGTAGTTTGTACTTTGTTATTAAGTGTCGAAGACACTTCCTAGGGGGGTCGATGGTGTCTGTCTGTCCGTCTGTCCGTCTGTCTGTCCGTCTGTCTGTCCGTCTGTCTGTCCGTCTGTGCGCACTCTAACTCACGAGCGGATGGATGGATTGTAATGAAATTTTCAGGATATGTAGATACATGTATCAGGACCATCGCTATTGAATCTCAGTGATATTGGTCAGGTGGTCACTGAGATACAGGTCAATTAACAGATTATCTCAGGTGAACACATGTGATGTAGATGCATTTCCTACTCCATGCCGTAGCTCAGTTGGTAGAGCGCAGGCACTAGAAGCGGTATAGGAAAGTGAAGGGCAAGGGTTCGAATACCACTATGTGCATGCGTTGTGGTAACTTTTGCTAATGATAAGCTTATAGGGAGGGGAAAGCATATGGATGAATTGAGCGAGCGCGGAAGCATAGGGATGAACGGAGCGAGCGCGGAAGCATAGGGATGAACGGAGCGAGCGCGGAAGCATAGGGATGAACGCGGAAGCATAGGGATGAACGGAGCGAGCGCGGAAGCATACGGATAAATGGATGGAACGCGGAAGCATAGGGATAAACGGAGCGATAGCGGAACATTAACTTTTTCTAGGCACTATTCTACTTAAAATGAAGAATAATTCATGTATATTATACAATTAAATCTTATTAATTAAATCTACTTGAAGTTACTTGTAGAAAATTAAATCTACATTTATCTTCGACACTTCCGTACACCGGCTTAGCCGTTTATTTCAAGTTTACTGGTAGCGTGGAGAGATGATCGTTGAGATACTTTTAGATTTGTGCAGACGTAGGCAAAGTTTAATGGTAACTGCCAAGGAAGAGTGAGATAAAGGGAAATTAATTTTTATTGAAAGTTCGTGTACGCGTACAGCAAGTTACAGAGTAAAATGAAAGTTACTGCGACGATAAGTATATTAAAAAATTAAAAAATGAGAAGCTCCGTTAGTTATAAGCATGGAATGTAATTCAAGGACAGTAATTAAGATGATGGGGACGGGGTGCCGTGGATGAAATGATCCAAGCCATGTTAGCTATGTAAGCGGGAAAAAGCTAAGTGTCAAATAATTCCTTTATTTGATCTTCCAAAGGTCATCCTTCTCATCTTCGACAAACTGGACATGGATTTTACTTCCTTTGAGTTTCTCTCTTGAATATTCTCTGATCTGGTAAATATACAAATTAAGGATTTTGTGTACTACATGAATCCTGGTAATACATAAATAAAAGTGTTGGGTATATAAATCATTGAAAACTAATACTGAACAGAACTATGGACTCATGAGCAGAACACAAGAACAATACGAACCTCATCTTGCGCTGCTGATCCGGATAGTTGCAAAACCTTTAATTTTGGCAGTTCTTGAGCTACCAGATCGATGACACCCTTGTAGGAACTGCTGATGATGCCAAATTTCAGCCTTGATCGAAGATAAAAATGTGTGAGCACTGTAAAAAAACAAATAAGAGTGCTTCCATGTTTGTGGGAATCTGAAATAGAGCAAGGAACATGACAACGTCGCAAATGTGCTGCAAACAAGTTAACTTACTTGAAAGTCCACGTAGCCGCCTTGTTAGCGTCGGGAATAATTTATTGTAAAATAGTTTGGGATTTTTTTCCTGTCATATTCATGATGAAGATCCTCAATGCCGAATTTCCAAAGTTTTTTTAATTTAGTTAATGTCATTAACAGCTCTTGAGCGTCCTCGTCACTATGAACATTTCCATAAAAAGTTTGTAAATTGGGAAAGTATTTGGGGATAATACGGTGAATATAGCGAATGCTCCTTTTGGGCTGCGAATCCGTTCTGAGTTCGAGGGGGGAAAATAACTTTGAACTGTTGTACGGTTGTCAGAACAGGGATTTCTACATCATAGGCGGTCACCAACCATGTGCGAACGTACATAGAACGAGAACTCTCAAGTTTTGAAATCGGGGATGAATGACGGTGGAACAGAGTAGATCGAGTAAATTCTCTTTTCCAGTCATGTCGCTATCTAACCGTAGGCAAACACCTTCTACCCTTGCACAGGAATCCGAATTTTTTTGGATAAACTCCCGTAGGTCAGTATCTACGCTGCGATATCTGAGAACAGTTAATTGGAAATGGTTGACATAATCCGCGAAGACTTGCATGTTGAATCGGTTAACCTGTGGGAATTGATTCCTGTTCCAAACATAGCAAAAGTACAAAGAGGAATAGTATGATTACGAAAGTGTACTGAGGCATGTATTATTATCATATTCTACACAGAATGAAAGTACAGTGAAACAACTGATACTGCTTAGGGACAAGTGTTTGCTTACAAATCGAACGTCTTCAACTCAAATGGCCACTTTTTGAGCTCAGAGACGATGCATTACAAAATGAGGAGCTTCCTTCGGAATGAGAAGTGGGACTCAGGAAAATTAATCTCCAAGGACTGGAAGACGCAGGATGAAATAATGATCGTGAGAATGATGTATAATCGATCAATCGAAACTGACATTAATGAATTCATGGAAAATGTACCTCAAAATTTGGACAAGCTCGGGTGAAGTTCCCATTGAATGTTTGCATCTGTTTAAGGTCTTTTTCAGAAAAGGCGGATGTGAGCGTCAACTTCTTGAGACTTCTATTCCGGATGCTGTTGGTGGAAAGATTGGAATCGGACCAGTAATATTCCGGGGTGGAATGAGCGGGAGGATGATTCGGAAGGGGTAGATTTTCGTGCATCTTGGAAATCTTGAGATGGAGAAGACTATGAGTTGGGGGAGAGAAGAAACGATTTGTGTCATCAATTCGCTGGATTCGAAAAAGTTAAAATTGTGGAGACTTAAGGAAGTTAGTGAGGCTGTCCACGGTTGGTCGGGTTGGAGGAATGAGAGCACGAGCTACAGCGCGTCTTTTCGATAAGGATAAGGATTGATGACAGCGTGCTTAAAAGCTAGTATGCTGACTCCGTTTTCAGACGCGGTTTGCATGAATTTGACGAATTTTCTGAGCTTCCGTTGTCGTAGTTCAAGTTTGCAATTATGCTTGTATAGAAGCTGTTGTGTAGCGACGAAGTTCCATAGCTTTGAGACTCTGCGAAAGCGAAGCAAGCCTTTGATTCCTTTGTTGAATACGACGAACTGGGCGAGATGGCGCAGAACCTGGAAAGAGCGGAGAATATTATATTATTATTTAAGCATGGCGGGGAAGCTCACATTAGCATAGGACAATTAAAATTAGTTTACAAGTATGAAAATCTTACATCCTCATACAGTTCTGGGATAGGCGTTTCGACTTGGCTGGACAACTGAACAGTAGAGAAAGTTGTAACATGAATCCTATTACTTTTGGTGGACGATAAATGAACTGATTTATGCAGACGCTCATTTATTGTTTTAATCATGTAATTAATTTTAAATTAAAATGTACCTTTTGTGTGTTCAAACCGGAATGATTCTGTCATACTTTTTTTCGTTTTCTTGTCATTTCCCCAGACTGTTGCTGGTCTGGTCCCGTTGCGGGTTCATCGTCAGTGGAAATGGATTCGTCTGGAGCTGATTCTTGGCTTAGCTGAAATAAGCGGATGTTTTGAATTAAATTCAGTACGATTTGTGCTCGATTCGTATTGGCTTCAGTGTATCCGAAGTTAAGACGCTGATGGATGGTTATGTGTGATTTGAAATATTCATTTAAAAAAATTACCGTTGACTCGTCTCTATTCGGCTCAACTTTTCTCCGCTTTCTCTTAGTGTCCATTTTGACTCAATCCTGCAACTTCGGGGAGAAATAGATGGCGCTAGTTTTTGTTCCAAGCGTGACTGATTCGAAATGAAAATGAATATGCTGAAATGCTTTTTAAATGTCAAAAAAAAATTCATTGTATTTTTATTATAATTTACGATTCCTTGCTTCACGACTAGTGAAGGATGTAAGGAAGCAGAGGGGACTTGCAGAGACAAGATATCACCAAGAACTCAAACTAAAGACTGAAAGGTTTGAGCTTGCACTAAGCTGACTCATTGCCTAATTCTCTTAGAACCCTTATTTTTCTTCCTTGATCAAAAACTATCACGCTAAAGCATATTGTTTACCAGAAACTCAGCAGCATCCGAGACGAGAGGATTTGAGAAATAAGTTGATGGACACGCCTGTTAATAACATCCATCCAAGGGATTACCTGCGTTCGTTGAGGTGAGTTTAAATTGTTTCTGCTTCACCTAGACTTTTGGTTTTGTCTATACTATTGTGAATATTTAAAAATTAACCAAGGCTTCACGTAGAGCTGCTGTACCGCCTGACAGGAAGCAGTTGATAGTACATAAGTATTCGTGATTTGACTTCTCAGAATTAAAGCGACTGTTCCAGGAACGTTTAGGAGGAGGAAGTGTAAGACCGAATTTATTTGATGGTTACAATTACGGTTATGGTAAATGACAGGCTCTGTATTGAGACTCTAAACTTCTCGCAGACATGCACACCGTAACTTAAATATGAAAAAGCCTGCGGGCATAAATAAAAAGGAGGTTGCAATCATATTGATAGTGAGATAGTAATTAAGGTGTGAAATAAGTATTTTTTTAAAGGTGAATTAAGTTTTATTTAATATTATGCGGGTACAGCGACTTAGTCTTAAATGAAGTTGATCGATCAATATATTAAAAATGATTTCAATTAGTTTCAAAAGTTGCAAAATCGGTCTTGTTCTTTAAATCATGACGACAGAAGTAATTTTTATGTTGTAGCTGTTTCTCTTTCTACACCGTTACCAATCAGAATTCATAAAATAAATGTTGCCATCAGGGTGGAGGAAGTTGAAAACATCCATCGATAGAAAAATGTTTCAGACTTTCATTCCGGATCTTGTCGGTTACAAGGCTGTAATCAGACCAGAAGGATTCTATGCTTGTTTGAAGAGGATTGTAGTGTACGCTGGTGCCGAGGGAGAGCTTCAGGGCGAGGTTTTGGAGGCGTGGAAAGTGGGGGGACGATGACTTCCATCATTCTGTTGTACTCGGAAGCGTTGAAACTGTGGAGCCGCAACGAGGTTAGTGCATCACTCCAGTGGTTATCCTGAAGGAGAAAGGAGCGCATGAGCTTCAAGGCGTCGTCTACTTTTTCAGGGTCACTAATGTAAATGCTGTTAAAAGCAATTTCGCTGATTGAATTCTCATTAGGAGCGGATTGGATGGTCATGAATTCTGGGAGACGTTGTAGTTGGAGGTCAAATGTACCCATGTTCTGGGACAAAAACTGTACTCCTAACAGTACCGTACATGACCGGCCCCACGAATTAAAATTTGTCTAAGTTCAACCTGAGGGTCGTAGGAATTCACCCTGAAAAAAGAAAATCCAACTTTTACCGAAATCTGGAGAGAAAAATTCTGCAGGGGGTATCCATATATTATATCAGTAAAAGTTCAACTGTGATAAAATGAAGTTTCATAATATGTGAACGGTAATATGATAACTGGGCTCAAATTACATATTCCTGTACTAACTGATGACTTTGTGCAAACATATTAGTTGATGCCATCTCTGTGCAGTTAACTCACGTGCTGTGTACACTGTCCTACGAATGAATTGTAAATGAATACATGACTTTGCTTTCACTTGACTTCATCAGGGCTTTGATTTCATGCCATGGGTCGCCAGTTTTGTTTTCTCCGTGCAGCTCAGCACTTTTGAATGGCGTGTGCAGAGTTGGAACTAGTTTTGAATAGTCGAAAGCATCTTCTGCAGTTAAATACATGCAGTTATTGTGCCTTATTTGTACAGTTTGTTCCTGGTGAGTGTACTTAAAAAGAATCTCAAGCTAGTTGATGTAATGCCAAAAATTGAGTTGCTAAAAGAGGTTGTGATTTTGGGAAAATGAATTTAATAAAAACCATATTTAATTGTTATATGTATAGGGATACTAAGAAATAATGAGCTAACGAGGATTTCTTACGAATACATGGCCCGTTGAATGAATGGCACGATCCGCTAGGATAGTTGAAAATTAAACAATTTCTCTGATATCTGAATTGATGTTGTTTTGAATTTCTTGTACTTACCTGAAGTTACTGAATGACTAAATTTAAAATTAAGGGTGTTCAAAGCTGAAGGTAGTAGTAATTTCAATAATGATCAGAAGGATCTACTCCGTATTTGCTGGGTAGGACAGTGGCACAGCGGAAAGAAAAGTGTGAAACGATGTGAATAATTCCACTGAAGTTCATCATAGGAAAAAGTTGACACAAATTTGCCTTCCTTTGACAAGCTTTTCTGTTGCATAATCTCTGACCTGCCAAAAATAAAAAATAGCGGCTTGCATGTTATATTGATGCTGGTAACTCATGACTGAATAGGTTACGTGTGCTATGACGACAAAATCATAGTGAACAGAACTTATGACCTTATAGGCTCAGTACAAGAACTATACAAACCTCGTTCCGTCTCATTTCACAGTCATTTTCGGAGGAGCCGAAGCGAGGAGAGCGTAGCTGCAAAACCTTCAATTTGGGTAATTGCTGAGCTACGTAATCGATGATGTCCTTGTAGATAAATTTGCAGTAAAAGGCACGAACGAAACGAAAATGAGTGAGCACTGGAAAACATGAGTGTATTTGAATGTCAAATACGTGGAACTAGAAAATTGAACAAGGAATATGACAGTGTCGTGCATGTGCTCTAGAAGTTCAACTTACTTGGAAGCCCTCGCAGTCCTTGGTTATGTCGAGAATAATCTTTACAATAGCTTGGCGCTTCTTTCTCACTATAGTCCTGATAATCATCAATCGTGAGTTTCCAAAGTTTGGGCAACTTGGCTAATGATGTAAACAGCTCTTGATTTTCCTCGTCGCTCCCGACATCTCCCGAAAAGAGTTGTAAATTTGGAAAGCATACCGGTATAATACGGTAAAAAGAGCCAAAGCTCGGTCGTCTATCTTTCTCATCAATGTCGGTCAAAGTAGAGACTTCTAACTCTTGTACGCTTTCTAGAACTGGAATCTCTACATCGGAGCAGCTAAATATCAGACAGAAAATGCTTAGACGGAGAACTCTTAAGTTTTGAAATCTGGGATGAATAACGGTAGCACAGAGTAGTTTGAGTAAATCTTTTTTCTCATCATCGAATCCGAAGGATGTGAGCGTGAGATTAAATACTTCTACCCTTGCACAGGAATCCGAGATTTTCTGGATAAACTCCCGTAAAACGATAGAATCCTGAAAAGCATAGCCGAGTCTGGCTGGCTGGAAATGGTTGACACATTCTGCGAAGACTTGCAAATCGTCAACATCGGGTGGATCGACCCTCCAGGAATGTCCCTTGGATCTAACATAACAAAATTTGTAAGCACAAACAGTTTGAAGTATAAAGAGCATAAGTGTAGCAATGTAATATGAAAGTAAAAATAAACAACTGGTAGGAACGTAGTAAGGAAACATTTTTGCTTACATGGTCAGATTCTGGAGCTTTAGCGGAGGCACCTTTATTAGTTCTGCGGCTACGGGTTTTAAGGCCTGAAGGTATCCCATACGGAGTGTAATGTTTAAGGACTGGAAGAAGCAATAGAAATCATGATTGTGAGAATCATATGTTATTAGTATTTGATGCAGAATGAAGCCAAAGCAAAGAAAATTACCTCCAAATTTGGACATGCGCGGATGAAGTTCCAGTCAAAAAATGTTATCTGTGGACAATTTTCGTATATGCGATTGTGATCCGAATCCAATGAAAACTTTTTCAAACTTTGATTCTGGATGTTGTTGGTTGCAAGATTTGATTCCGACCAGTAGGATTCTGGGCGTGGATGAATAAGAAAGGGTTGTGCGAGGTTGGGAGTTTCGGAATTTGCGGAGATCATCAGCTCGAGGGTTTGGAGTTGAGGTAGGGATGAGATGATGCGTTCCATCATTTCGTTGTATTCGAAAACGTTGAAATCCTCCAAATTCAAGTTTGTGAGATCATTGGTCCAATGTTTATCCGGTACGAGAAACAAGCGCATGAGCTGGACTGCGTCGTCTTTGTGACTCCTTCTCCCAAAAGAAACGCCAACGCCATTGAAAGCAATTCGACTGATTGAATCCTCCTTACAAGCGGATTGCATGGCTATAAACTTTGTGAGCCTTCCCCTTCCTTCGCTGAGGTAGTAAGGGTACCAATGTTTCTTGCACAGAAGTCGTGTCATTACTGCATTCCAGTGCTTTGAAACTAGGCGTAGACGGTATAAGCCATTAATTCCGTCGTTGAATTCGACAAAAGGAGCGAGATAGATGAGAACCTGGAATCAAAAGAGTTATAGCTGGGAGTAATAATGGAAAAGGGACGGACGGAGGATAAAAATTGGAAATATATTGATTGTTTTGGGTTAGCTGCCTGATTCCATTATGTAACGTAATTCAAATATATGTTGCCAAAGTACCTAAGCTTGGGTGACCTGTTGTTAAGGAACTCAAGTTAATTAATAATACGAGTAACTATCAAAACTAACTTACGTCCTCATTAAGTTGTGGGAAAGGCGTGGGTTCCATAGCATCATCAGAAATACTTGTACACGTCTCCATCTCGTGGCTTGGGAGCTGAAATAGAGTTAACATTGTATATTGATTATAATTGTTGTATCCAAAAAATTAGAAATTATAACAATTATGGTCATATCGTAGCTTCAAAATTAATACCTTCGGCTCCTTAACTGCTGGATTCTGTTTTCCTGTCGTAGACTCGCCTCCCTTTTCCATTTTCTTTCCGAGATAGATGTCCGAGATTTAAATGTAGTTTGTATTTATAGGCGTGGCTGGGTTTGCTGAAAGTTGGATTTATGCTGAACCAAAAATGAAATCTGGAGCTTGAAAACTCGGTGAAATAAAATACTTGGAAAAGAATTTGGAAGAGAATGGAACTGTTTCTTTCTGTTGTTGTCCAGCTGTGGCTAACGTATTTGGAGCGCGCTACAAGTTTTAGAAAATTCAACGTTTAAATTCAGAGTCACGAGCAGAAACTGCAACTGAAGACTGACTGCGCAGTTAGAAAGAGCTCAACAGTTAATTTAATTAAAAATGAAACTTCAAAAGTGATCTGGTCTGGTGTGAAGTTCTTTGTGCAACTTCCTTGCTCTTACTCACTGGGAGTGTGATATATAATATCATGCGGAAATGAGTATAGTTTCCTCGATATAGAGCAGAAACACATGAAGGAACTGAGAAAAAATATGAAGTAATTGCGATATTAGTTAACTGGAGTCTACAGTGCAAGGAATCATGAGTGCGATTCTTCTATCTTGTTCCTCTTTTAGTTCTTAAGAATTCAGATTCTCTTTATGGCTATACTTTTGCAATCTCTTCCTGGTTATTCCAGCTTCAAACGTTTTAGCTTATCCATGTTCCTAGCTGCTGACAAGTATACAGTTTTTTGAATGCATGACTTGGCTCTCCGCTACACAGAATTGAAGCTACTGCTCCAGAAACGCACAGGATTTGTAATATGAAATGCGAAGTGATGATTAAAAATTCTTAAACTCGCATAACAAGTTTATGAATAAAATTAAAATTAGTGACGTAACGTTTATTAATGAAAATTGCAATAAATGATAAGATTAGCCCTGTCACTGCTGGATGCAAGCATGCATTGATAAATTCATAGGTGGGTGTGAACGGATCTGATCCATGTTTGCAGAGGAAAAGCGGGAAGCGAAGTGATATCATGTGATCCTACAAGAGGTCACATTGACAGCCCCAGATGAAAAAGTACAGGTTGATTTTTCTTCCTTTGGGTAGCTTTTGTTTAGCATATTCTCTGACTGTGACCTGAAAATATAAAATAGGCAAATGCTAGTTAGTATCTGACTAAACGCGTTGGTGGGCTATCACTCATGTCATAGCCCGTGATGAAGAAAATTATTTGACCTAATTGGGCAAGAATAAGTCGGACCTGGTGCAGTGGATTGTTCCGTGGTAGATACAAAGACTTCAATTTGGGTACTTGCTGCGCTACCTGATCGATAACGGCCTTGTAGGTAAGGATGCTGGTAAAACTTTTAGTGGCGTTTAAGTGGAGATGAGTTAGCACTGAAAAAAAGGTAAAATTATATACATATTATTCTTGAGTGCGGGAATGGAAAATTGAACAAGGATCGTACCAGTGTATTGCATGTGGTGGAAAGTTACTTTTAAGTCCAGCGAATCCTTGGTAATCTCGGGAATAATTTTTAAAAAAACTTAGTGTTTCTTCCTTGTCATATTTTTGGAAATCCGCAATTCTGAGCCAGGACAGTTTTTGTAGCTTGGTCAAGGATAGCAAAAGCTCTTTAATTTCCTCGTCGCTTTCGATCGCTCCAGTAAAGTCTTGTAAATTTGGAAATAACTGCGGTACGATTCGGTGAAAAGCGCGAACGCTGGATTTGATGGTCTGATAATCTCGACCTCCGCCAACACCAATTACTAATTCTTGGACGGTTGGCAGAACAGGGATTTCAACATCACAGCCGCTCCACAACGGAACGATAATGTCTAGGGTGAGAACTTTCAAGTTTTGAAATCGGGGATGCACGACGGTGGAAAAGAGTAGGTCAAGTAAATTCTCATGTGTACTGGTATCTCCAAAATTCAGCCCGAGATAAAATTCTTCTACGCGTGCACAGGAATCTGGGATTTTTTGGATAAAATCTCGTAGGATGCCGTGGTCGATGTCATATCGGATGTTCGTTAGACCGAAATGGTTGACGCAATCCGCGCAGGCTTGTACGTTGGATTGGTCACAATTGAAATCGAATCTCCCTCTGTTACAAGCATGGGAAAATACGTTTACAAGGCAAGTTCAGAGAATTAGAAATGTTGTGAAGGACGAAGTTACAAAAGCTTGCTTACATCTCGAGCTTCTTTAGCTTCAGCGGAGGTAACTTCATTAGCTGGGCGACTACGGAGAGGAATAGCTTCTTTGGTTGTGGTTTCCTGGTCTTCGGAAACTTAATTTTCAAGGACTGGAAGGAGAAAAAAAATGTGTTGTGAAAGGTGAAAGTGATGGGGTGTGGTCGAAACGGAATGAAAAAATTGAAAATTACCTCCAAATTCGGACAGGCACGGGTGAAGTTCCAATCAAAAGCTTGCATTTGCTTCTGGTGTTTTTGGACGGAGGAAGTTGTTAACTTTAACTGCTTGAAACTTTCGTTACGGATGTTATTGGTGGACAGATTGGAGTCGGACCAGTAAGATTCCGGGGTGGAATAAACCACAAGGTCGTTGGGAAGGTGGAAGTTTTCGGGAATCTTTGAAATCTGGAGATGGAGAAACTGGAGCTGGGAGAAAGACGGGATGATTTTCTCCATGAGCTCGTTGGATTCGTAAAAGTTAAAACCTTGGAGAGTTAAGGAAGTTAGTGCGAATGTCCATGGTTGATCCGGGAGGAGAAAGGAGCGCATGAGCTGAAGCGCGTCTTTTGCATAAGGATTGATGACAGCGTGCTTAAAAGCTATTGCGCTGACTCCGTCTTCAGAAGCGGACTGCATGAAGTTGACGAAGTCTCTGAGCTTGCCTCTGCGGATGTCCAGTTTACAATTTTGCTTGGTCAGAAGATCTGTTGCGACGAAGTTCCAGAGTTTGGAGACTGCGCGAAAGCGAAGCAAGCCTTTGAGTCCTTCGTTGAATTGGACGAACTGGGCGAGATGGCGCAGTACCTTGAAACAGCGGAGGATATTTTTGCATGACGGTAAAGTTGAAATTAGCATGGATTAATTGGAATTAAGTTAAGAAGTTTGAAAATCTTACATCCTCATATAGTTCGGGGACGGGTTTTGGAATTGGTTTTGAGATTTCATTTGAAATTAATTTAAGCACTTCTGTCGTTTCGTCTTTACTTGTAAGCTGAAATTTAAAGACGGTTTTAAAATGAGTTTTGCATAACCTTTGTTTCGTTTTATGTAGGCTCCTGTACAGTGTAAAATTAAATGAGATTAAAATTGTATAATTTAATTGGAAATTACCTTCTTTTTCAAACCGATATGGCTCTTTCCTACTTTTTTTCGCTTCCTTGTCATATTGCGAGTAAGTATTGTTTCAGGCTCTGTTGAAGAGCCGGAAATATCGTTATCTGAATCCAGTTCATGCGAGTTCAAAGTTTCTTCGGGGGTTGATAGCTTCAATTATGAATTTTGTTATCATGGATTAAAATTCGTATTAGGCGCTTAACTTGAATCCGTCTCAAGATCAAGGATGGTTACAGTTTTTTAATGATGGTTTTAAATAAATAATTACCTTTGAATTGTCTGCATTGAAATTCGGTTCCAGTTTCCTCCGCTTCCTCCTGGTGTCCATTTGTCGTCCGTACAAATTGGTAGCTTGGGGGAAAATAGATGGCGCTAGTTTTTGTTCCAGGCGTGTTTAAAACGAAATTAAAGTTTTTTCTGAAATGGTTTTTAAATATAGCTAATTGATCATGTTTTAATTAATTTATTAGTCGTTGTGTTACGACTGGTGAGCGATTTAAGGAAACGCAGGCGACTTTTAGAAAATGTAATGTAACCAAGCTGGCTGGAGTAACTGCGGAGAAAGTTGAGAGACAAGATGTCAGGAGGAACTAAAGACTGCAAGGTTTGAACTGGTACTTCAGTTGACTTATTCAGTAATTCTATTTTTCAGTTATTCTTCCTATCACGTTAAAACATCTTGTTTACCAGAAACTCAGCAGCATTCGAGACGAGAGGAACTGAGAAATTAGGTGATGGCCTGTTAATATTCATCCAAGGGATTATCTGGGATCGGTGAGGGAAGCTTAAAATGCTTCTGCTTCCCCTAGACTTTGTTTTCCCTTGATTCTTGATTGTACTGTCCAGGATATTTCACACAGCAGTTTAAAAATAAGCCAAGGCTTTACATCCAAGGATGCTGGACTGCCTGAAAAGCAGTTTGATGTAAGTACTCGTCATTCGACTTCTCAGAATTGAAGCGACTGTTCCAGGAACGTTGAGGAGGAGGAAGTGTAATAGGGAATTAATTGGATGGTTACAATTGCGGTTAAGGTAAATGACATACTCTGCAATGAGACTCTCTACTTCTGTCAAACATGCACACACCGTAACTTAAAATATGAAAAAGCCTGGGGGTTGAATAAGAAGGAGGTTGGAAGCATATTGATAGTCAGATATTAATTAAGGTGTGGATGAAAATAAGTATTTTTTAAAAGGTAAATTAAGTTTTATTTAAAGTTATGCGTGTAGAGGGAGTAAGTCACAACTGCCTTTTCGAGATCAATACGTTAAAAATGATTTAAAATAGTTTTAAAAGTTACAAATGGGTCTTGTAATTAAAATCATGACGACAGAAGTCATTCAGCCATATGTTTTAGCTGCTACTCTTTCCAGACAGTTACCAATCAGAATTCACAAAATAAGAGTTGTCATCAGGGTGGAGGAATGTGACATTGATTTTCCTTCCCACGGTCAGTTTTTTGTGAGCATATTCTCGGAGCTGTAAAAATCAATGGACATTGAAAAAGTTTAGTTACGGCTAAATATGTTAAAGCTTGGCAAGAAGTTGATGAGAAGAAGAATACAGCAGTAGCTATGCTAAATTAATTAAACGCACCTTATGTCCCGGCTGGATTTGAGGTAAACGGAGTAATTTCAATTTTGGTAGTTGCTCAGCTATGAAATTGATGATGCCCTTGCCGATGCTCCTGAATCCAGGATAGCCGAACCGCAAAACATCCAGTCTGAGATGAGTGAGCGCTGAAAGAATATTAAATGATTAATATTTTATGAATCGTACCAGTAATTAAGGTGAGACGAGTCTCACCTGTACCACGAACGGTAGTGATTACAGAGTTTAGCGGTAGATTTTAAATTACGGTATTAACTTCTTACCTGGAAGGTGACACAGGCAGTGGATAACTTGGATGTAATCTGTGTATTTGCTTGATGAGTGTTGATGATTGGACTGAATGGCACGAATTGTGAGTTTCCAGAGCTTTTTCAACTGGATCAGTTGGAGGAGCAAGTGTTGTGTTTGGTGGAAATTGTCCACGTCTCCATGAAAGATTTGTAAATTGGGAAAGCACTGCGGCAAGATGATAGTGTATAAAGTAGAAAAGGAGAAAGTGGTATTGGTATCGCACTCAATTCCAAGTTTTGAAATTGTCAAGTTTTGTACTGTCTCCATGAGTGGAAAAACTAAGCCTTGAGTGGGAGAGACGAGCATGTGAGACACATCAATTCGAAGGTGGAGGACTTTCAAGTTTGGAAATCTGTGATGAATAATTGTTGAAGAGAGTAAATTGGCTAGGTTCTGTGGGGGGTTTTGGTGGTGACCAGGTTCGTCGTATCTATTTTGGCGTCTTATTATGTCCAATAAATTGACGAGACCTACATCAAGATTTTTCATGGTCGACCAGGAGGAGTGTGAAGTTTGGTGGAAAAAATTCTGAAGCCATGTAACGTTGAGATAAACTTTGAGTGTAGTTAATTGAAAATTGTTGAGGATATTTACAAGCTCTCGGTCGTCGGTGGACCAATAATAACCGGATCTGTGGGGTTATAAAAATGAGATTAATTATGAAAATTCTCAGGTAGAAATTACGGTAGAAGGATAGCAGAAAAAGAATACTGGGTGATCTTGCTTACATGTCCAGAATTTTTAGCTTGGGTTTCAACTTTATTAGCTTAGCGAGTACGTAGTTGTAGTTGAACAAGTGATCGCTTTGTCGAAAGCGCGGGACTAAACCTATGGCCATAGACTGGAAAAAGCGGTGCAAAATTAATTTAAAAATCACTGAAATATTATAAAAAAATAATTTAAAGTATATGGAATATTACCTGGATATTGGGGCATGCCCGGATAAAGTCCCAGTCAAAAACTGTCTCCCTTCCATTGTTTTTTAGGTCATAATCACCGCTGCTGAAAGAAAATTGTTTGAGACTTTGATTCCGGATGTTGTTGACTGTAAGGTTGCGGTCCGACCAGAAGGATCCTCCAACGATTGTTGGACGAGTACTGTAGTTTACGAAAATGGGATTTTCGGCGCTCGTGGCGCCACTTAGCGTGAGGGTTTGGAGGCGTGGGAAGTTTTGGACGATGACTTTCATCATTATATTGTAATCGGAAGGGAGGAAATTGTTGAGCCGCAAGTAAGTTAGTGCATGACTCCAGGGCTGGTCCGGAAAGAGAAAGTTGTACATGAACTTCATGGGATCGGTTACTTTTTCCGGTTCAGAAATGTAAATGCTGGTGAATGGGATTCTATGAGGAGCGAATTGCATGGTCTTGAAGGATGGGAAACGTCGTAGTTGGAGGTTAAGTGTACCCTGGGATAGACATCGTTTGCCGGCTGAACTCCAAAGCTTCGAGACTAGGCGGAAGCGGGATAAACCGTGGATTCCGTCGTTGAATTTGACGAAGTCGGCGAGGTAGATGAGAACCTGAAAGAGTAACAGATTGATTGATAACCGCTTAATAGAACAGCGAGGATGCAAAGTTGGTAAAACATTGCTTGCTTTGAAGTAACTGCCTGTGGTGGTGTCGTTTAACACGCAGCAAGTATGCCAGAACTAGCTTGGATAACCTGAGCGTTATCGTTATCAAGAAAGAGTAACTTACATCCTCAATGAGCTCCGGGATTGGTGTGGGTTCCGTAGCGTTATCCGATATTATTTTAGGCAGTTTCGTACCTTCGTCATGATTGGTGAGCTGGAATAGAAGGTTTTTGTAGTGGATTATAATTTTGCAATGTTGTCACGAGAAAATTAAAAATTATAAAAATGAGATAATAGTTTTAGCGTAGCTTGTAAATTAAGAATACCTTTAGCGCTTTAACGGCGCGGTTCCTTCCTTTCGTCGACTTTCTCCTCTTGCCCATTTCACTTGGATGATGTTAGCTATCGGATATTATGTAGCTACCTGGAAGTAGATGGCGCAAATTTAAGGTCAAAGTTCAAGTAATGATGAAGGCACTACTGAGTCTGGAGTTAAAAAAGTTGGTGGAATAAAGTTGAGCAGGAATTGATTGAGAGCGCACTGGATATATATTTCTCTCTTTTTGACAATTTCTGGACAGCTCCAAAAGTATTGATGGTATTTTCTGGCTCTTACCTCCCAACTGCAAACTCTTACTATTGAGATATTATTTACCAGTAACTCAGCATGGAAAGAGCGAAGAAGGGTCGAGAAATTGTAGGGGATACGCAAGGAGATTATCAAGTCCGATTACCCTATATTGTAAATATTATCCTATCTTTTACATATTAGTAAGATTTTGTTTACACTCCCAGTTTCTTCTCCACGTTATTCCAGGTTCAAAAGGTATGGCTCATCTAGCTTCCCTGCTCCTGGAAAATGATACAGTTTGAATGAATGACTTCTCACTCCGCTACCCAGAATCGAAGCTACTCTTCCAGGAACGCAGAGGATCGTTTTTAATCTAAAATGTTCGTGGTACATATGATGAAGCTTTGACGTAGTTGGGTTTTCTTGTAGTCCTATAGCAGGAATGATTATGGTATGCGTGTACGATTAATTACTGCGGGGATGGAAAGACGGTGAAAGTTACGTGATACGGTAAAGTTTTGTTTATTATTGTGCTCCTAGAGTAGAGCGAGTAGCTGAATACAAACGAAGTTTATGAAAAATATTGAAAAATAAAGTAAAAATGGTTAGCTTTGATAGAATGCAAATGGGTAATATCAGCGTTGTATTTGAAATGATGACGCGGTTATCGACAAAGTTGTAATTTACTTATAGCTACATCAAACGGACTCGACCCAAGGCGTTAGCAATCAGAGTACGCACGGAACTGAGAAAACTTGATATCTATCTTCCTTCCCTTGGCTACTTTTTTGTAGGCATATTCTTGGAGCTGTAAAAATTAAAGACGAGAAATTTTAAATGACAGAGCTGAATAATGTCTGATGTCTTGTCTATGACTCAATCAAGTTGAAAAGACGAATGAAATAATGACGCGAATTTGACCTACCTGGCGTCCTGGGCTTAATCCCCATAAACGGAGTACTTGAAGTTTGGGTAGTTGCTGAACTATAAATCTGGTGATGCCCTTGCCAATCGGAATGAATCCGGGATCGTGGAAACAGAGTGTATCCAGGTACAGATGAGTGAGGACTGGAAAAAGATGGAATAACGCGTATTTTAAAATCTTGGATGAAACATTGGTTAATGATGAATGAGTTGAGCTTTAGAGTTAAAAGGGTATTAACTAATTACTTGGAAGGTTGCGCAAGCCTCCGAGAACTTGGGCATAATCTCTGTAATTACTTGGGGAATGGCGATTGTTAGGGTGAATAATGGTAATTTTGAGTTTCCACAATTTCGTCAACTTGGCCAATGGAATTAACAAGTCTTTAGTTTCGTGGTGGGTTGCCACGTCTCCCGCAAAGATTTGTAAGTTAGGAAAGCATTGCGGGAGAATTTTATTGTATAATGGTACTGGGGAGCCTCTATAGCTCTCCCCGGCTGAAATTTGTAACTCCTGCAGAGTTTGGATAACTGGAAATTGGGAGCGTTGATTAACGTAGCCCATACCCCAACATACCTCAACCCGAAGGTGAAGAACTTTTAAATTTGGAAATCTAGGATGAAGAACTTGGGAAAATAGCAGATGGAGTAAACTATCATCTTCCTCGTAAATGAATTTGTCAGCGTCTCGTCCATTCTGGAGCCATAAATCAAGATTTTCTATGGTGGCACAGGAATGTGAAATTTTGTATCTCGCAGTAAAATAAGTTCATGGCGAATTTTGAGTTTGGATAAATGGAAATAGTTGATGAAGTTGAGAAGCTCCTCTGAGTTGGAATTGGAGGACAGACAGCAACTGCTTCTGTGAGTGAAATTGCAGAAATAATTATGAGAAATGGCAGGTAGAAATGATGGGCGGGGTAAATAGAATGAGAATATAGTTTGCTTACATGTCCAGCATCTTCAGTGTCGGATTCAACCTTATTAGTTGGGCCAATATGTAGTAAAACAAAAATTCGGCTTGGGGTTTGCGTCGGTCCGGATGAAAACCATCCAGTTTAACTGACTGTGGAAGAAGCGGAAGAAGATTGAATTTAATGGCCCCATTCTTTATTATGAATTAAATCTGATTGCAAATATATATAAATTACCTGGAAATTGGGGCATGCCCGGATGAAATTCCAGTCAAATAGTGTCACCTGCTCATGATTTTCGAAAAAATAAATAAAATAATCCGTTGCTAAAGAAAAGTGTTTGAGACTGTTATTCCGGATGTTGTTGGTTGCAAGATTGGATTCTGACCAGTAGGATTCTGGGCAGGGAGGAGGAGGAAGGTCTTGTGCGAGGTTGGGAATTGCGGTTTGTATAGAGACCTCTAGTGAGAGGGTTTGGAGTTGAGGTAGGCAAGGGATGATGCGTTCCATCATTTCGTTGTACTCGGAAACGCTGAAATTGGCCAAGATCAACGAGGTGAGGACGTTGGTCCAATGTTGATTGGGAACGAGAAAGGAACGCATTATCGGGATCAGATCGGCTTTTGGGGTCCATTCTTTTATTATTTCAAAGTTCTTGAAAGCAATCCTGCTTGTTGCATCCTCTGTAAAATCGGATTGCATGGTCAGAAACGTTTTGAGACTTTGTTCTCCTAGTTTGAGGGTGAAATTTGTCTGCGGCAGAAGGCGTGTCACCGCTGAATTCCAATGCTTGGAGACTAGGCGCAAGCGGTATAAGCCATGGATTCCGTCGTTGAATTTGACGAAAGGGGCCAGATAGATGAGAACCTGTTAAGGAGAAAGAGATGGAATCATAAGCGTTTCTTCAAAATAAAACAGCGAGTCGAGGATATAATCTTGCATGAACATGGAACATTACTCGCTGTCGAGTTTGTCATCGAACACGCATACACCATGTTGAAACCAGCTTCGATAATCAATGATTTACGTGGTCAAGAAACTTTGAATAACTTACATCATGAATGAGCTCTGGGATGGGTGTGAGTTCTGTATCGGCGTCATCCGAAATTCTTTTAGGCGTCTCCTTCCATTCGTCTTGGCTGGTGAGCTGAAACAGAAGGATTTTGCCGTGTGATTATGGATTGTAATTTTGCAGTCTAGCTCGAAATACATTAGAAATTATAAATACTACATGACAGTCTTCTTAAAAATTAAACATTACCATCGGGCACATTACGGCGGGTTTCTGTTTTCCGTTCCGCGCCTTTCTCTTTCTGCCCATTTTACTTGGATGCTGTTAGCTATCGGATGTTCCTAGCTATCTCGAAATAGATGGCGCAAATTTTCGGTCAAAGATTAATTAACGATGAATGCACTATTGAGTCTGCAGTTAAAAAATTTTCTGGAATAAAGTTGAGCAGAAATTGATTGAGAGCACTGGAGATATTTCTCTATTTTTGGCGCTTCTTGACTGCTCCAAAACTATTTACGATAGCACTACAACTTTGAGAAATGCGAGTATAGAATAATATGGGGTTTGCGAGCAGAAACTGCATCAGAGTTTTTAATAAAGACTGGCTGCTGTGTTGGGAAGAGGTGAGGAGGTGAAAGCAGAAATGAAACGATGGACCCTTATTGTGTTATATTATTTTCTGGCTCCTACTTCCCAACTCCAAACCCTGACTCTTGTGATTACATATTATTTACCAGTAGCTCAGCTTGAAAAGAGCGAAGAAGGATGGAGAATTTGTAGCGGATACGCAAGGAGATTATCAAGTCGGATTACCCTTTATTGTAAATATTATCCTATCTTCTACGTATTAGTCAGATTTTGTTTACACTCCCAGTCTCTAGTCCATAGGCTATTCCAGCTTCAAAAGGTATAGCACATCCAGCTTCCCAGCTACTAGAAAATTATACAGTTTGAATGATGACTTCTCACTCCGTTACCCAGAATTGAAGCTCCTGTTCCAGGAACGTACTGGAACTGGAACGTACACGAGGAAGAAGTGTAAAAGACGGAATTAATTTGACGGTTACAATTGCTTTGCAAGTAAATGAACGCCCTGTTAAAGACAACTTCTCTCAGACAAGTTTAGGGTAACGTTAAGGCGAAAAAGCCTGGAAGCATTAATAAGAAGGAGGTTGGAAGCATATTGATAATTTGTCATCCAGGAGTTCTACCGGAGTTGCCATTTCAGACAGCACTACAGCATTTGGAAAATACAAATACGGAGCAGTTATTTATGAGCAGCTACTGTAACTAAACTCTGGCTGCATGTTGGAAGAGGTGGAGGAGGTGAAAGCAGAAATGATACTTGAGATTGAAGTGCATGTGTTATTAAATAATTTTGTTCCTTGAATTTCCTACTAGCTCTTAAATCCGATTTTGGAATGATTAGAGGCTGCAAAAGCATATTGTCTATGTTGATCTTCTAAACTGTTTCAGTATGATAATGAAGCTTTGGCTGAGTTTGGTTTTCTTGTAGTCCTAGAAAGAATGGTAATGGCACAAGGTTAATTAGGTGGTAATGAAAACAAGTTATACGTTATGCTAAATAAAATGTTATTGTAGCGCGTCTCAGAGTAGCATCTTGTTACGTTGACTGTGCAAAATCCTTAGGATTGGGAAGCTGTAATCACATAATTGTTAGCTTCGGCTTCAAGAGATCATTAGCTACCTGGTTGATGCAATGCTGAAAATTGAGTGGCTTTGAAGCATTGCAGTTCTGATGAAATGATTTTATTTAAATCCGTATTAGTTAATCCAGAAAATGCGAGAGAGAATTAAAACATATGGAGGCCATGACGTTTTTTGCTAAAAAATGTATTGTTTAATGGCAAGAAAATGTATTAAACAATGTCATTTTTTCGTCGAAAATGATTCAGATTTAAGGCCATGGTCTTCATGTTCAGTTTGAGGGGTAATAAGCGTGTGGATATCCATTCAATTCCTACCGTACTTTCTTGTACCCGTCCTGGTAGTTACTGCATGCATAAAATTAAAATTACTACGGTATTAAGTAAACATAATTAAAAGAAATTAAATTATTATCTCCGTTAGTGGCATACATGCAATACTGCATTTTCGCAGCAGTAATTAAAATTGTGGGCAGGAAGGATCGAGTCCATCTTGGCTCGGAAGGGTAGGAGAAGAGTGTGACATGAAGGGTAATCTTACCGGTAGTTATTGTGGTGAAAGTCGATGAACTTGACGTGGATTTTTCTTGCGATGACAAGATTTTCTCTTGTATATTCTCTGATCTGGAAAAATAAATATATAATAAACATTTGATGCATAATTAAAGACGATATTTCTAAAATCTCAGCATGGATCAAAAACGTATGATCTAAAAGCCATGTTACTAATACTATTACTAATAATACGATATTAGTACAAGATGAATAGAGACCTCGTGCAGTGGGTGGATGAGAGGTAGATGGAGAAACTTCGGTAACTCCTGAGCTATCAAATCGATGATATCCTTGTAGATACTGATGCTATTAAAAATGGCGTTTGGGTAAATGTCAAGATGAGTGAGTGCTGGAAAAATGATAAATTGCGTAAATAAGATTAACTTGCGGAAATGCAAAGTTGAACAAGGAACGTGACTGCGTTGCTCATGTGCTGGAAATATTTTACTTACTTTTAAGTCCGCTTAGTCCTTGGTAATCTTGGGAATAATATTTAAAATAGCTTGGGATTTGGTCCTCGTCATATTCCTTGTAATCCAGAATACTGAGCTTCCAAAGTTTTTCTAACTGCGCCAATATCATGAGCAGCTCTATAGTTTCCTCATCGCTGTCGACCTCTCCGTAAAACGTTTGTAGATTGGGAAAGGACTGCGGTATAATACGGTGGATTGAACGAATGCTGGATCTGGGGATGGGCACCTTGAACCCCTGCGTGCCGTAAGTACTAATTTGCAGCTCTTGGACGGTTGGCAGAACTGGAATCTGTACGTTACAGCCGCTTCGCATCGGAACGCCGATGTGTAGGACGAGAACTCTCAAGTTTTGAAATCGGGGATGGATAATGGTGGAACAAAGTAGATCTAGTAAGTTTTCTTGAGTGATTCCGGCGCTGAAACTGGCAGATTTCAAGGACATTGACAATTCTTCTACTCTCGCACAGGAATCGGAAATCTCGTGGATGAACTTCCGTAGGTCAGTGTGGTCAATGTCATATCGGAGGATAGTTAGACGGAAATGGTTGACGCAATCGACGAAGAGGTGCAGTTTGAAGCCATAAATGTACTTCAAATAACCTCTGTTGCAAAAATTGTAAAAAGTAAAAGCCTTGTATTATTGTACGGAGTGAAAGTTAGGAATAGTAGGAATGATGTTGTGATAGGAAATAGGACAAAAGCTTACTAACATTTCCAGCTTCTTGAGATATCCAGGCAGCTTCATTAGCTCATAGACTACGGATCTATAGAGCTGGAGCGGTGGTTGTTCGCAGGACCGAGGATACTCAAGTTTTAAGGACTGGAAGGAGCGCGAGAAATATTTATCGTTAATATAATTCATTGTGTGATTCAGACTGATAATGCATGAAGAAAAAATTACCTCGAAATTTGGACAGGCTCTGATGAAGTTCCAATCGAATGTTTTCATCTGTTTTATATCGTTTTCAGAAAATGTAAATGTCAAGTTTAACTCCTTGAGACTTTCATTACGAATGTTTTTGCGGGACTAAATAGGAGTCTGACCAGTAATATTTCGGAGTGGGATGAGGCACCAGGTCGTTGGGAAGGCGGAGATTGGGGGGATTCTCGGAAATCTTAAGATGGAGAAAAGTGAGGTGAGGGAAAGAAGGGATGATTTTCTTCGTCAATTCCTTGCATTCCAAAAAAGTACAACCGATGAGTCTTAAGGAAGTCATTGTGGCTGTCAATGGCTGATGAGGTTTGAGAAATGAGAGCATGAGCTGAAGCTTGTCTTTTCTATCAGGATTGATGACAGCGTGCTTAAAAGCTAGTCTACTGACTCGGTTTTTAGCTGGAGATTTCATAAAGTCGAGAAATTGTCTGGTGAGGTTTTGGTATCGGAGTTGAAGTTGACAGTTTTGCTTGGCCAGAAGATACGTTGCGACTGCGTTCCAGATTTTAGAGACTGCGCGAAAGCGAAGCAAGCCGGGGATTCCATCGTTGAAAGCAACGGATTGGACGAGATGGCGCAGAACCTGGAAAGAGTGGAGGATATTTAAGCATGACAATAAAGTAAAAATTAGCATTGATCAATTGAAATTAAAATTAGTTAAAAAGTAACAATATCTTACATCCTCAATCAGTTCCGGAACAGGCGTTTTGTGTTGGCTGGAAAACTGAAAAATAGAGAATGTTGTACTAAGAGGAAATGAATCCTACATTATATTGGGTGAAGTTAGCTCAGAATGCTTCTACTTCTCAGAATTGAAGCTACTATTCCAGGAACGTACTGAAGGAGGAAGTGTAACACGGAATTTATTTGATAGTTACAATTGCGACGAAGGTAAATGACATGCAGATTCACTTTACACTTTGGCAGTGTGTGTCCAGCTTTTCCAGCTTCAAACGGTATAGCTTGTCGAGCTTCCCCGCTGCTGGACAAGTATGCATAGTTTGAGTGAATGACTTCTCACTCCGCTTCTCAGAATGCAACCAACTTTGCAGGAACGTAAAAGACTAGGATTTTTACATGAACTTAAATTCACTGGAAGGCAGCAGTTGGAGTAAAAGGCAGTTATGTCAACTCTTTCGGAATGTCTCACGTTAGTCTGTTTCACGTTGACTGGGCAAAAGCCTGAGAGTTAAGACTGGAAGCTGTATGAGCATATAGTTTCCAAGAGGTCATGAGATTATGACCGAGTTGTTTGGTAGTCCTACGAATTTTAAAAGGATTAATGAGACGAGGTAATTTTCTGGTCGGATCATTACTCCATTTATACTGGGTTGTCAGATTTGTTTCCTCCATGCAGCTCAGCAGCTCGCACTGTATTTAATTGAAAACAGTACAATAAACGGAGAAATCTCACGACCCTGGTCTTGGTAATTCTGAAACATATTCTGGAGTTAGAAAGCTGTAGCTCATGTGTCTCAGGCAGTTTGTTCCTTGCGCAAGAATAAATCTCAAATTATTTGATGTTATGCAGAAAATTGAGTTGCTTTAAATCGTTGGGGTTCTGGGAAGTAATTTTATTTAAGCCATATTTAACTGTTATAAGTCGAGGAATGCTAACATAAGAGAAAAGAAAATCCCGCGATTTCTTAGAAATACAATACACGTTAAATGGCAAAATCCGCTACATTAGTTGAATTTATATTAGACAAAGTCCCAAATGTTTGGATCAATGTTGAAATGTAATCCTTCGAAAGCGGGGTCTCTAGTACTCAGAGTAAAACTCGACACAAATTTCCCTTCCTTTGCAAAGCTTTTCTCTTGCATATTCTCTGATCTGCCAAAAATAAAAAATAGCGGATTGCATTAACACATGACTGAATAGGTTACGTGTGCTATGACGATAAAATCATAGTGAAGAGAACTTATGACCTTATAGGAACAGTACAAGAACTATACAAACCTCGTCATACATTTCGTCCCAATACCCGTCGTAGTCACGGCATAGGGCTAGCTTCAAAACCTTCAATTTGGGTAATTGCTGAGCTACGTAATCGATGACGACCTTGTAGGTAACGACGCTGCTAAAGGAGACGCCGAAATGAAGATGAGTGAGCACTGGAAAACATGAGTGTATTTGAATGTCAGAACTCGAAAATTGAACAAGGAACATGACAGTGTCGTGCATGTGCTCTAGAAATTCAACTTACTTGGAAGCCCTCGCAGTCCTTGGTAATCTCGAGAATAATCTTTACAATAGCTTGGCGCTTCTTTGCCATGATACTTCTGATAATCATCAATCGTGAGTTTCCAAAGTTTGGGCAACTTGGATAATGATGCGAATAGCTCTTGATTGTCCTCGTCATTCTGGACATCTCCATGAAATATTTGTAAATTTGGAAAGCATACCGGTATAATACGGTGAATAGAGCGACGATTCCGTCGATCTGTCTCCATATCCGCCTCCCCTATAGCAGAGATTTTAAAGTCTTGTACGCTTTCCAGAACTGGAATCTCTACATAAGCGTCGGTAAGCATGGGAACCATAATTTTTAGAACGAGAACTCTCAAGTTTTGAAATCTGGGATGAATAACGGTAGCACAGAGTAGATCGAGTAAATCGTCTTGTGCGTCTTCGTTTTCTCCGGATTCCAAAGTCAGATAAAATTTTTGCACCCTTGCACAGGAATCATCCGATATTTTCTGGATAAACTCCCTTAGAACGATAGGATCCTCAAAGGTATCTGCGAGTTTGGCTGGTTGGAAATGGTTTACACAATCCGCGTAAGCTTGTATGTTCACAATTGTGAGTGGATTGAACCGACGGGCCCTTTTAACATCACAAAATTTGTAAGCACAAATAAGTTTAAGGATGAAGAGCATAAGTGCAGCAATGAAATATGAAAGTAAAATTAAACAACTGATAGGAACGTAGTAAGGACTTGCTTACGTGTCCAGTTCCATTTTCTTGAGCTTTAGCGGAGGCAACTTTATTAGCTCAGCGGCTACGGATTGCACGACCTGATCAACTTGTTCAGTTCCGTCTATCATATAAAACGTAATGCCCAAGGACTGGAAGAAACAATAGAAATCATGATTGTGAGAATCATAGCATTTGATGCAGAATGAAGCCAAGGCAAAGAAAATTACCTCCAAATTGGGACATGCGCGGATGAAGTTCCAGTCAAAAAATGTTATCTGGTGACAATTTTCGTATCTGCGATTGGAATCCGAATCCCATGAAAACTTTTTCAAACTTTGATTCTGGATGTTGTTAGTTTCAAGATTGGATTCCGACCAGTAGGATTCTGGGCGTGGAAGAGGAGGAAAGGCTTGTTCACGGTTGGGAATTTCGTCGTCCGAGCAGGTGTGCAGGGATAGCCTTTGGAGTTGGGGTAGGTAGGGGATGATTAGTTGTATCATTTCATTGTACTCGAAAACGTTGCAATCGCGTAGGGTCAAGTCTGTAAGAACATTGGTCCAATGTTTATCCGGTACGAGAAACAAGCGCATGAACTGCATCACGTCGTCTCCTTGACTCCATTCCGAAATGTCAATGCTCTTGAAAGCAATTCTGCTGATGGAATCCTCCTTACAAGCGGATTGCAGGGCCATAAACTTCGTTAATTTTCCTGGACTGAGGCGAAGGTTGCCAGAACGCAGAAACCGTGTCATTACTGCATTCCACTGCTTTGAAACTAAGCGCAGGCGGTAGAAGACTCGGAATCCCTCGTTGAATTCGATGAAGGGGGCGAGGTAGATGAGAATCTTGGATCAAAAGAGTTTTAGTTAGGAGTAACAATGGAAAAGCGACTAAGGGAGCATAAAAAATTGGAAAAATATTGCTTGTTTTGAGTTAGCTGCCTGCTTATTTAACGTAATTCAAATGTATGTTCCCAAACTACCTAAGCTTGGGTGACCTATTGTTAATGTAAATGTATGTAAATGTAAAGGAGGCCGGGTTTAGAACCACTCCGACGTAGCTACCTAAAGCTAATTGTAGAAATGCCTCAGTGATCAGCCTGTATAATAACAGCCTGTCGTCGCATTAGAGAAGCGGCACTCTAATGCGGAGTTTGCAAATTAGATTTCAGGACCAACCAATTGTTAAAGAACTCAAGTTAATTAATAATACGGGTAGCTATCAAAACGAACTTACGTCCTCAATTAGTTGTGGGAAAGGTGTGGGGTCCGTAGCATCATCAGAAATACTTGCACACATCTCCATCTCGTGGCTTGGGAGCTGAAATAGAGGGAGTTAGCATTGTATATTCATTACAATTTTGGTAGTGAAAAAATCAGAAATTATAATAATTATAGTCATATCGTAGCTTGAAAATTAATACCTTCGGCTCTTTAACTGCAGGATTCTGTTTTCCTGTCGTAGACTCTCCCCCCTTGTCCATTGTCTTTCCGAGGTAGATGAGATGTCCGAGATTTAAATGTAGTTTGTATTTATAGGCGTGGCTGGGTTTGCTGAAAGTTGGATTTATGCTGAACCAAAAATGAAATCTGGAGCTTGAAAACTTTGTAAAGTAAAATATTTGGAAAAGAATTGGCAGAGAATGGAACTGTTTCTTTCTGTTGTTATCCAGTTGTGGCTGTAATATTTGGAGCGTGCTACAATTTTTAGAAAATTCGACGTTCCAATACAGGTTCACGAGCAGAAACTGCGACTGAAGCCTGACTGCGCAGTTGGAAAGAGGTCAGAAGTTAATATAAATGTTTCAAAATTTATCTGGCCTGGTAAGAAGTTGTTGGTGCAACTTCCTTGCTCTGACTCATTGGGAGTTTCCTCGAAATCGGGCACAAAAATATCAAGGAGTTGCGAATTTAGTTGAAAAACAGGAAGAGGGCGGTTAACTAAAGTCTGCAGTGGAAGGAATCATGAGTTGGATTCTCCTATCTTGTTCGTCTGAGAAGTCAAATTCCTTTTATGGCTATGCTTTGCTATCTCTTGTCCTGGTTATTCGGGCTTCAAACTTTTTAGCTTATCCATGTTCCCGCAGCTGCTGACAAGCAAACAGTTTAAATGGACGACTTGTTGAATGCTTGGAATTGAAGCTACTTGTGGAGGACCGTATAGTTACTACTCTTGTCTCAGAGAAGTAACGATGACTGTGCAAAAAGCCTGAGCATTTAGCAGGGAAGCTTTATGAGCATGTCGTTAGCTTCTGCTCCGATAGGTTACAAGGCTATGACGGAACGTTCCGGTATCGATAGCCCTACGGACGTGGAATGTAAAAATGATACTAGGGAACTTGAACTTTTCCGATGAGGCAGGAGCGGTGACGCGTACTGGGCGTTGCCCAGATCTCTTGCCACCGTGTACAATTCGTACCCGTGTGTATAACGTTGGAAATAGTGTCTTAAACCAGGAGCAGAAACCTATATAGTAAACCTGACCCATGAAATTCCATCTAGAATTATTGGGCATTATAAAAGTTTTTTTCTGATGAGCGCATATACTAATAAATAAATATGATGCTAGTTGTGATGATGCTGAAAACTGAGTAGCTTTAAAAAGTTCCGGTTCTTAGAGATTGACTTTAATTCCAAATCCGTATTTAATTGATATGCGGCGACGGATTAGCAACGCCGAGATCCACTGCAATATTTGAAAATATATTAAAGAATGTCCCTGATGTCTGAATTAATGTTGCTTAAAATATCTTTTACTCATACAGGAAGTTAATACATGAATAAAATTGAAATAATTGAGGTCAAAAATGTTGTAAAATGATCAGTTCCGTTAGCTGCATGCATGCGAAATTGGAAGGTAGTAGAAATTGAAATGATGACTGTAGAAGGATCTACTCCGTATTGTCTGGGTATGGCAGCCGAAATTCGCGAAGTGTGAACCTACACGCGACGACCCGGCTACAGCTCAGGAAAGCCTTTAGACTCCAGAAATTGGACAGCGATTCTCCTTGGTTTGACAAGGTTTTCTCTTGCATACTCTCTGATGTGTGAAAAATAAAAACAAAGGACTGTGTGTTACATTGATGCTGGTAATCAGTTTGACTGAGTCATGGTTAACACTGTTGCATGAAAATGACATCATGGCCACAAGAATTATACTGACCTCGTACACTGGATGGAATCGAGGGTAGCTGGTAAACATTGGTTTGGGTAGTTCCTGAGCTAACAAATCGATGACGCCCTTGTAGATACTGATGCTGGTAAAGGTGGTGGAGATCCGAAAATGAGTGACAAACATAAATGTGCATTAAAATTCCGATATCGAACATGGAGCTAAAAATATGAGAGGGCAGTGGTCAGCAACCCTCCCATCTCGCGGATGAGTACGAAACGTAAAACGTACCTAGAAGCGCGCGCAGTACTTGATAATCTAGAGAATTATTTTTAAAATAGCTTTTAGACATGGTGCGTCATGCTGCCGAAAATCCTTGATAGCGACATTCCAAAGTTTTGGCAACTTGGCTAATGCCATTAACAAATTCATAGATTTCTTCGTCACTCTCGACCTCGACAGCAAAGATTTGTAAATTGGGAAAGGACTCGGGTATAATACGGTGGATAGAAGAACTGCTGGATGCGGGAGCCTTGAACTTGAGACGCTGTAAATACTAATTTTTAGCTGTTGCACGGTTGAGAAAACTGGAATTTCGGCATCACATCGGCTATCTATCGGAAGGACAGTTTTGATATTTAGGTCGAGGATTCTAAAGTTTTGAAACCGGGGATGAATAACGGTGGAGCAGAGTAGATGGAAGAAACTCTGTTTTGTCCTTTGGGTTACATATGTAACAGCCCCAAACGTAATTCTTCTACCGTGGCACAGGAATCGGAAATGTTGTGGACGAACTCCCGTAGGACGTAATGGTTGATGGAATATCGGAGCGTGGTGAGGCGGAAATGGTTAACGGAATACGTCAAGGTTTGCATGTTTAATTGGTTACATCGCCAAAATCCCCATGAGTTAGAGCTTGAGTTGATGATTTGAACAGGAAAAAATACAAGTATGATTGTGTTTACAACGCAGGTAACATGTAATGGAGGAAAAGTTGGGGAAAATACTTTTAGAAACTGTATCGTGTCGTTTCGATGGTCGTTGATGCGTACTTAAAAGCTAGTCTGCTGACTCCCTCTTCCGACGCGGTTTGCGCTAAAGTTGACAAAGTCTCTGATATTTCGTTTTTGTATGTCCAGTTTACAGTTTTGCTGGGACAGAAGATGCGTTGCGACGAAGTTCCAGAGTTTTGAGACTGAGCGGAAGCGAAGTAAGCCTTCGATTCCTTCGTTGAATTTGACGAACTGGGCAAGATGGCACAAAACCTGGAAAGAGTGGAGAATATTTGAGCATGACGCAAAAAGTCCGTATTAGCATGAGCATAGATAAATTAAAATTAAAAGTTAAGAAGCGGGAAAATCTTACATCATCAATCAGTTCCGGAAAGTACTGTTGGAACTGGTCCTGTGATTTCCTCGAAATTAATTCAGCTGCTTTTCTTGTTTCGTCTTGGATAGTTGGCTGAAAGAGTTGGCATGAATTCTTAATATCTTCTGACGTCACATGTTCACTCCTGTGAAGTGATGAATTGTTGAAATATTTTAAAAATGATTTAATTGTAAATAAAAAATTACCATGTGCTGTTTCAAGCCGGCATGGTTCTGTCCAATTTTGGTTCGCTTCGTGGCAATTTCTCCAGTCTGTTGCAGGTTCTGTCGCGGTGCTGGTTCATCATAAGCGGAAATCAATTCAGGCACGCCTGTGACTTGTTCTTGGCTTCTTAAGCGGATTTTTGAATTTAATCCAGCTCTCGACCTGTTCGATTGGATTCGTTGTATCTGAAGATACGACGCTGATGAATGTGCGATTTGAAATATTTATTTAACATAGTTACCGTTAGCTCATCTCCATTGAAAGGCTCTAATTTCCTCAGCTTTCTCCTCCTGTCCATCTTTCGTGGGTCCAAATCGGTAGCTTATTGGGGAGAAACTGGTAGCGCTATTTTAGTCGGGTTTCAATTTCAACCCCAAAGTCAGACACAGAGCTTAGAATTTTTCAAAAAAGTTGATACAAAGATAATTTAAGTATTAATTTAATTTATGCTACCTTGGGTTACGGCTTGTGAGGAAGCAGAGGCGGGTTTAAGAAAATGTGATGAAGCTTGCAAGAGACACAGGATTAAACGTGTCGCGTACGAACCAACGGGGGAGAAGATTTCACCAAGAATACAAATTGACGACTGCAAGGTTTGGATGGAGTAGGCAATGATGCTACTCGGAATTTACGTTGCTACTATCTTGGAACCGAACATCCATACATGAACAGCCATAAATGAGAATTTTCTATGGTCGAAGAGGAATCTGAAATCTTCTCTGGAAGATTAACCCGAGGTGGCGCTGCTTGTTGATTTTTTCATTAATTATATTTTTCATATTTAGTTATTTCTCATGTTTTGAAATAATACACGTCAAAGAATAATGTGTACCACGAACCCAGGAGCATGAGAGAAGGAAAAGAGGAATTAGTGGTGATGGACAAGCCTGCTAACAGCCATGCAAGGGATTACCGGTTGCGATCAACTTGTACTTGGTTTTGTCGTTGCGAAGTATTGTCCAGAAGCTTTTTAAAGTTTTAAAATAAGTCATACGCATGCATTTTGAATGGATACATGATACGATGGGAATTTCCTCTTCAGGCTTTGACTTCGTACACACCGGGTCGCCAGTTTTGTTTTCTCCGTGCAGCTCAGCAGTTTCGAATGGCGTGTGCAGAGTTGGAACTAGTGTTGAATACACGAAAACATCTTCTATAGTTAATTACATGCAGTAACTGCGCCTTTATGCCGTTTATTCCTGGTGAGTTTACTTGAAAATGAATCTCAAGCTAATAGTTGATGTGATACAAAAAATGGAGTTGCTTATTTGGGTATTACTTTCATAAGTCTCCCCAACGTGCTTCTTTCATAAGTCACCAACTAGAAGTCGGGTGACACCGCGTTCTCGCGTCCGCAGTTAGTATTCCAAGTGTTTCAAACCTAACCGCCGCTCAAAACCTAACCTTAAGGTTGTCTATCGTAACCTAACCTTCACTCGCTCAGTAAGGCCTCGTCCTTAGGTCATCGGTCCGCGAACTGCCTGGCCAATGGAAATGCAAAATTAGAAAAACAGCGGCCGGAGCCTACGCTTCGCTCGGCCCGGCGGCGATGTGTTCCCAATTCTGTATTTCCATTGACCAGGCATAGCGGAACCTTCTGACCGAAGTCCTCTGGCCTCATTTCGCTTCGCTCAGGTCAGGTTGCGGTTGCCAACCTTAACGTTTTTGGGCTCACCACCCCGAATAGACGAAGGAGTAGGAATTCAGTTGTGTCACCCGACTAGCCTTTAAATGCATGCAATCACGCGTTTCCAAGGCAACTACACCATCTACAATGCACGCTGGGGAGACTTATGAAAGTATTTCCCTTATTTGAAACGCAGTGATTTTAGTATAATGATTTTAATTAAATCCATATAATTCTTAGACGTCGAGGGACACTCGGAAATTCTCAGCTAACGACCATTTCTTACGAATACATGGCCCGTTGAATGAACGGCATCATCCGCTAGGATAGTTAAAAATTCAACAATATCCCTGATATCTGAATTGACGTTGCTTTGAATTTCTTGTACGCCTACCGCAAGTTACTGAATGAATAAAATTAAAATTACACTGGCGTTAAAAATGGAAGGTAGTAGTAATTTTAATATCTCTGTGTTTGCTGGGTAGGCCAGCCGCAAAGCGGAAAGCAAAGTGTGAACCGACATGCATAATCCCACTGAAGTTCATCAAGTTCTTCAGAAATACTGTACACTAATTTGCCTTCTTCTGACAAGCTTTTCTCTTGCATAATCTCTGATCTGCCAAAAATAAAAAATAGAGGGTTGCATGTTATATTAATGCAAGTAACGCTTGACTGAATAGGTTAGGTGTGCTATCACGGGAAATTCATAGTGAGCAGAACTTTTGACTTTATAGGCACAGTACAAGAACCATACAAACCTCGTCCGACGGATCGACAACGTTTAAGAAGGCGAGACCTGATCGGGTTAGCTGCAAAACCTTCAATTTGGGTAATTGCTGAGCTACGTAATCGATGAGGACCTTGTAGGTAATGTTGCTTCTATAGGTGAAACGAAGATGAGTGAGCACTGGAAAACATGAGTGTGTGTACTTGCGTGTCAAATGTGGAACTCGAAAATTGAACAAGGAACGTGGCAGTGTCGTGCATGTGCTCTAGAAATTCAACTTACTCGGAAGCCCTCGCAGTCCTTGGTAATCTCCAGAATAATCTTTACAATAGCTTGGCGCTTCTTTCTCAAAATAGTACTGATAATCATTAATTGTGAGATTCCAAAGTTTGTGCAACTTGGCTAATGATGCGAACAGCTGTCGATTTTCCCCTTCGCACCCGACTTCTCCAGTAAAGATTTGTAAATTGGGAAAGCATACCATTATACGGTAAAAAGAGCCAACGCTCGATTGACCTCCCTGGCTTTCAAAAGTGATAGCTAAACGTTCCACGTTTTCTAGAACTCCGATCTTTACACCGGAGCACCTAAGTATGGAACCGTATATGGTTAGAGAGAGAACTCTCAAGTATTGAAACCTGGGATGAACCACTGTAGAATACAGTAGTTCGAGTAAATTCTTTTGTCGACGTGTGGAGGGTCTGAATCCACATTTCAGCGTGAGATAAAATTCTTGTACCCTTGCACAGGAATCTGAGATTTTCTGGATAAACTCCCGTAGAACGATTTGATCCTCAAACGCAAATTGGAGTTCCGCTGGTTGGAAATGGTTCACACAATCCGCTAAGGCTTGTATGCTTTTTAGTGGAATGGAAAGTATTGTGCTGAATGCCCCCCAGGTTCTAACATAACAAAATTTGTAAGCACAAATAATTTTAAGCATGAAGAGCATAAGTGCAGCAATGTAATATGAAAGTAAAAATAAACAACTGATGGGAACGTAGTACTGGAAAATGTTTTGCTTACAGGTCCAGTTCCTTGAGCTTTAGAGGAGGCAACTTTATTAGCTCAACGGCTACGGATTGAAAGAACTGATCGATGTGTTCCAATCGCTGAGGGATGTTAATGTGCAAGGACTAGAAAAAACAATAGAAATCATGATTGTGAGAACCATATGTTATTAGTATTTGATGCAGAATGAAGCCAAATCAAATCAAATTACCTCCAAATTTGGACATGCGCGGATGAAGTTCCAGTCAAAAAATGTCCACTTGCAATTTTCAAAATCGCGATTGGAATCCGAATTTAATGAAAAAATTTTCAAACTTTGATTCTGGATATTGTTGGTTGCAAGATTTGATTCCGACCAGTAGGATTCTGGGCGTGGATAAGGAGGAAAGAGTTGTGCGAGGTTGGGTTTTTGTCAACCAAGTAGAACTCCAGCTTGAGGGTTTGGAGTTGAGGTAGGGAGGGAATGATTTGTTTTATCATTTCATTGTACTCGAAAACGTTAAAATGGTCCAGTGTCAACTCGGTTAGTACAGTGGTCCAATGTTTATCCGGTACGAGAAACAAGCGCATGAGCTGCACCACGTCGTCTCCTCGACTCCATCCCTCAATTTTAATGCTATTGAAAGCAATTCTGCTGATGCAATCCTCCTTACAAGCGGATTGCATGGCCATAAACTTCGTTAATCGTCCTGGACAGAGGGAAAGGCAGTTTTCCCTTAGCACAAGTCGTGTCATTACTGCATTCCAGTGCTTTGAAACTAGGCGCAGGCGGTATAAGCCTTTGACTCCGTCGTTGAATTTGACGTAGGGGGCAAGGTAGATGAGAACCTGGAATCAAAAGAGTTATAGTCAGGAGTAAGAATAGGAAAGCGACGGACGGAGGATAAAAATTGGAAATATATTGATTATTTTGAGTTAGCTGCCTGACTATCTAACGTAATTCAAATGTATGTTCCCAAACTACCTAAGCTTGGGTGACCTGTTGTTAAGGGATTCAGATTAACTCATACTACGGCCAATTGTAGGAGGACGGTAGGAGCCTGGAGTTCTGGAGTAGGAGGGGCGACCATCACTCACTCCAGAGACTCTGACACGACAACATCTCGACAGGCTTAGAATAGTATAGCGAATAGATTAGCTTAGAATACTTATAACTTCAGTGAATAATACGCTACTGCACCGGAAGTCGGTTAAAGTGATCATCTATTTAACTGTGCACCTTAATGCATAGCATCTCGCTTCACACGAATCTAGAATCCACGACCTAAGGTCTCGGAACAGGCCTTGACCTTATAGACTCATACAACACAAAGACATAATAAGACACAACCACATACTCTGGCCCGTTGCAGGGTGTTTTTCTTTAGCAGAAGTCGTGTCATTACTGCATTCCAGTACTTTGAAACTAGACGCAGGCGGTATAAGCCTTGGAATCCGTCGTTGAATTCGATGAAGGGAGCGAGGTAGATTAGAACCTGAATCAAAAGAGTTATAGTTTGGAATAAGAATAGAAAAGCATCGGAAGGAGTATAAAAAATTGGAAAAATATTGCTTGTTTTGAGTTAGCTGCCTGATTCCATTATCGAACGTAATTCAACATGTTCCCAGAGTAGCTAACAGTACCGTACATGACCGGCCCCACGAATTGAGATTTGAAACACAGTCAAAGTTCAACCTGAGGGTCGTAGTAGCAATTCACCCTGAAAAAATAAAATCCAACTTTCGGCTGTTACCAGAGAAAAAGCGGCTCAAAGTTGCGATTTTCGCATACAACATGCTGTAGGGACCGTGTACATAGCATGTGAGTTAACTCCACAGTGGTGACATCAACTGATACGTTCGCACAAAGTCATCAGTTAGTACAGGAATATGTAATTAGAGCCCAGTTATCATGTTACCGTTCACATATTATGAAACTTAAGTAACATTTTACCACCGTTGAACTTTTACTGATATAATATATGGATAGCCCCTAAGGAATTTTTTCAACTCCAGATTTCTGTAAAAGTTGGGTTTTCTTTTTTCAGGGTGAAATTCCTACGACCCTCAGGTTTAACTTATACTACGGGTAACTATCAAAATTAACTTACGTCCTCTATTAGTTGTGGGGAAGGTGTGGGCTCGGTAGCATCATCAGAAAGTCTTGTACACGTCTCCATCTCGTGGCTTGGGAGCTGAAATAGAGTCAACATTGTATATTGATTATAATTGTTGTATCGACAAAATCAGAAATTATAACAATTAAAGTAATATCGTAACTTGAAAATTAATACCTTCGGCTCCTTAACTGCAGGATTCTGTTTTCCTGTCGTAGACTCGCATCCCTTGTCCATTTTCCTTCCGTCCTGGTCCTGGTGGACGTCCGAGATTTAAATGTAGTTTGTAATTCTAGATGTGGCTGGGTTTGCTGAAAGTTGGATTTATGCTGAGCTAAAGAAGAAATATGCGGCTTGAAACCTTGGTAAAATAAAATAATTGGAAAAGAATTGACAGAGAATGGCACTGTTTCTTTGTTGTTGTGCAACTGTGGGTGAAATATTTGGAGCGTGCTAAAACTTTTTGAAAATTCGACGTTCCAATACAGAGTAACGAGCAGAAACTGCGACGGAAGACCGACTGCGCGGTTGGAAAGAGCTCGAAAGTTAATATAATTGATATTTCAACAGTTATCTGGTCTGGTGTAAAGTTCTTGGTGCAAATTCCTGGCTCTTACTCTTTGGGAGTTTGATAAATAATATCATGCGGAAATGAGCATAGTTTCCTCGAAATCGGTCACAAAAATATCAAGGAAATGCGATGTTAGTTACACATGAGGCTGATGAATGTGCGCTTTGAAATAATCATTTGATATAATTACCGTTAGCTCCCTTGAAATTTGGTTCTAATTTCCTCCGCTTTCTCAGTTACTAATTATTTAAACCAGCAACTGGAAAATGCGAGAGATGGAGAAGTCGATAGCAGAAATGATATTGAAACCCTGGTGTTATTAAATAATTTGGTTTCTCTTGCTCCCCAGCTCTTAAGTCCGAGTAAGAGTAAGATGAATGAGGCTGTAAAAGCATATTGACCGTTTGTCATTTAAATGTTTTAGTAATGATGAAGCTGTGGACGAGTTTGGTCTTCTTGTTAGTCTTACAGCAATGAGAATAGCACTAGGTTAATTAATTGCGAATGGAAACACGGCTTATACTATGGTGAATAATGTTTAATTTGTTCATGTCAGAGCGAGTAGCTGAATGAATACAAATGAAGTTTATGAAAAATTGCCGATAAGTTGAAAAGTGAAGTAAAATGTTTAACTTTGATAGTTTGAATTCGAATTTCGAACTGATGCGGATAGAAGAGTTGAATCCGTCCGTGCTGGGTTGCCGAAAAAGTGGACATTATTTAGTTACAATGTAAAAATCTTTGTCAAGATCAGTACCAACGAATACCCGGGGACGAGAAAAACTTGATAGCGATTTGCTTATCCTTGGCTACTTTGTTGGCATATTCTTGGAGCTGTGAACATCAAAAATGAGAAATGGTAAATCACAAGGCTGACATGTCCGATGTCTTATCTATCACTCGAGCAAATTGAAAAGATGAATCGAATCAGGAACTCTGAGTCATTGAGTGCGACCATCCACGCCTCCAAGCGGAATAAAGCCCGAACTCAGTCTCGTATGAGTCGTTTCCGGGTCGAATGTCGACGCCGAAGCGGAATCGCAAATTAAATATAAAAAAAATCATGACTCCGAGTCGATTAACTCGGAGTCATAAGGCCACTATGGTCGACTAAGTCGATTGAGGAAAGAAATCGATTCCTGCTCGAATCTGAGTCGTTAACATCTCTGAATCGAATAATGACGAGATGTTAACGTACCTTACGTTCTGACTGAATTATGGGTAAAGTGAGTACTTGAAGTTTGAACAGCTCCTCCTCAGCTATAAAATTAATGATGCCATTGCAGATATTCCTTATGTCGGGGTACTGCGAAAAGAATGTATCCAGGCGAAGATGAGTGAGCACTGGGAAAAGAATAAATAACTCATATTTTGAAGTGGAAAAAGAGATAATGTGGTAATGATGGAGGAGTTAAGCAATAGAGTTATGACGCTATTAACTTATTACTTTGAAGATGGCGCAAGCCTCCTAGAGCCTCCCAAAGTATACAGAGTTTGACCCCATATGACCTAATACGAACGCGGGTCACGAGGTCATATGGGGTCAAAACCTGTATACTTTGGGTCCAATGATGGTAACTGCACATAAATTACAATTTAAGTTGACATTCGATGTGAAAGCTAGTCGTTTATGGTGACGGTCTGACGCGGTACTCCTTAAAAAATGTACTGCCACTTGCATACCTCCTCATTTTCTGGCTTATTTTGTGCAAAAATTTTGGATGTCATATTTCGCTAACAGGGCACCGGGCGCTTATAAGGCTAGCATCAATCGATAGAAGAACCTTTTGCCTATCGAATGACATGTCGCACGATGCCAGAATCAATGCGGAACAATGTCAGTTTGGGCGTTAGAAATGGCGTCTGAATTCGGGAATTTTGCGGGTTTCTCGGGTAATTTTCGTTCGATTTCCATGAAACTTGGCAAGGATGCTAATAAAAGAAGTCCACATCTGTTGCAATTGCCAGAAATGACCCGTGGCCCCATTGACCTGATTTGACCTCTCAGGGTCGTGAGGTCAATTTTAATTGTGGTTGATGCTTCAACGTATTGCGGACCCAACGGTAAAAAAAACACCGAAATCCGATCACAGACACCGGAGAAATATCCAAATTAGGAAGTCAAATTTTGGCCCTATAGTGCTTTGATAGTCGAAAATGGTAATTTTGAGTTTCCAAAATTTTTTTAGGTTGGCCAGTGGGATTAATAGGTTTTGAATTTTGTCGAAGGTTGCAACGTGTCCATGAAAGATTTGTAAATTTGGAAAGCAGTGTGGTATAATAATACGGTACAGGGTTCGAAGGCGGGAATTGGAGGAATCTTCGGCTGAAATTTTTAACTTGTGTACGGTTTCCAGAACAGACATGTTGGAGCCGTTATCCAGGTCGTTGAGAATACTGGAATACCACAGAATCCGGAGGTGGAGAACTCTCAAGTTTCGAAATCTACTAGGATGCAGGACTGTAGGAAAAGAGTTGATGGAGTAGGCAATGATGCTCCTCGGAATTGCTACTGTCTTCGTATCGTACATCTTGGAGCCATAAATGAAGATTTTCTATGGTCGAAGAGGAAACTGAAGTTTTGTGGGCAAACTCGGGAAGTAAAACAAGATTCTTAAGCTGAATTTTGAATTTGGGTACACGAAAATAGTTGAGGATATTTATAAGTTCCTCTGAGTTGGACGAACCGGAACTCCTTCTGTTGGGAAAGTACAGGAATTAGTGATGAAAATATCAGGTGGAACGTGCAAATGACGTTTGCTTACATGCCCAGGATTTTTAGCAGCGGTCGCAACCTGTTTAGCTCAGCGAATACGTCGTGAAACAAAATTTCGCCTAGGCGTCCCTTCTCTTGAAAACTCGCAGTTATTTTCTAGAAGAGCCATAAAGGAATAAATTTAATGACACGACATTGTATCAAGACTGAAAACACATTTAGGAAAATTACCTCCAGGTTGGGGCATGCCCGGCCAAAATTCCAGCCAAAAAGTTTCGTCTGCTCATGATTTCTTCCTTTGGAATCTTCCATCTCAAAATAAAAGTGTTTCAGACTTTGATTCCGAATGTTGTTTGTTCCAAGATTGGATTCTGACCAGTAATATGGTGATTGTGGACGAAAGTATTGTGGGAGGTTGGGATTGTCGATATCCTTGGAAACCCACATGTGGAGGGACTGTAGTTGAGGTAGGTAGGTGATGATGCGTTCCATCATTTCGTTGTACTCAAAAACGCTGAAATCGCGCAAAATCAACGAAGTGAGTACGTTGGTCCAATGTTTATCCGGAACGAGGAAGGAGCGCATGAGCTGCATCCTGTCGTTACTACTTTCAGCTATGTAAATGCTCTTGAAAGCAATTCTGCTGATAGAATTCTCATTGCAAACGGATTGCATGTTTATTAACTTTGCCAAGTTTCCGGTATTGAGGTTATGGTGAAGGAAACTGTGTTGGTAGCATAATGTGCATACAACATGATTGCAGTTGTTCAACAATCATGTTGTGGTAGCGTGCTATTGAAGGTCAGGTTATTGCGCAGTACTCGCAATATATATTCTCACCTGAGAGAATGTTAAAGTAGTCTCCTTCTGGTTGGACTCTTGTACTGACTCAGCTACCTTAAATAAAGTCGATAATATGTTACGTACATAACCGCTCGGTACAACTAGCATATTATTACATGGTGGCAGCGTGCGTGAAAAGTCTCACGACTCGCGAATTTTAAGCAAATTTCAAGATTTTGTGAAATTGTGCAAGTGATTCTCTCAAACTTTAAAAATGGCGGAAGGATTTTCTAAAGATTCGAAAATCAGCCGACGGGACATGGATAAAGAAATTGAAAAGTGGTTCGCAGATTTTCGCTTGGAAGCGAATATGTGGGAGGAAGATAAACAGACTACAGTGCAAATTTTCAAGGAATATGTGCAAAGTCGTATGCCAGGTTTTGTGAATTGGTGGGAACAGTCTCAATCAACTCAAGGGCCGTCAAGAGTGCATAACGACACCCAAACCTCCCCAGCTCAATCATTGAAGGATGATAGAGTTTATACTCCGCCACATAAGCGCAGTGCCGCGGGAGCAGGAGTAGAACCACCAACAGAATTTTATTTCCCATCCGCATCCCAGCGAGGTGCAATGGATGACGCAGCGTCAGTGCGTTCTGGAGGATTTATTGGAGAGGTAAGCCGCTTAGAGAGGTGGGAGGCTTAAGCCTAATGCTGTGCCGTATTGTTTAACTCAACCTAGAAGAGTTCCACTACCTGTTATGGATAAGTTGAAAGCTAAACTAGATGAAATGGTTGCAATGAAAGTTGCTGAGAAACAAGAGGAGCCAACTGATTGGTGTAGTCCACTTGTAGTTGTAGCTAAGCCAGACGGAGATATTAGAATTTGTGTTGACTATACATATCTAAATGAGTCCGTACTTAGAGAAAATTTTCCAATGCCTATTGTAGAGCATACATTTGCGCAGTTGCAAGGTGGAAAGATTTTTAGCAAGTTAGATGCTATGTCGGGATTTTGGCAGCAAATGCTGTGCGAGAAAAGCAAGAAGCTTACTACTTTTATAACGCCTTTCGGTAGATATTTTTTTCATAGATTGCCGTTTGGGCTAAGTAGTTCCCCTGAATTATATCAGAAGAAAATATTTCAAGCTCTAGAAGGATTAGAAGGATGTACAAACCATGTTGATGATATCTTGGTTTGGGGAGCTGACAAAACTGAACATGACTCTAGATTGAGAGCAGTTCTTAAGCGGTTAGTTGAGAAAGGAATTACAATTAATGCGCAAAAGTGTGAATTTGGTCAGCCTTCAGTTAAATATCTGGGTCATATAATTTCCGCAGACGGAATTAGACCAGATGAGAGTAAAATAGAAGCAATTTTAAAACTTCCTAATCCAGTTGATGTTACAAAGACTAGAGCGTTGTTGGGTATGATTACTTATTTAGCTAAGTTTATCCCAAATCTTTCTACTATTTTACAGCCAATTTATGAATTGACTAAGAAATCTAAAGACGAAGAAAAAGATTTCACTTGGGGAAAATTGCAGAACGAGGCGTTAGATAGAGTTAAGAAAATATTAACTTCTAAGCCGTGTCTAGCATTATTTGATTTTAGAAAAAGAACAGTTGTGTCCGCCGATAGCAGCAGCTATGGTTTAGGAGCAATTTTAAGACAAGAGGATGAAAAAGGTAATTTACGTCCTATTGCGTATGCGAGTAGAATGTTATCTAGTGCAGAAACAAGGTACGCACAAATAGAGAAAGAGGCCTTAGCGTCATGTTGGGCGTGTGAAAGGTTTTCGGATTTTATTTTAGGCATGAAAGTGGAAGTAGAAACAGACCACAAGCCTTTACTAGCGATTTTCAAGACGAAAATGTTAGATGAACTTACACCTAGATTACAGAGATTTAGGTTGAGAATGATGAGATTTGATTATTCAATTTCGCATACAGCAGGTAAAGATTTAAAAGGGGCAGATTATTTATCAAGAGCACCTTTACCAGAGGTTGGTGATACTGAATTTGAAAAAGAAGTTGAAGCTTATGTGCAGGAAATAGTGAAAAATTTTCCAGCTTCAGCAGCGTGCTTAGATGACTTAAGACGTTCGCAACAAGAAGACGGGCTTTGCCGCCGTCTGTCAGAGTATTCAGTAAAAGGTTGGCCGTGTAAAGAAAAATTGAAGGCAGATGAAAAGCCGTTTTTCGAGTATAGAGGCGATATCGCCATCTCTGGAGGATTGTTAATGAGAGGGATGAGAATCATCATCCCGTCTTCAAGAAGAAGAGAATTTTTGTATAAGTTACACTATGGTCATTTAGGGATTACTCGCACAAGAGCGAGAGCACAGGAAAGTATGTGGTGGCCAGGTATTTCTCGTGAAATCAAGGAGTTAATTGAGAGATGTACAGAGTGTATTGAGAGGAGGGTTGTGAGGAAAGAGCCTTTACAGCCAACAGAGTTTCCTCAAAGGCCGTGGTCAATGATAGCCATGGATTTATTTTACTTAAAAGGGAAAAATTATTTACTGGTAGCTGATTATTACAGCAGGTATCCCTTTGTAAGACAGTTAAAATCAATGACAACTGGAGCAATAATTAATATTCTTAAAGAATTATTTGCGCAGTTTGGTTTAGTTGATATTGTCAGATCGGATAATGGTCCGCAGTTTGGTAATTTACATAAATCTGAGTTTGCAAGATTTGCAAAGGAGTGGGGATTTAAACATGTAACCTCATCTCCAAGGTATCCACAAAGTAATGGATTTATTGAAGCTATGGTTAAGACTGTAAAAGAAAGATTAGCAAAGAGTGAAGATCCGCATATTGCTTTGTTAGAATATAGGAATACACCTTTAGCTAATGGTTACAGTCCAGCTCAATTGTTATTTAATAGAAGAATGAAATCATTTATTCCTTTACATCCTAAGCAGCTACAGAGTAAAGTTGTACGTCAGCCTATCTTAGAGAGAAAAGAGAGGGAAAGGGTGCATAAGCAGAAAGTAAATTTTGATGCACGCCATGGTGTACAGGAGAACAAGTTAGCTGTAGGTGATAAAGTATGGATAAGAGATATGAAGTTGTGGGGTGTAATTGTAAAATCGCACGGACCAAGGTCGTGGATTGTAAACACAACACATGGAGAATTTAGAAGAAATTCTTTCCACTTGGTTAAGCAAGAAAAGAAGCAAGAAAACCAAGAAGTAAGCCAAGAAGAGTATTGGTATTTCCCTCAATCCGTTCCAGTGATGAAGGAAGAGGAAGATGAAAATCAGGAGGATGAGCGCTCAGAAAGCGGCTCTGAAGAATTATTCTCTGATGCTAAGACTGAGATTCTGGAAGAAGAACCTCAGCGAGAAGATGAAACTTCTACAGGATCTGCAGGCAGTGCGGGAACGTTAAGAAGAACAGCCCGGCAGCACAAGCAGACCAAGAGAACACATTATGGTTATGATGGAGAACTTAGATACAATTAATAGTTTTTGTCCTGGAAAGGTTTTTAATTAATTGTTGTCAAGATTCTATATGTTTAGCAACATGCTCGTAAAGGGGATGTGTTGGTAGCATAATGTGCATACAACATGATTGCAGTTGTGCAACAATCATGTTGTGGTAGCGTGCTATTGAAGGTCAGGTTATTGCGCAGTACTCGCAATATATATTCTCACCTGAGAGAATGTTAAAGTAGTCTCATTCTGGTTGGACTCTTGTACTGACTCAGCTACCTTTAATAAAGTCGATAATATGTTACGTACATAACCGCTCGGTACAACTAGCATATTATTACAGAAACTGGTTTTGGGGAGAAGGCGTGATATTGCTGAATCCCAGAGCTTGGAGACTAGGCGCAAGCGGTATAAGCCACGAATCCCTTCGTTGAATTCAACAAACTGGGCGAGATAGAGGAGAACCTGGAAAAGAGAAATAGTTGGAGTAATAACCACTTTTGCTTTTAGCAGAATAGCGAGAGATGGAGACAAAGTTGGAAAAACATTGGTTGTCAAGTATGCCGAAACTAGATTGGATAATTAATGATTAACGTGGTCAAGTAGCCTTAATAACTCACATCCTCAATAAGCTCTGGAACAGGTGTGGGTTCTGTAGCGCCATCTGGAATTCCTTTTAGCATCTCATCGTCATGGCTGGTGAGCTGAAACAGGGATTTGGTATTATAGGGATTGTAATTTTGATTGATTTCGCTATAAAGTTAGAAATTATAGAAGATGATAGTTTTATCGTTGCTTGTAAATTAAAAATTACCTTCGGCGTTATATCGGCGAGATTCCGTTTTGCTTTCTTCCACTTTATCCCCCTTCCCATTTTACTTGAGTGCTGTTAGTTGTTGGGTTTTTTGTAGGTAACTTGAAATAGATGGCGCTATTTTTTGCACGAAGATCAATATTTTTCATGGATAAAAGACTGGATTTTAAAAGCTTGTGGAGTTGAAAAATCGCATGCAAGCGAAATCTAGTTGTTCTATTATTTGAACGGACTGTTCCTGAACTGTTTAAGCGAGAAATACGAGTTTTAAAAAATTTGATTACAAAAAATAGATTAAGAATTAGTCACCAGCTGCAAATAAAGACTGATCACTGGATTTGAAACAGCTAGAGCAGTTCAGAGAAAATGAAAGGCCATATCGGAGCAGTCAAAAGTAATTTCATTCTTCCTGCAGTTCTTGCTGCTAAGGATTTTATAAGCCACAACACCACATGACAGCAAATGTTTTCACTGTAACTTACAGGATAATACAGTGGAGAGGGATTGAAAATTAGATGATAGATAAACACAAGCGGCTAAGTTGAGAGAAAAAGATTATGCGCTAGATTATCCTATCTTGTTTCTTCTACAGTCAGATTGACTTTGCAGTCTCTTGTCCAGGTTATTCCAGCTTCAAGAGGTGTAGCTTGTCGAGCTTCCCCTGTAGAATATACGGCTAGGCAAGGTCCGGAGTTCATCGCCTTCCTTGGCAATAAGCTCTTTACTTGCTAGCTGAGATTCTATCTATTCCCTAAACCAACTCATTCCTCAGTAAACCGATGCATTGAATGACCTACTCGCGTACAACTAATAATGTACAACGCCCGATGCAATCAGCTAGAGAACACAGAGAGAGAACCTTATTGTTCAAAGGCTAAATGTTTAATCCCCCGAACCTACTGTCGAACCCGAGGATGATACCTCGGTCCTCCAGCAGATCCAGTCAACTCCTCCTCCTCACAAACTCCTCTCTTCATCCTTCGCTGGACAACAATTCCTTTTCCAGCTCTTAACCTAAACCTTGTATAACTATATACATAAATGATCACGAACCCATGCCGTGACACTCTCCCCCTCTTCCAGAAAAATTTCATGCAATGAAATTTGTGATTAAGTAAGTTAATAAGTAGTGTTTACTAAATTAACATGACTTTTTTGAACCTTTCAACTTGTTCCTTAACCTACGTTTCCTATTCCGAATAACACGTTTATCAGGATTGTTAACATAATACAACCTCCTAGCTTCCTTGTTTAACGGATTTGGACAAAACTGTTTTCGATGAGTTGTCTCTTGACATTGATAACAGTAACTAACATTTACATTAGTACAATCATTACCCGTAATCATAATCGCATCATTCACATTAACCGATTCATCCATACACGAATTTTCCTCATTGCTAATCATAGCATTACAATCGAGATTAGTCGCTACTCCCTCCTCGCAATCAATCATCTCACTATCAGCACTCATGTCAATCCCCTCAACTGTTACATTAAAATCATTAAATGTTTTGACTGAACTTACGGAATATCCTACATCCCAACACTTAACAAATCTATCGATATCTCTGCCGATATAACGTAGCCAAGCTTCACCCGAAGACCAGCGTATTGCTGTTTTATCCGCCACTGACATTGCTGCCAATCTAACTAAAACCGATGTTGCTACGACACGACTTGGCAGATCATCAAATCTTCTTGCCGTATCATAACGCCACCAAAATAGTTTGCGAAATACCTGAAGCTGATTCGAAGACATTGAATCACATTTCAACAATTCTTGCTCTACCGATAAGTGTACGCAAAAAGGGATGGTTACCGCTGAAGTTATCTGACAATTCCTCAAAGTATCAATCAAAACTGTCGTATGACCGAGACTATCCGCCTCACATACGACATTTACACAATAGTCATAACATACTTTCAAATAATAAACATTCTGAGCTGCTGATAATAAGTGATTGCTCGAAAGCGGACGTACGCGATAATCCTCACTCTCATTAGTTAAATCTAACTTGAACTTTGCAAAATGATACACAAAATAATCAAACCTACGAGTTCTGTCCTCACCTAACAACTGCTTGAATAACAACTGAGCATCAATAATAGGATACATATAAATTTCAAATGAATGTTGCATAACTGCATTAATCTTATCCGCATCATAAACAATTTTCAGAATCTCCACATTCTCAAAAATTATACCTTTCAATACATATTTAACATCATTATGTAATTTAAATGCATCGATCATAAACACATGATCACAACAAGACACACAAATTAAACAACTTAATGGCATAAACCCTTCATCGCTAGCATAAACATCAACTGCAATCTCACTCGATGACAAAATAACGTCGTTCATAAATCTAACTTGGTCTTCGTTTGAAACAAAATGATGATCAGGCATTCCGTTTCCATCGAAATCTTGACAATGACGCTTCAACAACCATTCCTCTCTCGGGATGAAATTAGCAGCCTCCGATTGATACGGATGTTCTCCAGGTTGAATAAGTAATGAGTTGCGCAGCCTCATATCCTCTCCAACGTCCTCGTATACCGTCTGTGGTCTGTCCTTCCAACTACAACCGCCCCAAAATTTCCCCATTGAAATTAATTAAGATTCAACGAACCTTAAATTATATACAAAACCAAAATTAATTAATGATAATCCCCAAAAGTATATATACAAATCAAACAATGAATTTCCCCTTAAAATTTACTGCCTCAAGGTTCTTTCTCCGGTTTCACTCAGCTTTTTATAATTAATTGCAACACGTTCTCTCAGCTTCCGCTTAAAATCTACCGGAACTGGTTTAACTACCGGATGTTCTACCTGAGCTTGAACTTTAACCACTCTTGGAATTACTTTATAAGGTTTCATTTGTTGTACATGACAAGAAAACAAACTCTTCTCGTCCCACTTCCCTGTAACTGAATCAACTTGAGCTAACTGATATGTAACTGGAGTTAATGATTTAATTACTCGATATGGACCTTTCCATCGTGGAGCTAATTTTTGCATAATTCCTCGCTCTTTGTCGGATTGCACATGAGTCCTAATCCAAACATATTCTCCTACGCTGTAACTCACATCCCTATGTTTAGCATCGTACAACTCCTTGTTTTTTCTATGTGCATCAGCTATGTTTGCTCTTACAAAATCAACTAAATCCTTCATCATACTAGGAACATTCCTACTCCACTCTTCCACACTTGAACTTTGTCCTGATTCAAAATTCCTATCGAAAGGTAACGCTATTTCCCTTCCTAGATTCAATAAAGCTGGTGTAACCCTGGTAACATCATGAACACAAGTCCTAAGAGCTAAAGCAAACTTTTGCAAATGTTGAGCCCAATCCCTATGACTCTTCGCGAACATTGCTATCATGTACTTTAAATTCCTGTTAACTCTTTCCGCTAAATTTGGTTGTGGGTGATACGTACTTAAAAACTTATGAGTTATTCCCCAATCACTACACATCTTCTTAACTGCTCTGGATTTGAAATTACTAGCGTTGTCACTCAAAATAACTCTCGGTGAACCATACCTGCAGAAAACCTCATCTTCTAATTTCTCAACCACCTTCGTTGCTGTTGCACTAGTCATCGAAAATAGTTCCACCCATCGCGATAACTGACAAACAACAACTAGCAAAAACCTATGTCTTTTTCCTCCTGAACTTGGAGTAAATGGACCCATAAAGTCTATACACAACACTTCAAATAATCCCGTCGGAGCTTTAATTTCTCCTAACAACCCTGCTGGTTTCAACTGATCCGCTTTAAATTCTTGACATTTTTCACAAGACTGAACATAAGTAGCTATGTCACCGTTCATACCTACCCAGAAACACCTATCCTTGATTCTACCTTTTGTCTTCCTGACACCCATATGACCTGACTCTGCAGTGTCATGAAATAAGCTGATAATTTCTTGAATTAATCCCTTAGGAATAACAGGTACTATTTCTCCCCTGCATGCTTTATATTCTATTTCCTGAGTATTTATTATTTGACCATTATTATCACCATTTGTATTATTACCTGACCTAGTAATTACCAATACATAATTTAGTTTACCCGTACCTAAACTATGCATAGATTCAACCTTTGAATCCTGACCATTTTTAATTATTTTGACTTTTGAGCTCGATTCTAATTCTTGAATTAGTTCCTTTTTAATAATGCAGTATATAATCCCTTCGATTAACACAAAATAATTGCTTGCTATTTTTACTGGCACCTTGCCATTACCTATAACCTGTTTAATTTTACCGATACCAACATCCTTTTCCTGCTCCCTAAGCAATCTCACCTTATCCAGACTAGCATACGCTACTGCTACCAAAGGAGTAAACATGATCTCCTTATTATAATCCACTATTCTTTCCGATTCTTCCGGTTCTACCGGATCTCTGCTTAACGAATCTGCCACAACGTTAGATTTACCTGATCTATGTACTACCGTTAGATCATACTCACTTATCTCAATTCGCCAAGCTAACAACTTCCTTGACGGCTTCTTACAACTAAATAACCACTGCAACGCACTATTATCAGTCTCTAATTTAACCTTTTGACCCCAAATGAACTGCCTATGCTTTTCAAGCGACCAGACCACACTTAAACACTCCAATTCACAAGCGTTCAGCTTGCGCTCTGTATCACTCAATTTTCGACTGCTAAAACATATAGGATACTCTTTTCCATCAATAAACTGCAGCATAACTGCTCCTAAACCCACATTACTAGCATCAGTACGGATAATTATCTCCTTACTGTAGTCTAAACCTTTCAGACAAAGCTTACTACACATTTCCTCCTTGACCTGTTCAAATGCTCTCTGTTCAACATCCGTCCATTTCCATAATTTACCTTTCCTAGTTAAATCTGACAATGGCTTAATTATTTCTGCATAACAACCGATGAAACTAGAATACCATCCACTCATGCCCATGAATCTCCTTAGGCATTTATCCTTGTTCTTTGAACTATTTGGCGATGGAAAATCGACTATAGCCCTAACCTTTTCTGGGTCACGAATCAAACCTGTTGGTGTCATATAATGACCTAAGAATTTAAAGTTATCGACAAAAAACTGAGATTTCTCCATATTCAAACTAAATGGAACTGTATTCAACTCCTCTAATATCAACCTCAAATGTTCAAAATGATCCTCAACACTTCTTGAAAACACTACCGTATCATCCATAAAGTTAAACAAAAATTTCCCCGAAAACTTCCTTAATAATGAGCGAATCGCTAAGTCAAAAGTCCTAGGAGCCCCTTTCAAACCAAACGGCATTGACTTCCACTGAAAATGACCTGTTTCTGTAACAAAAGCTGTAAACGGAATACTGTCCTCGTGCATAGCTATCTGCCAAAATCCTGCCTTGAAATCTAGAATTGAATAAATAGCTCCTGTCGGTAATAACCTGAGAATACTATTACAATTAGGCATAACTGTAATGCTATCTACCGTTTTAGAATTTAACTTTGAGTAATCAACACACAGGCGCCAACCATTAGATTTCTTCACTAATACAACTGGACTTGCGTATTCTGAGCTTGACTCTTCGATAAATCCACGCTGTAATAAATCCCTCATCTGTCGATCAATTTCTTGCTGCTTCTCTGGAGGATAAGAATACGGTTTACACACAACTGGAATATTGTCCTTCAAAATAATTTTATGTTTAAATCTCTCTGTAATTTCAATCTCACCATCCGAACGAGCAACTCTAGGATACCGTAATAATAAATTCTCCAATCTTCGTTTCAAATCGTCCCTGCAGTTAATTTTGTCCTTCAAGCTAACGCTTAATGTTGCTGCTACGCACCTTCGCTCAAGAAAATTGTAAACCTTTGCCTCCTTCCCCTTAAACCAATACACATCAGAATCCAAATCAATAACCATACCCACCTTGGAAATAATATCGCAACCTATAAGACACGGCTTTGGTAAATTACAATTAACAACAACAAAATCAAACTTCCCTTCGAAATTACCAAACCTTACCGGAATCCTGATTACACCTTCTGCTTCCATTAACTCACCATTAGCTGTTGTTAAAATATTATCAAACTCACCCAGCGGAATATCTAACCCTTTAATCACTTTTTTGCTAATTAAGGAACGATCACAACCCGTATCTACTATTGCCATAACAGCAAAACTACCACAAATAATTTTAAATAACGGCACGCTAGAACCCACCGAAACTGATAAAACCAAGTAACGTGCACGGGGTCCGTCCGCAAATTCCTTTACTCGTTTCCCGCGCCTTGTGAATCAACCTTTCCTTCACTATGGCCTTGCTCACTAATAACTGCGTACACCGCGCTCCTATGTGGACAATCCCTGGAAATGTGGCTTCCCTCGCATATGTAGCACTTTAGCGGGCTTCTGTTTGAATTTAAGCTTCCCCGACCATTGAAAATTCCATTGGCTCTATGGCCTCTACTATAACTACCTTGTCCTCTATTAGCGAAATTTCCTCTTGACACTTGACTGCTAGAACTATTCGAATTTTGATGACTTTGCTTCCCCTCACTTTGAGATGAATCTTTATTACCTGGATTTGTATGACCACTACTTGAAGCTGAATGATTGTTAGAGTCAAATGAGGTACTATCACTTCTATGATAATTACTTTTATTATAATTGCCCCTCGATGTTCCCTGATTTGAATGATTATAACCCCTGCTACTGCCCCTGTAATTGCCATAACTACCATTGTGGTGACCACCACGTCCTGAATAATTACCTCGATAATTACCATGTTTTCCTCTTGAATCATTAAAAGTAGCTGGTGGAATGCTAGTAGATATACCCCATAATTGCTGCTGTTGCTTTAAACTTTCGATAGCTACCTTTCCAGCAATTATAACTTTTTCTACGTCCCATTCCCTAGGCTCTCCTATTGCGATCTTTATCCTAGGGTCAACACCTTGCAACACTCTTCGTAAATGAGACTCTATACCATCATTTGGATGAACTTCCTTCGAAACTTTCATCATCTCATAGATAAACGTCTCTAAAGGTTCATCACTCCTCTGCACCCTAGTATTTAAATAATGCTCTCGTTCTTGCTTGTCGTACCAAGTATCATACTTTGCCTCGAATCCTACTCTAAACTGTGTCCAGTTAGCATAGGTGTTTTTATGCAAATCCCACCATGCTTTCCTATCACCTTTTAGAACTGTTCCCATCATAGTCACATATCTATCTCTGGAATAACCTTGGCTTTCGAAATAATTTTCAACTTCTGCTAAAAATGTATCCGCCGATACCTTCTTTGGATTGTAGATTGGAATAGGTACATTCGCGTTAATACTAGTTACATAAACTGTTTCACCTGCCTCTCTCACCGGCCTACGAACCTTACTTAACTGTTCATTTAACTGTGCTATTTGCTCCTCAGTTAGACCGATTGACTTCCCATAGTCTTCCTCAATTTGACCTGTACTAGTTGCCATATTTTCAACTACAAAATTACTATCCTCAATTAATGTGACCTGAACCTCAACCGAAGTTTGTTCCGGAGGTAAATTTACCTGCACCTCCACCGAATTATCCTTCAAGTTTTTCTTTTTCTGAATAGCTAAATGCCTTAAATACTCAAGTATAGCCTGTTCTCTAGCCTTTTTAATATTCTCTCGCTCCTCAACTCGTAATTCTCTATCCGACAAAGTTTCAGACCCAGTTTCTGAAACAGCTGAACTATCGTCCATTAAACCAACTAAACCTTTAATCAAACCCTTGAAATTAATTCACCATAATTAATTCACTAACCAGAATTTTTCAAAATCGCTTTGACCTAGCAATCAGAAAAATTCACCGAAGATTTTAGATTCTAAAGTTACGGTCGCCAGTGTAGAATATACGGCTAGGCAAGGTCCGGAGTTCATCGCCTTCCTTGGCAATAAGCTCTTTACTTGCTAGCTGAGATTCTATCTATTCCCTAAACCAACTCATTCCTCAGTAAACCGATGCATTGAATGACCTACTCGCGTACAACTAATAATGTACAACGCCCGATGCAATCAGCTAGAGAACACAGAGAGAGAACCTTATTGTTCAAAGGCTAAATGTTTAATCCCCCGAACCTACTGTCGAACCCGAGGATGATACCTCGGTCCTCCAGCAGATCCAGTCAACTCCTCCTCCTCACAAACTCCTCTCTTCATCCTTCGCTGGACAACAATTCCTTTTCCAGCTCTTAACCTAAACCTTGTATAACTATATACATAAATGATCACGAACCCATGCCGTGACACCCCGCTGCTGGTCAAGTATGCAGTTTGAATGAATGACATCTCACTCCGCTTCTCAGAATGCAACCAACTTTGCAGGAGCGTAAAAGACTAGGATTTTTACATGAACTTAAATTCACTGGAAGGCAGCAGTTGGAGTAAAAGTCAGTTATGTCAACTCTTTCAGAATGTCTCACGTTAGTCTGTTTCACGTTGACTGGGCAAAAGCCTGAGAGTTAAGAATGAAAGCTGTATGAGCATATAGTTTCCAAGAGGTCATGAGATTATGACCGAGTTGTTTGGTAGTCCTACGAATGAATTTTAAAAGGAATAATGATAAGAGGAATACTTTTTGTGGTGGGATCATAACAAGATTTAAACTGGGTAGACAAATGTGTTTCCTCCATACAGCTCAGCAGCTCGCACTGTATTTAATTGAAAACAGTATAATAAACCGAGAAATATCATGACCCTGGTCTTGGTAATTCTGAAACATATTCTGGAGTTAGAAAGCTGTAGCTAATGTGCCTTACTTTTAGGCAGTTTGTTCCTTTCGTAAACATAAATCTCAAGTTAGTTGATGTTATGCAGAAAATTCAGGGTCTCTAGGTTAGCGAAACTGAAGAAAAATTTTCCTTCCTTTGCAAAGCTTTTCTCTTGCGTAGTCTGTGATCTGCCAAAATAAAAAAAGAGTGCATGTTATATTAATGCTAGTAATACATGACTAAAAATATACTCGGTGGGATATCAGTGGAAACCCACAGTTAACACTGCTGTATAAACTATGACCTCATGGCCACGGTTTGAGAACTATACGGACCTCGTGCTCGTTCAATGGATTGAGATGGAGTAGCCGCAAAAACTCCAATTGGGGTAGCTGCTGAGCTACATAATCGATGACGACCTTGTGGGTATCGATGCTTGGATAATCGGGATGGATACAGAGATGAAATAACACTGGAAAACCAGATAATATTTGTAATGTGGTACTCGAAATTGTGCTACAGGCGCTTGCCGACCTTGCTGTTGTATGTTTGCTGGAAATTTGTAACTTACTTCTAAGTCCACACAGCCCTTGGTGATCTCGCGAATTAACTTTACAATAGCTTGGTGTTTGACTCCTGTCATATTTCTGAGAATCCAAAATTGTGAGATGCCAAAGATTTGGCAACTTGGCTAATGACGCTAACAGCTCTTGAGTTTCCTCGTCGCTCTGGACCCCTCCAGTAAAGATTTGTAAATTGGGAAAGCTCTTTGATATAATCCGGTGAATACAGCGAATGCTGCGTCTATCAATCTGAAAATCCCAGTGGGAAGTAGTGATTGCTAACCGTTGTACGCTTCGTAGAACTGGAATCTTTACATCAGAGCCGCTAAGCATGGAAACCTCTATGTGTAGAACGAGAACTCTCAAGTTTCGAAATCTGGGGTGAATCACGGTAGCACAGAGTAGGTCGAGTAAATCCTCTTGTGCATCTTCGGTCTGGTGTAATTCAGCGTGAGATAAAATTCTTGTACCCTTGCACAGGAATCCGAGATTTTCTGGATAAACTCCCGTAGGACGTTTTGCTCAATGCAATATTGGATTATGGCTGGTTGGAAATGGTTTATGCAATCTGCGAATGTGTGTACGCTGGATCGGTTTAAGACTGGCCAGATATCCTGACTGTTCCGACTATTACAAAAAGACAGTAGTTTAACAATAAAATAGGAAAGTAAAATATAATGAGGAAAATTTGCTTACATCTTCAGATTGTTGAGCTTCATCGGTGGCAACTTTGTTAGCTCAACAACAACGGATTGAAAGAGCTGCTCCAGTAGCGTATTTTGGCCATCATGAATTTCAACCTCCAAAGACTAGAACAAGCGTGAGAAAGCATGATCGTGAGACTCATTATATTATATGATCCAGACTGAAGTGGAATAAAACAATTTGAACCTCCATATTTGGACATGCCCGGATGAAGTTCCAGTCAAAAAATGTCACATGCTCAAAATTTTCGGAAAACCAAGAAAAGGAAAAGTGCTTCAAACTTTGATTCTGGATTTCGTTGGTTGCAAGATTGACTTCCGACCAGTAGGATTCAGGGCGTGGATGCGGTGGAACGACTTGTGGGAGTTTGGGATTTTCGGCATCCGAGAAGGTGTGCAGGTCGAGGGTTTGGAGTTGAGGTAGGGAGGAGATGATGCGTTTCATCATTTCGTTGTACTCGAAAACGGTGAAATCGTCCAGGCTCAACGACGTTAGCACATTGGTCCAATGTTTATCCGGAACGAGGAAGGAGTGGAAGAGCTGGATCGAGTCCTCTTCTCGGATCCAATCCCCTATGTGAATGCTCGTGAATGCAATTCTGCTGACGGATTCCACATTGCAACCAGAGTGCATGTTGAAAAACTTTTTGAATTTTTTGTTTGAGAAGAAAAAGTGAACATTTCTCTTGGATATAATGTATGTCATCACTGAATTCCAGAGCTTTGAGACCAGGCGCAACCGCCATAAACCACGTCTTCCTTCGTTGAATTCAACGAAGCCGGCGAGGTAGAGGAGAACCTGTAAGTTAAAGCTGGACTCATAATCGATTCTTGTTAACACGTAAGCGAGGCAAGAATACAAAGTTAGAAAAAACATTATTTGCTGTCAAGTAATTGCCCTGGGTTTTGTCATCGAACCCATGTCCAGTATATGCCGAACCGAGACTAGCTTGGATGAATTGTGATTTACATGATCAAGAAGCCTTAGTTACTTACATCCTCAATGAGCTCTGGAACAGGTGTGGGTTCTGCAGAGTCATCGGGAACCCTGGGTTGTAGCTCCATCCTTCCGGTGTGACGGATTAGCTGAAACAAAGAGATCACCTTATCACGTATTCGTTGTTTCATTCAATTTACGGTTCAATTATTTTTTTCAAAAACTTGAAGGCCGGAATTTATGATGACAGTTTGATCCAAGTTTGAAACTAAAAACTGACCTTCGGCTCAATTACGGCGGGTTGCTGCTTTCGTTTCATCGACTTGCCTCTCTTGTCCATATTCTTGATGCCCGGTTAGATATTCGAGATTTAAGTAGCTTGTATAAAATAGGGCTGGGTTTAATTGTAGCTGGATTTGTCGTGAACTAAAGACGGAATTTGCAGCTTCAAAAATTGGCAACATAAAATACCGGAAAAAAAACTGGGAGAATAAAATAGAACTGTTTTGTCGTATTCCTAAGTCCTACCTGATGCAGTGATTCAATTAAAGTTACGTGTGGTTAGTTAGTAAAATATTCTGAGTTTAGATTCCGGCTAGGAACAACGCAAAAGTATTTAGTTAATGTGGTTCACGAAGGCACGGTACCTAGGGTTAAATAACAGTTTTTCTCCAATTAATTAAATGTATATCACGAACACAGTAGTCTCCTTTGTTCTTAGCAAAAACGCAGATCTGTAACACGTGTCCGTCCAGGGTGGGCATATCCGTGGATTCGTGGATTCTTGGATTCATGAACGCAGCGGCTCCAAGCGGTCAAAGGCATGTACTAAAAAGTGTTGGATTCACGGATTCGTTGCCCAAATCCGAATCTGACTCCGATAGACTGTGACTGAGAGTCTCAGTCAAAGTAATTTACCTATCACAAATATGGTAATACTCATCAACTCATCTAATTCTGTCATCTCTCCTTCCCCGCCCACTTCTAAACCGTTGCAGTAGACAATTTGAGTCAGTCGTTCGTCAAAGCTTGAGCACGGTGACACGTTTATTATAGCTCTTTTGTTTCAGGCTTTAGTTTGTTGTGTGAGTGAATTTTTAATATTTTTATAGAACCAAGTTAATTATTTTAATTGCATTTAAAATGAGCTCGTCGTCAGATAGTAGTGCGGAAGAATATGTGCCTCCACAAAAAATTATTCGGCAGCAGGTAGCTAAGAAACGGTGCAAGGTCATCAGTGATGAAACTCCTAAGAGAAAAACGTTAAAAAAAATCCACGACAATTGTGTTCCTTGAGTGATAAGGTGATTCCTTTGCCAGGAGAGACCGATTCATTTGACATATTATCTTTCGCACAAAAACTGACACCAACCTGTGAAACTGAAAGTGCTGCAGATACACCTAGGGTAGTTAACTGTGTGGAGGTATTGTCGTTATTCAATGTCTGCAGAATAGTGGTAGTGGAGGGAGTGGAGGCTGATAGCTCCTCAGTGATAGTGAGTGAACCGATACCATTTGTTAGTTTGGAGGCCATTGACGTTGAATACAAGGATATAGGAACACGAGTTATTTCCGCCCGTTTGAGCGTACCACAACACTCAGAGAAAAAAATTGTCCAATAGAAAAATATAGGAACACTTATGATATTGGCCACTGAGAAAGACAGTTTACCAAGTATCAGTGATAAAGTAACATGGTTTCATGTACTAGGGTTTCAAATCGAAAATAAGCTTGTGCAGCAACATGCCTCTTACGTGTACCACACCCCTAGGGAAAGCGGAGGAACTTACGAATTGCATTCTATATGCGTAGTTTGTAAGCTATGTTTGAGCGCGGGGAATTACTACGCAAGTAGGATAAGCATACGTACAGTCTCAGCCAGTAACCTCTACCGACATTTTCGAAAAATATCAATAGCGTGTTGAAGATGCAATAGCATGTGTTTCCGTTTCATACGTTATAATAACATGTTCTATCTGGTATCGCAGTATCATCCAGACCTAGACGGGAAAATACCAAATCTGCCTCGTAATGTAACACTTGCACCACGCACGTCTTCCTATGACAGGGAAGTTTCTAATCTTACTAGAAAAGACTGTGTCGAAATAGTAGCTAACAGACGCTAGTCCTGTCGCATATTAGGAGCAGGAAACTCTGCAAAAAAAAGAACATCACTGAAAATACTCAGATCCGATTCAGGACTAGATTCATGAATCTCTGAATCTGGCAAAAAAGTGTCGGAAAACGGGATTCGAATCTATGACTCGATTCATGGATTCGGCTCCATAAGCCGGTGACGAATCTGGCAAGAATCCGACTGCCAGATTCGCTGCCCACCCTGTGTCCGTCTGACTCCACCTCTCTCAGTATACTCAGCGATGAACGTAAGATTTCCCTTATTCGGCAATTCTCCACGACGACGTAGCAATACATGTTGAAACAAAGGAATTCATACAGGAACCATTCACATTGCACCTTATCAGATTGGGAGACGGTAGGCCTATTTTGGTGGCGGAGGCGTCCATTGGTATGCATGAGGAAAGGGGAAGGGAGAGACACAAACTCGTGATTTTAATGCTGACGTTATATGCGAATAGTTCCATAGGATAGGACCATGCCGCGGTCTCTTCTACAAAATTAAATAACTAATATTTAAACTTTTAAACCTACGCGCTGGAAGCAACAGTATTTCACATCATAGAGCAAGAAGTAGCTTAGAATGTTGAATGAATTAATGATGCGAGTTAATTTTTCTGATTGAATGTTGACTGCATATAGATCAGGTCGGATAAAGTTGGAAATAGTGTCGCAGACCGGAGAGCAGAAAGTTTGTGACCCTGAGCTTAGAAATTGTCAAACATATTCTACAGTTAAATACATGTAGTTATTGTGCTACGGGCAGTTTCTTCCTGGTAACCGTTTCTATAAAGAAACTGGAAGCTGTTTGATGCAATACTGAAAATTGAGTTTATTTTAAAACGTTCCGGCTCGGAGGAAAATATTTTATTTAAAGTAGTATTTTTTCGTTATATTCGGAGAGATACTAAGAAAATATGAAGCTAATGACGTTTCCTTAAGAACGCAGAACCCGTTAAATGGCAAGATTCACTGCGATAATTTGAATATATATTAAACGTCTCTAATGTCTGAATTAATGTTGCTTAAAATATCTTGTACTCATGTACAGCAAGTTACTAAATGAATAAAATTAAAATAAGTGAGGATAAAAATGTAGTAAAATTATAAGTTCCATTTGCTGCATGCATGCAAAATTGGAAGGTAGTAGAAATTGAAATGATGACTGTAGAAGGACCTACTCCGTGTTGGCTGGGTAGGACAATCGCGAAGCGGAAAGAAAAATGTGAACCGATATGAATAATCCCACTGCAGTTCATCAAGTTGTTGAGAAATACTTGAAACAAATTTGCCTTCCTTTGACAAGCTTTTCTCTTGCATATTCTCTGATATCCTAAACAAATTAAAAATAGAGGATTGCATCTTATATTGATGCTGGTAACACATGACTGAATAGGTTACGTGTGCTATGACGACAAAGTAAGTGTGAACAGAACTCATGACCTCATAGGCACAGTCAGTCCAAGAACTATACAAACCTCGTTCCGTCGGACTCTCGTTTTGTCAGTTACGGAGGAGTCGAAGCGATCGAATGGGGTTAGCTGCAAAACCTTCAATTTGGGTAATTGCCGAGCTACGTAATCGATGACGACCTTGTAGGTAACGATGCTGCTAAAGGAGACGCCGAAATGAAGATGAGTGAGCACTGGAAAACATGAGTGTATTTGAATGTCAAATGTGGGAATCAAAAATTGAACAAGGAACGTGGCAGTGTCGTGCATGTGCTCTAGAAATTCAACTTACTCGGAAGCCCTCGCAGTCCTTGGTAATCTCCAGAATAATCTTTACAATAGCTTGGCTCTTCTTTCTTACCATAGTAGTGATGATCATTAATTGTGAGATACCAAAGTTTCTGCAAGTTGGCTAATGATGTCAACAGCAGTTGAGTTGCTTTGTCGCTCCTGGCTTCTCCAGTAAAGACTTGTAAATTAGGAAAGCATACCGGTATATAACCGTAAAAAGAGCCAACGCTCTGTCGACCTACCACGCCCGTAACAGTGATAGCTAAACGTTCCACGTTTTCTAGAACTCCAATCTTTACACCGGAGCCGCTAAGTATCGAATCGTATATGGTTAGATGGAGAACTCTCAAGTTTTTGAACCTGGGATGAATCACTGTAGAACAGAGTAGATCGAGTAAATTCTCTTGTGTATGTCTGGCGGGTCCAGGTCCACGTGACAGCGTGAGATAAAATTCTTGTACCCTTGCACAGGAATCCGATATTTTCCGGATAAACTTCCGTAGATCGATAGAATCCTCAAAGGCATATTGGAGTGTGACTGGTTGGAAATGGTTGACGCAATCCGCGAAAGCTTGCATGTTAGATCGTTCACACCGCCAGAATTCCCCGCTGTTCCGAACATTACAAAAATTTGAGGACAGAAGTGCATTAGTTAAGCAATATAATAGTAAGGTAAAATGAAACAACTGATAGGAATGTAGTAAAGCTGAAAACAGACTTTTCTGAATTTGGAACATATTAGCAAAATTTGTTATGTTGCCCCTGGTTACCATTTTGTAAAGGATTTTATAGTTCTATATTTTGAGAAAATATATTTTCTCAAAGTGTACGCCAATCTCTTAGCATTGATTATGATACAGTTTTAAACCGCGCCGCAGCATAGCAATTGTTGTTTTTATGGCAAACTTGTGAAAAATTTTTATGTTTTCCAATTCAGAAAAGTCTAAAATCGTCATAAGGAAATATGTTTGCTTACAGGTTCAGTTCCTTGAGCGTTAGCGGAGGCAACTTTCTTAGCTCGGCGGCTACGCGTTGCAAGAGCTGATCGATTCGTTCGTATCGCATAGGGAACTTAATGTTAAAGGACTAGAAGAGGCAATAGAAATCATGATTGTGAGAATCATATGTTATTAGTATTTGATGCAGAATGAAGCCAAAGCAAAGAAAATTACCTCCAAATTTGGACATGCGCGGATGAAGTTCCAGTCAAAACATTTCATCTGCTCACAATTGTCTAAATGGTTATATGCACTCAAATCCAATGAAAACTGTTTCAAACTTTGATTCTGGATGTTGTTGGTTACAAGATTGGATTCCGACCAGTAGGATTCTGACCAGTGTGACCAGTAGGATTCTGGGCGTGGATGAGGAACACAGGCTGTTGGGAACATGCATATTCCGTCATCCGAGTAACCCGACACATCCGAGGGGGTCGTCAGGGATAGGGTTTGGAGTTGAGGTAGAGAGGGGATGATTTGTTTTATCATTTCATTGTACTCGAAAACGTTGCAATCGAATAGGGTCAAGTTTGTGAGAACATTGGTCCAATGTTTATCCGGTACGAGAAACAAGCGCATGAGCTGCACCACGTCGTCTCCTTTACTCCATCCCTCAATTTTAATGCTATTGAAAGCAATTCTGCTGATGGAATCCTCGTTACAAGCGGAGTGCATGGACATAAATTTTGTGAGTCGTCCTGGACTGAGGCAAAATGTGTTTTTCTTTAGCAGTCGTGTGATTACAGCATTCCAGTGTTTTGAAACTAGGCGCAGGCGGCATAAGCCTTGGAATCCGTCGTTGAATTCGACGAAGGGAGCGAGGTAGATGAGAACCTGGAATCAAAAGAGTTTCATATGGAGTAATAAAGGCCCATTTCCATAGAATCCGGTTTTACACTTTACGTTTGATTTTTGCGGTAACTCCATAGCTACAGGTTTTTAAAAATTATTGCGGTGAAACATTAATGTTCCGAACCGCAGGGTGTTCACATAGCTTGCGAAGAAACGAGTCAATAAAAGTTGAGAAGCAGCGCTTAATTCGTTTTAAAATTCAAACTAATTAATCAACATCTCAGCGAACATTAATTTTAACATCAGCGTCGTGCTAAACTAAAGCTGCTTTTACTCTTGGCAATTCAATTAGCATATTTTGCTTATTTAGAAATTGTTAATTAAACAATTATCCTGAATTAAAGCTGGAAATCGCTGATTTCACTTTCTTCAATGAACCTAAAGATAACTCTACTATTAGTTATTATTATTAATTATTAATTATTATTATTAAAGTAATCAAGCAGTTACAAGTTACAGCTACGGATTCTGGGCTCAAATTCTAACCAACCGCAATAATGAAACGTAAAAAATCAAACAATCTACGGAAGGTTTACCGCAAGCTATGTGAATCTGAAAACAAAGTTGCGGTTGCGTTGTTACTGTAGCAACGGAGGATTTCTCCGCAAAATTGAATTGCGGTGCAGAACCGGATTCTATGGAAATGGGCCTTAATGGAAAAGCGACTGAAGGTGTGTGAAAAATTGGAATAATATTATTTGTATTGAGTTAGCTGCCTGATTTCGATTCCATTTTCTAACGTAATTCAAATATAATTAGTTCCCAAAGTACCCAAGCTTGGGTGACCTATTGTTAAGGAACTCAAATTAACTCATAATACGGGTAACTATCAGGACTAACTTACGTCCTCATAAAGTTCTGGGAAAGGTGTGGGTTCCGTAGCATCATCAGAAATACTTGTACACGTCTCCATCTCGTGGCTGGGGAGCTGAAATAGAGTTAACATTGTATATTGATTATAATTGTTGTATCCAAAAAATTAGAAATTATAACAATTATGGTCATATCGTAGCTTCATATCGTAGCTTCAAAATTAATACCTTCGGCTCCTTAAATGCTGGATTCTGTTTTCCTGTCGTAGACTCGCCCCCCTTGTCCATTTTCCTTCCGAGGTACGTGTCCGAGATTTTAATGTAGTTTGTATTTAGTACCCGAGGCTGGGTTTGCTGAAAGTTGGATTAATGTTGAACCAAAAAAAATGCTGCGGCTTGAAAACTTGGTAAAGTAAAATAATTGGAAAAGAATTTTGGCAGAGAATGGAACTGTTTCTTTCTGTTGTTGTCCAGTTGTGGCTGAAACATTCAAAGCGTGCTACAATTTTTAGAAAATTCGACGTTCCAATACAGGTTCACGATCAGAAACTGCGACTGAAGACTGGCTACGAGGTTGGAAGCAGCTCAAAATAATTGATATTTCAACAGTTATCTGGTCTGGTGTTAAGTTCTTGGTGCAACTTGCTGGCTCTTACTCTTTGCGACTTTGATATATAATATCATACGGAAATGAGCATAGTTTCCTCGAAATCGGTCACAAAAACATCAAGGAATTGCGATATTAGTTACAAAGGACGCTGATGAATGTGCGCTTTGAAATATTCATTTGATATAATTACTGGTAGCTCGTCTCCATTGAAATTCGGTTCTAGCTTCCTCCGCTTTCTCGTGTCCATCTTTTGTCAGTCCAAATTGGTAGCTTATTGTGAGAAATACGTAGGTGGCGCTGTGTTTTGTTCCATGCGGGTTTTATTTATCCCAAAGTCAAACACAGAGCTTAGGTTTTATCAAAAAGGCTGCGAAAAATAATAAACGTTTTAATTAATTTAAGAATCCATTGGTCACGGGCTGTGTAGTATCTAAGGAAGCAGAGGCAGATTTTAGATAATAAAGCTTGCACGAGCAATTGCGGACCCTCAGAAATACGCCGACACTCAGAAATACGCAGCTAACGACGATTTCTTACGAATACATGGCCCGTTGAATGAATGGCACGATCCGCCAGGACAGTTGAAAATATATTAAACAATATCCCTAATATGTGAATTGATGTTACTTTGAATTTCTTGTACTCGTACAGCAAGTTACTGAATGAAATAAATTTAAATTATTGGAGTTACAAGCTCAAGGTAGTAGTAATTTCAATAATGATCTGAAGGATCTACTCCGTGTTTGCTGGGTATGACAGTCGCATAGCGGAAAGCAAAGTGTGAACCGATATGAGTAATCCCACTGAAGTTCATCGTTCATCATATTGTTCAGAAAAACCGGAATTCAGGGTCCAAAAAATTAAGGGTCCAGAGATTCAGGGTCCAGAAATTTGACACTAATTTGCCTTCCTTTGACAAGCTTTTCTCTTGCATATTCTCTGATATCCTAAACAAATTAAAAATAGAGGATTGCATCTTATCTTGATGCTCGTAACACATGACTGAATAGGTTACGTGTGCAATGATGACAAAATCATAGTGAACAGAATTTATGACCTTATAGGCACAGTAGAATACAGAGACTATACAAACCTCGTGCCATGGGAGTCTCGTTGAGGTTAGCTGCAAAACCTTCAATTTGGGTAATTGCTGAGCTACGTAATCGAGGAGGACTTTGCAGCTAAATTTGCTGCTAAAGGCGACACCGAAACGAAGATGAGGGAGCACTGGAAAACATGAGTGTATTTGAATGTCAAATACGTGGAACTAGAAAATTGAATAAGGAACATGACAACGTCGTGCACGTGCTCTAGAAACTCAACTTACTTGGAAGCCCTCCCAGTCCTTGGTAATCTCCAGAATAATTTTTACAATAGCTTGGCTCTTCATACTCACCATACTTCTGATAATCATTAATTGTGAGATCCCAAAGTTTCTGCAACTTGGTTAATGATGCGAACAGCACTTGAGTTGCTTTGTCGCTCCCGGCTTCTCCAGTAAAGATTTGTAAATTGGGAAAGCATACCGGTATAATACGGTAAAAAGAGCCAATGCTCCGTCGATCTATCCCATCTTTCCCGGTCATAGTACGGACTTTAAAGTCTTGTACGCTTTCTAGAATTTGAATCTTTACATCAGAGGAGCTAAACATCGGATACAAAATGCTTAGATGGAGAGAGAACTCTCAAGTTTTGAAATCTGGTATGAATAACTGAGCACAGAGCAGTTGGAGTAAATCGTCTTGTGCATCTTCGTTTTCTGCGGATTTCAGCCTCAGATAAAATTCTTTTACCCTTCCACAGGAACCCGATATTTTCTGGATAAACTCCCGTAGAACGATAGAACGCTCAAAGGTATATCGGAGTGTGACTGGTTGGAAATGGTGGGTTAGACTTTTTCATGGCCGGATCTGGGCCATGGCCCGTGGCCAGCTCGTGGCCCATGGCCCATGGCCCGTGGCCAGCTCGTTTGAAGCTCGTGGCCCGTGGCCAGCTCGTTTGAAGCTCGTGGCCCGTGGCAAGCTCGTTTGAAGCTCGTGGCCCGTGGCCAGCTCGTTTGAAGCTCGTGGCCCGTGGCCAGCTCGTTTGAAGCTCGTGGCCAGCTCGTTTGAAGCTCGTGGCCCGTGGCAAGCTCGTTTGAAGCTCGTGGCCCGTGGCCAGCTCGTTTCAAGTTCGTGGCCCGTTTGATGTCCGTGGCCAACTTGTAAAGTAAAGTAAAGTTAAGTTATATTTAAGTCATGACCTTCAGACTGTACAGTCTGATTTCCAAGGAAAGACTAGCTCAACTATCATACTAATTGATAGTCTTTTCATAGAGAACGGTACTCTATGAAGCTTCCTAGATTAATTTAATGTGCCCTGCCATGCCGTACCAGTTTTCCACCAAAACAGTTAAATTTTTCAACCCAAATTATTCAGGGGAAATCGGAATTAGCTTCCACCGGTTAGGGCACTCAAGGTTCTGAAGGATATGCCTGCACAACCCATCCTGTACACACGGTTGGAATACACAAACGATTTACCCTGTACACGCGCTCCAGCGTTTCTTCTTTAACTTTTGAGCTTCACATGGAAGTTAAAAAATTAACTGAGGCGTTTGCACCGGATTCGGTATTGAAACGGTTGACTGTTCGTTGGATTATATTTAGTATAAAAGCGTTCGCTTCGCTCATCCATAAGGTCTTTCGTCTCGCTTCTCAACTTAACTTATCAAATAATTTTAGCAGTGAAGTAAAGGGTGTTCCTTTTAAGCCGCGCGGCGGCACGGAGTGAAGTTTCCCCAGTTTAACTCTATGGTACACAGCCTCACTCCTCTCTGGAACTCCTCACCGCAGTCCCGCTGCTCCTCACAGCACCGTCCACTGAGCATGAAGCAGCTGCAGAGAGGAGGAATCGGCGGGCTCCTCTTCCAAAAATATCACGCTCCTTAGCCGGTTAGCCTCCGTAAGAGAACCATTGTAGACCGCGGCTAAAAGGGAAGTGTGCGCGCCTTAAAAGGAACTCGCTTTAGCTTCGTATCGCCAGCAGTGGCAACTCCCATTCATAAGTAGACAATGTGAAATGCAGCTGCAGCGGAGATCAGGGAGGAAAGTAAAAAAACAACATGGGGTGGTAAAAGTATAAATGGCTGAGGATTTATGACAGCGTGAAAAACCGCTAACGGTTTGATGGCACTTATTCTGGATAGTGCAGAGGAAGATAGGAAGGCAAAACGAGGGAGGTTGAGCAATCAATGAATGGGTTTTCCCCATTACTACCGTGTATACCGTCGTCATGGAAACGTTTAATGCAAAGGAATCAAAGATTAAATGCTGGAGGGAAAATTCTATGACTACAGAGGAGGCAGCGCCAAGGCTCAAAGCAGGTCCAATTCCAGGATATATTAGTCCCGTGAGCCCTTGCCTACATTAAAAACGCATAGAAGAAATAGTTAGAGAAATTAAACGGGAATATATATATATGCTGAAAACACAATTTAACTAGGGTAATTAATAATTTCCATCTGATTACCTTCGCTACGTTATCCTCGTTTCAAGCATTTTTCAACTGTAGGCAGCGGTATGCTAGCAATGAAGACTTGAAAATTTTCGCATGAATTTTCTCACGTTCGGACTCAAAATCACAAGTTCTTTTGGATGGCAATGCTATTTGGCAAGCTATGGCAACCACATATCTATCGCGAAATCGTGATTCGAAATTGTCTCCATACTGTTTAAGGATAGGCCGATTCGATTTTCGCGCTGTTATGAAGTTAGCTTAAATTTTCATGTTCCAAATCCCTAGGACATGCATGTAGGATTCACCCATGAACCAGCCTGCCAGCTAAGCTAAATGATATTCATTCCCCTGGCGCGGGTACTTTCGATGCTTATATAGTGGAAATCACCCAGACATTTTAGACGGTTTAGCACTCAGATGATTAACCTGGATGAACGACCGCGCTAATCGCCCACAGTTTCATAGTTAATTTTAACGTGGGTGAGCAGTTACTGCGTTACTGGGCGCACTACCAGTTATTCATATTGCTGGGCCGAGCTCCAACAATTAATACAATAGATGAGGGTGGACATGGAAGGTAACTAATGCTCTGCCGTTATCGAATTATTGGCCACAAGTTGTAATCACATCCAATTTCGCAAGTTAAATTGCATACCTTCACATGTAGATGGACTCCATTATAGACCTTATTCCAAGTTCCTTTTCCCATGGACCACGAGCTGGCCACGGGCCACGAGGTTCAAACGAGCTGGCCACGGGCCATGGGCCACGAGCTGGCCACGGGTAATGGGCCACTAGCTGGCCCCGGGCCATGGGCCACGAGCTGGCCACGGGCCATGGGCCATGGGCTGGCCACGGGCCATGGGCCACGAGCTGGCCACGGGCCGTGGCCCGGCCATGGCCCAGATCCGGCCATGAAAAAGTCTAACCCGAAATGGTTGACCCAATCCGCGACGGCTTGTGTGCTATTGAGTGGAATGGAAATGGACTCCCGGAATGGCCCCATGATTCTAAAATAACAAAATTTGTAAGCACAAACAATTTTAAGCATGAAGAGCATAAGTGCTGCAATGTAGTATGAAAGTAAAAATAAACAACTGATAGGAACATAGCAAGGAAAATGTTCTGCTTACAGGTTCAGTTCCTTGAGCTTTAACCGAGGCAACTTTATTAGCTCAGCGGCTACGGGTTGTAAGACCTTATCGTATGCCATATGGAACTTAATGTTCAAGGACTAGAAGAAGCAATAGAAATAATGATTCTGAGAATCATATGTTACTATATAGTGTTTGATGCAGAATGAAGCCAAAGCGAAGAAAATTACCTCCAAATTGGGACATGCGCGGATGAAGTTCCAGTCAAAAAATGTCATCTGCTCACAATTTTCTAAATCGTCATACGCACCCGAATCCAATGGAAAGTGTTTCAAACTTTGATTCTGGATGTGGTTGGTTTCAAGATTGGAACCCGACCAGTAGGATTCTGGGCGTGGATGAGGAGGAAAGGCTTGTACGAGGTTGGGAATTTCGTCATCCGAGTCGGATGACGAAAGATGATCCGACTCGGATGACGAAAGATGATTCGATCCGACCCGGATGACGAAAGATGATCCGACTCGGATGACGAAAGATTGTCCGAGGCGGTCGTTAGGGATAGTGTTTGGAGTTGGAGTAGGGATGAGGGGATGATTTGTTCCATCATTTTATTGTACTCGAAAACGTTGCAATCGAATAGGGTCAACTGTGTGAGAACATTAGTCCAATATTTATCCGGTACGTAAAACAAGCGCATGAGCTGCACCGCGTCGTATCCTTGACTCCTTCCCCTAATGTAAAGCACCTTGAAAGCAATTCTGCTGATAGAATCCTCATTATGAGCGGATTGCATGGCCATAAACTTTGCGAGTCGTCCTGGACTGAGGCAAAATGTGTTTTTATTTAGCAGTCGTGTGATTACTGCATTCCAGTGCTTTGAAACTAGGCGTAGACGGTATAAGCCTCGGAGTCCGTCGTTGAATTCGATGAAGGGAGCGAGGTAGATGAGAAACTGGAATCAAAAGAGTTATAGTCAGGAGTAAGAATAGGAAAGCGACGCACAGAGTATAAAAAATTGGAAATATATTGCTTGTTTTGAGTTAGCTGCCTGATTACGTTCAAATATATGTTCCCAAAGTACCCAAGCTTCGGTGACCTATTGTTAAGGAACTCAAATTAACTCATACTACGGGGAACTATCAGAACTAACTTACATCCTCATTAAGTTGTGGGAAAGGTGTGGGTTCCGTAGCATCATCAGAAATACTTGTGCACGTCTCCATCTCGTGGCTGGGGAGCTGAAATAGAGTTAACATTGTATATTGATTATAATTGTTGTATCCAAAAAATTAGAAATTATAACAATTATGGTCATATCGTAGCTTCATATCGTAGCTTCAAAATTAATACCTTCGGCTCCTTAACTGCTGGATTCTGTTTTCCTGTCGTAGACTCGCCCCCCTTGTCCATTTTCCTTCCGAGGTACGTGTCCGAGATTTTAATGTAGTTTGTATTTAATACCCGAGGCTGGGTTTGCTGAAAGTTGGATTAATGTTGAACCAAAAAAAATGCTGCGGCTTGAAAACTTGGTAAAGTAAAATAATTGGAAAAGAATTTTGGCAGAGAATGGAACTGTTTCTTTCTGTTGTTGTCCAGTTGTGGCTGAAACATTCAAAGCGTGCTACAATTTTTAGAAAATTCGACGTTCCAATACAGGTTCACGAGCAGAAACTGCGACGGAAGCCTGATTGCGCGGTTGGAAGACCTCAAAAGTTAATATAAATGTTTCAAAATTTATCTGGTCTGGTGTAAAGTTCTTGGTGCAAGTTCCTTGCTCTTACTCATTTGGAGTTTTATGTATCATGTAATCATACATACGGAAATGAGCATAGTTTCCTCGATATCGAGCAGAAACATATGAAGGAACTGAGAAAAAAATATCAAGTAATTGCGACATTAGTTAACTTGAGTCTACAGTGCAGTGCGGAAATGAGCATAGTTTCCTCGAAATCGAGCACAAAAATATCAAGGAGTTGCGAATTTAGTTGAAAAACAGGAAGAGGGCGGTTAACTGGAGTCTGCAGTGGAAGGAATCATGAAAGGATTCTCCTATGTTGTTCGTCTAAAAAGTCAGATTCTTTTTATGGCTATGAATACGAACTCTGGAAACCATGTGTAACCAAATTGTAATTATTGAAGGAGCTGTCATGAATGCTCAAATCAATAAAATCATTATATATATTTTTATGGCTATGCTTTGCAATCTTTTGTCCTGGTATTCGGGCTTCAAACGTTTTAGCTTATCCCTGTTCCCAGCTGCTGACAAGTATACAGTTTAAATGCATGACTTATTGAATGCTTAGAATTTGAGCTACTTGTGGAGGAACGTATTGGAAGAGAAAGGAACTATTTCTGTTTTTGTCCAGCTGTGGCTGAAATATTCGGTGCGTGCTACAATTTTTAGAAACTTGGACGTTTCAATACAGAGTCACGAGCAGAAACTGCGATTGAAGACTGACTGCGAGGTTGGAAGGAGCTCGAAAGTTAATGTTATTAAAAATGAAATTTCAACAGTTATCTGGTCTGGTGTGAAGTTCTTGGTGCAACTTGCTGGCTCTTACTCTTTGCGAGTTGGATGTATAATATCATGCGGAAATAAGCATAGTTTCCTCGAAATCGGTCACAAAAATATCAAGGAAATGCGATGTTAGTTACACAGGAGGCTGATGAATGTGCGCTTTGAAATATTCATTTGATATAATTACCGTTAGCTCCCTTGAAATTTGGTTCTAATTTCCTCCGCTTTCTCCTCCTGTCCTTTGTGGGTCCCAATTGGAAGCTTATACGGGAGAAACTATGGTGGCGCTAGGTTTTGCTCCATGCGGGTTTGATTTATCCCAAAGTCAAACACAGAGCGTTAGATTTTTCAAAATGGTTGCTATTGCTACACAGATAAATTAAGTTTTAATTTAAAAAAATCTTTTGTGTTACGTGTGGTCAAGTATCGAAAAGGAAGCACAGGCGGGTTTAAGAAAATGTAATGAAGCTTGCAAGGGCAATTGCGGAAAAAAAGGAGGGAGATTATTTCACCAAGAATATAAAGTAACGACTGGAAGGTTTGTACTTGACTAGAAACTCAGCAGCATGAGAGAAGAAAGGAATGGGAAATTAATTACATCCAATGGATTATCTGTGAGGTTAGCTAACAGTGCTTCTACTTCTCATAGGCATGAGTAAGAAGGAGGTTGGAAGCATAGGGATAATTTGTCATTTAGGAGTTTCGCCGGAGTTACTAATTATTTAAACCAGCAGCTGGAAAATGCGAGAGATGGAGAAGCCGATAGCAGAAATGATATTGAAACCCTGGTATTATTAAATAATTTGGCTTCTCTAGCTCCCCAGCTCTTAAGTCCGAATAAGAGTAAGATGAATGAGGCTGTAAAAGCATATTGACCGTTTGTCATCTAAAATGTTTTAGTAATGATGAAGCTGTGGACGAGTTTGGTTTTCTTGCTAGTCTTAGTAGTAATGAGAATTGCACAAGGCTAATTAATTGCGGATGGATTTGCGGCTTATACTATGGTGAATAATGTTTAATTTTTTCGTGTCATAGCGAGTAGCTAAATACAAATGAAGTTTATGAAAAATTGCTGGTAAGTTGAAAAATGAAGTAAAATGTTTGACTTTGATAGATTTCGAATTTCGAACTGATGCGGATAGAAGAGTTGAATCCGTTCGTGCTGGGTTGCCGAAAAAGTGGACATTATTTAGTTACAATGTAAAAATCTTTGTCAAGATCAGTACCAACGAATACCCGGGGACGAGAAAAACTTGATAGCGATTTGCTTATCCTTGGCTACTTTGTTGGCATATTCTTGGAGCTGTGAACATCAAAAATGAGAAATGGTAAATCACAGGGCTGACATGTCAGATGTCTTGTCTATCACTCGAGCAAATTGAAAAGATGAATCGAATCAGGAATGTTAACGACTCTGAGTCATTGAGTGCGACCATCCACGCCTCCAAGCGGAATAAAGCCCGAACTCAGTCTCGTATTTCCGAGTCGAATATCGACGCCGAAGCGGAATCGCAAATTAAATATGAAAAAAGAAGTAATGACTCCGAGTAAATCGACTCGGAGTCATGAGGTAACTCACGTCAACTAAGTCTATTGAGTAAAGAAATCAATTTCTGCTCGAATCTGAGTCATTAACTGAATCGAATAATGACGAGATTTTAGCCCTGTGCAAAAGCCCTAAAAATTCAGAATGAAAGCTATAATGAGCATATAGGTATGGAGTAATCACTATCTAGGTGCACTTTATTGTATCTCTCTCTCGCGCTCACTTCCTGCATAAGGTATACTAATTACAGGTATTCCCAACTGGGGTTGGGAGAGGTGAGCTGGAGCTCTGGCTGCTGGAGGTTTACATTCCAGACTGGCTGGAGAGTTAGGAAGAGCTCTTGGCTATATTCCCTTGAGGGCTCCCTTGTTGTTCCCTACTCCTGTGCCTTCCCACATAGTTTAATAGCAAAACCCGCTGCGATAGCTGACAATATATTGAGCAATGTTACATGTTACCTAAAAAGATTCAGATGGACTATGCGTGTGGTCATCATGTTCAGTTTGAGTAGTTAGCAGCGTGAGAATATCGCTGGGATTCCCTACCGCTACAAGGCAGGGTCATGATTTAAATTTCTTGTGCTCGTAGGGCACGTTACTCAGTGAATACAATTAATTAAAGTTACTGACGAAAGTATGTTAAAATTAAAGTTAAATGATTAGCTTTGTTAGGGGCGCAGAATAAATGCAATTAGGCAGGAATGTGAAGATGATATAAAGAAGGAGCCAGTCCATATTGGCTGGGTAGTAGGAAAATGGAAAAAGGAAGGATTAATGAGTTGGTGGATTCTAAATACAAGAGGTCACATATGGATGGTCCCAGTCGCAAAAGCAGACAATGATTTTTCTTCCTTTCTCTAGTTTTTCTCGAGCATATTCTCTGACCTGGAAAAATAAAAAAACCAATGCTAGTGAATACACGACTAATCGTCTTTGGTCAGCTATCACCCCAAAAACGGGATGGCCACAATTGTGGTGATCTAATTGCCAAAGTGCAAGAATTAGTCGAACCTCGTGAAGTGAATCGATTACGGGTAGATGCAAAGACTTCAATTCGGGAAGTTCCTGCGCTACCTGATCCATGACGGCCTTGTAGGTGCAGACGCTTAATAAGCTGTAAGTAGTATTCAGGTAGAGATGCGACAGCACTGAAAAAGCGTGAAATTATGTATTTAAACGTGAGTGTGCGATTCGGAAATTGAACGAGGAACGTGTACCACTGTTTTGTGGACTGGTGGAAACATTTGACTTACTTTTAAGTCCACGCAGTCCTTGGTAATATCGAGAATAATCTTTAAAATAGTTTGGTGGTTCGTCGTTGCCGTACGGTTGATAATCCATAATCCGGAGCGTGGAAAGTTTGGATAACTTGGCCAAGGACAGGAAAAGTTCTTTAGCTTCCGCGTAGCTCTCGACCTCTCCAGTAAAGATTTTTAAATTAGGAAAGGACTCTGGTATCATTCGGTGGAGAGAGCGAATACTGGATGTGATGTTTCTTAAATCTAACTGTAGAAATCTATGGATGGTGTGCTAGAGATGGTAGACTCAGCCTTGTGAGAGGGTTTTTTTGTATTAGCTGAACTGGAGCTGTTTATTCCTCTAAATCCTAACTCCAATTAAACTTCAATTGAAGGCGTGCTCGCCTACATACTAGGCTCGCACAGAGCTAAATCTACAATGTTGCTCCTCCGAGCCGCTTCAATCCCAAGCGCTCCTTTCCCTCTTCTACCCAAGGGTAGCTACACGCTACATGGATCGAGCAAAACGAAGCGAAGCGAGCATAGTAATTTGAAAATCCTCCACGGTGGACAGAATAGAAATTTCTCCATCACGGCCGCTGAGCAACGGAACGGCGATATGTAGGACGAGAACTCTCAAGTTTTGAAATCGGGGGTGAATCACGGTGGAACGAGTAGGTTCAGTAAGTTGTCTGGGATTCACTCGGCCTGTCGTTCTCCGTAATATAGCCTCAGGTGAAATTTTCTACCTTAGCACACGAATCGGAAATCTTTTGGATGAACTCCTGTAGCACGGTGTGTTCGATGTCATATCGGAGGATAGTTAGACCGAAATGGCTGACGCAATCGACGAAGGATTGTAATTTCAAGCGATTAACGTACTGGAATTAACCTCTGTTCAGAATATTAAAAAGTATGATCAATAATACAAGAATATGTATGCAACGAAGGGAGGAATATATATATATGAAGTGAAACTTTACTTTCACCAAAAATTAAGCGTATGTTGTAATAGAAGAGAGCTTGCTTACATTTTCAAGAGCTTCAGCTTCAGTGGATACGTTATCAGCTGGGAGACGATGGATTGAAAAAGCTGCTGAGGTGGTGGTCTACGAGATGGAGGAAACTTAATCTCCAAGGACTGGAAGGAGCGTGAGAAAAAATCATCGTGAGAATGAGAGTCATTGTGTGTGAACGTCACATGCAAAAAATGGAAAATTACCTCGAAATTCGGACAGGCTCGGGTGAAGTTCCAATCGAATATTTGCATGTGTCGAATGTGCTTTTCACAGTCACAGGAAGCCAAGGTCAAATGCTTGAGACTTTGATTTTGGATCTTGTTGCTTTATAGGTTGGAGTCGGACCAGTAATATTCCTGGGTTGATTGAGTCGCAAGGTCGATGGGAAGGCTGGGATTGTGGGGATTTTCGGCGGAAATTTTGAGATTAAGAAAACTGAGGTGTGGAAGAGAAGGGATGATCTTCTCCATCAACTCGTTGTATTCGGAAAAGTTGAAACCATAAAGACTCAAGTAAGTCAGCGAGGCTGTCCATGGTTGGTCCGGGAGGAAAAAGGAGCGCATGAGCTGCATCGTGTCTTTTCGATAGTCGTTGATGACAGCGTGTTTAAAAGCTAGTCTGCTGACTCCCTCTTCCGACGCGGTTTGCATAAAGTTGACGAAGTGTCTGAGATTTCGTTTTTGTATGTCCAGTTTACAAATTTGCTTGGACAGGAGATCCGTTGCGACGAAGTTCCAGAGTTTGGAAACTGTGCGGAAGCGAAGCAAGCCTTCGATTCCTTCGTTGAGTTTAATGAACTGGGCCAGATGGCGCAGAACCTGGAAGGAGTAGAGAATATTTTTGCATGACGACAAAGTACACATAAGCATAGATCGATTAAAATTAGTTAAGAAGCGGCAAAATCTTACATCCTCATTTAGTTCCGGGGCAGGTGTTGGAAGCGATGCTGCGGTTTCATCCGAAATTAGCGTTGACGCATCTGCCGTTTCGTTTTGGATGATAAGCTGAAATGAAGAGAAAGATTTAACGTGATTACTACATTATCATGGTAAGTTCAGTCGTGTGGAGAAAAAATTGCTGATTTATTTACTGAAATTAATAATTTAATTGAAATTAATAATTTAATTGAAATTAAAAACTACCTTTTCCTTTTTCAAACCGAGATGATTCTGTCCGACCATTTTTCGCTTCCGCGACATTTCGCCAGTCGGACCTCGGTCAGGATCTTTTGAAGGGTCATGAATATCACTTTGTGAGTCAAATTGGCGCGCGTCTTCTTCGTCTTGGCTTCGTTGCTGAAATTACGGATTTTTTAAAATAAATTAATAGTGGTACGTGACTCTTTACGGCAAATTTATCTCTCAAGATCAGACCTAGAAGGATGGTTACAGCCGTTTTTTAATGCCCGTTTAGAATAAATAAGTACCGTTAACTTGTCTGCATGGCAATTTGGCTCCACCTGCCTCCCGTTACTCCCATTGCCCATTTCTCTTCAGTTCTGATTTAAGCTTGTTCAGAAAAAGATGGCGCTATCACAGCAGTAAGAACAGAAGTAAAGATTTAATTTCAGGCCTTGCGTTACAACTAGTGAACTATCTAAGGAAGCTGAGACCATTTAATAAGAGTTGAGATTTATCGGACCCGGAAGCCGGACGTTTGTCAAGTTGACCGTTCAGGTTCCACCAAAGTGTAATCTTACCGGTAGTTATTGTGATGAAAGTCGATGAACTTGACGTGGATTTTCTTGCTTTTACAAGATTTTCTCTTGTATATTCTCTGATCTGGAAAAATAAAAGTAGGACACTTTTAATGCATAAATAAATATTATGCATGCGAAATCGGTAAAATCTCATCCTGAACAAAAATGTATAATGAAATAACCTCGTGTAGAGGGTGGATGAGAGGGAGATGGACAAACTTCAATTTAGGTAACTCCTGAGCTATCAAATCGATTATGTCCTTGTAGGTATTGATGCTATTATAAATGGCGTTTGGGTAAATGTCAAGATGATTGAGCACTGCAAAAAAGAAAAAGTGCTTGTTGGTTATCCAAAATTGAAATAGGAACAGCAAATTTTGTACATGTGATGGAAATATTTTACTGACTTTTAAGTCCACTTAGTCCTTGGTAATCTTGGGAATAATATTTAAAATAGCTTGGGATTTGGTCCCCGTCATATTCCTTGTAATCCAGAATACTGAGCTTCCAAAGTTTTTCTAACTGCGCCAATATCATGAGCAGCTCTATAGTTTCCTCATCGCTGTCGACCTCTCCGTAAAACGTTTGTAGATTGGGAAAGGACTGCGGTATAATACGGTGGATTGAACGAATGCTGGATCTGGGGATGGGCACCTTGAACCCCTGCGTACCGTAAGTACTAATTTGCAGCTCTTGGACGGTTGGCAGAACTGGAATCTGTCCGTTACGACCGCTTCACATCGGAACGCCGATGTGTAGGACGAGATCTCTCAAGTTTTGAAATCGGGGATGGATAATGGTGGAACAGAGTAGGTCAAGTAAGTTCTCTTGAGTGATTCCGGGGCTGAAACTGGCAGATTTCAAGGACATTGAAAATTTTTCTACTCTCGCACAGGAATCGGAAATCTTGTGGATGAACTCCTCGAGATCAGTGTCGTAGATTTTATATCGGAGGATAGTTAGACGGAAATGGTTGACGCAATTGACGAAGAGTTGTATTGTGAGGCCATACATCGAGTCCAAATAAGCTCTGTTCCGAAAATTGCAAAAAGTTCAAGGATTATGCACGAAATATGATTTAAAAGGAATGGATTCTTGTACGGCAGTAAAGTGAAACAACAGATTGAAATGTTGTGATATGGCGAAGGACAAAAGCTTGCTTACATCTCCAGCTTCTTTAGCTTCAGCGGCAGCTTCATTAGCTCAGCGAGTATGGATTGATCGAGCTCCGACGAATGTTCGCTGGAGTCCAGAGGAAAATCAAGTTTTAAGGACTGGAAAAAGAAGATTCGTGGTGAATATAATGCATTGTGTGATTAAGACGGAAGCTGGATGAGAAATTGAAAAGTTACCTGCAAATTTGGACAGGCGCGGGTGAAGTTCCAATCGAATGTTTGCATCCTTTTGAGATTCTTTTCAGAAAATGCGAACGTCAACTGAAAATTTTGCAGGCTTTCATTACGGATGTGTTTGGTGGACAGATTGGAGTGGGACCAGTAATATTTCCGAGTGGGATCCAAGGGAATGTCTTTGGGGAGACTTAGACGAGGGGGATTCGAAGGAATCTCGAAGTGGAGAAAAGTGAGGTGAGGGAACGAGGGGATGATTTTCTTTATCTATTCGTTGCATTCCAAAAAGTTGCAACCAATGAGTCGTAAGGAAGTGAGTGAGGCTACCCATGGCTGATCAAGTTGGAGAACTGAGAGAATGTGTTTAAGCGCTTCTTTTACGTCGGGATCGATGACAAGATGCTTAAAAGCTAGTCTACTGATTCCATCTTCCGACGCGGATTGCACAAAGTCGAGAAATTCTGTGAGATTTCGTTTGTGTATGCCCAGTTGACAGTTTTGCTTGGCCAGAAGTTCCGTTGCGACGGAGTTCCAGAGTTTGGAGACTGTTCGAAAGGAAAGCAAGCCTCGGATACCTTCGTTGAATGCAACGAATTGGACGATATCTGGAAAGAAGAGGAGAATGTGAAAGAGTAGCCATTTGTTGCGTGATTAGAATGGACCAATTAAATTAAAATCTTACATCCTCAATCAGTTCCGGGACAGGCGTTTCGTCTTGACTGGAAAACTGAAAAATAGAATTTGGAAAAGGAAATCAATCCTCGTGATATTTGCCCATAAAAATAAGTGGTTGAATTATACGCTCATTTAATAATTTAATTATAAATTAAAATTCACCTCCTGCTTTTTTAAGTCGGCATTGTTCTCTTCTAGTTTTTTAAGCTTCCTTGTACTTCCACCAGTCTGTTTCAGGGCTTGTCCTGCTGTGGTGAAGCCGGCTTGATACGGTTCTACTTTTTTTCGTTTCCTTGTCATTCTGCCCGTCTGTTTTAGGTCCTGTCCTGGTGTTGGTCCATCGTCAGCGGAAATAAATTCAGGCGCCTCTAGTTCTTGGCTTCCGTGCTGGAATAACCGGATGTTTGACATTAAATCCAAATAAACGCTCGACTTCTACAATTAGATTTGGTTTATCTGAAGATACGACGCTGATGAATGCGCGCTTTGAAATATTCATTTGATGTAGTTACCGTTAGCTCGTCTCCAGTGGAATTAGGCTCTAATTTTCTCCGCTTTCTCCTGTCCATCGTGGGTCCAAATAGGTAGCTTATTGGGGAGAAATAGGTGGCGCTGGTTTTTGTACAAAGTCAAGTCAAACACAGAGCTTAAGATTTTTCAAAAAGGTTGCTGAAAAGATAAATTAAGTTTTAATTTTGATTTAATTTATGAAGTCCTTGCGTCACCGGTTGTGAAGTATCTAAGGAAGCAGAGACGGGTTTTAGAAAATGTAATGAAGCTTACAAGAGTAATTGCGGAAAAACATTTGGGAGAAGATTTCAACAAGAATGCAAACTAACGATTGGATTGGCTTGTGCTTGAGCAGAAACACAGCTGCATGAGAGAAAAAAGGAATGGGGAAATTATAGTTCCAACCAAAGGATTATCAACTGCGATGGGTGAAGATAGGTCATAATACTTCTACTTCTCAGAATTGTAGCTACTGTTCCAGAGAAACGTACTGGAACATTCAGGAGGAGGAAGTGGAAGACGGAATTAAGATGTTAATTACCATTGCTGAGAAGGGAAATGAAATGCCCTGCAATGAAACTCTCAACTTCTCTCAGAGAAGCTTACCGTAGCGTTAAGGTGAAAAAGCCTGGGGGCAGAAGAATGCGATGGGAAGCTTCATAATTTGTCATCCTGGAGTTCCGCCGGAGTTACTATTTCAGACTACAGCATTTGAAAAATGTGTGTGTAAAAATACAGAGTGGCAATTTATGAGGAGCAACTGTGACTAAACTTGCTTTGGTTGCTATGTTGGAGGAGCTGGAGGAGGTGAAAGCAGAAATGATACTTGAGATTGAAGCTCCTGTATTATTAAATAATTGACTTTGCCCCAACTTCCCAGCTCCTAAATCCGAGTTTAGAATGATTAGAGGCTGTAAAAGCATGTTTGCTGCTTGTCATCGAAACTGTTTTAGTATGATGAAGCTTTGGCTGAGTTTGGTTTTCTTGTAGTCCTAGCAAGAATGTTAATGGCACAAGATTACTTAATTGAGAATGGAAACACTGTATATGCTATCCTGATTAATGTTTAATTTTTTCGTGTTAGAGCGAGTACTGAATACAAATTTAGATTATGAAAAATTGTTGAGAAATTGAGAATAAAGTAAAATGGTTAGCTTTCATAGTTGGAAACAGGCTCGTATTCAAACTGATGCGGAGAGATCGTAAAAAGCGGACGTAAGTCAGGTACAATGTAGAAACGTTTATCATGAACGGGTGCCAATGAGTCCCGGCGGACGACAAAAACTTGATAGCGATTTGTTTATCCTTGGCTACTTTGTTGGCATATTCTTGGAGCTGTGAACATCAAAACTGAGAAATAACATGGCTGACATGTCCGTTGTCTTGTCTATCACTCAAGCAAATTGAAGAAGAGAATCGAATAATGGCGAGAATTTACCTTGGGCCCTGGCTGGATTCCGGGTAAACGGAGTACTTTAAGTTTCGGTAGCTCCTCCTCAGCTATTAAATTGATGGTGCCATTGCAGATAATCCATATTTAAGGATCCTCTGCAAAGTATGCATCCAGGCGAAGATGAGTGAGCACTGGGAAAAAAAGATTGAACCCCGCGTGTTTTAAAATCCTTGATGCAAGATAATAAAGCAGTAGGTAAGCGATGGAGCTGTGTAACGCTATTAAGTTGTTACGTTGAAGATGGTGCATGCCTCCGAGAACTTGGACGCAACATCGAGTTTGGAAGCTTTGATAGCGGAAAAAAATAATTTCGAGTTTTCACAATTTTTTCAACTGTGCAAGGTGGATTAATAGGTCTTGAATTTCATGGAAGGTTGCAACGTGTCCATGAAATATTTGTTTTGGAAAGCAGTTTGGTATAATATTACGCTAGAGGGTTGGAATTGGGAAAACGGAGGAAGCTGATAAATTTTTTAACATATTTACGGTTTCCAGAACTGGCATGGTTGAACCTTCATTCAGGTAGTTGAGGATACTCGAAGGCCACTCAATCCGAAGATGTAGAACTCTCAAGTTTCTAAAACTACTAGGATGCAGGACTGTGGAGAAGAGTCGATGGAGTAGCCAATGATGCTCCTCGGAATTGCCACTGTCTTCGTGCCGTAAAACCTCATCAAATCATTACTACGCAATAAAATCAAACCTGTAATCAAGCTAAAATTATCTCTATTTAATGCATCTGTACCTTTTCCTCTAGCAGTTGTCCCCTTCTCAAATATCATCTCGCGCTAACATGGACACTAAAATCACCCATTTCTAAAAATTAAAGCGCAGCAATAACATTGGAACTTTATGTATTCTTACGAGGTTGAAGCCCAGAAAAGCGAATAAACTTATATTAAAATTTCGGTTGGATTATCACCATGCATTGAAATCATCAGAAAAAAACAACTTCGGTAATGACTATAATATGGTTTAAATACACGGAAACTTGTGAACATTTATTCACAAAAACAATTCCAATGATCTATAAATGTGTCTATCGCTACGTTGAAGATTTTTTAAAGTTGCAAACTTCCACCGCCACGAATTACGCCACGAATTACGTCTAAAGTGGAGTGTGTTATGTAATATGGGTATTGTGCCATGCACAGACGGATACGGCAGAACATAAAGTCGAGATGCTTTTTATTGTAGAAGAAAGCCCATTTATCTGCTCGGACTTGCTGACTCCACTCATATTCCTACCCTTGGCTATCAATTTGTCAGAGAGTTGAAAGCAATTATAAACAAAGTAGGATCAAAAAACAAAAAATAAGCCGTTATATATTTCCGTGATATTCTCTACACCTCATAACAAATACTAAAATATTTTTACTGCAAATCAATTGCAATTTCTGTATTAAATTATACATAACACTGTTTCTTGCGTTCAAAATGATTCTACTTAAATGGATCAGGATCAGTCTGAATTTACGGATTCCGTACCCAGCCTGCCTGAGGCATATAGATTGCAAAATAATTATGCTTCCCTCCAAATAGCACAACTGTTAGTAATAATACTGGAAATATAAATAAACCACCAAAAATGCTTACATTAATTTTATTCGAACCTAAGTATCTTAATTTGACGTAACCAGCCATAGTTAGATCTATGACAAAGACAAATGCACTCAAATGGTCTTGACATTTCCAACTATTAATATGCAAAACTTTGTTACGCTCGTACTTGCCGAATAGATTTTTGCTTTAAAGTCACGGTGGAATTCTCTTAGAGCAAGTGAAGGTTTTAATTCGCACTTTGCTTCATTTTTACAAAGAGTTATTATCATACTTTTACTAAATAAATGTCCTGCAACACAATCCTGCTCCTATGAGTTTTATATGGACATTGGTTTCTGGAAACCAGAATGAAAACGAGTATAGCTACCACATATTCAACTTCTCTAGCCATCCAGCAGCGAACATTGAATTCGATTTTCACTTTCAACCGCGTAGAGCCGATTGATTGACTGCCTATTAACTAAGTATCTACGATGCAAAGCTGAAATAGCTGAGGCTTTGTGAGCACTGAAGGAAATTTTGCTCAGGATCTGTTTTAATCAGTGCAGCAGGAACATACACGTACTTTCCCCTCCTATGAAATGGGCTTTATGTGTTCAAGGGTATCGCATGCGTTTCCAGGTACATGTGGTGTAAGTGGGGAGATATTTCTTGTGCGCTGATCTCAGATTTCTTGGTTTAGATGCTGTGGAAATCTTCATTACAAGCGGATTCTGAAAATTGTTTTAAAATCGTATCTGCAGCTCACGACGCACAATATTCTGGGCTGCAAGGAAAGGTAGCGCTTATGGTTACAGAGGAAACCATGATTAAAGTTTGTCAAGCGAACAATTTTGACGTTAGACTCCCCTTTAGCTCTCACAAGGAGACAAAGTGTTGCCCAGTGTACGTGTCGTATGCTCTCAGTGGCATACACCTATTGTTTCCTTTCGACACATTTGTATGATAAACATAAACTGTTAATGAAATTCCCTTCCGTTTCCAAAGCCTCCCGCATCGCACACGCAGTGCGCTTAAAAACAAAGGCGTTTCTAACACTGCATAACTAGGTTATTTCAAAATAACAAAGAGAGCATGAACAAAAATTCCGCCAAAATTATATCTCATTCCCAAACTTCCGTACACCTTCCAAAGCATGACCTTTATGATAACCTTAGTAAATGTCAATAATAATGACGACATAGAGGTGGTTCATCATTTAAAGAATATCCCATGTACGATATTTGGCATCAAACTTGGAAACCAATGAAATGTAAAGAGTAACAAATGTGAATGATATGTAACATCGTATTATTTTTTACAACAGCTGAAAGGCAAGATTATTATTTAGACTGCATTAAGCGGGATACGATCTGAAACTTTTAGGAATGTACAGCGTGAGTATCATACACTGGAATTAACTCATAAAGTGGAGTGTGTTATGTAATATGGGTATTGTGCCATGCACAGACGGATACGGCAGAACATAAAGTCGAGATGCTTTTTAGTGTAGAAGAAAGCCCATTTATCTGCTCGGACTTGCTGACTCCACTCATATTCCTACCCTTGGCTATCAATTTGTCAGAGAGTTGAAAGCAATTATAAACAAAGTAGGATCAAAAAACAAAAAATAAGCCGTTATATATTTCCGTGATATTCTCTACACCTCATAACAAATACTAAAATATTTTTACTGCAAATCAATTGCAATTTCTGTATTAAATTATACATAACACTGTTTCTTGCGTTCAAAATGATTCTACTTAAATGGATCAGGATCAGTCTGAATTTACGGATTCCGTACCCAGCCTGCCTGAGGCATATAGATTGCAAAATAATTATGCTTCCCTCCAAATAGCACAACTGTTAGTAATAATACTGGAAATATAAATAAACCACCAAAAATGCTTACATTAATTTTATTCGAACCTAAGTATCTTAATTTGACGTAACCAGCCATAGTTAGATCTATGACAAAGACAAATGCACTCAAATGGTCTTGACATTTCCAACTATTAATATGCAAAACTTTGTTACGCTCGTACTTGCCGAATAGATTTTTGCTTTAAAGTCACGGTGGAATTCTCTTAGAGCAAGTGAAGGTTTTAATTCGCACTTTGCTTCATTTTTACAAAGAGTTATTATCATACTTTTACTAAATAAATGTCCTGCAACACAATCCTGCTCCTATGAGTTTTATATGGACATTGGTTTCTGGAAACCAGAATGAAAACGAGTATAGCTACCACATATTCAACTTCTCTAGCCATCCAGCAGCGAACATTGAATTCGATTTTCACTTTCAACCGCGTAGAGCCGATTGATTGACTGCCTATTAACTAAGTATCTACGATGCAAAGCTGAAATAGCTGAGGCTTTGTGAGCACTGAAGGAAATTTTGCTCAGGATCTGTTTTAATCAGTGCAGCAGGAACATACACGTACTTTCCCCTCCTATGAAATGGGCTTTATGTGTTCAAGGGTATCGCATGCGTTTCCAGGTACATGTGGTGTAAGTGGGGAGATATTTCTTGTGCGCTGATCTCAGATTTCTTGGTTTAGATGCTGTGGAAATCTTCATTACAAGCGGATTCTGAAAATTGTTTTAAAATCGTATCTGCAGCTCACGACGCACAATATTCTGGGCTGCAAGGAAAGGTAGCGCTTATGGTTACAGAGGAAACCATGATTAAAGTTTGTCAAGCGAACAATTTTGACGTTAGACTCCCCTTTAGCTCTCACAAGGAGACAAAGTGTTGCCCAGTGTACGTGTCGTATGCTCTCAGTGGCATACACCTATTGTTTCCTTTCGACACATTTGTATGATAAACATAAACTGTTAATGAAATTCCCTTCCGTTTCCAAAGCCTCCCGCATCGCACACGCAGTGCGCTTAAAAACAAAGGCGTTTCTAACACTGCATAACTAGGTTATTTCAAAATAACAAAGAGAGCATGAACAAAAATTCCGCCAAAATTATATCTCATTCCCAAACTTCCGTACACCTTCCAAAGCATGACCTTTATGATAACCTTAGTAAATGTCAATAATAATGACGACATATAGGTGGCTCATCATTTAAAGGACGCCAGAATATCCCGCCCACGATATTTGGCATGAAACTGGGAAAACAATGAAATGAAAAGAGTCAAAGATGCGAATGATATGTAACATTCTATTATTTTAAAACAATAGCTAAAAGGCAAAAATATTATTTTGAATGCATTTAGTGGTCTACAATCTAATACTTTTAGGAATGTACAGTGTGAGTATCATACGCTGGAATTAACTCATAAAGTGGAGTGTGTTATGTAAAATAGGTATTGTGGAATGCACATGCAGATACGACAGAGCATTCAGTCGAGATGCTTTTGATTGTATTATGAAGCCCATTGCTCCTGCTCGAATTTGCAGACTCCACTCATATTACTTGCCGTGGCTTTCAACTTGATAGGTACTTATTCAGTTTCTTTTCTGATAGCTATTCTAAACAAATGTGGATCAAAAAACAAAAATTAAGCCCTTGAGGAGATAACTCGACCATTTATGCGAGTATTGCTCACCGCTATCTGTGATTTTCTTTACATCTCATAACAAATATTAAAACATATTACAACATTACTTCAAATCCATTGCAATTCGTATAAAATTATTCATAGCACTGTTTCTTGCGTTCAAATTGATTATCGTTAAATGGATCAGGATCAGTCTGAATTTGCAGATTCCGTACTCGCTGAAGCATATAGACATCTTAGTATAGTATAGTATCTTAGTTTCCCGTAACCAGCCATAACGAGATCTATGACAAAAACAAACGCATTTAAAGTTTCTTAACATAAATAATAAATAAACATTCACATCAATAGTAAATAAACATACACATAAATAATAAATAAACATACACATAAATAATAAATAAACTGTAAACATGCAAAACTTCTTTACGCTCACAGTCATTATCATACTTTTACTAAATAAATGTCCTGGAACATAATCCTACTGCTGCTCCTATGAGGTTTGTATACACAGTGGAAACCAAAATGACAACGAATTTACATACCACAAATTTAACTGCTCTATCCATCCAGTAGCGCACACTTGCAGTTGGATTAGCAATTTTCAACCGTGAAGAGCCTGAGTTCTATTACTACTGTAATCAAAGTTACCATATGCCTATAGGTATTCACAGAAATATTCATCAAACAATCTCTTCATTACTCCTATCCGTCGAGCTGTTAGATTTGTGCTAACAGTCAGTTTTAACTCGTCCGCTTGAATTAATGTAGGAGCAAGAGGGAGGAGAACAAATACAAAAAGAATTAATGAAACTGCAATCGCAAATGCGCCTCTCAATAATTACGCACATTACTAACGGTATAATTACAACTAAAATATCTGAGAGTCGTTTTTGCTGCCTTCACAATTTGAATGAAACTTTGTTTCATTTCACTATTTCATGTCGAAATATAATCGTTTAGGATAAATTTGGACCAAGTAAAAACGTTTACGTATCCAAAATGGCCATGTTCAATGAGATGACGAGATAAAATCAACACCGAGATTGGACCTTGATCTGGCTGGATAAGTCGTGAGTGACTAGAAAAATGTTGGGGTACACCAATGGCGTTTTAATTCAAAATTGATTTCATTTCTATACAGTATGCGAATCCAGAATTATTCACTAGACTAAATGTGCGAGGGATTATATTGTCTTTTTGTTTTTAAGCTGGTCATCTAAGACGACACCATAAAACTACTAACAATATAATTGCATAATCAAATTCTGGAGAAATGTCTATAGCTACTTCGACACCTGCTTCGGATGGAACGAAGATATAAGATTTTGAAACTTCTATACTCGTTTGAATGAAACAATTTTGTTTCATCCAATGAATCCATCTTCTTCGGTGTTAATATATTTCTGCATCACCTCCGTCGTTAATATATTGGAATCAATGACCGGATACAAAGCCTGCTTCCCTTTTACACGATCTCTGAAATCCGGAGTACGAAATCCGGAAATCGGTAGTTCGTACTTCAAGCAATGTGAACAGGTGGCAGCAAACTACCTTTTAACCGCATGTTTTTCAATGCTTATCTAATAGATGTGACTCAGCCAATCCTAACCTCTGTAACTTGTCTCCCTCAATTTATCGAGGAGCAAAACGAAGATAAAAAATACGAAATGAACTGACTAAAATGCAATTGCAAGTGCGCCTTTGAATCTTTAGTCACATAACTCACGTTAGAAACAAAATTTAAATATTCTTCTCAAGTATCGGGGTCGTGATGGAAAGTGTACAAGTTACCAATAACAGGGGTTACTTCTGGAACCAAGGGCCCATGAAACGCCGTATCACAAGTCGCGCAATGACGAACGCCAATAGTAATTACTCTCGACCATCAAAGGATTTGCATAACGCAAGCTGCGAAAAAATAATTGAATTACGGCTAAAAGTATTTGAACTCTTTCGGAAGCAGAACTAAATTAGGTCGCCATAATAATACACAAATGTAATGGGTTTATACAAGGCGTATATATGTATAGATACGATACCGATACTTTTAGATACGATACCGGTACTTTCAGATACTAGATACCGAAAGATACCGGTCCGAGTTATGGGTATCTAAAAAAAGTAGATATCGAGCCGATACCGATACAGCAAAATTATATCTAAAGTCATTCATTAAATTGGAGCAAGCGGTAAAAGGCAGTTATGACAACTCTTTCAGAATGCTTCATAGTAGTCCGATTAACGTTGACTGTGCAAAAGCCTGAGCATGAAGAATGAAAGCTGTATGTGCATATAGTTGCCAATAGGTCATGAGATTATGACCAAATTGTTTGCTGGTCCTGCAAATGAATTTTAAAATTATAAATGATAAGAGGTTATTTTTCTGGTCGGATCATAACTAGGCTTATACTGGGTTGTCAAATTTGTTATTCTCCATGCAGCTCAGCAGTAAGCACTGAATTTAATTGGAAATAGTATGAGAAACCGAAAACCCGCATGATCCTGGACTTGGTAAATCTGAAACATATTCTGGAGTTAAAAAGCTGTAGCTACTGCGCCTATCATTGATCATAAGGCAGTTTGTCCTTGTGAGACTACGTAAACATAACATTTAAGCTAGTTGATTGTTCTGCTGAAAATTGAGTGATTTAAATCTGTAGAATTTAATTGTTACACTGCATGAAAAAAAGGAATGAAAAAAGTAGTTAAGTACGTTATTTTACGAATCCATTCTCGATAAATGGCAAGATCAGCTTAAATAGTTTAAAATATATTGAGCAATGTTACAGGTTACCCAAAAAGCTTGAGATTGACTGCTGTGGTCGTCGTGTCCAGTTTAAGTGGTGAGTGTGAGAATATACTTGTGATTCCCTGCTACAAGGCAAGGTCATTATTTAAATTTCTTGTGTTCGTAAGGCACGTGACTCAATGAATACAATTAAAGTTACTGACTTAAGTATAGTAAAAGCTAAATGTTTGGCTTCCTTGGGGGCGTGGAATCAATGCGATTAAGGTATTCGGATGATAGAAAGAAAGACTCAGTCCATATTGGCTGGGTAGCAGGACAATGGAACGTAGGAAGGATTAATGAGTTGGTGGATTCTAAATACAAGAGGTCACATATGGATGGCCCCAATCGCAAAAGCAGACCATGATTTTTCTTCCTTTCTCTAGTTTTTCTCGAGCATACTCTCCGACCTGGAAAAATAAAAACCGAATGCTAGTTATTACATGACTATAAGCGTCTTTGGTCAGCTATCACCCCAAACACGGGAAGGCCATAATAGTGGTGACCTAATTGCCAAAGTGCAAGAATTAGTCGAACCTCGTGGAGTGGATCGATTACGGGTAGATGCAAAGACTTCAATTCGGGAAGTTCCTGAGCTATCTGATCCATGACGGCCTTGTAGGTACAGACGCTTAATAAGCTGTAAGTAGTATTTAGATAGAGATGCGACAGCACTGAAAAAAGCGTGAAATTATGTATTTAAACGTGAGTGTGCGATTCGGAAATTGAACGAGGAACGTGTACCACTGTTTTGTGGACTGGTGGAAATATTTGACTTACTTTTAAGTCCACGCAGTCCTTGGTAATATCGAGAATAATCTTTAAAATAGTTTGGTGGTTCGTCGTTGCCGTACGGTTGATAATCCATAATCCGGAGCGTGGAAAGTTTGGATAACTTGGCCAAGGACAGGAAGAGTTCTTTAGCTTCCGCGTAGCTCTCGACCTCTCCAGTGAAGATTTTTAAATTTGGAAAGGACTCTGGTATCATTCGGTGGAGAGAGCGAATGCTGGATCGAGCAAAACGAAACGAAGCGAGCATAGTAATTTGCAAGTCTTCCACGGTGGCCAGAACGGGGATTTCTCCATCACGGCCACTGAGCAACGGAACGGCGATATGTAGGACGAGAACTCTCAAGTTTTGAAATCGGGGATGAATCACGGTGGAACAGAGTAGGTCCAGTAAGTTGTCTCGGGTTTGTTGGTCCTGCCATTCTCCGTAATACAGCCTCAGGTGAAATTCTTCTGTCTTATCACAAGAATCGGAAATCTTTTGGATGAAATCCTGTAGAACTGTGTGTTCGATGTCATATCGGAGGATAGTTAGACCGAAATGGTTGACGCAATCGCCGAAGGATTGTAATTTTAAGCGATTAACGTACTGGAATTCTCCTCTGTTGAGAATATTGAAAAGTATCATCAGTGATAGGAATATTTATACAACAAAGGGATTAATGTATGAAGTGAAAGTATACTTTCACCAAACAATGAAGCGTGTGTTGTAATAGAGGAGAGCTTGCTTACATTTTCAAGAGCTTCAGCTTCAGTGGATACTTTAATAGCTGGGAGACGACGGATTGAAAAAGCTGCTGAGGTGGTGGTCTGCGGGATGGAGGAAATTTAATCTCCAAGAACTGGAAGAAGCGTGAGAAAAAATCATCGTGAGAGTAAGTCATTGTGTGTAATCGAGACGGAAGCCACATGAAAAAAAATGAAAATTACCTCGAAATTCGGACAGGCTCGGGTGAAGTTCCAATCGAATATTTGCATGTGTCGAATGTGCTTTTCACAGTCACAGGAAGCCAAGGTCAAATGCTTGAGACTTTGATTTTGGATCTTGTTGCTTTATAGGTTGGAGTCGGACCAGTAATATTCCTGGGTTGATTGAGTCGCAAGGTCGATGGGAAGGCTGGGATTGTGGGGATTTTCAGCGGAAATTTTGAGATTAAGAAAACTGAGGTGTGGAAGAGAAGGGATGATCTTCTCCATCAACTCGTTGTATTCGGAAAAGTTGAAATCATAAAGACTCAAGTAAGTCAGCGAGGCTGTCCATGGTTGGTCCGGGAGGAAAAAGGAGCGCATGAGCTGCATCGTGTCTTTTCGATAGTCGTTGATGACAGCGTGTTTAAAAGCTAGTCTGCTGACTCCCTCTTCCGACGCGGTTTGCATAAAGTTGACGAAGTGTCTGAGATTTCGTTTTTGTATGTCCAGTTTACAAATTTGCTTGGACAGGAGATCCGTTGCGACGAAGTTCCAGAGTTTGGAAACTGTGCGGAAGCGAAGCAAGCCTTCGATTCCTTCGTTGAGTTTAATGAACTGGGCCAGATGGCGCAGAACCTGGAAGGAGTAGAGAATATTTTTGCATGACGACAAAGTACACATAAGCATAGATCGATTAAAATTAGTTAAGAAGCGGCAAAATCTTACATCCTCATTTAGTTCCGGGGCAGGTGTTGGAAGCGATGCTGCGGTTTCATCCGAAATTAGCGTTGACGCATCTGCCGTTTCGTTTTGGATGATAAGCTGAAATGAAGAGAAAGATTTAACGTGATTACTACATTATCATGGTAAGTTCAGTCGTGTGGAGAAAAAATTGCTGATTTATTTATTGAAATTAATAATTTAATTGAAATTAATAATTTAATTGAAATTAAAAACTACCTTTTCCTTTTTCAAACCGAGATGATTCTGTCCGACCATTTTTCGCTTCCGCGACATTTCGCCAATCGGACCTCGGTCAGGATCTTTTGAAGGGTCATGAATATCACTTTGTGAGTCAAATTGGCGCGCGTCTTCTTCGTCTTGGCTTCGTTGCTGAAATTACGGATTTTTTAAAATAAATTAATAGTGGTACGTGATTCTTTACGGCAAATTTATCTCTCAAGATCATACCTAGAAGGATGGTTACAGCCGTTTTTTAATGCCCGTTTAGAATAAATAAGTACCGTTAACTTGTCTGCATTGCAATTCGGCTCTACCTGCCTCCCGATACTCCCATTGCCCATTTCTCTTCAGTTCTGATAAAAGCTTGTTCAGAAATAGATGGCGCTTCGTCAACTGTCACAGAAGTAAGAACAGAAGTAAAGATTTAATTTCAGACCTTGCGTTACAACTAGGGAACTATCTAAGGAAGCTGAGACCATTTAATAAGAGTTGAGATTTATCGGACCCGGAAGCCGGACGTTGGTCAAGTTGACCGTTCAGGTTCCAAATTAGTGTAATCTTACCGGTAGTTATTGTGATGAAAGTCGATGAACTTGACGTGGATTTTCTTGCTTTTACAAGATTTTCTCTTGTATATTCTCTGATCTGGAAAAATAAAAGTAGGACACTTTTAATGCATAAATAAATATTATGCATGCGAAATCGGTAAAATCTCATCCTGAACAAAAATGTATAATGAAATAACCTCGTGTAGAGGGTGGATGAGAGGGAGATGGACAAACTTCAATTTAGGTAACTCCTGAGCTATCAAATCGATTATGTCCTTGTAGGTATTGATGCTATTATAAATGGCGTTTGGGTAAATGTCAAGATGATTGAGCACTGCAAAAAAGAAAAAGTGCTTGTTGGTTATCCAAAATTGAAATAGGAACAGCAAATTTTGTACATGTGATGGAAATATTTTACTGACTTTTAAGTCCACTTAGTCCTTGGTAATCTTGGGAATAATATTTAAAATAGCTTGGGATTTGGTCCCCGTCATATTCCTTGTAATCCAGAATACTGAGCTTCCAAAGTTTTTCTAACTGCGCCAATATCATGAGCAGCTCTATAGTTTCCTCATCGCTGTCGACCTCTCCGTAAAACGTTTGTAGATTGGGAAAGGACTGCGGTATAATACGGTGGATTGAACGAATGCTGGATCTGGGGATGGGCACCTTGAACCCCTGCGTACCGTAAGTACTAATTTGCAGCTCTTGGACGGTTGGCAGAACTGGAATCTGTCCGTTACGACCGCTTCGCATCGGAACGCCGATGTGTAGGACGAGAACTCTCAAGTTTTGAAATCGGGGATGGATAATGGTGGAACAGAGTAGGTCAAGTAAGTTCTCTTGAGTGATTCCGGGGCTGAAACTGGCAGATTTCAAGGACATTGAAAATTTTTCTACTCTCGCACAGGAATCGGAAATCTTGTGGATGAACTCCTTGAGGTCAGTGTAGTAGATTTTATATCGGAGGATAGTTAGACGGAAATGGTTGACGCAATCGACGAAGAGTTGTATTGTGAGGCCATAAATCGAGTCCAAATAAGCTCTGTTCCGAAAATTGCAAAAAGTTCAAGGATTACGCACGAAATATGATTTAAAAGGAATGGATTCTTGTACGGCAGTAAAGTGAAAAAACAGATTGAAATGTTGTGATAGGCGAAGGACAAAAGCTTGCTTGCATCTCCAGCTTCTTTAGCTTCAGCGGCAGCTTCATAGAGTATGGATTGATCGAGCTCCGACGAATGTTCGCTGGAGTCCAGAGGAAAATCAAGTTTTAAGGACTGGAAAAAGAAGATTCGTGGTGAATATAATGCATTGTGTGATTAAGACGGAAGCTGGATGAGAAATTGAAAAGTTACCTGCAAATTTGGACAGGCGCGGGTGAAGTTCCAATCGAATGTTTGCATCCTTTTGAGATTCTTTTCAGAAAATGCGAACGTCAACTGAAAATTTTGCAGGCTTTCATTACGGATGTGTTTGGTGGACAGATTGGAGTGGGACCAGTAATATTTCCGAGTGGGATCCAAGGGAATGTCTTTGGGGAGACTTAGACGAGGGGGATTCGAAGGAATCTCGAAGTGGAGAAAAGTGAGGTGAGGGAACGAGGGGATGATTTTCTTTATCTATTCGTTGCATTCCAAAAAGTTGCAACCAATGAGTCGTAAGGAAGTGAGTGAGGCTACCCATGGCTGATCAAGTTGGAGAACTGAGAGAATGTGTTTAAGCGCTTCTTTTACGTCGGGATCGATGACAAGATGCTTAAAAGCTAGTCTACTGATTCCATCTTCCGACGCGGATTGCACAAAGTCGAGAAATTCTGTGAGATTTCGTTTGTGTATGCCCAGTTGACAGTTTTGCTTGGCCAGAAGTTCCGTTGCGACGGAGTTCCAGAGTTTGGAGACTGTTCGAAAGGAAAGCAAGCCTCGGATACCTTCGTTGAATGCAACGAATTGGACGATATCTGGAAAGAAGAGGAGAATGTGAAAGAGTAGCCATTTGTTGCGTGATTAGAATGGACCAATTAAATTAAAATCTTACATCCTCAATCAGTTCCGGGACAGGCGTTTCGTCTTGACTGGAAAACTGAAAAATAGAATTTGGAAAAGGAAATCAATCCTCGTGATATTTGCCCATAAAAATAAGTGGTTGAATTATACGCTCATTTAATAATTTAATTATAAATTAAAATTCACCTCCTGCTTTTTTAAGTCGGCATGGTTCTCTTCTAGTTTTTTAAGCTTCCTTGTACTTCCACCAGTCTGTTTCAGGGCTTGTCCTGCTGTGGTGAAGCCGGCTTGATACGGTTCTACTTTTTTTCGTTTCCTTGTCATTCTGCCCGTCTGTTTTAGGTCCTGTCCTGGTGTTGGTCCATCGTCAGCGGAAATAAATGCAGGCGCCTCTAGTTCTTGGCTTCCGTGCTGGAATAACCGGATGTTTGACATTAAATCCAAATAAACGCTCGACTTCTACAATTAGATTTGGTTTATCTGAAGATACGACGCTGATGAATGCGCGCTTTGAAATATTCATTTGATGTAGTTACCGTTAGCTCCGTCTCCAGTGGAATTAGGCTCTAATTTTCTCCGCTTTCTCCTGTCCATCGTGGGTCCAAATAGGTACAGGCGACTCTCGATATAAGAGATACGTATAAATCCGAGAAAAAGTTCCCTATAATGAAAAATCTCTTAAATCGAGGTAGTGAAAAAAATATAAAAATTAAAACGTAGGGTATTATAAGTTTAAGACGCCTCAGAGGAGGGTTTCACAGCGAAATAACCACGAAAAGTCGACCGCTCTACCTTCTCAGGACTGGCTAACACAGATTCACCTTCTCTTAATCCCTTTGATCGATACAAAAATCTCATATTTTCCAAAAAATCAAAGGAAACATAAGGCTCGCATACTGTAAGGAAAACTGAAATCCTGGATGTGCATTCTGCTGGCAAAGCAAATTTCATTCTTTACCCGCGTGCAATATTGAAAATGGTTGTTGGAAAACGAGTCTCTTATAAATGTAGCTTGTGCAATGTAAAATGACAGGATGAGGCGAACGAACTTGTCTCCTATGGCGGGAAGTCTCTTATACGAAAATCTCTTAAATCGGGATAATTCAATATTGTGATCATAGGAATTTCGCACAGGCTCTAAGTTGAGTCTCTTAAAGAGAGGATTCTCTTATATCGGAGCCTCTTCTATCGAGAATCGACTGTAGCTTATTGGGGAGAAATAGGTGGCGCTGGTTTTTGTACAAAGTCAAGTCAAACACAGAGCTTAAGATTTTTCAAAAAGGTTGCTGAAAAGATAAATTAAGTTTTAATTTTGATTTAATTTATGAAGTCCTTGCGTCACCGGTTGTGAAGTATCTAAGGAAGCAGAGACGGGTTTTAGAAAATGTAATGAAGCTTACAAGAGTAATTGCGGAAAAACATTTGGGAGAAGATTTCAACAAGAATGCAAACTAACGATTGGATTGGCTTGTGCTTGAGCAGAAACACAGCTGCATGAGAGAAAAAAGGAATGGGGAAATTATAGTTCCAACCAAAGGATTATCAACTGCGATGGGTGAAGATAGGTCATAATACTTCTACTTCTCAGAATTGTAGCTACTGTTCCAGAGAAACGTACTGGAACATTCAGGAGGAGGAAGTGGAAGACGGAATTAAGATGTTAATTACCATTGCTGAGAAGGGAAATGAAATGCCCTGCAATGAAACTCTCAACTTCTCTCAGAGAAGCTTACCGTAGCGTTAAGGTGAAAAAGCCTGGGGGCAGAAGAATGCGATGGGAAGCTTCATAATTTGTCATCCTGGAGTTCCGCCGGAGTTACTATTTCAGACTACAGCATTTGAAAAATGTGTGTGTAAAAATACAGAGTGGCAATTTATGAGGAGCAACTGTGACTAAACTTGCTTTGGTTGCTATGTTGGAGGAGCTGGAGGAGGTGAAAGCAGAAATGATACTTGAGATTGAAGCTCCTGTATTATTAAATAATTGACTTTGCCCCAACTTCCCAGCTCCTAAATCCGAGTTTAGAATGATTAGAGGCTGTAAAAGCATGTTTGCTGCTTGTCATCGAAACTGTTTTAGTATGATGAAGCTTTGGCTGAGTTTGGTTTTCTTGTAGTCCTAGCAAGAATGTTAATGGCACAAGATTACTTAATTGAGAATGGAAACACTGTATATGCTATCCTGATTAATGTTTAATTTTTTCGTGTTAGAGCGAGTACTGAATACAAATTTAGATTATGAAAAATTGTTGAGAAATTGAGAATAAAGTAAAATGGTTAGCTTTCATAGTTGGAAACAGGCTCGTATTCAAACTGATGCGGAGAGATCGTAAAAAGCGGACGTAAGTCAGGTACAATGTAGAAACGTTTATCATGAACGGGTGCCAATGAGTCCCGGCGGACGACAAAAACTTGATAGCGATTTGTTTATCCTTGGCTACTTTGTTGGCATATTCTTGGAGCTGTGAACATCAAAACTGAGAAATAACATGGCTGACATGTCCGTTGTCTTGTCTATCACTCAAGCAAATTGAAGAAGAGAATCGAATAATGGCGAGAATTTACCTTGGGCCCTGGCTGGATTCCGGGTAAACGGAGTACTTTAAGTTTCGGTAGCTCCTCCTCAGCTATTAAATTGATGGTGCCATTGCAGATAATCCATATTTAAGGATCCTCTGCAAAGTATGCATCCAGGCGAAGATGAGTGAGCACTGGGAAAAAAAGATTGAACCCCGCGTGTTTTAAAATCCTTGATGCAAGATAATAAAGCAGTAGGTAAGCGATGGAGCTGTGTAACGCTATTGAGTTGTTACGTTGAAGATGGTGCATGCCTCCGAGAACTTGGACGCAACATCGAGTTTGGAAGCTTTGATAGCGGAAAAAAATAATTTCGAGTTTTCACAATTTTTTCAACTGTGCAAGGTGGATTAATAGGTCTTGAATTTCATGGAAGGTTGCAACGTGTCCATGAAATATTTGTTTTGGAAAGCAGTTTGGTATAATATTACGCTAGAGGGTTGGAATTGGGAAAACGGAGGAAGCTGATAAAATTTTTAACATATTTACGGTTTCCAGAACTGGCATGGTTGAACCTTCATTCAGGTAGTTGAGGATACTCGAAGGCCACTCAATCCGAAGATGTAGAACTCTCAAGTTTCTAAAACTACTAGGATGCAGGACTGTGGAGAAGAGTCGATGGAGTAGCCAATGATGCTCCTCGGAATTGCCACTGTCTTCGTGCCGTAAAACCTCATCAAATCATTACTACGCAATAAAATCAAACCTGTAATCAAGCTAAAATTATCTCTATTTAATGCATCTGTACCTTTTCCTCTAGCAGTTGTCCCCTTCTCAAATATCATCTCGCGCTAACATGGACACTAAAATCACCCATTTCTAAAAATTAAAGCGCAGCAATAACATTGGAACTTTATGTATTCTTACGAGGTTGAAGCCCAGAAAAGCGAATAAACTTATATTAAAATTTCGGTTGGATTATCACCATGCATTGAAATCATCAGAAAAAAACAACTTCGGTAATGACTATAATATGGTTTAAATACACGGAAACTTGTGAACATTTATTCACAAAAACAATTCCAATGATCTATAAATGTGTCTATCGCTACGTTGAAGATTTTTTAAAGTTGCAAACTTCCACCGCCACGAATTACGCCACGAATTACGTCTATCTTAAGTTTCAACGGCTATCTGAAAATATCACACACGATGAATGTGTAAACTGCGAGACCCACGTATAGCACTAGTTGTAATGCAGAAATAGAAACATTACTGATATAATACGAATATAACTGATATTATATGAAACAAAACTGACCCTGCACTAACTGTTGCCGTACGAAGAACCGTGTAACGGAAACGACGATTCTTGAAAGCGGTTCGATGATACGGAGCACGATGCTCAACTTCATGAGGAAAATGATTGCAAAAATTAAAAACAATCCTAGTATCCATAAGTCCTCAGTCCAGGCTTCGAAAGATATATTAAACCTCGGCTTCGAACTGCTGTGGTTGGGGGATAATGCGTTTCATCATTTCGTTGTGCTCGAAAACGCTGAAATTTTGGAGGATCAACTCAGTAAGTACATTCGTCCAAGGTTGATCCGGAACGAGAAAGAAGCGCATGAGCTGCACCGCTTCGTCTCCTTGACTCACCCTGGCCCTAATGATAAGCCCCTTGAAAGCAATTCTGCTGATCGAATTCTCATGAGGAGCGGATAGCGATGCTATAAACTTTGTGAGTCTTCCTTTGCTGAGGTAAGGGTACGATTGTTTATTGGACAGAAGCCGTGTCATTGCTGCATTCCAGTCCTTCGAAACTAGACGCAGGCGGTATAAACCGTTGATTCCGTCGTTAAATTTAACGAAAGGAGCGAGGTGGACGAGAACCTGAAAGAGTAATAGCTGGGAGTAATAACCGCTTCTGATTAACAGAATAGCAAACCACGGATACAATATTTGAGAAACACATGAAACATTGCTCGCTCCAACGTAACTGTCCTGGCGGTACTGTCAAACCTTATGTCCAGTATACTGACACTAACTTGGATTATCCAAATTTGATAACCTTAAATTAACGTGGTGACAAAGTTTGAAGTAACTTACGTCCTCAATGAGCTCTGATTTCGGTGTGGGTTCCGTAGCGTCATCCTTAATGTTGTTTTGTAGCTCCATTCCTCTTCCTCAGTTATTACAGGTGAGCTAAAACTAGGAATTATGACATGTATTCTTTGTGAGGTTCAATTATTTTCTCGAAAAACTTAAGAATTCGGCTGGAACAAAGGATAACAGTTTTATCATGATATAACATAACTAAAGAATTACATTTACCTTTATGATGACGGTTATCCTTTTGTACACTACTCCCCTTGGTCATATGCCTGGTTGATAGTTTAAACTTGTACGGATGAATGAAGCTTGAGATGAATACACTGAAAGTTATTGCATACAAAACCAGTAAATTATTAACTAATAAGTTAATTTCACCTTTTCCTTTGCTCTCTCCTTAAAATATCAATTAAAACACACTACAACTGCGCAAAATACGTCCACTCTCTACGCTCACTCCGAACTCAACTCTGCTTCCTTTGTCTGGACTCCTGCACCATCGTACCAAAGTACTACCAAGAGAACTACGACGTTTACCACAACGACAGCAGAATGTCCAAGCTCAGGTTGGCCAACCAGTAATATTGCCCAGCATGTTCAGATGAGAGCAGGGCATTATAATCCCGCATGCACGGGCTCCGACACCTACCTTGCATGATGAGGATTTTTTAAAACATCGAGTTTTTGGTATTCGATATATCACGGAAAAATCGGGGAAAATAAGTATTACCTAATCTCTACAGTATAACGAATTGCAGACTTCGTGGAGTGGAACGAATCGGTGTAGATGGAAATACTTCAATTATAGTAGTTGCCCGAACTATGAATCAATAATGAGCTGTGTCAGACTTTCATTACGGATGTTGTTGGTGTACCGATTGGAATCGGACCAGTAATATTCTGGATGAAATTGAAGGGAGCGAAGGCTTGATTAGATTGGAGGGATTCTTTGAAATGATGAGATGGAGAAAGATGAGGTGGAGGAAAGAAAAGATTATTTTCATCTGTTCGTTGCATTCAAAATTGTTGAAACAATGGAGACTTAAGGAAGTTGTCCATGGTTGATCCGGTTGTACAAAGAAGCGCATATGCTGAATTTCGTTCCAAGTTAGGAGGAACAACTGCAACTTTTTGGCTATAATGTTGGAAGAGCTGGAGGAGGTGAAAGCAGAAATAATACGTAGGACTGAAGTCCTTGTGTTGGATGATTTTCTTCTTTCAGTTTTTATCTCTAAAGTTAAGGTAAGAATGAGATGAATGAGGCTGTTTAAGCATGTTTGTCATCTAGACTATCGATGTTTTGATGAAGCTTAGGACGAGTTCGGTGATTATTGTTGATAGTTTTACGCATGAAGGGTATTTTTGCAAGAGTAATTAGGTGTGAGATAAACAAGGTTTATGTTATGCTAAAAAAAGTTTTATTTTTTCGTGTTATGAGGCGTATTTCCATAGAATGTGGTTGTTGAATATTGCGAAAAAAGCTTTGGGTTGCTATGGTTTTAATCTATCTTCCACAATATAATAATCTATAACTTCTTCTGCCGCCTGCTGCTATTGTAGCATTCGTTTTCTGAGCTATAGATGGAAATGGGCCTTTAGAGTGAGTAATGAATATTATCGTAAATTATGAAAAAATGTTTGAAATAGGCTTGTATTCTAGACTTGAATGCATGTGGATTGCCGTTGAAGGGGATGTTAGTTAGTTATGATGTAAAACTTGGGTTCCTACGGAACGTTACCGATCACCAAGAGTCGCTGCTGACAATTTTGATGTCCATCTTCCTTGTATTGGCTAATTTTTCGTTGGCATGTTCTTGGAGCTGTAAAAATCAGACGATGCAAAATTGTAAATCACAGGGTTTCAATCAATCACTCAAGCAAGTTGAAGAGAAGAATCGAAATGGATAAAATTCAGTTACCTCACTGCGATACACATACATGTAGCTAGGTAAATAGAATACTTTCAGATTTGGTAGATTCTGAATTATGAAACTAATGATGCCCTTGCCATAAGCAATTACGTCGTACCTGTCAAATCTGGAATTCAGGAAAAGATGCGTGAGTGCTGAAAAAAGATGGGAAAACTCAAAGTTTGAAACAGTAGAGGAAACATGCGATAATGATGCAAGAATTGAGCTGAAGAATTAAAACCGTATTAACTTATTACATGGAAGGTTGCGCAAGCCTTGAAGAACTTGGGGGTAACATTTACTTCGGACGTAATAGTTACACTGGACGGTGGAAATTTTTAGTTTCCACAAGTTTTTTAACTTGGCCAGTGGGATTAATAGGTCTTGAATTTGTTCTAACTCTTCCACGGATCCCTCAAAGATTTGTAAGTTGGGAAAGCAGTGCGGTAGTATGATACAATACAGGGTTGAAAAGCTGAAACCGGGCCAAATATTCGGTATAGAAATTTTCAAGTCCTGCACGGTTTGCAGAACTGGGATATTGGCGCCTTCACGTCGGTAAATTAGCATAGGAGGCACGTCAAGTAGGAGATGGAGAACTTTCAATTTGTGAAATCTAGGATGAATGACCGTGGAGAGGAGTAGATCGAGTAGGTTCTCATCAGCTTTGTAATTGACCGGTGGATCACCACCACCATTGTCTCGTCCAACGTGGATCAGTAAATCAAGATTTACTATGGTTGAACAGGAATCTGAAGTTTTTTGGAAAAACTCCCGAAGTAGGCTACATTCCAGCCGAATTCGGAGTACTTTTAATTTAAAAAAGTTGACGACGTTTATAAGTTCCTGTGAGCTGGTTGAGCAACGGTAATCACGTCTGTTGGGAAAAGTTCAAAGTTACAAAAATAATAGCAAGTCCAAGATAAGTGAGAGACACTAAACTGAGTAAAGCATAACGAAGGACTGATGGAAGGAAAAAGGGTCAAGTGAATGATAAAAGTTTACTCACATGTCGAGGAACTTCAAATTTGGTTTCAACCACATAAACTCAGGAAATACGTGGGGAAACCAATGGTCTTGTTCGCCGCCGCCGCAGTACGAACTACCACTACCAGCCAAAGACTTGAAAATTGAAAGGAGAATAAATCAATTGGTATAGTATTTTGTTACCACTTCAACCTGACTGGAAATAGATATTACTTGGAAATTTGGACATGCTCGGATGAAGTTCCAGTCAAATGTTTTCATCTCCTCCGGATTTAGATGCTCGTAACCCGAACATAAGGAAACGTGTTTCAGACTTTCATTGCGGATGTTGTTGGTTTTAAGATTGAATTCCGACCAGTAGGATTCTGGACGGGGATGATAGTCTTGTGCGAGGTTGGGATTGTCGACATCTTTGGAAACCCACATGTCGAGGGATTGTAGTTGAGGTAGGTAGGGGATGATGCGTTCCATCATTTCGTTGAACTCGGAAAAGTTGAAATACATCAGTCTCAACGAGGTTAGTGCATTAGTCCAATGTTTATTCGGAAGAAGAAAGGAGCGCATGAGCTGCAGCGTGTCGTCCTCTTTTTTCCTTCTAATGAAAATGCTCTTGAAAGCAATTCTGCTGATCGATTCCTCATCGCAAGCGGATTGCATGTTCATAAACTTTGTTAAGCTTACTTCTGAGTGAAGGTTCAGGAGGAAATTTTTGTTGGGCAGAAGGCGTGTGATTGCTTTATTCCAGTGCTTTGAAACTAGGCGCAAGCGGCATAAGCCAGTAATTCCTTCGTTGAATTTGACGAAAGGGGCTAGGAGGAAGAGAACCTGGGCGGAAAAGTAAAAAACTGGAGTAATAACCGCTTCTTCTTAACAGAATAGCAAGGCAAGGTTACAAAGTTAGAATAACACTGCTAGCTCTGGGGTAACTGCCCAGGTGGTGCAACAGATGCACGTCAAGTGTGTAACTCGCTCGTATAACCTTAGTTTAGCTTGGGCAAAAAATAACTTACGTCCTCAATGAGTTCTGGAGCCGGTGTGGGTTCTGCGAAAAAATCCAGAACCCTGTTTCTTAGCACCATCCCTCTTTTGGGAGGGGTGAGCTGAAAAATAGGGATTTTGTCATGTATTCGCTGTCACGGTCAATTATTTTATCCGCAAACTTAGATGATGACAGTTTGATACAAGGTTGAAACTAAAAAGTTACCTTCGGCTCGATAACGGCTGGTTTCTGTTTTCGTTTCCTGGATTTGCCTCCCTTGTACATTTTCCTTCCGTCCTAATAGATGTCCGAGATTTATGCAGCTTGATTGAAATCGGTGTACACTAATAATTATATTCCTCAATCTCCGAATATCTCATAACGTATTTTATTTCCACACGAACCACGCCGTGTAATACTCTCAACTCTCAACCCTCAGCCTACGACTGCTCTTTCTTTCTTTCTCGAGCTATTCAGTACGCGTATAATGAATTCAGATGAGAGCCAAAAACGTTATATTTAAGATTTAGCGCTACACGCAAGTACATATTCTGTAACGTTAGAGGTCTCTCATACCTTACCAGACTGGGTTGTGGGGTTTGGAGGAAGATTAAGATCACGAGATTATTCTGGGTTCAAACGTTACTGCTTATTCAACTTCTCAGCTGCTGAACAATTACAGTTTGAATAAATAATATCTCATCCAGCTTCTTAAAATTCAAACTGTTGCATCAGTAACGTTAGAAGTAGCATGAAATTGAATTCACTGGAGGGTAACAATTGCAGTAAACGTAAATGACTAATTATGTAAACAGTCAGTTTGTCTCCGAGTTGCTCTTGTAACGTTGACTGTGCTATTGCCACGGTAAAAATAATGAAAGATGTGGTAGGATATCGTTAGTTTCTGTGCGAAGAAGAGATCATGAGGCTGTGACTTGCATCAGTGGTTATGGGTATCGATGGTCCTATGGACGAATTTTAAATGGATGAATGATACGATGGAAATTGGCTGATCTGGCCTTGACTTGATATGCATTATAGCCAGATTTGTTTCATCGATGCTGCTCTGCAGTTTGTGGCGTTCGCAGGCGTGGATAAAATTGGACATATATTAAACCTGGTGTAGAAGCCTCTCGTGAACCGGAACTTTGCGATTCTAAAGAATAATTCTGTGCTTGAATGCAGGTAGTTATTGTGCTTTAATGAAGGTGATCGTGGTGAAAGCACCGCACCTAAAAATAAATCTCAAGCTAGTTGATTTTACGCAAACAACCGGAGTTGCTTGGAAACGCTGAAGTTCTGCATACATTTAAATCCGTATAGTATTTAATTGATACACTTGGAGAGAGATATACAGCTTATGACGATTTGTAATGAATAAATTGAACGTTTAATGGCAACATCTGCCGCGATAGTTAAAAATGTATTAATCGATTTCCTTGAATTAAATAATATTTCTTTGAATTTCTTGTAATCAAACCGCAAGTTACGGAATGAATAAAATTAAAATTACTGAAGTTAAAAATGAGGTGAAATGCTTTGCTATGTTAGCTGGAAGCATGCGAAAATGCAAGGCAGTCGTAATTTAAATGATGGCAAAAACTCCGTGTTGGCTGGGTATAGGGTAGAGGAAATGCGAAAGGAAGAAGTCAGAATGTAATCCTAAAGGTCATCAAGGGATTCAGGGTCCACAAATTTGACACTAATTTTCCTTCCTGTGCCAAGCTTTTCTCTTATATATTCTCTCATCTGACAAAAAAATAGAGGATTGCATTTTATATTAGTGCTGGTAATATGTAACTAAATAAGTTCGTTGGGTTAGATGTTATATGAAATGACCGCATGACCATTTTTTGAATCGGTTGAATTTTACAGACCTCGTGCTCTTCCAATTGCTCGATTGGGGGTAGCTCCAAATCCTTTAATTTGGGCAGTTGCTGAGCGACGTAATCGATAACGACCTTGTGCGCAGCGATGCTTGCAAAAATGGTGTCGATACAAAGATGAGTAAGCACTGGAAAGGATACTGTACTTGTAATTTGGAGATCGAAAATTATGAGCTCAAGGAAAACGGCAGTCTTGTTGTTCAGCATTTGATGGAAACATGTAACTTACTTGGAAGTCCACGCAGTCCTTGGTTATCTCGAGAATCATCTTTGCAATAGATTGGCACTTCTTCCTCACCATAATCCTCATAATCCACAATTGTGAGCTTCCAAAGTATCGGTAACTTGGCTAATGAAGCTATCAGCTCTTGCTTTTCCTCGTCGGTCTCGACCCTTCCAGTGAAGATTTCTAAATGGGGAAAGCACTCCGGAATAATACGGTGAAAAGAGCGACAATGACTTCGGTCTCCCTCAGTACTCCAGCAGTCAAAAGTGATTTCTAGCTCTTCAACTGTTGCCAGAACTGGAAATACTGGAATCTCTACACCCGAGCCGCTAAGCATGGAAACATCAATATTTAATTTGAGAAGTTTCAAGTTTTGAAATCGGGGATGAATCACGGTAGTACAGAGTAGATCGAGTAAATTCTCTTGTGTACGTCTGGCGGGCCCGGGTCCAGGTGACAGCGTCAGATTATATTCTTCTACCCTTGCACAGGAATCCGAGATTTTCTGGATAAACTCACGTAAGACAGTATGTTGGATGTCAAATTGAAGGAAAGTTAGTTGGAAATGGTTAACGTAATCCGCGAAGGCTTGCATGTTGGATCGGTTAAGCCGCCAGAAATCTCCGCTGTTTGGAATATTTCAAAAAATGTAAGGAAATAGGCAAAATACTATTATATGGAGTGATAGCAAAATAAATAGACAACTGAGACGAATGCAACAAGGGAAATTTTTGCTTACATTATCAGATTCTCAAGCTTGAGCGGCGGCAATTTTAAAAGCTCAGCGACTACTAAGTGAAAGAGCTGCTTTGGTAGTTGTTCGTGGGGCAAAGGAAAATCAATTACCAAGGACTGCAAGAAAAGAGAAAGATTATAATAGAGAAAGTCATAATGTGGGATTCAGATTAAAGCCTAATGTAAAAACAATGAAAATTACGTTGAAATTAGGGCAGGCTCGGGTGAAGTTCCAATCAAATGTTTGCATTTGTTGTCGGTCCTTTTCAGAAAACGAGGATATTAACTGAAATTGTTGCAGACTTTCATTCAGGATGTTGTTGGTTGACAGGTTGGATTCGGACCAGTAATATTCCGGAGTTGATCGAGTCGGAAGGTGGATGGGAAGGCTAGGATTGGGGGAATGGTCGGAGGAAATGTTGAGATGAAGAACGACGAGATAGGGAAGAGAAGGGATGATCTTCTCCATCAACTCGCTGTATTCGGAAAAGCTAAAACCGTGAAGAGTTAAGGAAGTTAGTGAGGCTGTCCATGTTTGGTCCGGGAGGAGAAAGGAGCGCATGAGCTGCATCGTGTCGTTTCGATAGTCGTTGATGACAGCATACTTAAAAGCTAGTGTGCTGACTCCCTCTTCCGACGCGGTTTGCATAAAGTTGACGAATTCTCTGAGATTTCGTTTTTGTATGTCAAGTTTACAGTTTTGCTTGGTCAGAAGATCCGTTGCGACGAAGTTCCAGAGCTTTGAGACTGCGCGAAAGCGAAGTAAGCCTTTGATTCCTTCGTTGAGTGTAACTAACTGGGCGAGATGGCGCAGAACCTGGAAAGAGTGGAGGTTATTTTAGCATGGCGACAAAGAGCACATTAGAATGGACCAAGTAAAGTTCAATTAGTTTTAAAGTATCTGAATCTTACATCCTCATTAAGTTCTGGGGCAGGTGTTGGAAGCGATTCTACGGTTTCATTTGAAATTAATTCAGGTGATTTTACCGTTTCGTCTTGATTGCTGAGCTGAAATACGGAGACATATTTAGTATTAATCCTACATCATCGACCGGCAACGATAAACAAATGGTTTGACGCTTCATTGAATATTTTAATTTTAAATTTTTTACCTTAACGATAATTATCTGCCCTATTTTTTTTCGCTTCCTTGTCACTTCGCCAGTCTGTTCCAGGTGAGGTCCTATTTTTGGTTCATCGTCATCAGAAATCAATTCAGGGGCGTTCAAAGTTTCTCCTTGGCTGGATAGCTGAAATATGCGGTTTGTTAAAACAATCAATTAAAATACATACTGCACTCGTAAATTGATAAATGGTTACGTAATTTTGAATTAATTACCTTAGACTCTTCTACAATGAAATGGGGCTCCAGTTTCAACCGCTTACTCCCACTACTTTCCATGTTTCTTCAGTTCTGATTGAGCTGCCTAAAAATTGTAGACGGCGCCTTGCTCCAAGGCTGTTTGACCGCAAAATTAATTCTAGAAGCTGGAGCACAAAAAGATATTAAACTTTCACAGAAAGAAGAGCATGATTAATTCTGTTAATTCGTTACTTGCGTTAACAAATTTCGTGAACTAAGGAAGAATGTAGATTTTTGTACAAGATTTAATCACGTATGGAAAGGTTCGCTGCATAAGAAATTCAGGGATAACCAAGAAGGTATACTGAGGACTGCGACTACAAGGATTGTGCTTGCACTTTAAGTTGACTCATTGAGTAGTTCTCTCTTTTGAACATCCCGTTATTCTTACTCGTTGATTAAACACCAAGCTATTAGGTAAAAACATATTGTTTACCAGGAATTCAGCAGGATGAGAAAAGGGAGGGATGGAGAAATTAGTTGATGGTCAAGCCTGTTAGCATCCATCCAAAGGATTAGCCGTTGTGATCGGTAAAATTATGTTAGTACTTCTAGTTCCTTTGGACTTGGATTTGAACCCAAGTTGTGTTGTCTAGATAGGCTCTTCCTAGTTCAAAAATAAGCTATGGAGCTTCCAGCACAGGCTGCTGGATTGCTGGATCGACAAACAGTCTGAGAGTCACTCGTCGTCAGTCGGCTTGCCAGAATCCAAGCGAATATACCAGGAACGTACAACAGCAGGAGTCTCAAAAAACTCTCAACAACTTTGACAGAGAACTCGACAGAAAACTGAATGGCGGGAAAGCTTGGGCTTGAATCTGTCGTATGAGGTTGTAGCATTTTAAATATGCTGGAATCAAATGGAGTTACAGTAGATGCGGATTTGAATTTGATTTAATTTTAAACTGGTCATACATGCAGCGAGAATTAAAATCAAAGGTTGGCTGAGTAATAGATGGAATCCTTGATTCGGTCGTCAAAAGGGTCATCAAAATCGAGAAACCCGACATGGGATGTTTCTGCCTTTGACAAGCTTTTCTCTTGCATATTCTCTGATCTGTGTCAAAAGGAAAGAAATTGATGAGTGCATTTTAAAATCTGAATTTTTGGTGTTTGGGTTATCACGAAAAACTGGAGCGTATATAACTGTGTGACCTAATGGCCCTGGTAAGAAAATTATACTGACCTCCTGGAGTGAATCGAATCGGCGTAGCTGAAAAAACTTCAGCTTTGGTAGTTGCTGAGCTATTAAATCGATGACGCGCTTGTAGACGCTGGGACTAGTATAACTGGAACTGGAGTGAAGGCTGAGATGAGTGAGGGCTGAAAGAAAAAAATAAAGGAACGTGTGTGCGGAAGGAAATCCAGGAAGCGAACATTAGTATGTGCGTTAGCTGTGTGAAGGGTAGATGGCGTTATGATCGACTTACCTGAAAGTCCACACAGTCCTTGGTAATCTTGAAAAAAGAGTTGAAAATAGCTGGGCGTTTGCCCGTTGTCATAGTCCTGGTGATCCAGGATAGTTAGCTTCCAAAGTTTCGGTAACTTGGCTAAGGATACTAAGAGTTCTTTGGTTTCCGCTTCGGTTTCGACCTCTCCGGAAAAAATTTGGAGATTTGGAAAGGCCTCCGGTATAAGAGGGATGAAGGAGCGAAGGCTGAATCTGACCTCCTCGAAATGCCATGGAGGTATAGTAATTTCTAACTCCTGGAGGGTTGGCAGAACTGGAATCTCGGCGATGCAGCTGCTTCGCATCGGAACGGCAATGTGTAGGACGAGAACTCTCAAGTTTTGAAAGCGGGGATGAATCACGGTGGAAGAGAGTAGGTCAAGTAAATTCGGAGCTACGTCATCTTGTGAATCTTCGGCTCCGTGTGACAGCGTCAAATAAAAGTTCTCGACTGTTGGACAGGAATCCGAGATGTTGTGGATAAACTCACAGAGGATGTTATGGTCGATGGAATATCGGAGTGTGGTTAGACGGAAATGGTTGACGGAATCGACGAAGGGCTGCATGTTTGAGCGGTTGCACATCCAAAATTCTCCACTGGTCCGAAAAAGGTTGCAAACATGAGTTAAATAGTTAGGAATCCAAGGAATTTTATATGGAAAGATAGTAACGGATTTTGTGCTAATGACAAAAGGTTACTTACATCTTTAGCTTTTTTAGCTTGAGTGGAAACTTTATTAGCTGGGCGACTACGGAGTGAAAAAGCTGCTGAGGTGGTGGTTGGCAGGATATGGGAAACTTGATCTCCAAGGACTGGAATAAGCGTGAGAAATATTTGAAGTGATGCATTGTGTGATTAAGACGGAAGCCAGTTGAAAAAAACTGTAAAATTACCTCGAAATTTGGACAGGCTCGGGTGAAGTTCCAGTCGAATGTTTGCATCGGTTGGTTTTGAGCGGCATCGGATGGCAGCAGTGTGAGCTTCAACTGTTTGAGGCTTTCGTTATGGATCCCGGACAGATTGGAATCGGACCAGTAAGATTCGGAACGAGGATGGCGGTTTGTGGGAAGGGTGGGGGAATTTTTCGAAATTTTGAGATGTAGAAAACTGAGGAGGGGGAAAGCAGAGATGATTTTCTTAATTAATTCATTGCATTCCAGGTAGTTGAAACCGTGGAGACTTAGGGAAGTTGTCCATAGTTGATCCGGTAGTACAAAGGAGCGGATGAGCTGAATTGCGTCTTTTCGACAAGCATCGACGTAAATCCGTTTAAAAGGGAGTCTGCTCACTCCTTGGGCAGGAAGGGATTGCATGAAGTTGGCGAATTCTCTGAGTTTTCGTTTGCGTATTTGAAGTTTACAATTTTGGTTGGCCAGAAGATCCGTTGCGACGAAGTTCCAGAGCTTTGAGACTAAGCGAAAGGTAAGTAAGCCTTGGATTCCTTGGTTGATTGTAACGAACTGGGCGAGATGGCGCAAAACCTGGAAGAGAGGAGAGGATGGAAAGTAAGACAAAGACGTAAACATGGGCATGGACTTTAGAATTAAATTAGTTAAAAAGCGTCAAAAGATTACATCCTCATTTAGTTCCGGGGCAGTTGGTGGAAGCAGTTCTTGGGTTTCTTGAGAAATTAATTTTGATGATTCTATTCCTTCGCCTTGGCTGGTAAGCTGAGGAGACAATAATGTAAAACAAATCCTATAGTATCTTCGCACGTCTCGAGAGAATAGAGAGTCTTAGAGATAAATTGTTTGATTTATTGTAAAATTTGAATAATTTAAGTGTAAATTAAAATGACCTTCTGCTTTTTTAAGCCGTCATGATCCTGTCCTACTAATTTTCGCTTCCTTGTACCTTCGCCTGCTTCGACGTCCGGCCCTGGTGAAGGTTCCATATCGTCACCTGGAAGCAATGCACGGACGTTCCTATAGTTTGTTCTTGGCTAGTTGACTGAATTAGGGTTTTTTTACAAAAGAAAATTAAAACTCGACTCTTCTTAACTTTACTTGAATGTGTCGTATCTAGAGAACTAGACAGTTTTAATTTTATTTCTTGCGCTGTACTTTGTGAATTATCAATGCGAAGCTCGAATTTTATGGCATGTAATCGAAGTTTACAAGAGAAACTGAAGAAAAAACACAGGTACAAGGTTTCACAAGATACTCAAACTAATGACTGGAAGGTTATGGTCCGTGGTGCTGCTGGTTGAGCGTTTCATCAATGCTCTTTGCAAACATTTGCCGTACTTGTTGGATAAAAATGAAGCTAGCAGGTAAAAAAACATTGTTTACCAGGAACCCAGGAGCATGAGCAAAGGGAGAGAGGAATGGAGAAATGAGTTGATTGAAGGACAAGACACGTGAACAATCTTCCAGTTGATTCTGAGTTGCGAGCAGTGGGATTGTCTTAATGGGCCTCTGCTTCTCTTAGACTTTGTTTTGTCGTACAGTCATAGCGTAGTATTGTTTAGGCTCTTTGAATTTAAAAGTAAGCTACTAAAAAGCAGTACAGGCTGCTGGAGGACAAACAGCTTGCTGGAAGTATAGATACTCGTGAATCTGGTTCCTGGAATTCAAGCTAGGGTCAAGGATGAGGAGCCTGTAGGATTGGGATTGTGGTAATTAAATTGATAGCACGGGGTCAAATTGGTCATCTCGTTGCCCCAGGCAAAAATTGCGGTGAAGCTAAATGACATGCTTGGTAAAACTGTGATGCAAAGTCATGGACTGTTGCTTGAAAGATGTATATCTGCTTTCGCTGAATGGTTTTGCTCGTAAAGCATTATGAGTGGTGACAGGAAAATTTTTCTCCTGACTAGAAATCGTGGACCGCACACAGGACAGGAGGTGTTATGATAAAATAAGTTTTATTGAAATTCCATGTATTCGAACAGCGCGTAGCTGAGGACACGTGAATTTTATGAAAAAGTGTTGATCCGTTGAATATATAAAATAATTAGGCTTCGAAATTTGAAAAAAAGGCAAAGCTTCTAAATGATGTGGCCAGAAGAATTGAACGCTACTGGGTTATGAATCAGCGGACGTTGATTTGCTGCAGCAGTATATGCAATTCTTTGCAGTTACCAATGAGACTCATGTTTGTCGACAAACTTGACATGGAGTTTGGTTCCCTTGGCTAGGCTTTTGTTGACATATTCTTGGAGCTGTAAAATAAGAAAAAAATTGAGGAATCTTAGTGCAGCATGCATAGGATAACTATAGTATAAGAATGCTATAGTTATTGTTACTGTACGCTTTGAAATATTCATTTAACGTGTAGTTACCGTTAGCTCGTCTCCATTGAAATTCTGCTATAATTTCCTCCGCTATCCCCCTCTGTCCATCTTTCGTGGGTCCTAATCGGTAGCTCATTGGGGAGAAATAGGTGGCGCTATTTTTGTTCCAGGCGGCTTTTACCCCAAAGTCAAACACAGCGCTTAGGATTTTTCAAAAAGGTTGCTAAAAATAATTTAAGTTTTAATTTAATTGATCAATCCTCGCGTTACGGCTTGTGAACTGCAAGGAAGCAGAGGCGGGTTTTAGAAAATGTAATGAAGCTTGCAAAGAGTAATTGCGGAAAAAGATGAAGAGACACAGGAACATGATGAGACACAGGATTAAATGTGTCAAGTACGAACCACCACCAACATGAGGGAGAAGATTTCACCAAGAAAACAAACTGAAGACTGCCAGGTTTGAAGAAGGCAAGGGAATTGAATAGGCAATGATGCTAATCGGAATTTACGTTGCTACTATCTGCGTACCATACATCCTGGAGCCATAAATGAGAATTTTCCTGTTCGGGCTTTGACTTGATATACACCGGGTCGCGAGTTTTGGTTTCTCCGTGCAGCTCACCAATTTTGAATGGCGTGTGCAGAGTTTTTCTAGTGTTGAACAGTCGAAAGCAACTTCTGCAGTTAAATAAATGCAATTACTGCGCATTTGTGCAGTTTATTCCTGGTGAGCGTGCGTACCTGAAAATGAATCTCAAGCTAGTTGATGTAATGTAAAAAATTGAGTTGCTTTGAGAGGTTGTGATTTTGGGAAAATGATTTTAATTAAATCCATCTTTAATTGTTAGACGTCGAGGGATACTAAGAAATACTCAGCTAACGACGATTTCTTACGAATACATATGGCACGATCCGCTGGGATAGTTGAAAATTCAACAATATCCCTGATATCTGAATTGATGTTGCTTTGAATTTCTTGTAGTCATACAGGAAGTTACGCAATGAAAAAAAAATTAAAATTACTGACGTTAAAAATGGAAGGTTGTAGTAATTTTAATAATGATCAGAAGGATCTACTCAGTGTTTAGCTGGGCAGGACACGGCAAAGCGGAAAGCTAAGTGTGAACCGATATGAATAATCCCACTGAAGTTCATCAAATTGTTCAGAAATACTTGAAACAAACTTGCCTTCCTTTGACAAGCTTTTCTATTGCATAATCTCTGAGCTGCCAAAAATAAAAAATAGAAGATTGCATATTATATTAATGCTGGCAACACATGGCGGAATAGGTTAGGTGTGCTATGACGACAAACTCATAGTTCATAGTTAACAGAACTTATGACCTTATAGGCACAGCATATACAAGAACTATACAAACCTCGTTCCGTCTCATTTCACAGTCATTTTCGGAGGAGCCGAAGCGAGGAGAGCGTAGCTGCAAAACCTTCAATTTGGGTAGTTGCTGAGCTACGTAATCGATGACGACCTTGTAGGTAACGATGCTGTTTAAAGTGACATCGAAACGAAGATGAGTGAGCACTGGAAAACATGAGTGCATTTGAATGTCAAATACGTGGAACTCGAAAATTGAACAAGGAACATGGGGCCGTATCCACCAACCGACTTAAGTGCAACTTAGAACTTACGTGGTTGCGATAGAAATTAGCAAAACTTAAGTATTACCAACTATTTGATTCTGCAGAGCGCGCCGCCTAACTTAAGTTTCAAACTTAGTGTGAATTGAGCCTTATGAAAATGTGGGAAACTGCTAAAACTTAGTGACAAACTAAGTTTTAAAACTAAGTTCATTGTTTGGAACTTAGTTTCTGCACTTAATACCGTAACTTAAGTAACAAGTTCTAAGTTGCACTTAAGTCGGTTGGTGGATACGGCCCATGATCAATGATTGTAAATGTAATGTCGTGCATGTGCTCAAGAAGTTCAACTTACTTGGAAGTCCTCGCAGTCCTTGGTTATCTCGAGAATAATCTTTACAATAGCTTGGCGCTTCTTTCTCACCATACTCCTGATAATCCTTAATTGTGAGATTCCAAAGTTTGGGCAACTTGGCTAATGATGCGAATAGCTCTTGATGGTCCTCATCGCTCCCGACATTTCCAGTAAAGATTTGTAAATTTGGAAAGCATACCGGTAAAATACGGTGAAGAGAGCGACGATTCCGACGATCTATCTCAACTATCCAGCTCATTGTATAGACATCAACCTCTTGCACGCTTTCTAGAACTGGAATCTTTACATCAGAGGAGCTAAACATCGGACACAAAATGCTTAGATGGAGAAATCTCAAGTTTTGAAATCTGGGATGAATAACGGTAGCAGAGAGTAGTTGGAGTAAATCCTCTTGTGCATCATTGTTTTCGGCGGATTTCAGCGTCAGATAAAGTTTTTGTACCCTTGCACAGGAATCCGAGATTTTCTGGATAAACTCCCGTAGAAGGATAGAATCCTCAACGTAATATGCGAGTTTGGCTGGTTGGAAATGGTTGACACAATCCGCGAAGGCTTGTATGTTCACAATGTTGAGTTGCTCTTGGCAGTTTGCTCTAACATCACAAAATGCACAAACAAGTTTAAGCATGAAGAGCATAAGATAAGCAATGTAATATGAAAGTAAAATTATACACAACTGATAGGAACGTAGTAAGGACAAGTTTTTGCTTACAGGTTCAGTTCCTTGAGCTTCAGCGGAGGCAACTTTATTAGCTCAGCGGCTACGGATTGCAAGACCTGATCGATTTGTTCATATTGCACAGGGAAATGAATGTTCAAGGACTACAAGAAGCAATAGAAATAATGATTGTGAGAATCATATGTTATTAGTTCTTGATGCAGAATGAAGCCAAAGCGAAGAAAATTACCTCCAAATTGGGACATGCGCGGATGAAGTTCCAGTCAAAAAATGTCAACTGGTTACAATCTTCATAACAGTTCTGGGAAACCGTATCCAATGAAAACTGTTTCAAACTTTGATTCCGGATGTTGTTGGTTTCAAGATTGGATTCCGACCAGTAGGATTCTGGGCGTGGAAGAGCAGGAAAGGCTTGTACACGGTTGGGAATTTCGGCGTCCGAGCAGGTTGACAGGGATAGTGTTTGGAGTTGAGGTAGGGCGGGGATGACTTGTTCCATCATTTCATTGTAATCGAAAACGGTGCAATCGAATAGGGTCAACTTTGTGACAACGTTGGTCCAATGTTTATCCGGTACGAGTAACAAGCGCATGAACTGCCTCACGTCGTCGCCTTCACCCCATCCCCAAATTTGAAGCTCCTTGAAAGCAATTCTGCTGATTGAATCCTCCTTACAAGCGGATTGCAGGGCCATAAACTTTTCGAGTTTTCCTAGACGGAGGGCAAGGTAGTGTTTGTTTAGCAGAAGTCGTGTCATTACTGCATTCCATATCTTTGAAACTAGGCGCAGGCGGTATAAGCCTTCGAATCCGTCGTTGAATTTGATGAAGGGGGTGAGGTGGATGAGAACCTGGAATCAAAACAGTTTTCAATGGAGTAGTAATGAAAAGCGACGGAAGGAGTGTAAAAAGTTGTAAAAATATTGCTTGTTTTGAGTTAGCTGCCTGATTATCTAACGTAATTCAAATATATGTTCCCAAAGTACCTAAGCTTGGGTGACCTGTTCTTAAGGGATTCAGGTTAACTCATACTGCGGGTAACTATCAAAACTAACTTACGTCCTCAATTAGTTGTGGGAAAGGTGTGGGTTCCGTAGCGTCATCAGAAGTACTTGTACACGTCTCCATCTCATGGCTTGGGAGCTGAAATAGAGTTAACATTGTTAATTGATTATAATGGTTGTCTCGAAAACATGAGAAATTATAACAATTATAGTCATATCGTAGCTTGAAAATTAATACCTTCGGCTCCTTAACTGCAGGATTCTGTTTTCCTGTCGTAGACTCGCGTTCCTTGTCCATTTTCCTTCGGACGTAGATGTCCGAGATTTAAATGTAGTTTATATGTAATACGCGGGGCTGGGTTTGCTGATAGTTGGATTCATGCTGAACTCGAGATGAAATCTGCAGTTTAAAAACTCGGTGAAATAAAATGTTTGGAAAAGAATTTGGATGAGAATGGAACTGTTTCTTTCTGTTGTTGTCCAGCTGTGGCTAAAATATTCGGAGCATGCTAAAACTTTTAGAAAATTCGACGTTTCGATACAGGTTCACGAGCAGAAACTGCGACTGAAGACTGACTGCGAGGTTGGAAGGAGCTCAAAAATTAATGTTATTAAAAATGATATTTCAACAGTTATATATCTGGTCTGATGTGAAGTTCTTGGTACAAGTTCCTTGCTCTTACTCGTTTGGAGTTTTATGTATCATGTAATCATACGGAAATGACCATAGTTTCCTCGATATCGAGCACAAACATATGAAGGAACTGAGAAAAAAATATCAAGTAATTGCGACATTAGTTAACTGGAGTCTACAGTGCTAGGAATCATGAGTACGATTCTCATATCTTATTCTCCTATTAGTTCTTAAGAAGTCAGATTCTCTTTACTTTGCAATCTCTTGTCCTGGTTATTCCGGATTCAAACGTTTTAGCTTATCCATGTTCCTAGCTGCTGACAAGTATGCAGTTTTTTGAATGAATGACTTCTTGAATGGTTCCCAGGATTGAAGCTACTTGTGGAGGAACGTAGAGTTACAATGCTTGTCTCAGAGTAGTAATGATGACTGTGCAAAAAGCCTGAGCATTCAGCACGAAAGCTGTATGCGCATATCGTTAGCTTCTTCTCCAATAGGTTACAAGGCTATGATGGAACGCTTGGGTATCGATAGTCCTACGGACGAATGTTAAATGGAAAAATGATACTAGGGAACTTTCCCGATCAGGCAGAAGTGGTGGCGCAGACTGCTGCGTGTGTACAATTCGTACCCGTGTGTAAAAAGTTGGAAATTGTGTCATAAACCAGGAGCAGAAGCAGAAACCTATAGAAATCCTGACCTACGAAATTTCTTCTACAATTATTGGGCATTGGGCATTATTCAAGTTTTTTCCTGGGGAGCGTACATACTAATTAAATAAATGTGAAACTAAATTGAGTGGGTTTAAAACGTTCTAAGAGATTGACTTATTCTTAATCCGGATTTAATTGATACGCGGCGACGGATTAAATTGAGTGGCTTTAAAACGTAATGGTTCTCAGAGATTGACTTAATCAAATCCACGGTTGGTCCGGGTGGAGAAAGGAGCACATGAGCTGCATAGTGTCGTTTCGATAGTCGTTGATGACAGCGTGCTTAAAAGCTAGTCTGCTGACTCCCTCTTCTGACGTAGTTGGCGGAAAGTTGACAATGTCTCTGAGATTTCGTTTGTGTATGCGTGGTGCTGCTAGTTGAGTGTTTCATTAATTCTCTTTGCAACAATATCCCGTACTTGTTGGATAAAAGTGAAGCTAGCTTTTAATGACAGAAAGAAAGTGTTATTATAAATTAATTTGTATTTAAATTCCGTATAATGGAATAGCGCGTAACTGAGGACATGTGAGTTTTATGAAAACGTGTTGATCCGTTGAAAATAAAATAATTTGGGTTGGAAATTTGAAAAAAAAGCAAAGGCCTCTAAATGATGAGGCCAGAAGAATTGAATGCGACTATGGGTTATGAATCAGCGGACGTTGATATGCCGCAACAAAATAACTCCGTCAAAGCAGCTACCAGTTACCAATGAGACTCATGTTTGTCGACAAACTTGACATGGAGTTTGGTTTCATTGGCTAGGCTTTTGTTGGCATATTCTTGGAGCTGTAAAATAAGAAAAAAATTGAGGAATCTTAGAGCAGAATGCATACGACTAAATAACGTCTGAGCTATCAGCTGTGTAATGAGCGACGCAAGTCGCAGAGAAGAAGAATAAAATAATATAAGCTATGGTAAAACGTACAGCGACCACGTGTTCTGGATTGATTGCAGGTAAACAAAGTAGTTTGAGCTTAGTCAGATTCGTAGCTATAAGATTGACGAGACCCTTGCCGGTACTGCTGAAACTGTTATAATCCAAACTCATGATATCCAGCTTAAGATGAGTGAGCACTGAAAAACCATAAGATGATTCGTGTTGGAAAATTGTAGATGTAACATGGAGGCGGAGCGATTATGTAATTGAGGAATAGAGTTACAATTGTGGTATCAATTACTTGGAAGGTTAGACAAGCCTCGGATAGCTCTGTACTGGCTTGGGGAGTGTCGGTCAGCCAGGACACGAATGCTGAGTTTCCAGAGGTTTGTCAGCTTGGCAAGTGACACTAGAAGGCCTTTAGCATCGTCGAAAATTTCTATGTCTCCGTGAAATATTTGTAAGTTGGGAAAAGAGCGTGGTATGATAATACTGTACAGGGTTAAAACGCAAAAGGAAGAGCCTGAAATTGTTAACTCGTGTACAGTTTTCATGACTGGGATTTCGGGGCCATTATGTCGGCCGACAAGGATTCTCCAATCGACTCCAATCCGAAGGTGGAGAACTCTCAAGTTTTGAAATCTAGGATGAATGATTGTGGAAAAGAGTAGATTGATGAGGGTCTCGTCTTCGTCGAAAACTGGGTCGTCGGTTTTGTCTGAGTGTTGCAGATACAAATCAAGGTTTTGGATGGTGGAACAAGAGTTTGAAGTCTTGTAGACAAACACCCGTAGTAAGTTAAGTTTGAGCTTAAGTTTGAGTGTAGTTAAGTGAAAGGAGTTGATGATGTTTACAAGCTCTTGGGAGTTCGAATACCAGCGGTATTCAGGTCTGTTAAAATTAGATGAATTACAATTATGGAAACTGCCGGATATAAATTACTGCAGGAGTTAATCATGAAAACGAAATTGAAGAATTGTAGGAGTAAAAGGATGCAGAAGTTTGCTTACAAAACCAGGGTGTTCAAATTCGGTCGTAACCTCATAAGCTCGTCGAATACGTGGTGAAAGAGGTATGCGTGTTGCCTGTACCAATCTCGGTGCTGAGGGAAGTTGCCAGCCACTGACTTGAAAATATTGAGACAAATATTGGAGTTTTGGCCAGAAACGTGATATGACAAAATTGAACTTTTTAATGATTATGTATTTAATGATGATTTGGAAATTACTGCTTATATTTTATACCTGGAAATTGGGACATGCCCGGACAAAGTTCCAGTCAAACGCTTTCATCTGCTCATGATTTCGGAAATAACGATCCGACGCTTAAGAAAAGTGTTTGAGGCTTTGATTGCGGATGTTGTTCGTTGTAAGATTGGATTCGGACCAGAAGTATTCTGGATGAACAGGAAAGTCTTGTGCGAGGTTGAGATTTTCAACTGTCTTGGAGACCAGCAGGGCGAGGGTTTGGAGTTGATGTAGGGATCCAGGGATGTTTTGCCATCACAGAGAGGCACATCACATCTGTCCATCCTGCATTACATTACAGCGCAAGCTTTTCGGGATTATTTGCTCTTGGGACGCTGTAAAGCTCCCCAACCAACTAACATAGCAGCAAGGAATCGTTTCCTCTTAAAGAGCCTCAGATCTTGCTAAACAACTATTTGCCATGCATACTAACCACATGCATGTATTTCATCGCACCCTGAAATCAACATATGCACACAAACATCATATCAAATACCTGTATACTCGAAGGATTTTAACCATTTTCCCCTTCCACATACTTTTACAAAGGAATGTGAACGCAGAAGTTGGATAAATAAATAAATAGCCTTTTGGCTTACAGCATCGTGAGTTTACCTGAAGAAATAACTCGCAAATTCTTCCGTGTAGCCGCCTTCTTTTCCATGCCTTCGATGTCGTGATGATACGGATAACTCAGCAGGAATCACTAGTCATTTTTTATACAGCTTCGGGCTACTGCTTTCTTACGAAATTCCCAGTCGTAAGTCAATTGCATGCCTTGGATTACAGAAGACAAGGAACAGATATCCAATCTGGAATTCAGATTAATTAGCAGTTAAATTCATAACTTATTCCTGATCATGAATTCCTAAGTTACTGTGTATGTGACGAAAAATGCAATGCCAACTCATCAGATAATCTTAGCCGCTATACCTGCTGTTGGCATCACATCAGACTTTAACGATCATTTGGGGTGATTATAGGGCAGGTTTCCAGAAAGAACACTGTACTACCCAGGATCCAGTATATAGTTCTAACCGCACCGGTTGTGTAAACTGGAATAGAAAAAACAGTGAATTACTTCTAATACACAATCAGACATTGTATATATATATTTTGGTCAGGGGGGGACTAAAAGCTGCGACCGCGAGAGCACACTAGTAAAATTCACTCTGTTAAAAATTAAATTAAAACTGTGTAATTTAAAGTTAAACAGGCTAAATTTTGTGTTAAAATACGTATTATAAACCAAGGAACATGTGTAAAGTCAAGGTTGGTATAATAATTTAAATCACGGTAACTATAATTATGTTTAACTGTAAAACCTCGTGGTTTAAGGTGCAGGTGGTAATTTAAAGGAAGCGGGAACCCCAAATTTGAAAATCTCCCATTTCATTGCAATAAGATACATATTCGCGTTAAAAGCAAAATTGTAACAAAAGATGCAGTGAAAATCAAAAAGATAATTGTAATACCAACCAATTGTAATAGTAGTGTGAAGCTTATATCGATTAGAGTGAAGTAAGGCGATTGGGACGGGGAGTCTCGAAAGAGGAAGCTAAGGCCAACGGTAAGCAACGTACGTGTACGCTCCCGAATACTTCGCATTCACTACATGATTCTCGGACGACAAAGTTGAAAAGTCTTGGTAGTCATACAAGGAAAACCCAAGGTCAAGAAAAATTCGACTCATCAGGACTATAAGAAACTAAACGGAAGGAACCACGTAAAGCTAGTTGAATCTGTGATCACATCACACACGGTTGTGGAAGAACACTGTAACTACCGCCACCACCGAAATATAATTATGAATAAAGGAGACCGGATGTCGGGAGGTTCTTTGGTACCGGAACAGCCCACCATGCGAAGTCCACCCAACAACCATTGATATCTCCTCTGACAAGGCACGCAATTACAAGATAAATCCAACGAAGAATCCCATGAAACAATATGATTATGATTATGATAAGATAAACCGTAAAAGAAACTGTAAAATACTGTACGAAGTAAGTGTGCTCTCCGGTCTTAATGTCATCAGCAGCTTCCCCCCCCCCTTGTTTGCTTGGTAACAAGTAAGCATTGTAATTTTACACGGATTGTATCAAATCTATTTAATTTGTAACAGAGTTTTTCACCTCTGGTCACCGACCAAGCTCAACCAAAAGTTTCATGTAAAAAATTGCCAGGGGTTTTCTCTGTTACTCATTATATAATATTGAAGGAGCTGTATGAAATAAGCTCAAATCAATAAACCAAACTAACTAACTAACTAACTATATATTTTGGTCAACTCGCTTACGGGAATCGCAATTGAAACTTTATCATGCCACTGTAATAAATAACTAAAGCTGAAAACAATTGAAACGGAAACTCCATTCGTCATATGCATATTTAAAGAATGAGATTAATCAATACGAGCCACTGGCATGGATAACATGAAGTATAGTTATTCGGCTACTGCTTACTTGCACGGATTACTGCAACCCAACCATATTAAATGTATGCTTGACTAACTCTTCATACCTTTTTTAAGGATCATATGTTCGCTTGACCCGCCATGATGAATTTCAAAAGCTAATAACAGAGGATATAGCACATCAATGAATATACATTTTGCACTCCGTTAACTGTCCGAGTGTACTGATCTTATTCACTACAAGTCATTCTACAGTTATACTACATGTGGATATTCTAAATTGTAAAAGCAAACAAGACGAAATTATTTTTGGTAATATGTTACCCCAGAAATAGACGTTTGAACACACGTACGAGTAATTCATCTCGATTATGGATGCAAACTACACTCTCAGCTTTTCCTTGTCATATCATTCTTTTCAGTCCTTAACCTCTTCCCCACCAACACATTGGAAGCATTCTCTAACTTTGTTGTTATGACACCTGTGCACGGCATATACCAAGCTCTAACATGTATTCTAGAATGCTAGGCTAGCATTAAAATTTTAAAACTACGTTAATTTTAAATTAAATTAAATCTTCGTATTTTTATAATTCAATGAAGAATGTTAACTTAGATGTAAGCATCGCCAAAGTCCATCGCAAGAACATTCTATTTTTGCTGCTCTCACAAGGTTTAGCTATAGTTATATTTCCTATGCATAAGAGATGCGTAAGGAAATTCGAATTTATGCAACACTGATCTAATGGCCAGATCATGCGGGAATTTAACTACGCAACGTTGTTTTTAAAGTCCCGCGCTAGGTAAATTAAACTATGCACCAGTGATCTTCATGTCCATGACAACTGGTTTTAAAACTATGCAGCGTCTATCCTTTTGGTGGGGAAGAGGTTAATGCAGATCTTGTTTGCAAAGTGTTTTCGAATGTACTTTGGCGAGTAGTCTTTGCCACAAAGGGGGCAGATCTTCCGACCTATCGGTGACAAAATATAATCATTATGCACATCAGTTATGCTATCTCCAATATTAGAATCTGTAAATATTATGTCCTATCAACAAATGAATCATTTATAATCCTAGTTAATAGATAGCAAAACAATTTCTCACCACTAGGTTTAATTTCAAAAGTTGGCCGATCACTGTAGTCAGAGTCTTCTGCCATCGCGGTGGTAGTCACAAAAGGCATGGCTCCTGCTCCAGTCGCCGTGGTGTTACCTATTGCCTGTTCCATTACAGTCACACGGTCTTGTAGCTCCAAACTAGGAAAACATCCATCAAACGCATTAATGACAAATTATTTGCAAATCCCTTGTGATGGGTATGATACTTTTGGACACCTATTACGTCATGTTCAAATAATAATAATGTGATCTTCATATACAATGTGAGAAACGTACTGGCTTTCCTGCAGTTGCTGCACCTGCATCGAGACGACTTTCGTTTTATCATCCACCACTTTGACGCATTCAGCAATTTCTATAAACATTTGGCGAGACCTGGAAGCCTCAGACTGAATTGTTCGTGCATTCTCAACAATTGTTCGGTTATTCTCACAAATTGTTCGTGCATTCTCAACAATCATATTATGATTAGCAATCTGTATTTGAGCAAGGTCTTGGAAAATTGCTTGACAATCTTGGTTTTCCGCGCATTCAGAATGGTCAAAATGTCCCGGCGAATGTTTTCGCTTTGCTGACCTTGAACCCTGCAGATACGGATCAAGCGTTATTTGTAGGAAGAACCAATACATGAGTTCAACCTTATGAAGCTATAGAAACACTAAAGCACCACGTACCGTTCTTCTAGTCTGACCATTACCTCGATCCAAGCTATACTCCTCTTCAAAAGCAGCGATAGATTCGGCTGCTCCTTTCAGATTTTCAGCAGGCTCCCATGTCGCATCGTTACTAGAAAACAAACCAAGAGTTCACAATGAATATGGCGAAGAAATTAACAGCCTGCAGAGGCTAAATGAACTTGAACCGAACGCTAACTATATCAACTTTACTTACGCGGTATATCCTTCCCACTTAATCTTGTATTGCAGCTCCCCAAGAATCGTTCGTTTGCCCAGTATTTTCTCAACGAAATATTCTTCAGGACTAGGCGGAGAATCCTTGTCTAGTGTTTTCTCGACATCGTCTGCATTTTCCTCCTTCACATCAGCTTCACTTAGTGCAACGTTATCATCGTCATAAGCTAAGTTATCTTCTTCTGTGGAATACGATGACACATCCTCCATACTTAACGAACGCTCTAAAAAACAAGATAAGTCTTGGCTATCATACTCACAGCTTGGAGTACATTCTTGCTGTATGAATATATTGTAGGAAGGGTCTTCTTAGTTGATCAGTTGACCGACCCGTATGGTCATTGTGGAGTAGCAAGAGTTAGGTTTGCAGCGATCATAAGGAGGGATCTTGCTTTATGTGGAGGGAAAGTGTTTAAAATTGGCCTACACAGGTTACAAGGGATGCCTATCTGTAAAAGCATGCGTTGAAATGGTAGAAAAGCGTGTTCCTAGGGAAGCGTCACTGTGGCCACCCAAAAAAACTACGGTAAGTGAAACCCCAAAATCGGTAGATTTCGACTCTTCGGGATTAACACTGCCGTTCCCAAACGGCGCATTGTAGAACAATGCAGTGACCAGTAGGTAATAGCCCGACTCTTCCGCTTTCGAATGGTGTAGCTGCAGTTGACCCAGTAGGTGCGGAACTTTCCGGAATTTTAGGTCAAAGCTGGGACCAAAATCGAAGCCAAATTCGAGATTTTTGACCATATCACCGGTATTTGTGGTCTGATTTTCTTCAAATTTTACAGAATCCCAGAAATTATTATCAAAAACAATCTCCACATGCTAATTTGACAGCATGACCTCTGGGGTCAGAGTTGAGCTGACCCGGGTCATAGGTCAAACGTGTAACCCCGAGATTCCCCAATCCCTTAGCGACCTTTTGGTGCAAAAATTTGAAAATCGGAGCACAAACACCGGAGCTATGGAGAAAGCCATACCATGAAAAAACGGGATGCAAAAGGTCGTATGTGCAATCAATGTTAGCTCTATAGACCCTGCTCTCCTCCTTTAGCCTTTTCGCAACATAAACCCATCCTTTGACATAGGATGACGCCGTTTATATTTCCTCAGCCTGTATCCTATCCCTAATACTTAACACCTAGAATCCATACCACAAGCACGCTCAAATATTAAACCATTTCCACTGGCAACGGATTAAATATAATTATCTTACCTTAGGGCCTTAAACCTGAATTAACTGTAATAACACTTTAATCAGTTCAATATTTAATATTTAACTAATAATCTAGCCGAAATTTGTAACGATATGGCACTTTAATATTGATATGCACCCACGAGCACGACGCACGTCTCATCAGTCTATCGAATTTACTAAAGCTTCAGACTTCAGTTCTCAATGCAGGGCATGCTGCGCGAGTCCCGCATTCCAGACCCCATCACATAACGTACATAATATATTTTATAAGGAGAAAATTTTCTGCAAGGAAAAAATGTATGCAAATTCACCTTTGAACTAGGAGCCTTGAAAGTCTGGAGCGCTGATTGGTGTAACGGATTCACGTGACAGGGTAAAACCGATATGTAGCGACATGATAATGACGATGACAATAATGAAGAGTGAGATTTTAGGTCGGACTAATGGTTATTGTGGGACATGCGCTATGTTTAACTGCGGAAAGCATGGTTTTCTCATGCGCCCTAGTTAACCCCTTCCATTCCATGTCAGACCTTTGTGGTACATATATAATTATTTACGTGGTGCGTTGGTGACCCCGGTTTCATAGATACTTTGTTGGTTTAAGAGTTAATTGGCCTAGTTCAAAATTTGTCAGAGTTCAAAACAAGAAACGAAGCTGAAGAGATTGCAAAGGTTTTAATTTCAACAATTAAGTTGGATATCCTGCCTTGAGTTGAGATACAAAAAGTGTTGTGGAATTGGAAAACATGGAGCAAAGTTTGAAGAGTGGTGGCGTAATGGAGGTAATAATATAAAGTATTCCAGTAACCTTGTATGCTGTAAATAATTACAACATTTTCTCACTGCAGTTTCATTCAAGATGATTTGCTTTGAAAAAGCTGGTGATATATAATTGACATTGTGGTTTCTCTCCCAGGGGAAAACGACTGTTCTGGATGATGGAAAAGTTTCGGAGGAAAGTAATGAAGGAGGATTATGTCAAGTTTTCCTGGAAAAGGAAGTTCGAAGTGAAATATATTGTGAAGAACATCCGAATGCTGTAGTAATTGAGGATGTCGGTAATTGTCAGAAGTTGTGGGGCACTTGTGCAGCTGTTATCAGTGATGTGTGAGTATTTTAGTTCATTTTCCTTAAAGAGATTCTTTTGAACGCGTTGCTTATGTTCTGTGATAATAATTACGTCACCATAATCTTAAGGATAATTTAATTCAAGAATAATAAACGAGAGATTAACAGATAGGTTGACTGTGAGGTAATAACCTCACAGTAGTAGGTGCAGATGAGTTGATTTATGCTGGGATTGATTTCACCTTCATTCTTTTGTTTCCAGAGCCATCGATTCTGGAGCAGAATGGCGTACGACTGGATCAAGTGGGAACAAGTTCAACAACGACCAGTCGAGATGCGGATACGCAGATAACGGCTATGTCCAAGGGTCTGAGCTTGTGACAGACTATCAGGAGAAGAAAAAATCGGTGAGAGGAAAACGGCTCCGGGGACAAGGAACGGAATCTGGTCATGATCGTACCTTTAGGCATACGATCATAAATCAAGTGTCTAAACACCTGCAAATTCCTGCCGATGTACGTCGAGAAGCTAAAAACATAATGCAGGTAAATTTTACTACCAATTCAGTTTAAGTATTTGAAACTGTGCGATCCTATGTATTCAGGTGCATGTGTCATGTGTGTGATATACTTATTCGACTTTATTCACGCTGCTTGGATTTTTACATAAATATCTCATGAAACGAAGCACGGATTGTCCATTTAAACCCGACAAACACCTGGAAGGGGCTTATTTGTACTTAGCCAGCCGTATTCATACAAATGCTGTTACGCAAACCCAACTTTTGGATTATCTCTCAGGAAAGAGAAGAAAATCAGAGTCGGAAAGTTTCAGCGGTTAATAATACGAGCACAGGATCTCGATCTGAAATGTATTGAGCCGCGGGATTTCATTTCCTCCTATTGTGAAGAACTCGAATTACGAGAATTTGTTAGTGATTGTGCAGCTCACATTGCAAACGAGGTCCAAAGAGAGGGAGTCGCTGATGGGAAAAATCCTCGCGCCATTGCAGCCGCTGCTGTATATTTAGCAAGTCGCGTAAGGATTATTATATTCGTAATTTCTGAAATATTGATTATCATGACAGTTTAGAGTTAGAAGATTTTTGAAATCATGTGTATATCTGTAGGCTGCTGGACCAACATTTGCACGGACTAAGAAGGAGTTGGCCGGGATTTCTCATATTTCTACTACCGCTATCCGCGCCGTCTACAAGATCATGGATAGAAATAACGAATCGGTGAAATTTTTCCCTCCCGGCTTTCGCTTTGGAATAGCGCTGGTTGAATTACCTTTGTCTTGAACAAGTTAGATTCATCGAGGCCAGTGTTTATTAGTTTTATTTCATTTGATTCGAGACAATGTCTCTCACGTCTTCTTGTTGACCATTTATAGTTTTATTTCATTTGATTCGAGACGATGTCACTCACGTCTTCTTTTCGACCATGTACTAACCTGGTTTGTAGCATACTGTGCGAAAGAGTACGGCAAAAGACAGTGTTTGTAAACAAAATAATTTGTTGAATGAATCTCGAGTAGTTTGGAATAATCTGTATGCACTAGAGTAACTAGAACAACTTTAGAAAAACCCATCAGAGGGCCTTTTGTAGACACTTCTAGATCAAGAAAGAGTAGCTGACAAAAATGTAAAGTTTGTCATCTTCTCGCTTTATGTCAGCCAGAATTGGTCTAAATTCATTGTAAAACTCAGCATATTGAAAGCGTCGTCTTGTAGTTAGCTGGATTATGGAATAACCGTATAGCTTAATGTGGATTGAAACATTAAGTAAGGAACACTTTCTTTCGAAAAGCAGTAATCTACATGCAGGGAAACAAACTTTTATGTAAACATGCATGTTTACATATTATATATATATATATATTTACTGCTAACTTCTGCAACTCTGTGTGATTTTTGTTTGTATTAGCTTAGTTCTTCAGAATACTGAATCAATTAAAAAGGCTAATTGAGCTTCGCTTGAAACATGTTCGTGAGCTACCTCTTACTCTTCTTCATCATGTAAACACGCACATTTCTTCTCCAAATTTTTTTCTTTACTTCTAAAATCACTTCAAAGCCAAATTTTGGTTTGGATTTGAATTTTTTATATTAGCAAGTTGTACCACTACGAGCAAAGGCAAGAGGAGTTTGTGAATCACATTTTCGTTTTTGATTCACGCGAGAAAATGTGAAGCAGTTTTATTACTTCCATAGCAAAAGTTTATGTGGATAAAGTGGAACTAGGATTACTAGGAAGAAGCGGAGGCGGTAAGGGGCTGTTTGATAAATACAATCTTTATTTTGTTTCCCCTGGAGCGAGGACGCAATGCTTTTAAAGCTTAGTTTTTTCGTTCATCAGAGCCAGAGCTTCAAGAGGCTTAAGCCAACTACATGTAAAAGCTGCTGGAACTTAACATGTCACCTATATGTATTTCGCACCCCTCATAATGAATACTCTTGTTCAGTCTCCTCATCCTTGAATTTGCATTGAATGAAGCTGATATTGTGAGTAGAACAGGTTCTCTTCTTCCAGCTAAGCCCTCCAGCTTAATTCATAAATACAGGATAAAATGTTACGCATAGGAGATACAGCCTAAAACGTGGATTGTCCCAAGCTAGTCAATCTGGAACTTGGAGATATGAAGTAAGGTTCAGAAGCAGGTTTTGCTGGAACAGGCCAACATCTGTTAGTGTGTGACTGGTACAGCATTAAAGAAGATTCAGTTGTATAAGTTTCCAACTCAATTTAGAATTACTATGTGACCTCCTTTGGCTTTAAAAAGTCTCACGGATGTGTTTGATTTCACAGTTTTAGGATAATTCAAGCTGAAGTCACTTGAAAAAAAAGTCTTGAAATGAAGACGAAGATTTTTATAACGAGTTTTTTACTGTGTTTGTACACGTAACTTCCGGTGCCCGCATTCTTTTTTTCTTTGGTCTCTCGACGTATAGCCATAGGATCGCGGTGTAGCCCTTGGTGGAACAGCTTGCAAGCAAAGGTCATCAGATAACATTTGCTCAGCCTTTTAAGTCCAGAGCGGGAAGTTTACAGGCCAATATAACTGAATTCTACCTGGAGGAACTAATATACTCCATTTCCATGACTTAGATTTTCTAAACATCCGACTAGAGGGTGAAATAGCCAGTGTATCAGAGTTAGCAAAGGGGTTGCCAGCAAAAGGTCTCTCCACCTGCCGGGGATTTTTGAAAGCTGAGGAAACAAAAAAATGCGTGAAAGCTTCCAAGTTTGACCTCGTCATCATCGATGGACTTATGAACGAATGCGGATTTGCTCTCGCGTATAAGTTTAGGGCTAAAACGATCTTATTTGGTACAACACATCCCTTCGCCTGGATGAACGAGGCCATGGGAATCGACCAACAGACTTCCTGGATACCGGAACTACATAACGCTTATCAATACCCCATGTCACTATGGGGACGGATTCGGAGCACCCTCTGGCCATTGCAGATGTACTACGCCAAGGTTTGCTCCTACTACCCGGAGCCGGATAGAGTTTTTCGGGAGGAGTTCCAGGATGACAGCATACCGCCTGTATCGGAGCTGGAGAATGAATTTCAAAAAATATTTCACGATGTCATGAGAGAAAGCAAACTACGATTCGTTTGGAAGTATGATGGAGAACGACCGGCTGAACTGTCGGATAATGTGTATACTGCAAAGTGGATGCCACAGCAAGCTATCTTGGGTAAGTGGGAAATGGTAAAATGTAATAGCTTCAATTTTCATGGAAATCTAATATATTTATATTATGATCTCTCTAAAGCTCATCCGAAAATCAAAGCGTTTGTGACCCATGCTGGCTTGCTTGGAACGCACGAAGCTGTTTAAGCACCTTAAGCATGGTAGGTACATGCGGGAAAATAGGGAGAGGGTACACACTCCATCAACCGAACAAATGGTATCCCATAAGGGAGGGGATGATGCGACCCATCATTTCGTTGTACTCGGAAACGTTGAAATCGTTTAAGCTCAATGAGATGAGCACGGCGGTCCAATGTTGAGCCGGTACGAGGAAAGAGCGCATGAGCTGCATTGCTTAGTCTTCTTGTGACCTATCCCTAATGTAAAGGCTGCTGAAAGGAATCCTGGTGGTGATTGGATTCTCGCCAGAAGCGGATTGCGTGTTCATGAATTCTCTGAGTCTGGCTTGCTTGAGGTCAAGGATGAAATTTTGGTTGGGTAGAAGGCGTGTGATTTGCTGCATTCCAGTGCTTTGATACTAGGCGCAAGCGGGTTAAGCCACGAATACCTTCGTTGAATTGGACAAAGCGGGCGAGGTAGATGAGCCCCTGGAAGTAAAAGAGTAATAGCTGGAGTAACCGCTTCTTTTGAACAGGAAAGCGAAGCAAGTTCAAACTAGCTTGGGTGACCTAAGATTTAGGAGCTGAAGAACAAGATTAACGGAAGCTCTAATAACTTACGCCCTCAATGAGTTCCGGAACAGTTGTCGGAAGATAAGTCGGTTCTGGCATCTCTTCGGAAATTATAGGCTTGTCTATCGTATCGTCTTGGGTGGTCAGCTGAAAAGGCGAAAGAGAAAGTTAGAAGAGAAAGTTGTCAGAGGAGGCCTGCTTCATGTTCCAAAGTGGAGATCAGAGATACATGGAGGATTCGCATCGTAATGATTTAATTACAAATTGTAGTGTTATTACCTTCTGCTTTTTGCAGTGGGTATGATGTTGACCTACTTTGTATCGCTTACTTGACATTTTGCAAGTAAGTTGTGAGACAGGTTTCGTTGAGGAGTCAGGAATATCGTCATCTGAATCCAATTCTCTCCAGTCCAAAGTTTGGTCTTGGGTTGATAGCTGAAATATACGGATTTTAAAAAGTGAATGAAAATTTAGATGTTAATTTCAAAGTTTTTCAGAGGCTGACGAAGGGTTACGCGGGATTTGTAATATTAATTTAAATTACCATTGACTCGTCTAGATTGAGAGGCTCAGGCTTCCAGCGCTTACTTAGTCTCCACTTACTGTGCATTTTTCTTGACTTCTGAGAAGCGGGAACTTGCTCAGAAAATGATGGGGGTTTGATTTGCTCCAATGCGGTGTTATCGCAAACTAAATTCGCTGCGGCGTTAAAAGGGTCTAAATGTCGGATAAACAAGTACAAAAATATAGATTTAATTGCATTACTTGCGTTATGTTACGCTTGTAAACTATCTAAGGAAGCAGAGGTAAGATTCAGAAAATTCTTACGAGAACAGCTAGGAGAGAATATTCCAGGAGAAGATTGGAGCTGAAAAGTCTGAGAAATACTAGAAGGTGAGCTGAAAGTTGAGTGGTTCTTTAATTCTTTTGTAACATTCTCCCGTTGCTCTTGTCGCTTTGAGTAAAAATGAAGCTAGCACATGAGCTGTTTACCAGGAATCCAGGAGGAGAGGAAGGAATGGAGAAATTAGTTGATGGACAAGCCTGTTGACATCCTCCAAGGGATTATGAATAAGTTGGGATCGGTGGGAATCCCAGCGTGGGATTGTCTTAATGTGCCTCTACTTCCCCTAGATTTGGAATCGCTTTAATGTTTAAGTGCATAGTAAAGCCAGAGGGTTGTTGAGGCTTAAAAATAAGCTATATTCAATATTGAGCTTCCAGTCGCGTAGCTGGGTATTGCTGGAAAAAGAAGCAAGTTTCATAGAAAAGCTTGAAATTATACTTGACAGAGTTGAAGCTGCTGCTGCGGCCAGTTCCAAAAGTAAAACAGTAGGATTTGTAATATGACATTTTAGTTTGCTTGAAATAATTGTAGTAAAAGTTGATGATGTAAATTGTAAAATTGTGATGGGAAGTGGTGTAATTTGAAGGGTAAGACAGTGGAAGAGTGATGATGCTTTGGCCGAGTGATAAATTTTGATGGTAATAATAATGGTACAAGGTAATAAAGTGTGATTGGGGTATACAGTATATTTGATGCTGAATTAAGTTTTAATGAAATTCCTTGGCAAAGTAACTCGATAGAATTGAAGTTTATAAAAAATGTGGATACTTTGACAAGGAAGTAAAATAGGTTTGAGAAAAAAGAAAGTGAGCTGGAAAATGATGATGATAAAAGAATTGAATGCGTGCGCGTTGGTTATGGATAACGTTGGAAGCTATATAAACGGATCGAATCCACGCCGTTACCAATCAGAATCAGAGTAAAAGCTTTCGAAAAAGGTGACATGGAGTTTGATTCCCTTGGCTTGTTTTTTGTAAGCATATTCTTGGAGCTATAGTAATAAAAGATTTGAGTGAGTTTTTTTTTAAAGTCGAAACCCTCAGAACATAGTTCTGGTTTCCAGGATTTGACGCATAATGTTAATCTATAAGTAAATGGGCTAAATATTTCTGCGGAAGTAGTTGAAGAGAAAAATGGAATTAAAAGGCTATGCTGATATTGGGACGCACCTTAATTTTATTTCGTGGGTGGGATTTAGGCAAACGGAGTTCTCTCAATTTGGGTAGCTCCTGATCTATGAAATTGACGATAATTTTGCCGATATTGTTGAAACCAGGGTAGTCGACTTTCATTTTAAGATGAGTGAGGACTGGAAAAAGATTGAATGGATTTGGTAGATGAAACATGTGAGGCAGGAGGAAAAGGATTGAGTGATAGATAGTATTATAATTAACTTCTTACTTGGAAAGTGACGGAAGCCTCCGAGAACTTGGGCATAGTTTGTATACTTCCTTGGAGTATTGTCGTAATTACAAATTGAGAGTTTCCAGAGTTTTTTACACTTGGCCAGTGGAGTTAATAAGTGTTGGATTTGTTGGAAGGTTTGGACGTCTCCAGTAAAGATTTGTAAATTGGGAAAGCAGTGCGGGATAAGTATACGGTAGAGGGTTGAAAGGTGGAAGCTGGACTGCTCTGCGTCTCCGACTTTAATTTTCAACTCTTGGATGGTTTCCATGATAACCGGAACATGACAGTCCTCATCGTCGTCGCGGCAGAACCCCAAATGAACTTTTTCAAGATTAATGTGGAGGATTTTCAAGTTTTGAAATCTAGGATGAATGACTGTTGAAAAGAGAAGATGGAGTAGGCTCTTGAAGAGATGTGCTTCTTCTGGTGGTAGGTCATACTCGTAGTCATGTTTGAAGGCCAAATAAAGATTTTCTATGGCAGAGGAGAAACGTGGAGCTTGGTCAAGTAGGTTGAGGAAGACGCTAGACTTGAACTGGGCTTTGAGGGTAGTTAAATGAAAAGAGCTGAGGATATTTATAAGCTGAGGTGAGATGGCGGACCACGAGCATCCGCTTCTGTTGAAAAAGTTTAAAAGTTTAACAGGAATTATGAAAAGTGTGTTTGCTGACTTGAGTTTTGAGAGAATGAGAAAGCTTTGCTAACGTGTCCAGAGCCTTCAAATTTGGTTGGACCCTCATTAGCTGAGCGAATAGCCAGTGGAACATGTGTACGCGTTGGACTTTATAATCAAATTCGCAAAGGAAACAGGCGGAGACGGACTGGAAAAATTGTTTTAAGGGAGTTAGGTGGTAGTAGTATTTGAGAAAGAATGAAAATTAATTTGAAGCATGGTAAATTACCTCGAAATTAGGACAGGCCCGGATAAAGTTCCAGTCAAACATTTGTATCTGGTCATCAGGTACAAATGAGGATGCAGTTAAGGAGACGTGTTTGAGGCTTTGATTGCGGATGTTGTTGGTTGCAAGATTGGATTCCGACCAGTAGGATTTGGGGCGTGGTGGATGAGAAGTAAGGTGTTGTGGAAGGTTGAAGTTTTGAGCACTGTTGGATATCTCCAGCCAGAGGTTTTGGAGTTGTGGTAGGGAGGGGATGATACGTTCCATCATTTCGTTGCACTCGAAAACGTCAAAATAGTCCAGGGTCAACTCGGTTAGTACATTAGTCCAATGTTGGTCCGGGAGGAGATGGAAGCGGAGGAGGGTTATTACATCGTCGTGGCGGTTAAAAATTCGAAGACTCTTGAATGTGATTCGGCTGATGGATTCCTCAGACTGGGGAGCGGATTGAATGCTCATAAAGTCTTTGATATTTTCCTGTTGGAGCCAAAGTCCCCTCATCCAATACTCCTGCCCCAAATCAATCTTGGGCAGGAGTCGTGTGCCCGCTGAATTCCAGTGTTTTGAGACTAGGCGGAAGCGGCATAAGCCTTGGATTCCCTCGTTGAATTTGACGAAGTGGGCGAGGTGGATTAGAACCTGGAAGGTCAAGAGTAATAAGCTGGAGAAAATAACCGCGTAACAAAAGTGATGGATACAAAGTTGGGAAAATACTGCTACGTTGCACAGAAACTACTGCCCTGGGTTTGACATCGGAAGGGATGTACATCATGCTCAAAGTAGCTAAGATGATGTTTGATGAGCGTGATGAAGAAGCCATGTAACTTTACGCCTTGAATGAGCGGTGGGACAGGTGTGGGTGAGGGTTCCGGAGAGTCATCGGAAAGTATTTTACACATCCTCATCCATTCGTGATGGCTAGTGAGCTGAAAGAGAGGGATGGTTTACTGTATGGATTTTGATATTTTATTGTTGGGTGGAAATTAGAAATTCTACTGGAGTCAATTTTAAAATTATCATCGCTTGAAATTAAAAATTACCTTCGGCTCGGTTACGGCGGGATTCCGTTCTCCGTTCCGGAACTTTCTCCCCTCGTCCATGTTTCTTCAGTCCTGGTTGATGTCGGATTTTTTCTCGGGAAAATAGATGGCGCTTTCTTCTTGTTAAAGCTGAATTTTTCGGTCGGCGCAATACTGAATCTGGAGGTGAAAAACTTGGACAAATAAGAAGCAGAGAAGTTGGACCAGGTATCGAACGTTGCACTCAGCACAACTGCATCGGAATGTCTTTCAACAGCACTTGTGGATAATTGAACGTTAAAATACGGAGTGAGAATTTGGCAGCAGAAGCTGACACTAAAGAATGATTGCTTGGTTGGAAAAGGCTGAAGTTAGGAGAAAAATCAAAGCTTTTGTGCTAAGTACTTTTATTCTTGCGACTTGCAAGTAATTACTGTATTTGATTAAGCTAAAACACGCATATTCTTGAGCGTAAAACTAACTTTACAAGTAGGAAGTAGAGTACAGATTTATTTTCCTTGTAGCTGTATTGACTTGAGAAGATAATCGAAGGAAGCCACTGCTCCTCCAAGTTTAGTAAAAGCTTATAGGGGCTCAACGGCTGCTGGACAAAGGGAATGCTTTAAAGGGATAGCTTATAGTTTATCATTTGAATTCCCAGAATTGAAGCTGCGTATCCAGGAAAAAGAAGGAGCTGGGAAAGGATTAGTAAAATGATATGCATTTATTGATAAGCAAATACCAAGGTAACAAATGAGCAGCAGCCTGTATCATATAGACAGTGGACTCTTTGGGTAAATTAAAGGCACAGACTGCTTGACCTTGAAGAATCAAACTGTTTGATTAAGGGTTATAGTTGCAGTTGAAGAGGACTCGAAGCTGCTCCAGACCAGAAGCTTAAAAACAGTTTAAACTATCCTTAGGAGGAAGGATTGAAGTCCTTCTCTGCTAGTTACAGCTTGGTTAAAACGTAATGAGCAAGTTGATTGTAATGTCAGCTATGGTCTTTCCAAGAATAATTACAAAAAGTTTATCCAAAGGGCAGAAAAAACCATACTGGAATTGAATTGGTCGCAAAGAGCGGAGGGTCGTCCTAACGACGAGGATGTCTTGAGGATGAACATGCTTTGGAATCCTGGTTGAGAAATAGCGTAGTAGCTGTGACGAGCTCCAATCGAAGGAGTTGGAGTAAAAAGTAACCAGTATCATGAGAAAGGAAGTGACGCTGATGCCGACGAAGCCGATGACTATCCCAAGGACGCCTTCCATGCGGACGGCAATAAAAGTACAGAGGGAGGAGAGCAAGGTTACCATGGTGATGACGAAAAAAATGAGCCAGTTGGAAATATCTTCGGCTAGCTTCAAGGCATACTGAGAGCGACGGTATTCGATGAGAAATCCTCTCCAGTCCAGTTTCTGTCTGGATTTGACGGATTTTTCAAGCATGGATCTGCGTGTATATTGAAAAATATTAAATGAAATAAAAAATACTTAAAATTTAATAGGGAACGTGTGGAATCAAAGATGTCACCTCAGCTCCAAGTGTGTGGCGTAAGCGTTAAAGGTTGCCGTGACAACGCTGTAGGTGAGTAACCATGCGAGTCCGTGGTAAATATATTCGTAGTAGAGCTGAAAGAAGACAAAGGGAAGGGTGTAGATGAAGCTTTCGTTTCCGGTTAAGAAGGCGGAGGAGACAAATTCGGGTGAAGTTGGATTGAGAAGGTTGAGAAGGCCGAGGAAGAGGGTCATCCCGTTAAAACTGTAGAAGGCGAGACGGAAGAATAGGCCGCCGAAGAGGTAAATTCTCCAGGAGTGTTCCAGTTTTGTTGTGCCTGGAAATCAAGGGAGAGCGTTAGAAGTTGTTCGTTGGAGGGACTGAGAAGCGTTAACGAAGTTTTATGTTAATGTTCGAATACCTTTTAGGTACTCCATGTAGTCCAGGTTGAACTTTGCTCCAAGTGCAAAGTCGTTTAAATGTCGGAGAACCGTGAGCTGGAAGAGTATCGGGAAACTGTAGTAGCTTAGCGCAAATCCCATGTAGATTTTCATGGATAGGGGGCGCTGGGGATCAAGTTGGACTTGAAGAAATCTGGCGCAGACGAAGCCATAGTAGAAGAGCATGAGGGCAAGGTTTAGACACCAGCAAACTAGCGGCCAACCGCTAGGGTGCGTGATATGCGGCCGCTTGGAGCGCTGGTTCCAGAGAAAGGGATGAACGTGGCAGAGCTGGCCGATGCGGTATGCTTTGTCGATGTAGGTAGAGATCATTTGGATGCCGCGGATATGGGGTTGTTTAGTAGCCATGGTGACGGAGCCAAGGGTTTGTCGGAACAATGTAGGAGATTTTGGCAAATTTAACTGCGAAGACAAGTGTTGGCGCTGGTTTATCCAGAGACTTTACTTGAGATTCCAGTAAAGGTAACCCACTGAACGGCCGCAAAACGTGTTTGCCAATGAAGGAGACATTCGTTGACTGGCTGAAGCTCAGTCGTCAAAAGATGGTGGTGAGAGGTACTTTGGAAATTGAATATTTCAATAATAAATAGTTTGGAACGACTAAGACATTGGTGGCAATCCGAAAAGACAATCGTTTGGTTCCCTAGTTATGAATCTAACGGTCAAGTTGTGATTAATTCATTTACTGTCCGCAGTTTGAGCATCTCAAAGTTTTCTTGGATCCTGCAGTAAATAATTTTTAGTGCCATCTACTGTTATATATGGCCGGAAATCAGTTTGAAAATAATGAATATTAAATGTGAAACTTTGGGAGTTTTGACAATGTGGGACGTTTAGTGGAGCAGACCTTTGAGTAATTTAGACATAACGTGGTTGTCCTGAACGAGTTCAATAAGAAGGTGCTAAACACGTGTATGAGTTACGATGGAGACAGAAACATATTTTTAACAGCCTTACTGAATAATTAATGTAATTATGTGGAAAAGGTTTTAAAAACCAGAGCCCGACCTAGTCTGAATCTCAACTTTGTTGAGACTAAAATTATATTTTTATTTATTAAAATAATTGTTCGCGGAGCTTTAATTTCACGAAGAAGGGAACTGGAGAGGGGAACCGTTCAAAACTGGTTGTGTCAAATCGGACGAAATACAGTTCCGAGAGTTGGTTATGTATGTGTGGATTTCGTCCTGCAATAAATGAACCTGGAGCAACCGATTTTGATGCGGAAAATTTTAGGCTGTATAATAATCTTGTTGCCCGGAAATGTTTGCTTATAATTGGAAAATCTTCTCAAGGATAAACATTGCTGTACCGATTTTGCAAACTGATTCCGTTGCAGTTGACTGTATAATTGAAGAGGATTGGAGCGTTGAAGAGACATGCAACTTACTGTAACGTGTTTTTAATGGTATTTTCGGTCGGTTATGAAATATAGCGAAAACTCTGGATGGTAATCCAATGCGACGCAAATGCCGATGATTTTCGATTTAATTTCCTTAGTTATTGCGATTTTAAGCTTAATAAACGGGAAAATTGTTGGCTGGGAATATCATGCAGTTGTGGGTCTCTTACAGAGTAGCCATGGTGACGGAGCCAAGGGTTTTTCGGAACAAGGTATTTTGATACGATGTATATAAACTCTGAAAATTGAGCTGCGTAGACAAGTGCTAGCGCTGGTCGCTGGTTTATCCAGAGACTCTATAAGAGATTCCAGTAAACAAAAGGGAACCCACTGAACGAGCGGAAAATAAGTTTGGCAATGAAAGAGACATTCGTTCACCGGCTGCCATTCAGCCGTCAAAGGTTGGCAAGTATTTTAGCAATTGGACATGTCAATAATAAATAGTTTGAACTAAGACATTACTGATCTAGATGGCGCTCATCGGAGGTCAATTTATTAATCGAAAGGTCAAGTTGTTGTTGTTATTCATTCATTTACTGTCAGCAGTTTGAGCAGCTCAAAGTTTTCTTGGATCCTGCTGTAAATATTTTTGAATAACATTTGTTGTTATATATGACTGGAAAGAAGTTGGAAAATAATAAATATTAAATGTGAAACTGTGGGAGTTTTGACGGTGTGAGACGTTTAGTTCATGAGACGTTTGATAATTGAGACACAACGTGGTCGTCTTGAATGAGTTCAGAAAGAAGGTGCTACACACGTGGATGACTTACGACGCAGAATGAAAGTTTGTCAATATTTTCGACAGTCTTATACTGATAAAGTTAATGTAATTATGTGGAAAATGTTTTTAAAACTAGAGCCTCGGCCTAGTCTAAATCAAACTCATGTTTGTTGAGACTAAAATGATATTGTTCTTTATTAAAATAATTGCTTGCCAAGCCCCGAGAGTTGGTTATGTGTCCATGTAATCCTGGAAGAAACCAAACTGGAACCACCGTCGTTGACAAGGAAAATGTTAGGCTGTACATCATAATCACGGCCGGTATATGTTTGCTAATAATTTGAAAATCCTCTCAAAGATAAACATTGCTGTACGGATTTGGCAAACAACTAACTCCGTTGCAGTTGATTGTATAATTGGGAGCGTGTTGAAGGGATATGCAACTTACTTAAACATGTTTGTTATTTTCGGTAGATTATGAAATATTGCGTAAACTCTGGCCTTTGGGTCGTAATAATTGCAACGCAAATATGCCAATGATTTTCGGTGATTTAATTTCCTTAGTTATTGCGATTTTAAGCTTTTAAACGGGGAAATTGCTTACGGGGAATAGCATATGCAGTTATGGGTTTCTTGCAGAAGTTGACTCGCTCGATTGAAATTTTAATTGTGTCCTAAGCTATATAATTTAAAAAGATACTAGCAACCGCAAAATAATTTTTATGAAACATATATAATGACCGTGACCTTGAGTCAGAACTTGGAGCTTCTACTGACACACTCTTCCTTATATAATGCATTCAACCACAATTCAAGGCTGGGCAGGTGGATAATTTTTGTTAACTTTTAAATCTGACATTTTAATTGTCCATATGACTAGCATATAGGTAATTGCGATGACCTTCGTATGAGTTAAGTAAGGAGAGTAAATATTTGAAATGGGATTTTGTGGTTTTCAGCCACATGAACAGGCGAAATATGGGGAAAATAAAATATTTTTGATACCCGTTTTTCTTTCCGACGTCGACGTCAGGTGTTTTGTTTGTGCTTTAGTGTTCAAGTTTTGTTAATTTTATTAAGCTTCTGTGGGCAGAAAATTATGGGCTTGAAGCAAGTGTTTCCTTTTATTACTTTTATCATCTTCGTCGTATATAAGGGCGGAAATTTTAAGTTTGAGATAGAAGTATTCCAAGGATTGTCTCTAATCGCAAACAAGAAGAGTTGTCCTCAAAGACGAAATTTGAAAATGAAATACTTGCTGATTTTGGCAATGCTCGTCGTGGCTGCGGTAAGGATTTTTGGATTTTTTTTCCGATTAAAATTTTGTTGGATAAAATGCTGTATTTAATGGAAGTAACAATAAATTATTTTAATTTGTTTCCACAGAGCGCCACCTACTACAACAACTACAACTACGGAGGTGGAAGCTATCCGTATTACAGTAACGGTAGGCCATGCTATCCTTCAACATACAACTACAACAGTTACCAGCCCTACCCTTACTATAACCAAGGAGGGTCTTACCAATATCAGGCTTATCCGACCTACGGTTGAAGAAAATTTGAGGCTACAAACAAGCTGCGGGTGGAAGACGGGGTGATGGTCGCCTGGAGAAAGCTTTGAATGACAATGAGTTGATTTGGTTTATATTTCGGTTTTAATTTTATTTGTTGGAGACTCATAAAGAAAAATTATTAAAATTAAAAACGACAATCGGGAAATATTAAACGGAATATTAATTATAAACGACTACCAAAATCATTCCATGAGTGTGTATAAAATACTTTGAGGATTAAACAATTTTTTTCTTTATCTGACGCCACAATATCATAACCGAGAAGAAAGTTTCCCCTGTGGAAGAAAGTTCAAGTCAAAAAAGAATATTTCCCCGGGGAAAAAAGGGAGTATATAGTCTCTCCCTTAGTGAAATTATGTTTTCCTTCTTTCGCATTCTAATAATCCTGGCGACGATTCCTTTTAAAAGTCCTTGACACATTCTTCACCATTTGTCCTTTTCCAGAAACGGTTCTGTATTGTTGGATTTAGGTTCAAGGCTACCGGGCTAGAAATGATGCATGGTAACTATTCCCGCAGGAATACGGTTTCTCTTAATTACAATTAACTAAATTGCAATTAACCTTGAGACCAATCAAAAGGCGATGCATCATCGGCTGATATTTAAATTGATCTGCCATTTATTTACTATTTCCTAACAACTAAGAATCATACAAACAGTTACAGTAAAATCATCTCCAAGGAGATATTGAGTCTGTAACATACCACCCTCCGATGAACCCGTGTACGGTTCATCCAAGATACAGTAGTCATATTTAGATAACAATTTCTAGTCACAAATTCATTTGCTCAAATATATTTAGTACGTAACATACCACCCTCCGATGAACGCTTGTACGGTTCATCCAATACACATTATATACACATAGTTAACAAGTTGTAGTTATACAAAGTTAATCATAACACATGACTCTAACAACGCGACAATCATTTTATTCAAATTTAAGTTAAACACTTCCTCCTTTAATCAAATACCTCAGCCTACTCCAGCAGCTACCGTGCTCAGGATGGCTCTGAGGTTACTAATTCCAATTCCAGTTTTCCATCCGTTCCGTATTCTTATCCGTTTAGTTTTCATGTTAAAATTACCAGCAGAAATTAGGATTCTTTTCCAGTTGTCTCCCAGCGTATCAACTGTTCGTTGACGCTGTATGCGTACTTTTAGTTGCAATCTTTTAGATGGTTTTCGGTATCCTTGTTTCTTCCTTGAATTTTCTTGCATTCGTCCAACTTGTACTTTTTTCTTTCGACCAAGGCATTTAATCCCAGTAGTACTGACTTTCAAAGCTGTAACAAAACCATTGTCTTCATCGTTACTTCCTGTGTCGTAGCTTGCAGTATTTGACAAACTCTTCTCATCGGAGTCATCTTTATTCCCGTCGTCGTAACTGGTGTCAGGCTTTCGGCTACCACGCACGTTAATGATTTCCGTTTTCTTGTCATCAAATTCGTTCTTAGCGCTGAAATCCACGCTCATGATACCCACGTTTCCATCAGCCTCATCTCTCCACCCCGTAATTCCATCTGGAATTACAGTTGCTGAAAGTTTCTCCAGATCGCAGGCCACGGCCTGATCCTCTTGTAGATTTGCTGAGCATGGTTTTACTTTATATCGCTGTTTTGTCGTTTTCAAATCGCACCACTCCGTGTATTCATCTATCCTGTTTTGAATAGAGATTGCTGCAGCGCGGCTGAGTTCTTCTTTAGTTTCCCGTATCCATGATTCAGCTTTCTTCACCATGGATATCGCTTCCCGTTTGTGGTTACGTAAGACCAGTTTTGAATCGCTGACCATGTAAGCGGCTTCCAAATATTCCTGCACAAGCTGTATTTCTTTTTGGTAGTGCGCTTGAAACTTCAAATTCATTTTCTCCACCTTGTTTTCAATTGCGTCGATGCGTTTCATAAGTTTCTGGAACTGCACCTCTTTCTCCTCTTCAAATTTTCTTTCGTCCCATTTAATGTCTGGGAAAGACATCAGCAACAGTAAGGATCCATCTGCTCCCGTCTGTGCGCCATCTTCTTCGGGTTTCGTTGGCATGTAGCGACGTTCTCTGGACCTCTGACCTTGTGCTTCTTTGGACCCCTCATCTGGGAACGCAGATAATGGCACATCTGTCCGACTAATCTCGTATAATCCACCGCTTCTAGATCCCGTGTCCATCTTCCGTCCTGACATACTCGCACTCTCACCCGTAATTATATCCATAATTGCACTGTCGTGTTGATCCGGTTCGAAGGACCAATATATTCCCGCAGGAATACGGTTTCTCTTAATTACAATTAACTAAATTGCAATTAACCTTGAGACCAATCAAAAGGCGATGCATCATCGGCTGATATTTAAATTGATCTGCCATTTATTTACTATTTCCTAACAACTAAGAATCATACAAACAGTTACAGTAAAATCATCTCCAAGGAGATATTGAGTCTGTAACAGTAACTTATTCTAGGGAACAATGTATTTCTGCCAGAATCCACTTAAATTCCAAGCTGCTCAATACGCTTCGGTAAACCGGGACATGAATAAATACGATACGCCATAAACACAGATTTCAATCTTTCATGAGGGATTTCCCTGGATCGCATGCGCGTACATGTTGAGCGTGCAAAACCTAGCTCGAACACGCTATTTCGACGTTCATGCTGCTATACTTAAAAGTTGCAGATAAGACAAGAGAGTCTCCTTAAAAATAGTTGGAAAGTTTTATGTACTTGATTACTACAATACACCTTTATTCTCGTTACAATTATACAGTAGTAGTAGTGGTTTTATTGATATAAGCCATACAGCTCCTTCAATATGTACAAAATGTACCGACCGCAACAGAGAAAACCATTGGCTAATAGTTAGTTAACATTGCTTATTATTAAATTTGATTATCTTTAGCCTTGGGTAAAAAACTCTGTTGCCAATTCTCAATACAATGTTCGCTTCTCAATAAGCAAACAAGGGGGGGGGGAGCTAAGCAGATGACATGACGACCGGAGAGCACACTTAGAGAGTTACTAATTTTACACTGCTTAGGCAAAGACATAATTGGTTCACAAAGTTAATATTCTCGTAAATTCGTCCAGTGCTTGATTCCGTAAAGTCGTAATGACATAATCGTTGCACAATTATACAGTAATAGCAGTAGCATACATTTATGGCTCATACAATAAATTATTTATGGAATCCAAATAACTATTTTAGATGGGTTCAACGGGATTCGATTGTGTTTCCCAATTCATACGATACGTTACGATTCAACTTGTTTTTACAAAATAATGTGATGATAATCTGCAATGATTTTAAATGAGTGTGGATAACTAATGCAGTTGATTGGATTTAAATGTTTATAATTTCGGGAAGGTTGTGGAAATAAAAATATAAAATGCTTATTATCATATTTGACATAAATTAGTTTGCAATGTTGAGGGGAAAGCGCCACATGCCCATCTTTGAGCATATTTTCCTAGCTTGCCAATTGCAATGCTGCATATGCTATATACTCGAGAAAGAGGACTAGCCAGGCTATCCCTAGCATTTGTATCCAGAGAGTGAAAACGGATGAAATGAGTACTTGCTCCATTTCCAAGGGCCTCTCCCCTCCAATGTTCACCGTCAGTAACAACAGACGATTCAACGTATATCTGGACGGCTTCATATTGTTAATGAGGGATGTTAGTCTGCGGTATATCCCAGTTTCGATGCATCGAGCTATCGCCCTGTAAGCTTGTCCTTCTCGCCAGAATGCGCTAGACCACTGCAAATAACCAGCTTCAAGCTTCTCCTTACTAAACAAAAATGGTTTATGTAGAACGGTGTTAAAATGTTCCGGAGGAACTTGGAAATCTCCTAACTCATGTGAAAGTTGCAAAAGTGCACTATTGTTGCATTTAAAAAATTCATTGACATGATGCCTCGATGTTATTTTCGAGGCAAAAATTTTCCTGAAAACATTTACTGGTACTTCATTTTTGCTACCAAATAACTTTGAATCAAACATTAATGACTGTAATCGTGTAATGACAGGGATTGTGATCCACAAACCTAAGCCGATAAAGCCACGGAATTCGGACGAAGCGGATAAGGAGGTAAGGGGAGTAAAAAGAGTTGTTTCGGATCTCAAGAGGTGTTCGAAAGTAGAAGGACCACTTATATTTGAAAATGATGAAAGATTTGATGTAATCACAGCTTTGTAGGCGTTGCTTAGGACTATACCAGCCAGAGTGACAAGAAGGCTAGTGACAGTAAACAACGTAGTGTGCCTCATTAACTTGGATTCTGGAAAGCTGTCGTTATTTTCAATTAGGACGCGCCAGGGTAGGAGAAAGATTCTGCAAGCAATTTCAAAAGTAGGCTTCACGGCAATCAAAAGGTAACAGAAAATGACAAATCCGAAATTAGCGAATATAATCCCAATCCAACTGATGGAATCAAAAGGTGCGTAGAAGATATTCGTCCGACGGAGCCTAGTCACATTGGAACACGTAACAAAGGAAACGGACAACTTCTCTACGGGCCGAAACTGGCCAATTGTATATACGGTAAAAGTTGCAGAATCTGTAGGGCCCATTATATAATCCCCTATTTCTGGAACTACAGACTCTTTTTGGTAGTTTCCTCTGGCCTGAAAAGTCATATTAGGGAAATTCTGAATGATAGTGGCGAGGAAAACAAATTGAGGGGGCCAAGCTTTACTACGAGTAACAATGCTGGTTGGGCCATATTTGGACTGATACTCTTGGATTGCTTGAACTGCGTCGTGGTAAAGACTAGTACGTGGGAACAAAATCCGGAAATTAGGCACGACGTCCCCTATTAAAATAATACTCTCCTGTTCAATGCGATGAAAAGCAGCGATCCAGGCATTTATGGTACCATGAACTCCAGCTCTGACAGCCATGTCTGTTATGCATTCGCCATGAATACTTTTCGGACAAGGCTCCGTAACTAGTTTTTCCCAGGAGCAGCTAGTGCAAGCTAGTTGAAACCAAAGTATACCATACACCAGGGGTGATTTCTCGAAGCTAGGTGAGAAGTTAACTGTAGTCGGAGTTGTATCCCATTCAATAGACACAACACGTTGTAGCTGAATGATGACTAAATTGTTTAAGCTAGGAAGCAGCCATATCTCGACTATTTTAGTGGTCAATAAGTCTTCTTGTGAGCCCGTTTCCGTTAGGCGGGAAAATAAGTGCGATAAGTTTTCCATTTTGAATGGAGTAATCAAGATAGAATAGATGAAATTGGCGTCGGATCTTCTTTGCAAAAACAAATTCAGAATCCGAAGCCTTTGATCTAGAAGTGTTTCTCGATTCCACATGAAATGAAGCTGTGCTTTACAATTTTGAGTTCGTCGATGAATAGATGTGTTTCTCGAATTGAAATCATTCAAATTTGGAATACTGAAGAAGGGGTTTGATTTGGGAAATCTTGGATTGTAAGACCAGTGGAAGTTATACATTTGGACAGAACGATAAAGAATGAAGGGAACTGTGACGCTGTTCAAGTTTTCCATGTCCAATCCATACTCTAATAAAATGATGTCGCAGTCGCGGAACATTTCAGTAATTCCATTCAACTGCTCCACGAATGCAGATTCGTCTGCTTCGCCTTTACTCAAGGTTACGCTTAGCAGTATTGTCAAGTACAATGAGAGAAACATGGCCGTACTTTCCATATAATAGCTTGGAATTAATATTTGCTCGTTGACTGACTACTTTCTTGTACAGGCCGTAGGTTTAAAACCCCTATTTTGTAGTACTTTTGATGAGGTAAAATAAACTATTTTATCTTAGCTTGTGATATGATTAAATGCTGAAAGATTAGCAAGAAAAGCAGAGTTATTCAAGACACAACTCAATATGAACTGAGACATATCACATGGATGGATGGAGGTGACGGTGGTGAACCGGTCAGGTGACACAGGAAGAAGCATGCAGCACGCACTGGTTTCTACACTTTAATTTGTTAATGAAATTAGATTTATTTCCATTTGGCTATAGCCCAATAGCTCGGGTTGGAACAAAGAAATGAGGGTATCGACTGAACGGGGAAGTGGGAAGCTTTAATTCTTTAAAACTTGATGCAATCAAACTAAAAGCAATGTTAGCGTTTGTGATAGCTTCCGTGACGGTTTTGCACCGGCGGGACAAGATGGATGTTGAGTCATGTGGATCACAAGGAAAAGTTGTGCTTGTGGCGCAATAATACAAGACAAAAGTAGGCGTAGAAGCTATCGTGGAAGAAACGCAACTCGAAGCTTGTATGGTAAAGAAGAGATGGAAGGAAAAACCCGGGTAGGCAGAAAACCAAACTCACCTGAAAACTGGGCACATTTAGCGGAAGGGATCTCCCTCTTTTAACGGCATCGGTCTGCATGCATGCTACGCGGAACCCGGGTTTCTCTGTCTATTTTGCTTACATGTTTCGTGATCGCGAGGTTAATAAAAAGGGGATGATCTGACTACTCCTCCAAGCTGACTTTTAGTTGCGTGCTGTCCAAGCATACAACAATACTCCATCCCTCCAGTTATTATCATTCTTTGATACCAGACTTTGACATTTATATACAGCTTGACATGTTGACCTTTAATCCTGTTAGTTCAGGCTAGCCTGTATGGGATTGGCTCTTCAAAGACGGAGCTGTTGTAGGTAATAGCTCGGGCCACCAAGGTTTGAAAGAATGAGAAATGGGATTAATTCGTAAAGTGGTTAAACTCGCAAAGTTTACCTCGAGCATCCGTTGTATAAAATATGCTTGATCAAACAGGTGTATAATGTTAGCTTCACTATGCGATTGTTGTGGAGGTCTGGTTGATTTATTAGAGAAACATACCTGGAAGACTATAGTACTTTTCTGAAACATAGATCCCATTGTTATCATTTAAGGTAGTTACTCGCATGTGTGAACCAGTCTTTGTAGTCCCTCTGTAATCCACAGATAATGACGAGGTTCTCTCTTCGAGAGAGAAAACTGCGTTTGGGTACTTGACCGGACAGAATTCAAACAACTACGGAGGTGGAAGCTTTGATCTTTACTACGACGGCAGTAAAAAATATAGATCGCCCAGATAGAGGAGAAATGAGATGATAATCATAAATTGGTTTCCTTGATACCAGGAATTGGTTTTTAATTTTCCATGAAAACGACCATGACAACCAAAATTCAGTCCAGGTAAACGATTAATACCATAGAGGTACCTTGGTAACGGGGACCTTGGATCCTGTGTGAAACCGTCTTTGAACCCCTATAGTGCATCTAAAATAAGTATTTAACTATCGCTAAAAATTTAGATAGCTATCAAAGGTCTTCTAGCTTTCAAAAGCATCATTAAATAAATTAGTTACAAAATCCACACGCTCCTTAAATGGTTCTGGTATGAGGTTCCATTCCTTGTCGAGGAGCATATATTGTAAGGGTTGAGCGACATCTACCGCGGGCCAAGCTGTACCGTTGATTTCCATGGGCTCACTGCATGAATTTGTTTTTATAATTTTAATTTTTGAAGTTCAATTATTGAATTCTGGGTGAATATTTAAATTTATTTACAGACTTACCCGTGCGTTGCAAAATGTGTGATGGCTGATACCATCTGTTTGGAGAATTCGTAGTCTGCGGAACCAGGTTTGATAGTATTGATTAGGGCAGGTAACTGGAATATGACTCCAAGCTCGTCAGTGTGACATGCTCCTGGAATTCAAAGATTTTTTGGAAACTAAGTATTTTTTAAAAGCATAAAATGCTGGATTTTAGTTGAAGGTCGTAAAAATATTATTTATTACCCCAACGTTTTTCTTCTAGCCCGAGGATCGAGTAGAGCAACCACCGGGTAATCTGACCAAGGACACCGTCGAGAACAACGGGTAGAATCCCAGACATGACCATGAAAACTTGCCCGAGGCCATGACGAGCCGGGTAGCTGTAGTAATAGAGGTAGATTGTGGACTTATTTGCCTGAAGTCCCACAGTTTCTCGCATTGGCTTGTAGAAGTTAATATCGGAGAAGATTGCAGTGAGGTTGCGAATTGATTCGTGAAGCCGGAGGGGCTCTGGCTGATTTCGTAGGTAAAAATTCCACAGTTTTTTAGACATGCTCTTCTTAACTGTTTTTGGTGCATCTTCGTAATCCCAGACGACTGGAGCGAATTTAAACCAGTGTTTTGCGATCATGTAGGAACATGTCTTGTTGAGCAGGATGTCTGTAGTAAAAAATTTGGATTAAATTTAATTTATTTAATTTATTTAAATTAATTTAAAAAAATACGTAGATAATATCGAACCTCCCGCGTAAATCAAGCCCTCTTGATCGTTAGCCCCGATTATCCAAGGAACGTTAGTAACTAGTTGGCCCGCTTTGAGTAACTCTTTAGGATCCTCGCTGAGAAAAGTGTCATGACGCTTGGTTCCAGCTTCTATTGAAGGTGCGAAGGCTGTGAGACGGTTATGAAGCATGTCCTAGTTTAAAATTCCGTTAAGAAATGTGATCCCTGGTGCAGTTCAAGCTTTTGGGGTTTGTTTATAAGTGGTTGAAGGAACGATTCCAGGGACAGGTTTAAGGAAACGAAATTGAAATGACGACTTACCCTGGATTCCATAAAAAAGTTTGCGATAGTTTTTGCATCCTTTTGCCTTAGGCAGGTGACAAGCTCCTGGGAATTTCCAGTAGGACATCCAACACGCCCACCGAAATACGTTGCTTGCTCTTTTGGTTTTTTCATAAACGCCCAGTTATTTAAAACGGTGCCGCTCATGGAGATTGCACGGTGGAATAGGCCTGTGAAAGTGAAAAAAAATTGAGAACTTGTAAATAAATTTTGTTTGCGTGGGCGTCGGGGCCGAACGAATAATATGTAGGAGAAAATAATGTGAGCTTAAGTTGTTGGAATTGTGCACTTGATTTGACAGGAAAATTGGAAAATATGAAATACGCACCAACAGACTGATTTGACAACATGTGATAGTGTATGGATGCACCGCCGGCGGATTCTCCCATCATTGTCACCGAATTCGGATCCCCGCCAAAGGCTGCAATGTTCTCTTGAATCCATTTAAATGCCATCAACTGATCCTTCAAGCCCATGTTTCCTCTGACAGTTTCATCTCCAGTGTTCAAGAAACCTGAAAAATTACGGAGAATTTTGTTGTTAGGACTGTGGACGAACCGGAAGGAAGTAACTGTCACCCCTTGACAGCTAGTGTGTCTTATTAAACATCCTTAAAGACGAGGCTAGAGCAGACAGTGAAGGGTGTCGTACCAAAAGCAGCGAGTCGATAGTTTATTGTCACGAGAATAATGTCTGTATCCATGAAATATTCAGGGCGGTAGATTTCAGTTCGGCCGAACATGAACATGCCGCCGTAGATGAAGACCAGGACTGGAAGAAGCTTTTGAGGGCTGTTTGGATCGAGGATTTTAGTCTATAATTTTAATTAAAACTAAATTAAATATTTTGTTTGATTTGAATTTCTCGTAAGATAGGTAATTCAAAGTGAAACAATATCATAGATTAGTTTAAATTTTTGGAAGCAAATCGAAGGAGCAATGTATGATTTTTGAATATTTAATTAGCCTTTTGAGATTTAAATACGTAATGATAAGTTAAGATTATAAAACTTACCGATGGCGAATATACGTTAAGGTTTAAGCAGTCTTCGTCTCCTACTATCATGCGTATGAGGAAATCGTACTGAAGGCATTTGTGGCCGTAGTTGAGAGCTTCCTTGACTCCATCCCATTTGGGGTACTTGACCGGCGGCTGTTTAAATTTAATAGCAATTAAAATAATTAAGTTTTAATTTTTTTTTAAATTAAGGAATAATTGGATTTTATTATCCACAGGGCTTGAAGCAGACCCGGTCACATATGACGTAATGAAAATGAGAGATTGAACGATGTGCGGTAGGCAGAAAATTATTTGACCACTTACCTCAAACCTCAAATCTCCAACAGGTGGCGTTCCGTAAGGCACTCCAAGGAATTCGTAAAATGTTTGCCCGTCCCTTGAAGTTGATGAGAATCCTTCAAGGAATCCCTGTTTTGTCTCAATTATTACATGCTCACCTCCAAAGAATTTTGAGTAATGCGAATTTTGAAATTCAATAAAACCGATTATTATCTCGTTGCCAAAATAAACTGCGAATGAAGCCACAAGGGCTATGTAAACACTAGATTTCATTGTTGTAGCACTGGATTTTAGGACACAGAGGGAAGATTAATTGATAACAATTTTAGGCAGGAATTCTTGTGCAAATATTCGCACGTGATTTTGTTTCCCTAAGAGATTTCTTAGCGAAAATTGGCAAATGTCATTGTGAGTGACACAAGTACGACAGGGTAATAACTCTTGATAATTTGACCCTAGTGTAACAGAGCAAAATTCGCGAACTTTACCGATCACTAGTTTGATTATGCGTGTAAGAAGATTGGAATCCTGTAAACAAGATGTGGTTTAGGTTTAGCAGGAGGCAGAGCTGGCAAAAGTTGACTGTAGCTGTGACAGTGTGCTTCTGACTGTTGTAATGCTTTGGTTTTAGGACGTGAATTCGGTAAAACGTAACAGTAAATGTTGCCTAAGGCATTGGAGCAAGAATCGTTTCCTCCTGGCTTGAACTGGTGAATAGACTATTGCTCTCTTACCTGTTTCTTCATGCGTTTTCTCAGGTAAGTGCACTCAATTAAGGTAAGTTTGAAGCGAAGAGACTCAAGAGGAGTTTACTCCCTGTCTTAAGACGGCTTCGTGTGTCTCTTGCTTAAAGAGAGTTGGTTTCTTAAAGTTGCAGAGATTGTTGTGCTAAAAACAGGAGAGGTGGAGCGAACGCTGGTTGCGTCTGAGGCTAAACGCTGCTTTAAAAGAGCGTTGAGATGGGCTTAAGACTTTGGATACGCCAGGTGAAGCAAGTGAGACATTGTGAGAGGGAAGTTGGAAGACGTAATGCAAAAGATCGCAAAGGAACTCATGCATGAATCATGTGTACATTAACAAGATTAGACTTGCATAAGAGGGAAGAGCGGAAAGATGGTGGGAGCAGTGAATGACCGCTGGTTTATAGTTTCGCAAATTAATAGCTTAACTGAAGCAAAACGACGCTGCGGCAGCGTCCAAGTAGTTTTGAATATGCGCGAAATCATTATTATGCTTAGTAGATAACTATGTTTTTGACTTCCGCCTGGGCGTTTGTCTTCGTGAGGGCTGCGGAGAACGTGGTTTGGTTTGAGTAGATGGCGCTTCTGCTGTTGAGCATTTAAGCTGTGATCGCGTGAGCCTCCGACGCTCAGGTGAGGGCGCTGGTGTAGCGACTTTGGTGACTTTGGCTTGTAACTCAGCCTTGACGCATTCGTTGCATCTACAGCCCATGCCTCCAGGGGGCGTTGGTGGCGTTGCTATTGATGATTCTTGGGAGATTGTGCTTTCAGCTACACTAAAAAGAAAGAGTTGATTGAGTTGACGCTTAGCCGTAGTCTTTGAAGAACGAGTCGGTGATGAAGAAACGAAGCATGATATTACCGTCAGAATAGTCTCCTTCGTTGCCGTTCATGAAGTCGACACCTGGGTCAAAGTTGACGTGGAAATCAGCGGGTTCCGTCAGGGTTGTCAGCGCTTCGTTGAATTCCAGCGCTACTGGCAGGGCAGAGGAACCGGGTTTCTTCCAGTAAGCAATATCATCTTCATCAGCTTCAGGTATTTCGTCATCGTCGCCGGAGTCGTCTGGAGCTCTTTTACTTTTTGAGTAATGCCAGGTAGATGGCGCTCCGCTTAAGGGTTTGGGAAAATCTGGAGAAGCTTTGTATCTTCGAGGTGAATGGTTTGAAGCGGTAGAGGAGGCCAGGGAGCTGGTACTACTGGACGTTGACAAAGGTTTTGTGCATTGACCATTGAACATTTCAGAGATGAAGTTACGAATTGCAGCCATATCCATTGGAGGCTCGAGCTGCCTTAAGTATGATGTTTGCGCCCTCTGGAATGGTTTCTGGCATAGCTGGGAGGCTGTGGAGAGGATTTCTGCTTGTTCTTGGGTTAGTTTAGAGGCTGGAAATGGGCCTCCTGGTATTGGTTTTTTGGTAGCATTGTCGGGTTTGATGAACAACTTTGCAACTGAATGTGGAATCTGGATGGGTTCCCCGATGGATCCGGCGTCAACGGGTTTATTTTCTTGGGTTTTTACGAGTATAAAATAATATTTGTCTCCGGTATCGCTTGCTGTTTCGTTTTGCATATTTACGAAAATTCGCGAATCCGCGGATTTTTTGGTAAGTTGAAGCGTATGTGGGGCCGCGAGTTGAAACGTTTGAATTTACCGCGTTTATAATTGAAAAGGAAAAGAAAGATGTAATCTGGGATTCCATGGCAACGTAGGGGACTGCTGCACATTTTTCTAGGTAGCACCTGATAATTTTGCAACTAACAATAGTCTCGCCACATGACCTCTTTGATTGCCGGAACTACAGCAAATATTCGCAACTTGTGCATTCTAATTTGCAAATGATATGCGCATGAATTTGCGGAATTGTGTTTGGCGCTTTTTGCGATGCTTATAAGCTCAAGTCGCACCTTTCACGGTCTTCCAAGAAGTTATTAGTATTCATACCGAGTGGCGCTGCAGAGTTGAAAGATACACGGGGGATCATTAAAGGTTCATGTCAAAATATAGACAATATTTTGATTATGCATTACGTTAACTTGTAACAAACCCTTGGAGAATGCCGATCCTGTGTCCTAATTGAACGATATCGGGATGGATGTGTTCTTGGTTGCAAATTATTCACAATCCAAGGTTTTGCGTTCAACAGCAGGTCACAACCAAGCTTTCTTGTTGTGAGTTCTGTAGGTCAGTTCATGGGAATTCGCAACTGCATGCCAAAGTACAGGCATCAAAGCTTGCTTTCTCCTACCGCGAATAATAATGACAGTGTCATTCAGTCGAAGTCGTTGTCTTGAGATTGCACTTTCAACTCCTCTGACAAGTTGATGATGCATCCTCACTCACCTCCTTATTAGACTCTGTCAACCTACCTTAATTCGAAATTAGCATGAATTCATTTACTATTTTAAAAGTTAGCATTGACCTCCTGGGTTCAGTTTGCTCATGGGAGAGTGTTCAGAGCAGTCGTTTGTGATTTCTATCTGCGATAATCATGTATTCGTTTATATTTCGGACCTGTTTCGTTATCTTAGCGATAACCTGTATAGCTGGAAGCACAAATACGCCGGAAAATGAAGTAAAGATTCGAAAAAAGCGAGTTATTTGGATGAAAAACCGAAAACTTATTCTACCGCAAGGATCTACGCTACAAATAACGCCGAGACTTCAAATACCGTTCTTGAGGCAGCCGCCAGAGGGAATAAATTCTGATATATCCGCTTCATGGACGTTTTACAGTGAGTGGATGGATTATTAGTAAATTAAATTATGTTTATTGAAAGTTAAATTATTTTTTTTTAGTATTGTAAATTAAATTATGTTCATCGTTGAAGATCTAATCCGCGATTTTAATCATTAAAATCTTACAGTGTTTTTTGACAAACTGGGAATGACGGACGAAGCACATCCTTGGCCGCCTTTTTTTCCATTCAGTGACCTCTTTCTTATTAACCGGCGCCAGGGGACGACACCTGCGCCCAGTCGCAGACAGAGTTACAGGAAACCACGGGATGTGGTGGCGCTGCCACCACCGGAGCGAATGCCGGGTGGCGAACGTGCAATAATTGTGCCGCAGTTGGAGAAACTCTTGGAGTCCTTTGGGTTACCCGGTCGGGCTTGTTTGTTGCGGGCTGTTTGCGAAGTGCACGAGCTTCCATTGCATGAGGAGGGATATGGACTATTTGGAGAATTCATTACGCTGATATTCAGGTGCGGTTTGTTTTTTGATTGACCTAAACATCCGGAGCGCAGCGCTCATTTATAGCGCAGCGGCGGGTCACCTGCCGATATTTTTAGAATAGTTAGCGTAACTATTAGCCAGAATTTACCTTGCGTGGTTAAGATGTGTCAGTGTCACTTAACCTATTCTCCTCGAAAGAGGTTAGTGAAAATATAGATCTTACTTAAACTGCTCTCTTCAGATCCTAGTAATTAATTAGAATTAATTGAGCACACTAATAATTATATTCCTAAAGTTCAGAATCTCTGGAACGTATTTTATTACCACCTTGACAAGATGGTAGAGTGAAAATGTATGCTTTAATTGGTGGGTGCGTCAGCAATGGTGCTTGGCAAGATTGTTTTTTTAATTTTATTTAATTATTATTGGTGCTAATTGAATTTTAATTTATTTAAACAGCATTAGCAAATCAAAATATTCAAGCTCACATCTACCGGAGTATTTGAAAGCGGAGGAAGCAGGGATAAAGGGAAACTGCTATTCGTACTTTAAACAATGCACGAAGTCCATCTTCCAGATGGAAGCCAACAAATACAGCGAAGAAATACAGGGGAAGTCTCATTTTAATCAGAACTACTTAGAAGAAGATGAGGTCAAGTTCTTTTAAGACGACGCCAGAGAAGAGTGGATGTAAAACATGTTTTGCATTGGGGAGTCATTAAAAGGTGCATAAGTGCAGTGTATTTAGAAATTTTAATTTTATTTTTTTCAAAAAATGTTTGCTAGCTTTGATTTTATACAGGCAGTTTTATTTATTTATTTATTTTCGCGAATAAACAGATTCTGTGAAGGAAAAGGTACGTACAAAGCAGAGGTGCTGATAATTGTCATGTTTTTATTGCAAAATATGATGAAAATATATAATCGTATACAAGTTTGCCGCTATATTTGATTGAAAATATTCTTGTATCTCTGCCTTTGCAGTTTACTTCTGACAAACTTCTTCGAATAATTCAGGGTTGACCTGTAAAAAATAGTTAAGGTTCAGCTTATAAAATGAATTGATTGACATTACTGTGGAGACTCGAAGACTAAATAGTTAACTAAAACTGACCTTCTCCATGACCTTCCATGCAACAGTTTTGACAATAGCTCCGGGGTTATCCTCGCAGTATCCCAGGCATGCTTTCTTGAGTAATTCGCAATTAAAGTTATCGGCAACGAGAAGAAGGGCGGCAATGTTTTGAGGGTTTATAGAGTCAATTAGCTCTCTTTCGCAGATACTCTGTGATTAAAATGTGAAAAAAATTAAAATTAAAATTTTAATAATATATTGAAAAACTTTAAAATTAATTCCAAAATAAATTACCAGGATTTAGTAGTCAAAAAATAATATCTCGAAAGCGGTAAGTTTAAATCGATTTTTTAAAGCAGCAAATTACCTTCAAGCCTGGGAGCTGAAACTGGTCAGCAAATCTAATAAGCACTTGTGGAGATTCGAGTGGATCGACGCGGTCAGTGTAAATGTACTGGAGAAGAGCGGTTAAAACTGGAGTTGATGGTTCGAGCTCAAGCGCCCCATTTGTTTTCCCAGGATCAACTAACATTTGAGATAATACAGGAGATCTTGCACTAAGAATTAATTTATGAGAGGGGAAGGCATCTCCGTCAGAAGATCGTAAGATCACATCCGTGTGCTTGCCGCCGATCAAATTGTTCCACAGGTCAAGGGCTAGTGTGTGTTGTTCGACCTTTGCTCGGACCTGAAAGCAATAAAATCAATAACAAATTTACAAGCAAGTTAAAGTATTTCTTGAACAGCTTAACATAAAGCGCGTTTAAAGTATAAAGAAGCATTCAAGGGATTACGTAATTATGATGGGAAGTTATCAAAGTGTGGCAAGTTGTTTACTTTATTTAGCGGCAAATGCTCACATGTTACCGCAAACATCCTGGTTACTGTTTTAGTGTGTGGACTTTGATCACTAATTGCGATTTAACTTTGATGACTGACGTTAAGGGACGAATGGATGTTTTTAGCTGCGGTTTGGTTACAGACTTACCAAGAATATTTTGCAATTAATTTCAATTCCTTTTCCTTGGATCAAATGGCGGTCAAGAATGAGAACGTCCCGGGCGGCGATACTTTGTAGGCTTTGAAATTCAGGAGGCGCTTGGGATAAGGTAACCTTTTGTCCACCAGTGGGCGACACTTCGTACTGCTTGACTACGTCATTCCAGACACCGAAATTGTAGCGGACCTTGAAGAAGAAAATTGTGAAATTTTTATTTTGTATTCTGACTGTACATGATATTGCTAAAAACCGGTTCGTATGCTGCTATCGAGTTTATTGCGAAAATTCGCGAATATTGCAATAAATCTACGAATAGTCTTAAAGTATCAGTGTAAGTGAGCTACTTTGATGGATGATAAAGATTTAGCTAATAAATGGTAGCCTGATGAACAGAGCTCAAAAAACAATTTTGCAAAATTCGCGAATTTTCGGATCCGCAGATTTCTTTTATAGCTTTAAATAAAAGCATTAAGAGTAAACGAAATAGTTTGATTTATATTCAGCTCCTTACCTCAAGTCGTTCATCTTCGTTTGGATTTTCAATGATCCCAGTAGTTGCAGAAACTAAATTGAGACAAACGACGACGGGATTTGTAAGTCTGCGGCCTTCTTCATCCGCCCAGAATCGTAATGCCATAGACCAGCGTGTCTTAAGTCCGTTAACGTTGACCTACAAGAGGGGATATGGGATACAAGGATTAGTGTGGATTTTCGCGAATTTATCTGTATCGTGTGTTTTGCGAATTTATCTGTAGCGTGTGGTAGATTTTCGCGAACTTATCTGTATCGTAAGGTATTAGGATGAAAATGTCAGAAACATTTGCAAAAATTCGCGACAATTCGCGAATTTTTTCAAACGTTATTTTCTTTTGGGAATTCATTCAACTTTCCATTGAAAAATGATTTTTAATAAGGTTTGCTAAAAATAAATTAGCAACTTACATGAAAAACGGGGCTGTCAATATTTTCTCCATTTTCAATTTTGGTAAGGTAATCGGCAATCTTCCAGGTGTATTTAAACTGAACGTCGATGAGATGTCTCGCCTGGATTTCAATAGCTTCCTCTTCCGGTTGACTTCCGGGACGGCTGTATGCAAAATTTGGGGTACTGCTGCTATGATTTGCTCCAGCGCAATCATCGCCCAGCTCAAATTTCACCTTGTCACCGCTCATCATCCCACCGCTCTCAGTTTTTGATTTTTTGAAGAGCATGAGGACCTGTTTTGGGTGGGTTGTCCCGTGGGATGGGCAGAAAGTATGGCGGAATTTGCTAAAAGAGCTAGCGGCAGTAATAACACTACGTCTACAATAATGAGGAACAGGTAAGAGCGTGGCAAACTAGTAATTTTGTACGTCAAACTTGCAAATTAAAAGGAGGGCGTGCAGGAGCTAATGATTTATTTGATTAGAAAATTTTTGCACGTGTGCGAAACTTGAAAATTGCGAGACTTGAAGGAGTCTCCTTGGGAGTGATTGTGAAGGAGTTGCTAACTGGTTGGAATTAAGTTTGATAACTGACGCTACGGAAGGTAGTGTGTCTTTAATTTAAGTATACTGGAATCCTACGGTTAAATAGCCAATAGGAAATAAATAGAGGGATGGCTGGGATGTAAGAGGGAATTGTTCTGATCAGAGGCATACGTAAACATGTTTGTGGACCACAAGAGAAGTAAACAGGATGACAAGGGTAGCAAAGTCGTAATGAATGATAACGCAGTTTAGTTATTGAGCTATGTTATGCTGGTGGTAAGAAGAAGACGGAAATTGAATGAGATGAAACTATATAATAATCTGCATTTATTATTCGCCATCATGCATATAATAAGCATGCTTTTAAATATTGGATGTTATGCTTGAATGCTTGAACACGATTCCGAAAGAGCTCCGTAGATATTTTACAATCCTCACGTGGCATTTCGCCATAGCGTAAGCAAAGCATTTAGCAAATCATTTCATTCAAGCATGCCAAATGCTCTTATTAGAATGCTTGCAGTGAGAAGAAGGTACCCGGAGGAAATATCCTTTGGAGATACAAGAGCACTCTTTGTTCACATGTTTGTCACAAGATATTACTACGGTTCTAGGATTTCAATCATTTTCAACACTGCATTGCAAAAAGCGTTTCAGGTTTCATTTTGCTATTTCAAGTACGTCATCCGCAGAAGATATGTGTCCTAGAGCAAAGTACACAAGATTGCAGCAGAAGTATATTCTAGTTTAGTTATGATATCACCGTAATATAATCCTTAAGCTGATGAATTATGTAGAGAAGAGTGGGGAAGTCCGTTGTTAGAGTAGTGCTGTTATCAAGGGATATTATATTTAACTTCATGCAGTAACATTTACTGTGGTTCTCCTAGGAGAAACCTTAGGGTTTTTTTATATGAAGCTGGTTCAAGGGAAGTGGAAGCTTCTATCCTGAAGAATTTTTAAATGGTATGGCTGATGAATGTGTTTGCTAAAATAAATGTGGTAAGATTCGCGGGAGTTGCGGAATTTCGCACGGTTCTCAAATTTGAAATTGCAGAAAATGCGCAGCTGTTAGTGATGATAGTTGTGCGGTATTTTTATTATGATGTTTTGTTTATTTAAAGAGCAACTGTGCGTAGTAGGGATGTTTTGTTGGTAGCGAGTAGCGGTTAAACTCATGTCAGCATAAAGTGTTATTTAATATATATTATATAGTATATTTATATATATTTATATAAAATTGTACTGATATTTGTTAGTGGAGTTGTTTTTAAAAGTGGCGAAGAAGTAAGTGGGATTTACTACGAGTTACGACAGTTTGAGTGAGAAGAATTGGATGAAATGTGTAAACAAAATTTAGAGAAATAAACTGTTTCTTGTTTGAATTACTAGGTTATTGGGTTCAGAGTTAGATTGAATTGATTTTTTTGTACGGTCACTAAGTGCTGGATGTTTACTTCCGCGTTAGTTAATGCGTATTTTGTGTAATTACAACTGTGGGTTTTGCCTATAAATAATTAATTGTATTAATTTTTCATATTTATAGAATGCATTTGGAATAGTGAGGAGGAGTTGAGGGATTTTAAAAAGTTAATTTTTGTAAGCTATGACAATTAATGACGGATAGGTTATATTAAATGCTACAGACAAGCCATGCTTCACCATAGCATAATTAATGCGAGGAATGCTCTAGCACTAAAGATGAAAGAATGCAGAGACAATAGACTGCGTGGTTTCTACACATATCTTTCGGTCTCCCTTCTAGTGTTCCATCTTCCATCCATCATATAGCGTCAACTGCCATCTGTGAGAGAAGTGTATTGGAATACAAGAAAATACGGAAACGGAAGAGATACTACAACGGCGGGGATTCCGAAGAGTTCATTTACACGGACGAGTCCATGGAGTTGTGGTGCTTTCACCTAGTTTTTGTACTTGTATTTCTTGCATTCAGGAAATAGATTTTTGCTGCAAAGCTTAGTAGCGTTGAGCCGGATGAAACCTTTCTCTTACGTTCTCTGCGGCGGGTACGGAGGGAAAGCTGGATGGGTTGGAGAAAGTTGAGAAAGTTGTGAAAGTTGTTCAAGGCTGGGTAGGGCTTGGTAAAGAGGAACTGCTCGTAGCAGGCCTGCAGAAGAAGGAGAGTAGAGCAGGAGGTAGGTGAATAGGAGGGGAAGGTCTGGGAAGGTCTGGGAAGGTCTGAGAAGGACGAAGAGTTTGGGAATTGAGAGCAGGCGGGAGAAAGTACTGGGAGAGTCCGGGGGAGAGACGGATGAGAAACTAGAAAGCGCATAGACCTGTCACTGCAGCCCAATGAGTCCAAGAATGGAGCCGTGTAAAAATGTAGAGGAGATGGGGAGAGAAAGGAGGAAGGATGGGAAGATGAGGCCAAGGTTTTTGGAAGAGTCTATAATGATAAATATTGTGACGAATTATTGTCGTTTCCTGTTTGTTCCTCCAGGAAGAAATAGGTTCCTTTGCAAGCATTGCATGTCTCCAGACGGGAGAAAGCTGCTGCTGTTGGTGGTAGACCCTGCCGTGAGCCGTGGGTGATGGTTGCGTTCGGAGTTGTCTTACAGGAGCACCGTCCGGAGTATACTTATTTCGCGAATTTATTTTTGCGAATAGTAGAATTGATGGAAGAGTTTATCGGCTCTGGTTGGAATTGTATTGGAGTTTTGTGCTTGCAGAGACTCTGGAAGCAGAGTAGAAGCGACAGGAGAGAATGTAAGAGGTGGACTCGTCTTGAAGCTGGTTGGAAGTGTAGGAAGGAGAGCTGTGTACTAAGCATGTGCGAATATTTGGCATTGACTATTCCGCTCGCTGTACTTTGCAGAAGTAGGTTGAAAATTGCGAGGTCGCCTCAGACTGAGGAGGAGGAAACTTGTTGCTGTGAGCTTTGAGTCAGTGCTTTAAGGCTTAAGCTATGAAGGAAGAAGTGTAGAAGGTAATGCTTGTTCCCCTCTGTGGGATTCTGGATTCTCTTGCTTGAAGCTTGAGCAGCGTGAGCTGTCTACTTGGGAACAGATTCGCGAAAATGGTTGGAAACTTTGGCAAGTTCAAGTTGTGAACTTGCCAAAGTGCTGTGGTTGGGGGAAGGTAGGACTGGAGGAGAGTGGAGGTAGAGGAGGTAGAAGAGGAAGAGGGATGTGTGTGTTTGGGAGGATTTGGAAAATAATGGACTGTCTCATTGACATTGAGATTGGGAGAGGATGAGGCCTTGGATTGGAATGGGGACGGAACTAACCTAGAATACTGAGATGAGGGTGAGTCTGTGCCAGTTGCAGGTTGAGGAAGGGAAGGAAGGGTCCAGTGAGGGATTCTCATGGACAAAGTTCGGGGAGTGAGCGGGAAGCAAGGTCAGAGACCCGGAAGACAAGGTCACCCGCCGTGCTCTCTCCCACTTTCTAAACTTGAATTTGGGAGTGAAGGCAAGCCGAGGAGGAGATTTCCATGGCCGTTTCTTGCTAACCTTCCACTAGTTTTTCCCTATTTTGCAATATGATTGTCTTCCTCGAGCTGAGTGGAGGAGCTGTGGAGGGCTTTGCTCTTTCTGATGAGCTGAACCGGGCTCCGATGTCGGAGGATGCTAGATTTGTGTTTTGTAATCTTAAGCGATAGCTTGATGCATGGATGGGAAGAGAGGCGAGAGGAGTCTGAGGACTGGTGAAATACACCTGTTGTTGGTAGATTTAGAGGTAGTTCCTGAAATACCCGGAAGAGTCCGCCACCATTTCCGGTACGTTTTTAAGAACGCTGAAACGCTTGTGGTTGGAAAAAGTTGCTAAGAAAATATAATGATTGAGTAATGGATTTTTAATATTAAGGAAAATTAGACCGACAATGTGTGATGTCAGTTGAGACAAGAAGGACGTGATACGTTCGTATAGGGATTGAAAAAGATGATCCCAAGCGTGGATGGGATTTAATCAATTATTATTGATTATAAAATACAAGATTACATGGGGCCAATATATTGTTATGTGATGTTCCCACACTAGTCATGAGAACAGGATTAAATTAATGGGATGATTAATGATGATGAACCAATCGAATGCTGATTAATCGATTAAATAATTGTATTGTAATAGGGTTAATTATCTGAAAATGCGAGCTAGTTGGGATAATGACTTGCTTGCGTCTGTCATGCTGTTGAATTTAGATTTATTTAATTGATGGAATGTTTGAATGGAAGATGATGTAGTTAAACGGTTTGATGTGCGGAGAAGTGCTGTCGGTTTTAAATTAATTAAAAGCAGTAAAAGTGCTGTAATAAAAAGCGAAAAATAAATTGCGGATCAAGTATTTGAGATGGAAGCTTCTACAGAAATTTGTTGTTACGAGGAAGGTGAGGGATGTTTTTAAATATTTATTTAATGGAAATACTTTTTTTTAGATAGAATATACATACTTAATAAAAATAATTTTGGTTGTGATGGAAAAGGCATTTTAAAGGAGAAGATATGTACAAATATTGTTGGTTATGAATTTCAGATGGGGCTAGTAAAACCACGGTTGCGATGGAGCATATACTTTTAGGAGTAGGACTTGGAACGGCGGTGCTTGTGCTTGGAGTGTTTTTTGGATTTTATTGCCGGAGGAACAAGAAGTGCTGTGGAAGGTTGGAAGAGAGCGAAGGAAAGGACTTGGAAAGAAAATCTCAAGATGGCGCCAGGATTCCCTGCGAAGATAACAGCTATGCTGGACGTTTTCCAGGGTATAGAGCAGAGGAACGGGTGAAAGTCAAGTCTGAGAATCTTCATGGAAAGGCCCGGAAAGAGCCATCTGTGCTTGGGTTCGAGGATGTGTTGTAGGAAAGGATCTGCGTTTGCTGCTTTATAATAATTTTGTATGAAGACTTTGGTTTAGAATAATATTTTACTAATTGTGTTTACTGAAGTATATTTCTTTAAAAATGTGTTTATTAGCTTGACGTTCTTTGTTGTCGCACGTCGCACTGAGGCGCAAATTTGTATATTCAAGCTTTGTTCCAGTAGATAGGATTATCAAGCTGATGCATTGCTGTAATGGATAGTAATTTTATCAGGTCACGAGGGGTGATTATTCTGCTAGGGTTATTTATAGTTCTCGGTCGTTCCGTTGATGCGCTGAATCCGTGATGATGAGGATTAGTTGAAGGATGATTTTGGAGTTAGAGTGTGAAGAACATGATTAAAAGATAAGAGAAAAGCTGGAAAATCCAGAGTGCGAATGGATAAAATTGCATTTATCTAGTTGTTTATTACTGAACTGGTCAACCGATGTTTAGGATGAAGCCTGCGGTTGAAATTTTCGTTGCGTTGCTAGCCGGAGCGCTAACGGCTACGAATGTATCGAGTATTCGTTACACGGCAACGCTAGACCCTGCAGGGGTTTATGACGTTGCGTGGGAAGTTGAAGAGAATTCTTGTGAAATCACGTTCGAAGTTACGTGTCGCACTACTGGGTTCGTTGGTTTCGGGATTTCTCCGACTTCAAGCATGTGGGAGGCGGACATATTCATAGGTGGCGTCCTGGATAACGGGACGGCATACCTTACGGTAAGACACGGGTTTAACGAAAGCCTGAAACTCGATTTAGGTATCGATGTTGCATGTTTAGTTGATTGAATTTGCATTATTTCGTATTGCAGGATCGGAACTCGATAGGCCAAACTGGGCCCCCGATTGATGCGTCTCAAGATGTTCAACTGATCTCAGCTTCGCAGAATGAAACGCACACGGTTTTAACTTTCTCGAGATTACTTGATACTGGTGATGCGGATGATGTTGTGATTGAGGTAATTAGTAATTAATGATGATAAGTTCCGGAATATTTAATGAAGTGCAATGTGCAATAGGGATGCGGAAATTAAAAATGTATTTTTGCATTCCATTTTGTAGGACAAGAATTCAAGCTTTATTTACTCGTGGGGACAAACTGATCAAATATTTTACCATGGGCCAAACAGAGGAAACTTTGATTTGAATATCCTTAATCCGGGTTTTTAAGATCATTGAATTAATTTGGCAAAAGAGTGGGTGGGAGGGATCCGTGTTTAATTAATAAAAGATACATACTCAGAAAGATTATGAATTACGTAAAATTCCTGTCATATAAGCGTAAAAAACTTCTTGTTTCAAAATAAATTTCAAGTTTCAAAGCTAGAACAGGTCAATACAAAGTCAATACACACTACGGACACCGCTGAATTCATGCAGGTGTGAGATCAATATAAATTAAATACAAATGAACAGAGTCAAATGTGCCTCTGATGACAGATGAACCGGGAGATTCTTTGGCAGTTTAAGTTCATTTAAACGTACGGTTCGACATTTTCTAAATTGCCGCGGAGACTTTCTAGGCGCATTCCATCTTGCCCTCGTTAGAGTCAGAAGATGTCGACACTAATGTGGTTGCGTCAGAATCTGCTGTTACTTCAACTTCTATGGCCACAGATGGTTCTGGGTGAGCTGGAGCTGGAGGTGTTATAGAAGTAAGCAGAGTCGTCTCTTGGCCGTTATGGCGGAAATCGGCGAGTTTGAGGTAGGAGTGCGTTGGACTGTGTTTTTTTGAGTTGAAACAGATGGAAGATTAGCTGGTTCTGCTGGAGGAGATGGGCTATCGGATTCTTGCTGCTGGTCAGCTGCAGCGGTCAATTTTGATTTTTTTTCAGATGGTCCTCGACGCTTTCGACTTTGTCGCTGTCTTTTTTTCGGTGGGACTGACTTTGTTTCCTGACCATTGTCAGCTGTAATTCCTTCGTTTCCTGGAGGCATATTTTCGGATTCGTCGGTTGAAACTGTAGATTGGCTCCGATGTGACGGGTTGTCGTTAGGACGACGTTGAGTTTGGTTTGTAGTAGTACCTTCGGGAAGATGCGTTGGAGAAGGTGAAGCTGGATTAGTCGGACCTGATATCGGGAATCCCATAACTTCTGAATATCCGGCTGGAAACATGGTTTTGTCATTCATGGGTCGCCATTGATCGTATTCAGCGGACCATCCCAAGAAACGAATCTTGACAAGGAAGGGCGGGAGTGTCTCAAGCACTAAGGCCGAGACGACTTCGTTCGGTGCCATGAAGTCCATGCACTCAAGTAGCATGCCTCGTTCCAAACCGACGTGGTCTTCGGTATGTACTGCCTCCTGAAAGCGGGTAAAAATTTTAAGGGATTAACACCACTGGATTTTCAAAGAAAAACTTTGATTTAAAGGTTGTGAAATAAAGCTGACTTACACGTTCGGGAAGATTCAACGGGGATTTTCCTTGCTGGGCGAAATAATTGGTCCAGAAAAATGGCAGTTTCGCATCAGATGGTGGTCGAAACGGTTTCATGGAGGAGGTAACAGTTCCACATCGAAAAATGTAAGGCGAGTCGAGTTTGTAAATGAATTCGTTCTTGGATTTGCAACTGTCTTGCAAATCTGTCTTGCAAATCGTCAGGCCGCATGTCGCTAATGATCTTGCATTTAATGTAGCCGCCTTCAATGCCTGATATTGTCTTGTCATCCTTTCTTACTCTCGTTTTTACACGAGAGAAGCTGAGAACTACAATGAATGAAACTGATGGTTGCGCTTGACTTTAAATCCTTGGAGTGAGCCAATACGCGGGGGTGGGAGTTTAAGTTCAAGAGAGGACGCTGTACCAATAGAATCTTGTATGTATTATTTGTATGAAGACAGAAGGGGCAATTAAATTAGGTGGTGTAATTTTATAAAGTGTTAAAAAGGTGCACGCTAACTGGAGTCTTGAATGGCTTCAAAAGATTATCCTGTACCAGCCCCGGAAAGTTGCAACGATATAAGTATGCGTATTTTTACACTAATATTTTATATATGTAACTACGCGATACTGGGTTACTCAAGCAGTATTACCTGTAGCTATTAACTATGAATCAAACCTTTTTTCATAGACTTGCTGTCACATTGCCCCAGTGCTTTGCAATAACTTCAAGAACGTCATTAATGCAACAAGGTATTCGGCACAGTCCTCCGTTGAGCTACCAGCAATAGCTACTTATTTCCATGCAACAGCTCGCCCCCAAAAAACAATAACTTCCTCTCCTAAAACAATGAGTACCCCCCTGTCGTACGACAGCTAAGCGATTTTGTCCCTTTTTTAATCCTTTTCCAGACAGCTTTTCCGTTCTGGTTTTACCCGTGTCTTGAAAATTCAGACACGGGATTAATAAAGGATTACCGTTCGTACGACAAGACCCACCCTGCTTCAAAGACTTGAGTGACTTGACCGACGACAAATTCGTTCATGCGCATCGGATCCACCATTTCGAATACTTGACCGATTTTCTTTTGTGATTCCTTGCGAAGGTCAGGCTGTCCTTTAGCTGTTACTATTTTCGGTTTTCCATATTTGGTTGCTTGGGTTACCATATTTGTCCCAGTGGCCTTAGCCCACCCCAAAGGGTGCAGGTGGTCCCATTCGGGGTGGCAAAAGTAAGAATCTGCAAGATTTAACAATGTGTAGCTGTTGAGAGTTGTCATTTTCAAGGAGACTAACCAAACGTACAGTTATCAACCAATGTAATGAACAATATAATTTTAATTTAATAATTACCTATTTTAGCTTTGGACGATGAAGCGTAAAATCCAATCTCCAAGCGTCCTCCGATAATGTGATCGACATTACCAAGGCGATAGAAGTTAACCCAGTGCTTATCGCGAGCTTCGATCTTGTCGCCGATGTTGAAGGCTCTGTTTAATACACACAAGTAACTGTTATCTCTGCTATATCAACTCTATTTAAGTTAGCAACGAAGTATTCAAGTAACAGGAGTAACCTTCGATCACAAAAAATAATTTCAAATAACTGGAATACAAGAGAATAATTAACTTACACGGGTCGTCTAACGTTGACATCGGTTGGAAAGTTTTGGACGATGGTTTTGACGCGTAGAAGTGTAGACACACGCTCCATTATTACTTGGAGTCCATTACCGATTGGCAATTCTGGAGTAAAATAGTTTATGATTATTACAGCAAACCTTACGCAAAACTACAATTTTATACAACACCGCGTAGCTGGAAGAGTAAGGATGAGTTACTGAAAGAGTCGATACGCGTAGGACTAACCTCGAGGGGGAACAAGTTCAAAGGCATCGGGAACATCCTGTCTTCCTTTGAGTTTTGTGAATAGCAGCCAAAATGGGACGAGGTCCAGGATCGACCCATCTTCCGGTGAATATCCAAGAAATTGTACTTGGATCCAATAACCTAAAATTGAAATTAAATATTAATTTAAGATGAGGTTCTTGTGTCTCGATTCTAACCGATAAACCAAGCAAGATGGGAAGTATTCGTGTTTGCTATGGAACAACTGTAATTGAACATGATTTTTTACGCTGAATTAAATAATTTAAAGTTTAATTAATTACCTGCGACGGACAGTATTTCTACAGGCCAATACACGAGGCTTTCCCGAGGGAGTTGTGTTGGATGACATAAGTAGGCGATCTTTCCGACTAGAGATGACAAATGAAGTTCGGGAAGCTGGAATAAATTATAAAAATTAAAAATTATTATCAAACTAGTGTGAATGTAAGTACAAAGATAAATATGGTGGTTATGGAGCCCGGACAGCTGTGCTGGAATTTTAGATTGAAATTAATTAATGAAATAATATTTTGAAACTTACATGTTTAAATAGATTCTCCGGAGCAAATGATGCATCAGTAGACTTGAGCAGAGCTTCAACTTTGTTTTCCCATTTCCAGCTGAGAGCTTTCGGGTTTCTTCCGGCGGTAGACTCCATGATTCGTTATTAAATAAATTGGGTCTAGATTAGGGAAGTTCTGTTGTTTGATACACTGTTGGGTCGCAAAGTTTGTTAAAAGCACAATAACTTAGTGCTGAATTTAAATTTAAATGTACAAAATAATTACAGAATTAATTCTCTGGGTTGAGTATATTTTAAAGTTCAAAGTTAGGGATGAGGAGACACAAGCAGTTCGAACGTCATCAGGCAAGTGCTAGGAGAAAATTGCACACGTTTTGTGGTAGACTTAAGCTTGTCCTGTAGGAGCAGTGGACTTGGAGAGGAGAGTAAATGCTCTTTAGCTCCTTAAGGCTTTTTGTTACTACGAGGAGTGCAACGTGGGTGGCAAGGAATTAAACGTTTTCGCACTTGTTTGTCAAGTATTTATAGATTAAACGTACTTTAAGATTAAAGGAACGACCAATGCAAAGGTTGACAGGCAGACTGATGGAGAAGCGTAATTAAAAGCATGGGCCCTACGCGCTGATGATGTCTAAATTGTCTAAATTAACGCTTGTACGATGCTTCACTTGCTGGAGTAAGGGAAAGAACGGGAGACAGGGTTTGGAATGTCGATTTTTGAACGATTTTTGATGTCCAGTGAGACCTGACCCTCGAGTATGAAACGTTTTATGGAATGTTTACAGCATGTTCAGAATTATTCATAGCATTTGAATATAAACATTTATCTACAGCTGCCGTCAAGAAAACGTTGGTTGCGATTTCTGCAAGCCAGAGAACGGTAGGAGATTTGCAGACATTTTAATGAATGGAGAGTTGGACTTGTAGTTTATACAGGAACAAATACTGCGTTGCCAATTAGCACTGCTGTAATTAAAGTTCTTTATTAATGTGGTATCATTATCTAAGGAAACTGGTTACTATAGATGTGACAAAATTAGGTGAAGAAACCTCATTATGTTAATTGAAATAATAAAGCCGGAATGTTTACTGTACCATTTGTGGTTTGACAGTAACATAGCAGCTATTTCGAATTTTTCTGTATTGCCTTTTTGCAAAATGGTAAGGTAATGATGTTGGCACTGTGACTGTTTCGAAAGCGGTATTTTCTGGTACAGCGAATAACGTTTTAACGATACCGGTACTTGTTATTGGCTTACGAAATTTGTTAACTACCGCCTTCGCTGACCTGGGTAGGCAAAGGAATTTTTGTTTTTTGACCTGCGTTTGACCAGTTTCCAAGTCCGGCTTTTGCTTGTAGAATCGTGGAGCGAACTTGTTACTTTGAATCCACTTTCGTGTTTTAGCCAATAAATGTTTCGTGGACAGCAGGAAAACGCCGAAGCGTTTCCAAAGCGCCGTTGCTATAGTGCCAATCCCGACTTCGGAAAGCCAAAAAACGATAGCTGGCAAGAATCCGATGGTTAAGAGAGCAAAAGGGCCGAGAAGATGCCTTATCTTCAACGGTTTTGGATACTGGGTCTGCGTCTGGAAACGCTCAAAGAGCTTTTGAAAGATGGCGCTGCTGCTTGGATCTGTGTGTCTGGATTGTCTCAGCCATTCCGCGGACTGTTTCTCCAAACGGCGAAGGTCATCTTTGACCCAATAATTGTGAAGACCGGAAGCCATAACCCTGCCGATGTAATCGTTGAAAATTGCCGTAAGTAGGGACCCCTTTGGAAAGGCCCAAACCAGCGGTACTAAAATAGCGAATTCCTTGGCTGCGTAAAAGTCGCCCAATGTGTTCCCTCGTCCGGGATACAGGGTGTAGTTGGAAGCGACAGCAAATGCCATTGCTTCGTTGAACAATATGCAGACAGTCTTATCCTGAAGGAGGACAGATTGGATGCATTGTGGCGAACTCTTGCGGATGACGAGACGACTGAATAGCTGTCGTTGTGCTGGGATGTTGCTGGTTTTAAACGTATTGTAAGCAACGCCTCCAAAGTAAAGAAAGTTAATCCGGTAGTCGGTACTATAGGAGAGCTCCTGGAACGTTTCCGGCGGATTTTCCGTATAAGGAAAGGTAAGGAAGCCTACAAGCTTGGACTTGTAGCCTGTCCCTATAATTAACGCTGCAAGGATCCAAGGGATAATTAGCAGACGAACGTTTCTTGTTGTAGCGCTGGAACTTGCGCGAACGAGAAGATTGAGGCTTTGTTCCATCAGTGTTCCGAAAACTAGCGAAATTGAGTTACGGAAGAGTTGTTTCGGTGGAGAAAAGTCGTTAAACAAGTATTGGACTTTGAGTTCATCGATTTTCATAGCAGCGTAGACGACGGCGCTGTAAGCAATAGCTGCGATGAGAACCAGCGCCCACACTTGTGACTGAAACGATTTAACGAGAGCAACCCACTTGGTTTCAGGCGTAGGTAGCTTGCCAACGAAGGTGAGGCGCGTGTATTCGTAGGGCGTTGTTGCGTCAATGACTTGTTGTCGGCTAAGGGATGTGCCTAGATTTATGCCAAAATCCACTCGTTTGTGAAACACATCGCCTGCTGTACCGCTCCAGTTCCCGTTGGATATTTTAGATCCGGTGCCACCGCCTGTGGACAATTGGAGCGAGTAGGTAAAGTTGTGTAACCGCGCGGCGCTGTTCAGCATTTGGAAGACGACACCTCGTGCACTTAGTAGCTGGCCGCTGATTGGATCATTGGAGAAATCGATGAAGTGAGGCGCATCGGTAACTGCAATTTTAAAATGACGACCTGATAGAAGATTGTAACGGCTATCGTTGCTATCTTCGATTTGTCCGAAGTTGCTTAGAAGGTTCGTCGATGAAGGTCCAGGGTCAGTCTTGTAGAAATCGGATTGAGGTCGAGCAAATCGTGCCCACAAAAGAAACGAAATAATATTTTCGGTAACACGAGTTCGAAATATCGTCATCACACAGTTTTTCGAGTGTTTCAGGTGTCCAAATGCCAGAGTGTTTCGGAGTTGTTCACGGTTCCACTCTCTGAGAAAAAACGAGGCAATAGATCGATGAGGGTTCTTCAAAACACTTTTACGGATTAACGTTGTCGGGATTTCTGATACTAGGGATTCTTCGGTGTACTGATTGTAAACTAAGTTAATTGTTCCGCAGTCCCGATTATCACCTACGGCTATACTTTTGTCGATAGTAAGTTGTAGTAAGAAAAAGTTGAAATTAAGTAGGAAAGCAAACTTCATCGCGGTATTTAACGTTAGTTAGATTTCTTGTCGAGAAGCAAGCCGTATTGCAGGCAGCAACGTTAAACCCTTTTAAAAATTGGGTGACTTTTTTCAGAGAGAGCGAGAGAAAGTGGTAGGAGTTTTTACAGAAGAGCGAGATGGGTTTGTGCTTCCAGTAATAGCTAATATATTATTTACGCTTAATGACGAGGGAGGAAGCTGAGAGTCATTATTTCCAAAAACTAATACCTGATCGCAGAGTTTTCTCCAAGCAACACAGCTAATTCTATATATGTTGCGAAAATGCGACTATCGAAGCGTGTGATTATCGTTTCGGAAATTGACTAACAGTTGGCAAAGAGTCTGCTAATAACACTTACTTTTCTGGAAATATTCCTTCACTAATTTGCTCAACTGCTTTTGATCGGGGAGGAAAACTTGTTAGAATTAACGATGTACGTGTTCTCTCTATTCTAGAAATTCAATTGCTAAACACTGATTAAAGTCGCCAAAAGGCTAACTGACCCCTGGTCAGCGAGTTGGCGGGACGATGGTGACCTGATTTATATTTTATCATGTAGCGTGGCTATGATCATTATTTTATCCCGCGTCCTATCGTCACATACATATGCTCTTTGTTATACGCCTGCTGCTCTTGGAAACAATAGAGAAGAATTGAGAATTTACTGAGTAATTCTATCGAAACTGGTGAACTAGTTTCAATACAGAGAAACCGTAAGTATTGAGACACTGTTATCAATCATATTTTCGGGTTCACAAGTTGATCTGACCGAAGACTTTGAGGGAATGTTTATGCATAAATTAAATATGCTCTTATTAATTGACCTGATTAAGCTGAACTTTGCTTACTGCGCCTTTGGTTACAACGTTTATCGATGACCTGTATTACGACGACACTTGTATTCAAGGAATCCGGGTTTTACAAGCTACCGGGGATTTTACTGTTAACCAAATAGAGTTCTCACAAAATGAGCGTGTTTCAGTGGGGATCGTATTGTTTCGGATCTGTGTCAACTTTTAGTTGAAATTCACCTGATTCTGTCAAATGTGGGAATGAATAGCTTCTATTGTGGACATGCAATTGGAAATGCGGGTTTCGGAATGCTTCGCCACTTCGTAATAGCGCAGTGCATGCTGCAAAAGAAGCTGATTTCGGGGAAGACACAGAAGACAGTGAACTTTGAAGTTACTAGGTCCTATTGGACACAGTTTTCTCGCTGCTCTGTTTGAACGTACGGAAATCCTATTTGATTATTTTATTAGATGATGCAATTTGAATCGATCAAAGGTTATCAAACAAAATTTAGAAACTACGCGTCTTTACAATCGTATTTAATCTCACAATTCTAAAGCAATGAAAGCGTGCAATGCTTGTCTGTATTTAGCAAGGTCTTTGACGTACATAGATGGCAGCCTGGACGGTGATTGAAAAGGCTTTTGTTAATTGCTATGAAGGTGAATTGTTTGATAATTGAGATTTATTAGCGGTAGTTTCAAAGTAGGACGCAGTATTGGGGTGTGAGACGCAATAAAGTAATTATGAATTAGTTGATATATTATAAATTGGTGCGTAGAAGTTTGTCCGTTGAACTCGGTGTAATATGAACTGTATATTTGTTTATGCAATAAGCGTTGAAGTAAGAGGTCAAAATGTAGGACAGGGTTTAGGTCAGGTGAAATTGGGATTTTGACCCTCAAGGCTGACCTGTTAACCTGATTTCTGGGAGTAAGACTAAATGATTTACTTGTCAAAATGTACTTGACCCCGCCCTTGTTTAATGTAGGTTGTGTTAATCGGTCAATTTACTAGCTTCCAGGGTTTAAATATTATAATTATAAAAGAGACTTTAATTATTCGTTCGAGTGGTCCGTGCTAGAAATTGCAAGTGATCAATGTGACCTAAAGCTTTTCTTACAGGCTTCAGTTCCCAGAGAAAGAGGAAAAGGGATGGAATGACACCTGCCACTAGAATCGCTAGAGGGCCTAGCAAATGTTTGACCATTAATGGCTGTGGATGCTTCGCCTGGGTTTCGTACAGATGGCGTATTCTTTGGTAAATGCTGTAGGTAGGACTACTGGTGGGTGAAAGGGTGGTATCGTTAGCGACACTCCTGAGCCAGTGTGCGGATTTGGCTTGGAGTTTAATCAGATCTTGCGTGGTCCAATAATCGTAGAGACCGGCGGGGCCCATGTAAATGAGGAACTTGTTGAATTCGTTTGTCAAGGGAGAGCCTTTAGGGAAGGCCCAAACTGTGGGAACAAGGAGGCCGTATTCTTTGGCGCTCTGAAAAGCGCCATCTGTGGTTCCTCGTCCGGGATACAGGGTGTAGTTTGAAGCAACGACGAAGAGCATAGCTTCTTTGTAGATGATGCAAACAGTTTTCTCCTCGAGGAGAACATGTGCGATGCATTTTGGTGGGCTCTTTTCGAGAGTTAGGCGTTGGAATAGCTGGCGCTGCGCCGGGACGCTCGACGTTTCGAATGATTTATAAGCTATGCCACCGAGGTAATGAAACTTGATTGAATATTCTGGAGCTTGGGATAGTTGGAGGAAGGTTGAAGGAACGTCTTCGGCGTAGGGGAAGGTTAGAAAGCCGACCAGTTTAGATTTGTAGCCTGTACCGAAAACTAGAGCTGCGCTGATCCAAATGATTAGGAGTAAGCGGATTTTAAAGCTGAGGGTGGCCCGGGCTCCGTTAACGACTCTCATTGACTGTTCGATGAGCGTGCCGAAAATAAGGTTGAGGGATTTGACGGCAGAGGGCGTGTATGTGGGGTGGTTGATGATTGTTAGATGGTACAGAATGTCATTTCTGTAGTCGAATTTGGACACGTAGTAAACGGCGATGCAGTAGGTTATCATCGAGAGAAAAATTAGTGACCAGACGCCGAGTTGGAAGGATTTTACTAGCGCCATCCAGCTAGTTTCCGGTGTTGGGGCTTTTGCGACGAAACTTAAGCGAGTGAAGGCAAATGCTGTGGTTGTATCGATTATTGTTTGACGAACCATCGATGTTCCGAGGTTGATACCAAAATCTACGCGTTTGTGAAATACGTCGCCGACGAGGCCAGTCCAGGATGCGTTGGGGAATTTGAAACCACTCCCTCTGCCTGTGGAATCTTGTAGAACGTAAGTAAAGTTTTTGATGCGAGAGATTGTATCAAACATTTCGAAAATAACGCCGCGAGCAAAAATTAACTTTTGAGTGACTATATCAGTTTTAAACCCTAGGAAATGAGTTGCACCGGAAACTGATACACGAAAATGTTTTCCGCGGAGCAAGTCTTCAGAGCGGTGAATGGTTGGGTCGGAATCGACAAAAGCGAGTAAACTGAGAAACTTTTCGTCGACACTAGAATCGTAAATGCCGAAGACGTCCAGATGTGGTCTTGCATACCGATTCCAGAAAATATGCGCAAGCTTTTGTTCTGTCACAGGTTGGTTTTGAAAAATGACCTTGGCACAGTTACGTTGAAGCTTTAAGTGACCAAACGCGACCGTTTGTTTAAGTTCCTCATAGGTCCATTCGTGAGCAAAGAATTCGCTGAGACTCTTTGTTTCTAACGAAATAGCTGGATGTACCATAACGAGAGGAACTATCGAGGCTGTTTGAGGGTCGAAGGAATCGCTTAAGTGAATTATGGTGCCGCATTGATGCCCGTAATCGGAGTAGATCGAGTTTCTCGGTAATATAGAAGCCGTAGCCATTGCAAAAATAAAGCTGGCCTGAAGATCTTTCGCCGAAGATCGAACTAAATTATGCGGCTTCATCGTAAATATTGTCGATATTAACAATTCGTTGGTGGTCAGTCAGGATTTTCGGTAGTATTTTTTAATTTTAAACGGAATCTCACTAACAATGATCTCAGTCATATATGCTGTTATAACTGCATTTAAAAAACCAGTATCAACGGAACGACTTCCGGAATAGTTTCAGACCTAACAGTAAATCTTAGCCGTTGCGTAATCGCTTGTTATATGAATACCTCCCTCCAGAATTTTACACTGTATAAGGTCTTCGTAAGCTAGCACATACCATTTCGGGTCAGTGGTGGTAGCCTAAGCGATTACGGCTACATAGAATGCAGCCAGAGGGAAGGTATTTTTAGCAGTAGTTAGCGTTGCACTCAACGCTCTAGCTGTACCATCCTATGTATTCGATTTTTTCAGGGCGGGTAACCACGGGTTATCGCTCGTAACCCTGTATTTTCTTATGCGGGAAAATCGAGTAATGTTATTCACTCTACATGACACTTGATCGATTTGATTATGGTAAGTAGACACAAGTTAGTTGAAGTGATGCCTGTACCACTTATAGGCTGATTTAATCAATTTAACCAGTATTCGTGGCGATTGATTGCATTGCAGAAGCATATGAGAATCAAGAATTAGCTTTGGCGCTTTTCGTATCAGGAAAATGGACTATCGAAATAACTGTTTATTGTTATTTATTACGTTGGAAATACTCTTAGATCCGGCGTTGTATTCCGGCTTATCTGTAATCTTAGCGTGAACGATAACGCTATCTGATACAGACGTTACCTGATTTGTCGTTTAAGGCTGAGGGTGTCTCGATTGTTGATTGGCTGATACTCTGCACCCATGATTAACACTATCTGGAATAATTAATTGACTAGTTAAATGAGCCTTACCTGTAAGGTGAAAGACTATAATTATATGAGTAATAATACCGTATAGTCCACGGTAACGTCGGTGGCTAGGAAAACTCAAAACCTTGGCCCTTTCAATCGATCATTGTTCGGCTCAGCGTCATCATAGCGCAACAAAATTTACATTGATGAATAGCTGAGGCTTGCCTCTCTGTGTTGCTTTAAGTATCAAGTCCGTATGACAAATTTTGTGGACGCTGCAACGCTTATAGTGAAAAAAGTCATTTTTCTGACATTGTTCCTGTATATTATCACCAAATAAAAACTCGGTAACTGGATTGTTTGATGAACAAAGTTCGTCAAATGGAGCAGACAAACAAGCCTTAGCCGAGCTCCGGCGAAGAATATTAAGATTCTTTTGCGCCGCTCCAACCATGGTTGCAACATCCAACGCCGTTGATATCCACGACTGAGATTGAGCTTTAAAATCCTTGTTAAATTTCGCAAATTCACTGATATTAATGACTAGAGAGGCGATACCGACTAGTCCGTGAGTTAGCAATTGCTGAGTCTGCTGGAGACGAACGTCCTTAGAACGGACTGGTTTGGATAATTTCTTCCAGACTTGCAAGTTGACCTTAGGAACTCCAACTAGCTTCACGTTAGATGGCACTTTATACTTATCCTTGAAGCCGTCCATTTCAGATTTCTGAATGCCACGAGCAGGTATTTGATTAAACAATCTTGCAACACTGTCGTTAACTGGCGGTCCAAATTCATTCGTTGGTTGCGCCGCTGCAATCGCTTCTAATAAATCCACATCCTCCTCGGATGGCAATAAGTCGCGGACCAAATTGTCGCGATCCGATGCATCGCAAAATGGATCCATCATTTCATCTTCCTCGTCACTGGAGACTTCTTCCAAAATAGGTTTAGCTCCTTTTTACCGGTTTGTTAAAACAGGCTATTGCGATCGGCGTTTTGGCTGTCAACAATTGGATATACAGTGTATTAACGGGTAAATATAGTAAAGCTATGCGTAATTACCCGTTTTCAATCATATATCTACACTATATTCCAATAATTACATTATATATATATATATATATATAGACATTGGGTGGCGGCAATGGGGACGGAATTGCTATTGCGATCGGCGTTTGGGCTGTCAACAATTGGATATAGTTGTCCTTGGTTGTTGTAGGGTCATTTTAATGCGTGTTCCTTTGTTTTTTAGCTACGAAAAACGAAGGGTATCACCTTGTTATGTTGGACAGTATAGGTTTGGGTTCCTTGTGACGTGGTGATTGTAAGATTGCCATTGCGGATTTTCGTGGTAGCATGTGGAAACCTTTTCCGTTCCTCCGTTGCAAATCCTGAGAGCAGCTTTTGTGTTTTCTGTTCTGATTTCGTGCGGTCAACTTGTATTGAGACGCCCTTGAGTTGCGCTTGGAAGGCGGGGTGGTTCTTTTTGGCACTTAAGATTGCAAATTTATCCTTCGTTCGCACAAATGTTACTAATATTGGACGGGGTTTTCCCGGGGCAAACTTGCCAATCCGTTTTGTATTGTCTAGATCTACACTTCCACTGTTTTTGGTGATTGTGTTCAGTACGAAATTTACTTTGTTCTCAGTCGCTGTGAATGTCTCTCTCTCTTCATCTCCCACTCCGTAGATGATAAGATTTTTTGAAATTAGCGCCTTATTCAGGTTTTCGACACTGTTTTCAACTTCGGTGACCCTTGTGAGTAGCGTACCGTTGCAAACTGTCTAAGTACTGGATGAGCTCGTTTTGCTGGGTCGCCATTTTGTCACTGGATTCTTTGGGTTTAAATTCACTAGGAGTACTGTTCGCTCTTTGAAGGGTGTGTAAAATTTTTTTGGCAATGTTTGTGTTAGTTTCACCACTACAGATTTCTCTATCTCGCTTTTTGCGTTTTTGATTTTCTGAAGTCGGGGGGACGTGAGATGCACTGCTTTGGTCGCTATCTGGTATCATTAGTCTGTAATTTGCTGTGTCAACATTAAGGAGGCTTACACAGGCACGTCTGCTCTGCTCGGATGCTCAAACCGCTGTCTATATATATATAGACAGCAATTCCGCTGTATATATATATATATATATATATATATAAGGGGACGGAATTGCTATTGCGATCGGCGTTTGGGCTGTCAACAATTGGATATATAGTGTACTAACGGGTATATATAGTATAGCTATGCGTATTTACACGTTTGAAATCATATATCACCGCCCTTGAAAACAGTAGACACGAACAAGTAACGATGGCGATTTCAAACCGGCAATAGGGATAGCTTCTATCCTGCTCCAATTTTTATGGTGATTTCAGGGCTCCTAGTTTGTCAGTTAACAAACTAACCGCATCGGCTAATTTAGCCATAGTAACGTTAACATCCGATCCCTGAATATCTTGCACATCTTCATCATTTGAAGCAGATGCGACCGGAATAGATTTATCCTTAGCTTTTCCTTTGGTATGCTTGTTTTGAGGCTTGGACTGGTCGGCACTGTAATTAAAATATTTTTAAATTTGTTCAATTACGAGGTCGGTAATATTCTTAACCCGTTTGAAATCATTCCCGTTATTTTACATGAAAATTTCAATTGTAATTAAATATTTTTCAAAGCTACCACGCCGTGGTTAGCTAAAAGCAATATGGCGCCTTATTATCGCTTGTATGCACAACGTGTATACGATATATGTATAGCAACCGTACCTTGGTATACTGTCTTCAGGCATGGTATATGAGGAGGCAACGTCTCTCTCTAGCCTTCTTCTTGATTCACACTAGTACGCACTGTAAACTGTAGCACTAACACGGAGAACCTTCGCCGCACGCATGAAAAAAAAGAACTGAGGAGTGAGAAGAGGATGAGGAGTAAATGTACGCAGTTGGAGCAGGCGCGGTTGTATACTTTTTAGTTTTTGATGCTGTTCCAGCATCTTCTTTGTATACATGGACCTTCGCCCTCACTGGAAGAGGGCTACGTATCGTTGTCATACCGTGTAGTCCACGATAGCGTTCCCCTGTTTGAACGGTCTCGCGCGCTTCTTTCAACCTATCATATACACCGATTCCTCCCATCAGCCTATCGCAGCACAGCACTGCATGTGTTCCACTCTCTCGCTGCTGCTGCGAGCGAGAGAAAAAGATGGCTCTCTGCCTTTCTGGATGTGATGGCCATTCGCGGATGGTTGGATTAGGGATTATTCGTATGTGTGCAAGTAAGATTTTGTATTTGAATTCTCATAGTGTATAGGTTATCCAGCGGGTTCGCATAGCTGGAAAGCATACGTAGGCGTGGGAAAACTAGTTTGACATTTCTCCCCTAAGTTTAGAATGATTTAATTATTTCATTCTTGTTCTTGTGATCCTCCAGAACGTATGACTTTGAAACGTATCTGGGATGAAATCGATGGAATTCGGATAGCCATGAATAGATGGTGTCAAGATTGTCATCGTAGAGCCAGAGCTAGGAGAAAAGCTCGACAAGGGGATCGCTTGTCGAGCTTTCAATTCAATTTTTCATACATTACCTTGATTCTTGAATTTAAATAAATTTCCTCCTTTTTTTGAGCTTGAAGCCTTTTTCGTTGATAAAAAAGTGGTACTAATAAGGATAAGTATGTAGTGCAGGCTTTTATTCAGGGTTATTATTATCGTTAAGAACAATATTTAAGTATTTGATTGGCATAACTGGCATAGTCATTCTGGGGGAATGTTTCTGAACTACTTGAATATCATGTCTAGTCCGAGTCCGAAACTGGGTCCAAATTGACAACCCACTTAGCTGTAACCATAATGTTTCACAATTTTTACCGTTTCCAAGTAACTTGGATTATTAATGAAGACAGGCGTGTCTGTCAATTCCCTGCGAACATCTCCATTCTTTTAAAGGTGGAGCTAACGAGTGTCTCTTGAGATGATCCTTATTCTAGAGAATCATTCTGCCCACCACACCAGAATAATCGTGCCAGAAGCTAGAACATTAAACCCTTGTCCAGAACCGTAGAGAAGAGGAAAATGGATGTCAAACGTATTACTTACGTGTCGTAATTTATAATTTTACTTAGTATTTTGCAACGATTTTTTCTTTCACATCGTTGAAAAGTTCCAGTCCGTTGATTCCATCCACTTCGCCAAGTGAGTTATGACAGTTGACAGTCCGTCCGGTAAAAGATAATACCAAATGATGCGAACTCTCTGTTTCTTCCAGTCGCTCCCTTGTGGCTTGTACAGTTGATGAGAAGTTTAGGTTGAATTAGCTTCAATTGCATTTGAAGGATTAATTGTGCTGGAAGTGGGGATTTTGGCACGTATGATAAAGTCGCGAATTCAAGGAGAATGCAGGAAGGGTTACGGAGGCATGAGCGCGAAATGATGTAGTTTTGAAAGATTGCAACGCAATAACAACTAATGCAACTTTTAAGTTAATTTAAAAAATGGCGGAAGGGAAAGTAGTGTTAGTTGTAAACTAAAGTTCTCTACAAACCAAAAAACTCCTTGCTAAACAAACGTATAGCAGTCCAATCTCCCTTTGAACTTTGAACAAGCTTCGTATTCTTTTCATTCTTTACGTATGCTTTGATGCAAAGTGGCGTTAGTAGTAATTTATATTCTTTTTACTTTTTCATGCTTTAACACTCTGAAACAATCAGTATCACGAGATTATATATACACAGTTATTTATTACTATCCATAACAGCTCTATTCCACCTTGAAATTATTACCAATGCCTCTGTGTTGACCCACATTATCCGAGACCACTTCCAAAACGCATCCGCACCTTTCCAATAGATTTCTAGAACCCTTCCCTACGTTTACCCAGAGGAAAACGAAACATGTCCTCGTTGTGCGTATTCCCTCCATTCCAACCCTGCCCACCCAAACCCAGTTAATTCGCTCCTTGATGAATGCACATGTCCCGAGGACCATGCCTACAAAGTATCCCACAAATACAATCCAAAATGTAGTGCCTGTAAGTGAAATGGGCTTTGGCTCATCGGATCCTTTATCCTCTGAAGGATCCCATGGCTTGATCCCCGGCAGCGGAGGGAAGTTAATCGCGCTCGATTTCCAAAGCATGTTTGGGATACCTCCAGCATACAGGGCTGCCTGTCTTCGAAACATCCACTGTGCCTCATAGGAATACGTCCCAGTTTCTGGTACAATCAAATAATTGTCATCTTTATAAGCAGGGTTAAAGGGCGTGTGAGCGAATTTGAGGTCCGTATGTGCCATGACTATCTGAAAGAGTCGCCAATAGTAGGGAAAATCGGGTTGTGGCATGGAAAAGGACAGCCTCGTTCCAACGAATGATGCAATTCTAGCTGAAATTTCGCCATCTGCCGTCCTTTCCTTCACAGCTTTCCCTGAACCAGTTGAAGACTCTGGTCGGAAAAGATGGGATACATTTTTGCGGTATACTCCAGAAATAAATTCCCCAAAATTATCAGCACATAAAAATATCAAGTTTTGAATGATTATTCCACCCTTGTCTCCGCCTTTTCCTTCGCATTCATCCGTAACCCCGGAGCCAAAAAAAATATCAACGAAGCTGTCGTTACTTTCAGAATAGATGCAAAAAATAAAATACTGTTTAATCCGCCCACCATAGCCAATATCTCTGGGCTTGCGGACAACAACCCTAAATTTCCAGAGACCTTCTTCAATCCACTCAGGGTGTTGACTCCGATACCCAGAGCAAATATCTTTGTTTAACAATAAAAAACTGGTCAGGTGAGTATAATCCTCCGCCTTATTCATCACCGTTCCATAGCGCTCCCTGGTGCCGATAAAGTTGGCTTGCATCACGGATTTGTAGCCATTGTTCAGAATCATGACGAGGAAGCAGAAGAGGAGGTACAATGGGATTAGGATTTTTAAAACTCGTCTTGACCTATCAGAGGACGGGAGGGAGGATGAGCGCAAGATTCCAAACTGCCATTGATCGAATAACGCTGCTACGCTCTGTGAAAGCGCGGCTCTGAAATATCTTCCGAATGTGTTACGACTTTCTCCAGCAGCGTATGCAAACGCTCCACCGATAACCAAGCTTAAAGACAGTAGACTCGAGGCAAGAAGTGCCCACGTGACCGTGTCGATTGGTTCAATGAAAACTCCGCCGTAATCTGCACCTCCATCTTCCCGAAAAATACCTTCAGCGGTGACAGAAATAGCCATTTTTAGAACTGTCTCGTTTGGAGAGTATTTTTCTAATTTGAATTGGCTGTATGTATCCAGGGATTCCCGTCTCCCCGTTCCGTTGTTCACCGGAAAGAATATGTGGGTCAAGGCAATATTTCCGTCAACCTTTTTTAATCCTTTGGAAAAAGGAGTATCATCCCTCAAATGGTATTTTATGAGCATCGCAAATTCTGTGCCAATATCATCCCACGGCTTCCATGCACTAACGTACTTGACACCTTTTTCCTCAGGCACATCTCCAACCTTCCAAGCGAGTTGACAATCGTGAGGAAGCTTACAAGTATAGGGGCGGAGCTCCGACACAGAAACTTTCCAGTCGCCGTTAAATTTGCCATCAAGAGGCCCGCAAAACCAGCAAAGAAGAAACGTTTCCGAAACGGCAATTGCCGAAGAGGATGTGTCGCCCTGTCCATGTTCTTCCTTGTAGAGAAAGTAGTACGTTCGCTCCAGGTCATACAGTTTCCTTGCCGAATCCTTACGAGCATCGCTTTGATGTGGGATGGACAAAACCTGGTTTTGAAGCCCAAGCTCGACGAACTCCTCATTCAAGAAGACCAAGTGAATTTTCGGCGAGAACAATAGCTCATTCGGCGGTCGGAGGTTGTGCTGAAATTCCATTTGACTATACACCTTCCAGTGAACCATGGCTTCGTAGCTAGCGTCAAACCCCAACGGCCTGTAATACTTGTCCAACTCTCGGTCAGTAGTAGAAATAATAGCCAAACATCGAAGATATTTTAAATACAGACCCTTCCAGCCGCTCAGGTCCCTGGTCGATCTTGATTTTCCGTTTGGGTCGTAATCATAGTGAATATGCGGGTTTGAAATCTTGGAAAAATCCACCTTTTCCAGAGAAGGCAGAACCAAAATTTCACATTCCAACAATCCATCCCAAATTCCTTCCAATGGTAAATATCCGCTAGAGGGAGCAGTAAGACTTATTTCCGATTGCAGTTCGTTTTGAGCCTTATTCTTCTGTATTAATTTGGGATTAACAGCAACGCTACTGGACACAAGTCCAAATATTACAAGGAGCCTCATTATCTTCTCCAGCCCGACGAGACTCGGTCCCAAACTGACAACCATACTCAACGATTTTTCCCATCTCAAGAAAGCTTGGATTATTCATAAAAGACAGGCGTGTCTATCATTTCCTTGCGAACATCTCCATTATTTTAGAGGTGGAGCTGACGTGTGTCTCTTGAGATGATCCTTATTCTCATCATTCTGCCCAACACACCGGAATCATCATGCCAGATGCTAGAACTTGAAACCCATGTCCAGAACCGTAGAGAAGAGGAAAATCGATGACAAACTTGTATTACTTACGTGTCGTAAATTATAATTTTACTTAGTATTTTGCAACGATTATTTCTTTCACATCGTTCAAAAGTGCCAGTCCGTTGATTCTATCCACTTCACCAAGTGATTAATGAAAACCCGTGTGATATAACTTTATGCCAAATTGGAAATGTCGCCACCTCTTTATTTCTACACTCTCTTCCACGCACACTTCTCCGTGCATCCCATAGAATTTTAAGGCCCTCGTGGGTACCGGTTGTTTCAGAGAAATTTGATTTAACTATCATTTAAGACCAAACGGTGACCACCACTAGATTTGGGTACAGCAAAAACTGATGAAATATACGGCGATGGCTCCTCTAAAGCAGTCTCGATAGCTTCCATCTCTAACAAACGCCTAATGCTTTGTGTAATGATAATGTTTTCCTCTACACTGCATATTACTTTAGGCTCACATAACTGTATTGCATCATTTGAAAACTCGATCTGGTATCCACGAACTAAGTTAATTACAACAGGATCGTTGGTCAATTGTAGCCACTCCTTATCGTAAAAATTTAAACTACGTGCATGTTTGCTTACTTTGTTCAGTAATTGCGGTATCGGTTGCCGTTTCCGCGACGTTGGTTGTCGGATGGACCGGAGCGCCGCCCCCTCGATCCCCCCAATAAGTTTAAAGCATTTCCAGAAATTCGAGAGCTGAATTTTTCGGTTGGTCGAGTTTGGTTACCAGGTCTATTGAACGGATGATAACGATGTGACTGCGGCTTGGAAATAGTCTTGTCAATCTGGTCTGTAACTTTTGCCGCTTTAATTTGTTCCTGTATATTATCACCAAATAAAAACTCGGTAACTGGATTGTTTGATGAACAAAGTTCGTCAAATGGAGCAGACAAACAAGTCTTAGCCGAGCTCCGGCGAAGAATATTAAGATTCTTTTGCGCCGCTCCAACCATGGTTGCAACATCCAACGCCGTTGATATCCACGACTGAGATTGAGCTTTAAAATCCTTGTTAAATTTCGCAAATTCACTGATATTAATGACTAGAGAGGCGATACCGACTAGTCCGTGAGTTAGCAATTGCTGAGTCTGCTGGAGACGAACGTCCTTAGAACGGACTGGTTTGGATAATTTCTTCCAGACTTCCAAGTTGATCTTAGGAACTCCAACTAGCTTCACGTTCGATGGCACTTTATACTTATCCTTGAAGCCGTCCATTTCAGATTTCTGAATGCCACGAGCAGGTATTTGATTAAACAATCTTGCAACACTGTCGTTAACTGGCGGTCCAAATTCATTAGTTGGTTGCGCCGCTGCAATCGCTTCTTCTAATAAATCCACATCCTCCTCCGATGGCAATAAGTCGCGGACCAAATTGTCGCAATCCAATGAATCGCAAAATGGATCCATCATTTCATCTTCCTCGTCACTGGAGACTTCTTCCAAAATAGGTTTAGCTCCTTTTGATGGTGATTTTAGGGCTCCTAGTTTGTCAGTTAACAAACTAACCGCATCGGCTAATTTAGCCATAGTAACGTTAACATCCGATCCCTGAATATCTTGCACATCTTCATCATTTGAAGCAGATGCGACCGGAATAGATTTATCCTTAGATTTTCCTTTGGTATGCTTGTTTTGAGGCTTGGCCTGGTCGGCACTGTAACTAAAATGTTTTTAAATTTGTACAATTACGAGGTCGGTAATATTCTTAACCCGTTTGAAATCATTCCCGTTATTTTACATGAAAATTTTAATTGTAATTAAATATTTTTCAAAGCTACCACGCCGTGGTTAGCTAAAAGCAATATGGCGCCTTCTTATCGCTCGTATGTACAACGTGTATACGATATATGTATAGCAACCGTACCTTGGTATACTGTCTTCAGGCATGGTATATGAGGAGGCAACGTCTCTCTCTAGCCTTCTTCTTGATTCACACTAGGACGCACTGTAAACTGGAGCACTAACACGGAGAACCTTTACCGCACGCATGAAAAAAAGAACTGAGGAGTGAGATGAGGATGAGGAGTAAATGTACGCAGTTGGAGCAGGCGTGGTGGTATACTTTTTAGTCAGTTTATGTTTATCATACAAAGGGTGTCGAAAGGAAACATTAGGTGTATGCCACGGAGAGCATAAGAAATGTCCGCTGGGATACACTTTTTGTTTCCCTGTGAGAGCTAAAGGCGAGTCTAACGTCAAATGTGTTCGCTAGACAAACTTTAATCATGGTTTCCTCTTTAACCATAAGCGCAACCTTTCCTTGCAGCCCAGAATATTGTGCGGTGTGAGCTGCAGATATGATTGAAAAAAATAATTTTCAGAATCCGCTTGTAATGAAGATTTCCACAGCATCTAAACCAAGAAAACTCAGATCGGCGTACAAGTAATGTTTCCCGGCTTACACTAAATGCCCCTGGAAACGCGGGCTATGCCCTGGAATACATAAAGCGCAACTCATACGAGGGGACAGTACGTGTATGTTCCTCCTGCACTGTTAGTTTTTGATGCTGTTCCAGCATCTTCTTTGTATACATGGACCTTCGCCCTCTCTGGAAGAGGGCTACGTATCGTTGTCATACCTTCTACCGAAGGACCGTCAATTACGAAATATAATTATTTATTTGAGAAGATGATGTTTGCGTCGTTACAATTGAAATTATGTATAGATATTCATTGATTTAATTAATTGATACCGGCTAACTAAATAGTGTCTGACCTCAAGCTAGACTTTGATGCAGGACTCCTGTATATGTGAAAACGCTGCTTAGCAAAAATTGGATTTCGTAGATAAATGGGTATTTTCATGGTATTGCAACAAGGTTTTTACTGATTGATAGTAAAATTATATTACAGGTCAATATCAGGTGTGTATGCCGTATTAGTATTAGAAGTGTTATTGTTGTTAAAAAGTATTATAAAATAATTTGTTTTATTAAAATTTTGCTTTAAGCATTTGTGTGGTACAATCAGAATTTCACACCTGACCCGTAGCTCCCCACCGGTACCTGCAACATGCCACTATGAAGCTTGGATAATAGCCTAAGAAGCCTTGCCGCCAGGTAATCTACGAGAACGGCGATGATCATGAGCTTGCTCATTATTTCCTGGACGAAGAACATCCATCCAAGCGTTACACCGATACACAACAAGCCGGTTGGTCCAATGAGATGTTTCATTTTCAAAGGTTTGGGCCTTGGGTCCTTTAGGTCGTAGAGGTGGAGGATTGTTTGGACGATTGGCGAGGTGGCGTTGCTAGCGCTTCGGGTACTCGTCTCTGCAAGATGCTTGAGCCATCTAGCGGATTTCATTTGTCGCGCATGTCTGTCAGAGTGTAGCCAGTAGTCGTGCAGTCCTGAAGCCATCGCTAACAAAACGTAATCGTTGAAGTCTGGGGTGTGGACGGTTCCTTTGGGGAAGACCCAGCAAACGGGAACGAGGAGCCCGAATTCCTTGGCCATGTGAAAGAGGCCGGTGTTGCCGTTGGCTCCGAGTATGAGCGTATAGTTTGAAGCTATTGCGAAAAGGACGGCCTCGTTATAAATGATGCATGTCGTTTGATGATTGAGTAAAACGGACTGAAGGCATTTGGCGGAGTTTTTCAAAACGTTAAATTTTTGGTAAAGCTTGCGTTGCGTGGATATGCTGGAAGTTTTGAAATCCGTTGTAGGCTAGACCACCGTAGAACATGAAATTAACGGAATAGTCGTCCGCGTCCGCTAGTTGTTCAAAGGTCTCTGGGACCTTATCGGTGAAAGGGAAGGTTAGGAAACCAACGAGATTGGATTTGTAACCGACGCCGAGATTTAGAGATCCGAGGATCCAAACGATGAGGAGGAGACGAATATGGAATCTGTTTCGGGTACTGAATACTTGGTTCGTGGTTTGTTCGACGAGTATGCTGTAGATTACTTGACAGCTCTCTCCTAGTTGGCCTACGGATTTACAGCCTTCGGGCTTGTTTGTAACGTTGGGTACGTTTTTGACCTCCCTGTCGCTAGGTTTAACGAAGAAGGTGGCGCTAGATGACCACAAGTCGTTGGATACGGAATTGTGGGAGTAGTTACAAGCGAACAGGAGGTAAAGCGCAAGGATACTGGAGCATATGGATGCTAATATGATTGACCACACGAATGTATCGAAGGATTTGATTAACGCCACCCAGCGGGTTTCAGGTGAAGGAACGCGTGCGACAAACGTGAGACGAGTGTACTCAAAGACAGAGGTGTGGTCCATGACACATTGTCGCGTGTAGGAGGTGCCCAAGGTTATACCGATTTCAGCGCGTCGATGGAATACATCGCCAGCAGCGCCGATCCAGGTTCCGTCCGGTTCCTTGGAGCCTGTTCCCAGCTTTGTGGAGTTTTGCAGGGTGTACGTGAAGTTCTTCTTGGCTGAAATCGTTTCGAGCATTTCGAAGTACAAGCCGCGACCGTTAATAACTTTACCGGTTGATTTATCGATATCGTAGCCGACATAGTGTGGAGCGAATGTTGCAGAAACACGGAAGAATTTGCCCGCAACGAAGTCTGAATCCGACCTTGATGAACCGTTGAAGTCAATTATGTAGCGTAACTTGGAAGCTAAGGCTGGATTAAGCGTGTGCAAGCTTTCGAAAGCAAAGTAGTCTAAAACAGGTCGTGCAATATGACCCCAAAATAGAATCGATAGATTCTCTTCAGTTAAACTCTGAGTTGGAAGCAGTATCAAAGCGAGGTTTCGTAAATGCTTCAAGTGACCGTACAGCAAAGGGGTTTCCACTTCGGCGTGGGACCACTCGTGTTCGTAGTATGCGCTTAAAGTTCGGTTCGAAGTAACTGCGTCGACAAGCGATGATTGAAACATAGGGGTTATTACTAGTGAAGGCACCGGTTTCGATATCAGATTCGGCAGTTCAAAAAAATCCGTGTGGATTCCGGTGTAATAATGAGTAACGGTTCCGAAATAATCTTTAGGGATTTGCGATGGATATTTTAGGGACTTTTTTAAAGGATCGACGCTTGTAACAGTTGTCAAGGTTATTATTGCTACCGAGAGCTTTGCCCACGTTACATTCAGGAGCGTCATGGTATTTATGTGATGCAGGTTTGCTGGTCTAAAGCCCAACTAATTATTGATCTCTTCGACACTCACTTAGTTAAGGAAGTTATCGAAGCTGCTAAGTGCCAAGTCTTGTTTTGCTGTTGTAGTTTGATAACAAGTCTGGAGTTGTTATATGATAAGTTGATTGATTGGATGGGAGGGATGAGTTTGATATCGGAAAAAAGGGTATGTAATGCAAGAGTATTTTCTCGGTTACAATTTTGTTTGATTGGACCTGTGAGCGCGTGGCATTAACAGTCACGTTATAACCGATTTCTGATAATCAAAAGACATAAATTTATTTTGGGTAACATGCAGGCTATTGGTTTACATGGCAGAGAACTTTGGTTACTATAGTTAATTAAAAATAGTTGTGTCGGTACGGTTAAGTACTGAAAGAATGAGGGTTGCTACGGTGACGAACGTAAACATGTATGAAACTAGATTAAAATTATTTAATAAATTAATACAATTAATTAATTGTAGTAATTACAGAATGTTTGTTTTTATTACACTAACAGCCGTATGAATCAGAGTTTCTTCTAGGGATTACTACGGAAGTTTCAAGAAGATGAAAGCATGCAGGGTGGTTGCTGCTTGCAGCGGTTGGTAACGCCCTCTAACGTGATAAATACTCATTACAGACAACAGAGTTTTTTATCATCCACGGGCTTTAGGGAAATGACTATGAAATCCTAGGAATAAGTTTAAATGGATGGGATGGAACTGTTGGAGGGGTGGTGTTGATTGAGGACAAATCCGGGAGAGGGCGAGAATTCGGAGAAAGCCGCTGTTACTATTAATTAGGAAGGAGAATCTCTGGCTTTTCGGATATTGTATCTCTGATAGTTATTCCTTCCTATAATCCCACTTGCCGGTGGTAACCATCGGAGACCCATGGTTATTTCTTTTGCTGTAATTAAATTGAATAGTGTTTAATTAACATGCATGATAAAATACCCGGGTAATTTGTATATCCAGTCGTAGAACACGTAATTCGGTAGTTACATCATGCAAGAGCGGAGGCTTTGCTATTTGTGTGTAATTCTCTGCTATTACCCGGTACTGGATTAAGTTAATTGTGACAATTAAGTTTAATAGGGTTACATGCGGATAATGGTGGGAAGAATTAGGTTTTATTGTACCTTGATTAGGCTCATCGTTTTGGAAATCTGTGAGTTCTGATCCTCTGGAATCGTACGGAGTTTCCGGAAATGGACTTTCATCAACGTCGTCTTCACCACCGGTCGGGCCTTGATTGGAGACGGAGGGTTCATCGCTATCGGCGTTTCTAACGGCATGAATGTTTTCGCGGACGTGTTCGAAAAACTTTTCCATGTTGCTCAGTGCTCCTAAATAAATGAGGTTATTTTTAAATAGTTTAATTAGTAATTATTTTAATGTTTAATTTGATTTTTGGGATGCTTACTTGCTCCAATCATGGGCGTATAAGTAGGAAACTCTCTTTCACCGCCAGATGTCCCTGGTATCCCGTTATAGTCGTTGGCCCAATCAAATGACTTGCTTCCTCCGAAAACGCCTGGTCCAAGGGCTACACCCGGTAGATGCATCCCTGTAAATCCGTGGGATGCCGGAGAGAAGCCACTGCTAACGCCCGGCATGTCACCATGGAAACTTGATAGTTTGCCCGGCCTGTATTTGAGCTGATAAGCTGGAGATTTTATTAACAAGTTTGAGATTTCGTCATCGTATCCTCCCATGTTTGGGTCGCGGGATACGCGGACGATCCTGTTGTTTGCAAATCCTGGCCGTGGGTCACCTGTTGAATTCCAAGGGTAAAAAATTCAGTTTGCAAAATTCAAATTACCCGCTTCCGGCTTTGTTTGCGGGCGATTATTTAATTTCACCACTAACTTTCTCCATATACGTAAAGGTAGTATTCGTAAAAGTTTGAATTGAATTTCCCTATAGAGTAACTAGTGTGTGTATGGTTTGAAATGCAAGCGGTTATTTTACGTTACCATTAAATGCAAGAGGGAAAGTTTAAACTAGTTGAAATTGAATTTGGCGAGTGTATTTACCAAAAGTTTGCGGTTTGAAAGTACTAATTTCCTCGGATCCATGAACTAATGAAGTGCAGAGTGTAGGCAAAATAAGTGCATGCAGAGTCACACACATGACCGCCATCTGCATGTTGTTTGTTTTCCCCAGGTTTAGAGGAAACTGTTAATCCAAGTTACCGTCTCGCCGCTCTGCTTTCACTTGCTTTCACTTTTTATTGAGTGAAACCCCCAGTGTGTTACACGATGAGCCTGAGCCTGAAACTTTAGACACTTGAGAGCTGAACGTTGAACTCCAGGACATGGACTTGAATCCCTGAACTCGCAGAGTTTGAAAAGTTTGCAGTCACATGATTAGGAGTTGGTGCGAGAGTGAGGAGGAGAAATTATGCAAATGTCCTCCGCCCACTTTGTCACTAATGTGGGGTATTTAGTTATTGTTTTTCTGGGTAATTCCGAGTCTGGAAAGTCAACTGTGAAGGAGAAAGTTTTTCGTGTCTTCAAACATGTGTCAGAGACAGACTGGAGTCCTCGTTCTCACGCTTCCAGCTTTTATAGAATACAAGGGAATTGTAGGAGAAAGGAGGAATGTAACATGATGAGTTAACAAAAACGTCCGCTCCATTCCCACCAATTGTACTAAATCCTAGTAATGCTAATCATCCCCAGCATCTTTGTGAAAGCTTTCTGCAATAATAGAAATCACGCAGCCCAGTGTCACCCTTCTGCATGACTTGCCCCACCCCCGCTCCCTAAGCGCCACTATTATGCCCGCCTCTGTCCCCTGTGCCCTTCCATACTACCCGGGTATTTAGGACTTTGGGACTCTCTTCCTCTTGCAGAACGTGTCCACCCACTCAGGGGTGTCTTGGAGGATTGGCGGGGATTTTTTTAAATGAACAAGACTGCAAAAACTGCTAACTGACTGCAAAACCGCGAAAGGTTTTTTACTTTGAGTCTCAAACTGAATGGTTTCTCATTTAGCTGTAAAGCTCTTGACCCTTGTAAAAGTATGCTGTAAAAGCACTGATTTTAAAATACCTGCTGGACTTTCCCCCGTAATTTCCTCGCAGCTCTGAAAATTCATGAAATGGATCTGAGAGAAAGTCTGCTTTCACTTTCTGGGCTAAAGGCTCTAAGAGTTGAAAAGGCCGGCCTTGAATAACTCCCTGAGGGTAAATTTGGGAAACGGCGTTAAGTTCCATTTTATGTTGACATGACACGCTCTGACTCATAGTCTTCTTGGAACTGGAAGACAAGAATGGAAAACAAGAAAGGAACTTGAAGGTTATCTTGTAAAAAGCTAGGCTAACATGAGAAACATATTCGCTAGAATATATTTTGTGCTTTGCAGTGGGATTTTTTAGGGGGAAGGCTTTGTTTGTGGCTGGGAGACCATCCTTCTGTTTAGTTTAATGAAGCGGAAGTGCATTGATAACTCGGTGGTTCTTGGTTCGGCTGGTGCTTGAATGCCTGACTCACACTCACACTCAGCTCTTATGGCTGTAAGGTGAAAGCATGGTGAAGAAACCCACGCTTGAGCTTGATGGAATAGAGGAATTCTTTGAATTTGTGCATGTGTACGATATTTGGAGGCGATTGGGGACTTAAAAGAAGATTAATCTACATGAAAGAAACCGTGTTGTCAAGGAAGCGTTATGTTCCGGGTAACCATTGTTATTGGACACCAAACGTTTTCAATACATGGGAATAATGGAGGGGAAAACGCTTGAAAGGATTGAGCTCATTGATGTAAGCCTAGTTTATACATGTTTGTAATCATAGCATTATGATAAAAAGGTCATAGTTGGCTATTGGCTACCACTTGTTGTGTATAACAAGTTGTTATTCATAGTACTGTGTTGAAGCCAGGTTTAGAATTACGAGCTTGTAAGCCTTTTTAAAATGTTATGTTGCCCCTAGTTACGGTCCGGGTTTAGTGTGAATGAGAGGTTTTTTATACTTGGATTTGAAACTAAAAGGTTATTTAAATGAAAGCTAGGATGAAGCTCGGATATGCGTTGGAGCAAATATAGTTATTGTGGCACACTTTAACGTAAAAGTTTTGATGCTAAAAATAACGTGTATAAATCCGGCTTAATAGTTTAAATTATCTAATGCTGAGCATTCGGAGAAAGTATTGCCTTTGAGGAATATGAGGTTTGTAATGGAGTGTAAACAGCCGTTGCCCTTGGCAACGGCAGTCTTTTAGTGTTACTCGGATGACAGTAATTTAAGGTTGTCAACGTGTGTCTATAATGGTAGTTATTAGGTAGAATATGCGGGAAGGTGAACTGTCTTTAGCCTAAAATAAATTAAAGTGCTCTGTGTGTCAGATTTACAATTAACAGTGCTGTTTTCATAGGACTGTATAAACCCTGCCACGTGCTTGCTTTGAAGGTTAGTCTTAAATTGGCTTTTGAGTAAATTATTCTATATTTTAATTGATACTATTAATTAATAAGAATTAAATGAAACTTACCTGGGACGATGGAGGCGATATGACATTCAATTATCGAAAATTCGCACAATATTATTAAAAGGGCTACAACGTTGGTGATGTAAATGAAATTCATGGTGCTTTGACCGGAGGACTTTGAGTCCGCTTTCTTGTTGAATACTCTGGAATTCCGAGTTTTTACTCGCTATTTAATGGCGGGAAATTCCTAATTTTTTATTTTAAATATGTTATTCCTAAAATTGAGCTGCTGAAACTTGGAGTGGGAGACAGAAGCTTTTGTAGACTATGTTCTGCTGCTAACAAGTTCTGTTCAACTTTTCCCAATTTCCGTTTCAAGACTGAGAGATGGGGACAAAGCGGAAGATGGGAGAAGACTGCTGTGGAATCCTTTCTAAGCTAATCCCCGCTTAAGTGGTGAGTCCCGGGTTAACTGTCGTCAGTTGTATTGTAAAGCGGAAATGACAATGGCGGGATGAGCCAGGAGGAGCATCGGATGTAAGGCTTGGGGCTCTACTCGGAAGCTGTTCCCTTGCGTGTCTTTGAGAGGGCGGTACAGTTGCGTATTTCTATTTGTACTTGGGAGTTTACTGGGATGTGAGGCGGGTAATGCAAAATGCGGGGAGTAGAATGTATTTCAGGCTCTTATTTAGGCATGCATGGAGAATTCTAAGTTAAACTACCCGGGTAGTACAAGCTTAGCGGGTTGTGGAGTATGTTTAGGAAAAGAATGTGGTGAAAGCATAAGTATTTCCGGAGAATTGCGGGCATGGATGCCCGTGGAAATTGTTGCGGGGATTCTTGTGAAGCGCGTGGGTTGGCGGGGCAAGGAGAAAGTTGGGTTGTAAAACTTTCACCCGTTCGCTATCATGTATCTGCTGCGGTATGATCATCCTTTGGGTTTTGGTTGTATTCCAAAGCGGGTGGTTGGTAAGCGTTTTGGATGGAGAAAGGAGGACTTTGCTTGGTGTAATAATACGTGTTGCTTTTACAGAATTCTGTGAAGAGAAAGCAGTTGCTTTCTCTCTGGAAATGATACACAGTTTAGAGGATGAATACGCTGTGGTGTGATTTCATTATGTAAAATGCTTTCACTGCTCAGATCCAGTCTCGTTTGTTTGGGAAATCCGGGAACCGGAAGAACCGCACAATGTACGCAGTTTCTCTTTGGCGTATTTACTTTCTCCTCGTGGTTTTTATTTACATGGCGTACATGATATGGGCCTGTGGGACTTTAGCGGGGTTGTGCACGGGTAAGGTAGGAAGAATTGCATGCTGCATCGCATGATTGTTTAGTTAGTGAGTCGGTGGGTTCAACAACATGTATAGAGGGCGCTTCGAATGCTTGGAGAAAGTATCTTGGATTTAAGGTTAGATTTGTTTTAAATTGGCTTGGTAGTTAATTTTTTCTCATTAAATCAATAATATTATTAAGTTTATGGCTCGTTATCTGAATAAGCGGCTCTGACGCTTTGTAATTTAGATAATTACTAATTAGTTACATGTCAGGCTGGGTCTCATTTCACAGTTATATGATTTAGTATCGGCAGTGTTCATGGTGTTGGGGAATTGATAGTCTTGTTCATAGTTTGCTGGTAATCAACAGAGGAATTTTCAGATCCTTAATTAATCAAATGTATGTTTTGATAGGCAAATCATGTCCTACCTGGATTTCGCGAAATCCGAACCGGGTATTTAGCCACCTGGGAGGTCGCAATTACTGAGATTGGATTTTATTACCGTGTCCCTGTTTTTAGCTGTAATGATTTCAATTTGCAAGACACAGTTAATGGCTGCTAGATGGACAGGTGACGCATCCGTGGTAATCGGGTGGGACGTTAATAAATTACGTGCGATGGATTGTGCTAATTTAATGCGACAATTGATGGCAGTTTCTCCAGGATTTTACCAGCAACTCCCACATGATTATGACTCAGACTTTCGGAGTAATGGGGATAAGTTCTGAGAATCTCGTGTAGATGGTGCTAGCTGTGATTTATTTAATTGAGTAGTAGTAAGCTGGAAAAGTGAACAGGTTGGAGAAAATGTAGGAGTGTGGGCGGCGGTGGTTGCTTTCTCTTCTTCCACATCACTACTCCCGTTGTTCTTTTGCTGTTTCTTTGAAACTTGCGATTTGAGGGATTGATTTGCTTTATTTAGGAAAAGTTGACTGTTTGACTGACTTGTTTTCTCATTGTTCTTGGTACTGAAAACGGGAATGATTGTAAGGTTCTTCTTGTTTATCTTCAAGCACTATAACGGCGTAGAGAAGGAGATTTTCTTTAGTTTGACTTTCTCCAACTTCCACTCGGTCTTCTTGTCGTGTTTGTTATTTGATGAGCTGCTGGATGTAGCAAATACCTCGCTCGCAGTTTCAAGGCTTCTTAGAGGAAACCGCATCGGAATTTCGGAAACGAGTCTGCGGTGAAGTTATAACGGGAAAGTGCTAGAGTTAGGAGTTATATTGAAATACGTAAGAGATTCGCGGAAAGTTCATTCACTTTCGCGAAATAAGATAAGTGTGTGCTAGATTGGAGGAAATGGAGCCCTAGGGCGGAGGTGTCAATGAGTCATTGCGACAGGTTGCCAATGGAGAAAGCAGAAAGCGCTTGGACTTTCACTCTGAGCATGTTGTAGGCGGAGGCGGGGTTAAAGGAGACTGCATGAGTGATATTTACAAGTAACTGGGAATAATCTTGACAATTTTATGCATGATAATTATTAATTATTTTAGTTTGTTGGGTGTGGTCATGTCATGTGTCATCATAGCGCTGTCATTGTAGGTTAGCGTCGGATAGATGATTGCTGTGTCGTTTTCGGAGGTTTGGTAATTTTTTTATAATCGAATGCTACTGAATATAAACATGAGCCAGTGTAAGGGAAAATAAATGCGATCGCCGTAATTTTTAGCTATTTTTATTGAAGAACAATCGCTTAAAATAGACAGCCGCGGCAGATCAATTCAAACATCCATGGCAATCTAAAGTTTTGCAGCTTAATTGGATTTGGAAGAGCTCTAAAACGGCTCAAAAAAGCTCCAAAAGTGCTCCTAATCGGTTCGAAAAGTTTTGAAAGACAGTTGGATCGTTCAGAAATGATTTAAAGCCCGCACCAATTTGGTGTAGATTTGGCGTAATTTTGGTGTAATTTTGGTGTGATTTTGGTGTAATTTTGGCGTAATTTTTGTGTAATTTTGGCGTAGATTTGGAGTCATTTTAGAGCGCTCCAAAACGTTACCAAATGGGGTTTAAAATCGCTGAACCGTTCAAGTATCAACTACCCTGATCCCAATAAAAAGATATTGGAGATGGTGGAGAAAACGGAGAATGTATGGTAGCTAGTGTTGACGAAAGAAAGCATATTTACTCCGCCTACTTTTGCTGCTTTTCTACAAGAATTTTAGAAATGGAAGCTATTGTAAAGCTTACAGAGGATTGAATCACAATCAACAATGGTGATGTGTACTGAAAGAATAGTCTCTCTTGGGAAACTGGAATCCTTAAGGTCTACAATAACAATTACAAATTATCTGTCATTTCTTGAGCCTCTCTTGGGTAGAATTCCTCGTTTATGTTTCTTATTATGTAACTCGATAAAGGTTTATTTTGCATAGGAGCTTCATTTTATACAAAGTCAAAAGCGTTGTGCTGTACTTTATGCCTATAATGATAAATTCTCATTGAAGGGACTTTCACATCACCTAACCGATTCCATGACGTGGCTAATTGTAAACGGGATACATATTGAAGGGTTTGAGGACCGGAAGTTAGCAAAGCTTTCCGCAGCGTGCCTATATGACCTGGTTTTGAAAGTTTTGCTTTGGAGAAAGTCGGTTAATATTCCTGAGTGACTCTGTGCTTTCACCAGGATTCTTCCGCCGTAGACAAGTTCTGAAGGGGGTTACCCGTACCAGACTTGAGTGGACTGTAGAAATTGTGAGTAATGGTAGATTCAATACTTTCTCCGTCTTGTTGGACTGGGACGTGGGAGATTAAATAATCAGAGGAAACGCATCCTACCCGCCTAGTTTAGTTACAACGAGCGAGAATTTCTCCGGGTGAAAGCAAGGAGAAGCTTTCACCCTGGGATTGTGTACGGATCCGCTTGAAACTTGTAGAGCTATTTCCATGCTAATGCATCTGAGAGAAAGCTCTTGGATAATGTTTTGAACGAAGTAAGGGAGGGAGAGAAGAATAGAATAGTGTAAACACTTTCTTAGATGCCGTCATACAACTCTGTTTCACGTTCAGACCACCCACAATTCACTCCTAATGAGGATCATTGAGGGGATTTGTGTTATTTACTCACGCTCATTTGGCGCCTTACTCCTCGAGTATGGTTATTTAATTTTGTTGCTGGAGTTCTGGGAAACTCCCTCGCTTGTTGAGCATAATGTTTTCCCGGGCTGGGAAGCAAAATAAGGAGGAAGAATTAAATTTGGAGACGGAGAGAAAGCAGACTACAACGGAATGCATCGCCCGCTGTTGCATACGGAAACAACGTTTGAGCGATCTATGACGTCGTGATCTAAAAATATCTCTAGAGGATCGTGGGAAAAATATTTGATTAGGTGATTTAGGTGGAAATAATAAAAATTTGTTTATATTAGCGTCTAACACAAAGGAAAATATGTGATGAGGCTGCGTAATGAGTACAGGATATTTATGGCGGAATAAAGTAAGCAGATGTGATAAATGGTGGTGAAAGCTGGTGAAAGTACATATGCTAATGAAGAGTAATACCGGGAATCGGGATATTTGTTCAGTAATTTTTTTTATTTTTCACCTGGTTTCATTAAATTACCTGAGATTTTGATAATGTATGTATGTTGAGAAACAGAATCTTATTAGGCTGCTAATATGTTAAGTTTCGATATTAGTTAATTTATGAATATATTTAATTTTGGCGAGAGCCACGTGACTTGTGTAGCTAGTGAACGTAAATAAAAGTAGTTAGACTTTGTTGGACAATATTTAATAGGTTTTGTGGGTAAAGGTTGATTTTAATTAGATGCAGGTGTAGGTCAGAGCGTGGGAGATGAAACGTTGCTTATAGGTCAGGATTTATTACGGCATGGATGAAGTTGGTGATTCCAATTTGGGTGATCAGAGGCGGAATAAACATGGAAGCTGCGTACAAAGGGAAAAGCTGAAATTGTGTACCTTATCATGCTTGACGTAGTCCATAATGTGGCTTTGATATTTTTTTGGGGATTTTTGAGAGGCTGAATAACGTTATTGATGGCGTTTGATGAATGGGGTTTTAGGGATTCATAGGAAGGAAAAGGAATTATATTTTCGGGGAAATTAAGTCAATTTGAGATAAAAATTCCCCTTCTTGTGTGAAGGATAAGGGCATGAGGAATAAGAAAAGATGAAAGGCGCGTGATGTGGAGCGAGCATAACTTACGTCTCGTGAAATTGGTTCTGGGTCGCGGAATCATCGATTTACAGATTAGGCAGCCGCGAATCTGATACAGTGTGATTGTGCATGAATGATGTTGTGATGGTGACGGCAGCAGGGTTACATATATTGTGATTCAATGGGCGACTTTGATCAATCATCTGTGATGTAGTCCTGCAGTGGTGGTGTGCCCACGACTCACCTGTTACGAGTGTCAACAGGTAGGTACGGGAATGGAATATCCACGGGACACGTGAAGTTAGGTAATGGAAAGTTCACATGGCTGGGAGATTAATGCTTGTGTGGAAACGGACGTAGTCCTGTCGAGAGAATTTGTGGTCAATTAAGAGCCGAGGGCGGTTGCAATTGAAGATGTTCTTGGAAATGCGGCGACATGAAACCGCAAATGCATTAATGGAATGTTTGTGCTGGAGGCTAATTTGGCAGAGGAAGGAGTAAGTGAGACGAGTTGGGATTTATAATTAGGTGGGTTAATTTAGGAGGGGGCTAACTGCGTGGTACTTGTAGGGTTAAGGGGATTTTATGACACATATGAAACTTGAATTTGGCGGGTAAATGTCAAGGATATGGTTATTTTCGACGTACGGGTTAGCAGTTGAGGAAGTGATGATACCAGTGGTACGAGTATGCACGGAAGTCACATGTGCACGGCCCCATTGTGGTGGGTGGCAGTTTGAATTAGATTTCACCGAGGTCGGATGTGCACGGCCCCAACGTGGTTGTAGTTTAGAGTTGGATTAGCAAAGAGTAGAAACAGTTTGTTTTGCAAGATTAAATCTGAATGATAATTGAAAGAAGAGGGATATTACGAAGGTAATTTATTACATGTTCCCCTTAAATTTTAGTTATTATACAAATAGTGGAATGACTATTGCTGACTATAACAATAATTGTCATACTGTAGAATCACAAATATATTTAATCACATTTAATTCTAAAGGTACTTGCACATATATGACGACACCATCACAATTAATGTGGATCCAATGCCTTAAGCTGATGAGTGTAAATGAAGATGCGCCTGTTTGTGCATTTAAAAATAACTGGAGACTGTCACTTTCTCTTGGACTTTCTCCAAGATGTTTTCTATGGAAGAATATAAATAGGACGAAGATGGCTAGAGAGAATGTAAACTGTAGTGAGGAGAAAGTGTTTCAAACTTTTTTAAGAATGTTCTCATATCTGTTCCTGTCTAATATGACATGGGTGCAAGGGAATTATTTAAAATTGACACTAGCAGTTTCATTTCTAAGGGGAAATGTTGGATTCTAACAAGCTGTGATTCTAACGTTTTTTGACAGTATGACATAATGAAATTTTTAAAGCCCTGAAGGAACACCCACGCGCGCGCTTATTTAAACTTTGATCGATAGTGATATTCGGAGAAAGTTGCAACTTGTTGCTTTCTCCGTGCTATTCTAGGCTGTAATCTAGGTTACTGGGGAGAGTGATGCGATTCATGGAAGTAAAGCATTAAACTTGTCACTCTTTCCCTACTTGTAATACTTTTCTTTTATATTGCAACTAGTAGCAACGTTTTATAATATTTTTCCGCGGTCATTTTGAATTCGTTATAGCAAGTTTTTGTTGTTTTAAAGCCGTACTGAGAAGTGTAAAGCTAAAAATAATGTGGATGATTTTGTCGGATTTCATTATCGCCTTCCACGTTTCCCAAGTCCCATATTCGTCCAAAGCCATGCTGGATTGTATCCTCCTGCTCGTCTCAAATGCGCTTCTTCTGCTGTGAGAGGTTGGACAAAACTAAGTTTCTTGCCGTGCAAACCAGAAGCGAGTACGCCTCTCCAGGGTTTGTTTTCTCCAGCGGGAGCGCCGTCTCCTCCTGCAAGAGAGAAAGTTGCATTATTTGACCCGCACTTTATGAATTGATTTGAAGTTAATTGAAGGGTTGGTGGTTTCCAAGGAAACTTTGATAATTTGTTTAAGCTTTGTGAGTGGGGTCGGCTTGGCTTAGATGGCTAGTACTAATTTAGGTTGAAGAGCAACGGATTGCTAATAGTTATAAAGACTGTGGCCTTAAAAGGACTTGTATATGATGAAGAGAAAGTTTATGTGGGTGGGGAATGGAGAAGGTTTTCATTTGTCCGAAACTTGTTGAGCTGATATTGAAAATTCGGTGAATGTTTTAGGGAAGAATTCTTGTTGCCCGTTTTAGCTCTACGTGGTGAAAGCGGTGGGAATCGGTAGTGCAAGGAAGCTACGGCAGTAACTTTAGCTACTTGACAATGCATGCTTTCTCTTGGGTGTTCTCCGAAAGGTAGGGTGAAAGGATTGAAACTTTCCCGGGTTGTTAACAAGTTATTTGAGGGGAGCTAATACAGAGAGTTGTGTCGTTTGTGTTTGTATGGGATGCAGTGGGACGGTATCGCATGGGAAGTAGTTAGCGTGAGCGTGGGAGCTTCTCTAGAGGATTAATTCCAGGTAAATTTCTTTGGGAATCGGTAATTAGTTTAGCAAGTTAGGCAGGTGGGATTCACAAGCCGAGTTTCGTATTTTAAGAGGTTTTGAAATTTTAAAGAGTAAAATTCTTAAAGATTGTACAAGAAATACGACTGATTCGGATGCAAAGGAGTAAGAAAATATACAAGAAAATGGAGCGAAAATCAAATTTCAAAGATTTTAAGGAGATCGTATGGCTTTCTAAAACAACTCGATCGTTAAATTTCTCCTCAGGTTCAAATTACATAAAGAAAGTGGTTTGGACTTTCTCAGATTTCATGATTATGAGGCTAAATTGGTGTTTTTCGGGAAACAGGCTGGGAATTTCAGAGGGGAATTGAAAGAAATTCGAGTCTCATCTCGTCATCCTAACAGGTATTCACGAATTTTGGCTTTGACTTGTGTGTGCTGCTTCTCTTGTTTCTGTCTCATGTTTCTATAGGTCATATAGTGTTGATGCTTAAGGTTTGGTTCTTGCTTGAGATTTTGCGGGGGTGTCTAGTCGACTACAGTCGATTTTAAATTCACAAAAAAAAGGCATTCTTCAGAAGCTATTGGAGAGCAGGGCCCATTGCAATCGTGATTTTGCCAAACGGCGTCAAAGACAATAAGCGCTGAGTTTGGAAACCCCACTTAAGTAGATAATAGAGATGTAGGAGAATTTAGTTTATGGGGAAAGTGAAACTCGCTCACGGCACGGCGGAGTAACTGGTGTATGTTTAGATGGAAGAGAAAGTTATGTTGTTGGGAGGAGAAAGTGAAACATGATGCGGCGATGGCTCTGCTTTCAGAATAAATATTGTGTCGCCTGGCAGGATTTAATTACAGGAAGGAGAGGAGACGTTAAAGATGCGTAAATCACTTTAGAAGTCGTTTAGCGATGCGTATACGTTGAGTAAATAGAAGGTTGGGGGAGGGGAATTGGATACTGCGGTTTTTGAGGGTTTTTCATGCGCCAGGAGATAATAGTTAAAGCTATATCACGTGTTTAGATTCCTAGGAAAAGGCGGATGGAACGCTGTGATCTAAACTGCGTTACAGTGGTTCATCTTGAATAGAATTTAATATAAATAGCAAACATCATTAAGGCTTTGATGGAAATGGATTAAATGGAAGAGGGGCGATGAAGCAGAAATTCAAAGAGGTTGAGCTGTTAAGATGAAATGGATTTATGACGACGTGAGAATTTGCTCTTCTGGCTCGCTTTGCTTGCAATTAACTAATTTGATGAAGGTGTGAATTAAATTTCTGAATTAATTGTATATGAAGGATACGTAACTTTGTTTGGCGCGAAGGGTTAATATTTTGAAGCGGTTTCGCAAAGTTTTGTAATTTAGGCGAGTAGCGGAATATTTCGATGCAAGATGTTTTGAAGAAGCTATAGTGGGAGCGCCCTCTGGTTTAATGTTCTAGGAAATAATGCGCGTTTGAGTGGGAATGATATGGTTCTGGGTTGAATAGGGTGTGAATACAGTATGGTATAGCAAAACCTGACCTTTGACCCAAGAAATCATAAGTAGGTATAAGATGGATACGCTGCTGTGAGGAAATACTAGGTTTTGTAATGCAAGAGGAAAAAATACATTGAGGATTACTTACCCCGAAATTGATCATTTCCCTGAGGTCCGTTTTTGAATTCAATTGATTGTGGCGGAGATACGAGTCTTCGACGCTCGGGCTGACCGATTTCTCCACTGCTCGGCCCAGTTTCGTCTGTTTGAATTGCTTGAATGTTTTCTCGCAACTGTTTGAAAAACTCGTCCATGTTGCTCAACGCTCCTAGAATCGAGGAAGAAATAAAAGAGATTGGTGTAGAAATGGGAGTGATCTACGAAGCATGAATGTATTTTTTTGCTCTAGTTTCCTGGAACTATACATGTGCTGGGTGAAAGGATGTGATTTTAACGTGCTTTCTCCACTCTGGAGCTATCTTGTAAAGGCCGAGATTACTTGCCAAAGCTAGTATGTTTAAGCAGTTCTGAGAATGTCGTCGTGGGACGATTAATCAAGTTGTTGACTTTTGGGGATACGTATACATGTATTTTCTAATCATTAGGAGCGGGAAGTGGAAGAGAAAGTAGAGTTACGTATTATTTGGGACAAGGATGGGCTGGAACCCGGGACGTTGTTCAACTTGCCCCGGGTTGTTTTGTTTCCGGGTTATTGAAGTTCGCTTTGTTGGCAGAGGAGGGTGGACAACGTGAGGGGATGGAAAGTTGGTGAAAGTTGGTGAAAGTCGTAGTGTTGGAATTATTTATGGAGAAATGTTTCGGATAAAAAATATAAAATTCACTTACGTGCTCCGATAAATGGGGTAAATGTAGGCGGTTCATCTTCGGGTACGCCATCTGATACAAGTGCTGCGGGGGTGGCTTCCATAGCTTCCGGCTCGCTATCTTTTTCCTGAGAATATCGATGCCCATCTGAATCCCGAATTAGGGTGAATTTGTATGGAGGATGACGAGCGTGGAAGTGGGGGGATTTCATAAAGGAAATTCGATTCCCGCCTCCGCCAGTCAAACCTCCGTCTATCCAGTCGTTTTCAAGGGGTCTTATCGATGGGTCACGGGCTACACGGTTGATCATAAATGGCGGTGGTTTATCCCCTAGGAGAAATTTAAATTAATTGGGGCATTAAGAGCGGAACACATCGATTGGAGGCTGCAGTTAAAAGTTTCAAGCACTGCAAGTGAAAAGTACTTTCACTGGTGAAAGTCTTAAGGAGCTAGGTGTTTCTTTTGAGCTTTCACTACGGAGAGTATTGCGTAATGACGTGGGAACAATGAGAGTTATGCTTTCACGTTCCGCTTGAATTGGTTGCCTGAAAGGAAGGTTTAATAGGGTGGGGTGGAAGCGGAAGCTTTTAAAAAGAAGGTTGAAGAATATAATTATTTTATAAGCACTTGCTTTAGCTAAAATTCAAAGCTGGTATCGTTGAAAAAATTTATGAAAAATACTTACGTCCACCCACAAGTGACGCAATGTGGGATTCACATTGAGTTACGCTTAGAATGACGAGGACCCAGAGGGAGATGGCGGCGGATGCGACAGATAATTTCATGTTGGTAATATTTAACGAGGAATTGAAGGAGACAGGTGAAAAATCAGGTAAGTAGAAAATTGCGGGAAATTGAAACCGGAAGTTGTGTGGGGAGTTGTATGTACAGGTGGAATTCCACCAGGGATGTGTTAGCGGGAATTACGGAATTTTTACTTGAAGTTTTGTTGGATACGGAGAAAGTGCGACACTTGGAGCTGGCTGAGGAAATTATGATGTGTCGGAAGAATTACGACTTGATAGTTTAAAAATTGACGGTTACAGTGTACTTGCAGCTTTAGAGGCTCGTAGAGCAAAGAGTAAATTGAAATGTGTGTTGGAGGAGGACGTTATGGCGGTTAATGTCACTTACTTGGGGTCTCGTTGGACTGTGTCGTGATGGGACAATGGATATTGGATTTATATGCGGGTAATATCAGCTCGGGCCGTGAGGATGATGACGATATGATGTGAAATGTTAGCCTGTTCTTGTCTCTCCTTGCCTCCTCCTCAACTCGGATCTTGTTCACTTTCTCCCGCCCGCCTTGAAGGGAGAAAGCTGTTTTTATGGAGTCGGAACCCACGTAACTCCGAGAGAAAGCTGATTTTCCCCAAGTGAAGGTTTCAATGGGTTTGCCTCCTCCTCCCGCCGCTCTTCCAAGTTTACAATGCCGGAAAACTGTTGCTTTTGCTGTGGCCCGGGAAGGAGAATTTGAGGAAACCATGGAGAAAGCAGAGCAGTGGAGGATACGGGAAGAAAAATTCGGAGAAAGCAGAGCGTCTTGAAGAGAGAAACGGTAGAAACTGTCTGAGAATGAGTGAGGGCCGACTTTCTCCACTTTCACCCACACATTTCGTTTAAATCATACTCGGCTAAGGGAGGAGATTGTAAGATAAGAAGATTCGGGGGAATGAAAATAACGGTTTGTATCATTTTTCTTCATTTCACTAAATCTTTATCAGTCCGAGATCAAAGGTTTTTCGGGGGCGAGAGGGATACCCGGATGATTTTGATGATCCGGAATTCGGGGAAAGCTCATAGCTATGATGGCCGCATGGATGAAGAATGCTAGAGAATAGAATAGGGAAAGAACTAGAGAGAATTTTATTGTATCACTTACAAGATTAGGTTAGTTTATAACATAATTGCAGCCATCATCCCCTTGTCAGTAGGATCTTTTATATGAAAAAAGCTATTTATTTTATTTGACGGAGGGCAGAGGGAAAGCCGGGTATCTTGTCGGGGGAGGGACGGGAGCGAACTTATGGAAGACAGAAGCTCGTATGGAGCTGCTAATTTTAATACCCGTATATCGGTAAACCAAAAGCACTTGCCCTGCGGGATTGTGAAATAAACTAAAAGGAAGAAGGCTACAAGCTCTGTTTCGTGGGGTGGTGGTCATGTGGCAAGAGTGGCTTTGACATGGATTGTATGTGTGCTCCCACGGTCATGACAAAGTTGTGCTCTCATTACACGGCTTTGATGTTGGGTTGATAAGCGGGACGTAATTAAAGATAGAACTCTAGAAGGCAAATTGTGTTATCTATGGTATTGTAGGTCGGAGCTAGAAGGGTTCGTAGTTGAGAAGGGAGGCTGGAGGGAGGGGGGGAGAGAAAGTCTTGTGTTTATTTTTGCAATTATCAAAGTGTAAGAACTAGTGTTATGGAAGGTATAGAAAGTGTGTACTTTGGTCGTTGTTTCTTACGGCTAGCGTAAGGACACGACAACAATTCTTCAAACACGATTATCTTTTGATTTCATCGGCTGCCCACGAACCGGACTATATACATCTTGTAGAGGAAGAGTTGGGCTTTCGAATGATGCTACTCTCCGTATTATACGATTATATAGCAATTAATTAACTTAGGTTTAAGGTAATTAAGAGTGTTTCATGATGACTGTCGGCAAGGACGGTATGAAGCCTTTGCTATGCAAAAGGATGCAGACGTAGTAGACGTCCTGCGTAATATGACAATGTTAGAGTAAGGCACATGTATGTGTGGCATCTAAATGGTATCAATGAATGAATGTGTGTGTGAAGCCTGTAGCTGGGACGCCCGTTACAGGCCTATGTAATTTGTGTGCTATAGAATAGAAAACCTCATGGGAAAATCCCATGAGAGAGAGACGTGGTTTTGCTATTGAAGAGGATAGAAGTGTGTTATCTTGAGTCTTTAAGGAAATTAGTAAACTACAGTTAAGGGTTAAATATTGTGAAGGTTAATAGGTGTTTCAGTCCGCCTAAGGTTTTGTGTTCTCCCTAAGAGCCAATTAGTGTTAGAATAGTATTCTTCTAATTGTGCGCGTTGGATCGGCCATATCATGACCTCTTTTACGGATTTTGTTGTTCGCCCGACTACATGCGGTATTTCACATGCTTTTTAAGGTTTTATTTAATTCTTGGTTCGAGGTAGCGTGCTCTTTTACGACTTTTGCAGAGCTGTCATGGACACAGGCCGGGTTACTGCTGTGGGGTTGCTTCTTATCTGGTTGCTTCCTAGTCTTCGTCGTATCGATGTTGTCCGAACACGACGGTCCTGACCCTGTACGCAGACAGGCACCCGTGGCCCCTGTTGCAGTCGCTGAACCCGTTGTGGATGCACCTGTGCCTCCGCCTCCAACTAATCAGAACCCTCGTCCTCGAACTGCTGCAGATGTGGACTCTGGCAGGGACTCTCCGGTCCGAGTTAACGTACGGAGACGTCGTCGTCGTGGACCCCCAACACCGTGTTCAAAGGACTATGTGGATGCCCACAAGGAGCGGCTGCTTCGGAAAATCCTGGAGAATAAGAACGAGCTCCTGGACGCGTTGCAGGACGTCGCGACACTTGCGGACCGCAAATGTCATGACCTTGCTGTGGACGTTAGGACTGATATCGACGAACGTCAACGGTTTGTCGAGTACCCTTCAGGTACTTAATACTTCCGTACAAACGTTATCAGGTGCAATTGCTGGGTTCTCAGTTTTTCAGGAACGCGTTGCGAACAAGCTGGCGGAACTGGAAGAAAAGCTTGAGGCGGCTTCCAGTCGGAGTTCGTCACGGTCCGCATCTCCGGATCCATCGCAGGCTGAGATGTTGCTGCGGTTGGACCGCCTTAGGAGTGTGGAATGCGAATCCCCGCCGGTTCGCGCCGATTGTCGCGCTCTACGTGGGACGAAGGGCATATCTTCGGAAGAGTGGTCACCATCTCCTCCTCCTCGGCCGGCGCATTCGGCGTACGCCCCGTTCCTCAGCAAGATAAAGATTCCTCAATTCAACCCATCGGTCGAAACTGCTGAATCCTTCTTGCGGGAGCTGGAATCGTACATGGCTCGCAAGCGTCTCGACGCTACCGACATGCTCCTTCATCTCACCGAGTGCTTCGAAAACAACGCTGGTTTGCGGATCTGGTGGGCTCGAAAGAAGCAATCGACGTGGGCCGCTTTTCGTGAAGATTTCCTTAATTATGCTGCGTCTGGGACCAGGATCGTCAATACGAAAAGCTCGTGCTGCGACGGCAGAAGGAAACCGAGGACTTCGCTATTTTCGCGCAGAAAATGTATTTGGACCTCATCAATCTGGAACCATTAACTTCGGAGACCAGAGCTATGGAATTCGTCGCTAATCGTGCACGCCCCGTCATCCAGCCTGGTCTTCTATCTGCGCTGTTGACAATGCCTGACTTCGACGCCATGGTCAACTTAGGGACTCAGCTCGAAGAAAGCTGGAAAGCGGCTCATCCAGCGAAGCAGACGCCTCCTCCCCCTGGCAAAGCAAAGAGTGCTCTTCCAACGGCTGGAAAATCGACTGCGAAGCCTGGCGCAGTTGGTGGACGGTCTTGCCCACAACAAAGCGGCGTCTGTTTCCGATGCGGGAAATCTGGGCATATAGCTATAGCGTGTCCGGAACCGTTGACGTTGGTGGCTACAGCGTCTTCTTCCGTGCAACCTCCATCTTTCTTACGCTGCCGCCGCTAAGGGGTCGACCTGCATTCCTGGAAAATGCAGCCCCTCTTCAACGTCGCAGCCGGAAAACTGCTAAGGGAACCTAATGCTTCGGGCAAACATTCGGTTCCCCTTACAGCGACCTTGTCCAACGGTGGCCTCCCTCAGCTGCCGATGGAGCTTCTCGGAGAGAGGGTACTTGGATTGTGTGATACTGGTGCGACGGTGTCGTTGATTTCTGCGGATAGGATCGGCCATCGCCCCTTGTCACCTTGGATTTTCGGCGCAGTTACGCTAGCGGATGGGACGGAGTGTCCACCATTGGGTATGGTGAACTTATTTGTAAGTGTTCAGGGTCGTGGGGTTAATGTTGATTTTGTTGTTTTGCCGCGAGCCATTCAACTGATTGCTGGAGGAAACCTCATTCGTGCTGCCGGGTTAGTGATCGACTTGGGCTTGGATCGGTATTGGTTCCGGGACTCGCCAAGTGATCTTCATAATTTCATCGCTTCGGGAGAAGTGTCAGCATCGGCTTTGCGGTCGCTGGAGGAGACCCAAACGAAGAGCTTGAGGATGCTGCAGGACGCCTTCAGGGATGTCATTACTGACCAGCTGGGACGGACGAACATGGTCAAGCATGTCATCAAGCTCACCGATGGAACGCCGTTCAAGATAAGACCCTACAAGATGACGCCGCCGAAATCTGGCGAAGAAGTGTCTCGAGTTGGAAAAGATGGGCTTGATTGAGAAGTCATCAAGCGCCTATTCCTCTCCGGCCTTCGTCAAGAAGAAAACGAATTCCGCGTCAGAGGACTGGCGTGTTATGATCGATTTTCGTTTTCTGAACCAGCGGACGGTCAAGGACAACTTCCCTCTTCCGGTCCTCCAGATGTTGCTACGTAGGTTGAAAAACGCTAACTACCTCAGCACCATGGACATCCAGAAGGGGTACTACCAAGTCGAAATCGACGAAGCCTCGCGGGATTACACAGCTTTCAGCACCGACAAACAGCTGTATCGGTGGAAAGTGATGCCCTTCGGTCTGTGTAACGCTCCGGCAACGTTTCAGCGCTTGATGACATCCATCCTCGACCCGTTCATCGGAAAATTCGTCTACGTCTACATCGATGACATCGTGATCTTCAGCTCATCGTTCGAAGAATATCTGCAGCATCTTCGCCAGGTTCTGCAATAGCTGAGAGAGGCCCGTGTCACCGTCAACGAGAAGAAGTGCCAGTTTGGTCGAACATCGGTGAAGCTACTCGGACACGTAGTTTCAGCCACGGGGATTAGGAAAGATCCTGGGTATCTCACCGCGGTAAGAGATTTCCCAGCTCCAAAGTCCAAAAAGGAGTTAGCATCTATCCTCGGGATGACTTGTTGGTATCTCCAATTCATCCCGGACAACTCAAGGCTCACAGAACCTCTCAATCGTCTTCGGAGGAAAGACGTGAGGTTCACCTGGGGTGAGCACGAGCAGTCATCCTTCGACGCGACCAAAGCTGCCATGATGGAGGACATCACACTCGCCATCCCGGATTTCAGCAAACCCTTCATACTTCGAACGGACGCTAGTTCCGTCGCCATCGGAACGGTTTTGCTGCAGGAACAGGAGGGACGCGAGAGGATCATCGCCTTTGCCAGTAGGACACTTAAACAAGCTGAGAGGAACTACTCCACGTGGGAGCGGGAATGCCTCTGCATAATGTGGGCCCTGGACAGGATGAAGGAGTTTCTGGACGGTCAACAGTTCGTAATCCAGTGCGACAACAAGGCTTTGGTTTGGTTGTACTCGATGCGGAACAATTCGGAGAAGCTGATGAGGTGGGCGCGAAGACTACAGGAATGGAGCCCTTGCATTGAGTACATCAAGGGCAAAGACAACCATGCCGCCGATGCCTTGTCCAGGATCACTCTCCAGGAATTGGATTCTTTCGTTGACCAAGACCCGGATTATGCGGACATCCCATATCAGATTCTTGTGAGTCAGCTGTCCTGTCATCTATCGAAGGACGAGCTCCGAGATGTCCAATCTGCAGACGCTTTGTGCCCGCAAGCGTCGGTTGATTCCAATCCGGACTTAAGTGCATCGACGGAATCGTGTACCATAAGGCTGGTACCCATCTTCGGCCGTATATTCCACCAGTTCTGCCAGAAAGAGTTCTGCGAATCTTCCACGACGAACCGCTGTCGCGTCATCAAGGAGTGGAACGGACCTATCGGAAAGTTCAAGGGAAAGCTTTTTGGCCTGAGATGAGGAAAGCGGTTGAATAGTACGTCAAGTCATGCGACGTGTGCCAACGGCAGCGGTACGATAACCAGAAGCCGGCTGGCCTCATGCAGATGTCATCTCCGAAGGACCCGTGGACGAACGTATATATGGACCTGATGGGCCCCTACCCGAAGTCAGCTGGAGGTGGTTTTAAGTGGATCCTAGTGGTCTCGGACAATTTCACCAAGTTCGTCGAAATTGTGCCACTACGGAACACTCGAGCCGAGACGATCGAGAAAATCCTTGAGGAACAGCTATGGACTCGATATGGACCTACTTAGACGGTGACGACGGATCATGGGCCCCAATTCCGCGGTAATGTGTTCGAGGATTTGGCGAAAAATTGGGGTATTAAACATATATTTTCAAGTACTTATCGCGCGCAATCTAACTTTACTGAGCGCCATAATCGCGATATTAAGCGTATGATATCTAGTTATGTGATTGTTAAGAGCCATAACAGGTGGGCCGACTACTTGCACCTGTTTCAATACGCGCTTAATTCTTCGGTCAGCAGTACGATTGGGTGTACTGCCAGTCGTCTTATGTTTAATCGCGAGTTTCGCCACCCGTTTGAGAATTATTTAGATCCAGTTCCAGAACAGCTGTCATCGGAACCCGTTTTCCCGGATGCGAAAACTCAAGAAGAGTATGAACGGATCCTTTCTTATGTGCGTCAACGGTCTGACCACATGAAGAAGCAACAAAAGGACCATTATGACAAGCACCATCGCGATGTCAGCTATAAGCCAGGTGACTTGGTCATATATAAGTCATTTACTATCTCCAGTAAAGACAAGGGAGTGGTCCAAGGATTCGCGAAAAAATTTCATGGCCATGCTATCGTCACCGAACAAGTTTCCCCCCTCAATTACAAACTTATTTCCCCCGTTGATGGAACCCCCCTCGGTACTTTCCATGTTGGTCACCTTCGGCCCTACACTCTCCGATCTTCAACTGACCCATCAAACTCTCCAGTGTCAGTGTCATCGAAATGTGTTCCCTCCGGTCAAGCTGTCAACGAAAATCCCTCAACAGTGTCTCCTCAACAAAGTTGTAATGTTTCCCCTAATACTTGTTCTACTGATTGTACTGTACCAGAATCTATGGATGATTGCTTAATTATAGAAAGTAGCTTAGGTAATGTTAGTCAGAATAATCTAATAAGTCAGACTGCAATTACCTTCTCCTGTTAATGAAGAAATGATGGTTGTACCTGCTCCCGTAGCTGTGCAAACTAGTGTTAATCAACCTGCGGTTGAGAAAAGGGTTACAAGAGGTAACCGTGTCGATTATACAAAATATTTTAAGAGAATTGTTTAAATTATACAGCTGTATCGAAATATTCACTTGTATTGCTCTTATCCCCCTTATTTGTTTTTTAATTCAATTTAATTTAATTTGATTGATTCGGAACCTGTGTCATCTCGTTAAAATGTCAGTTGTGCTACATTGTAAGCCGTAAGTCCTACTCTTCGGTCTCAAAGCGCAGCTAACGCTATGGTAGTTTTAGTGATGGGGTAATGTTTTGGGCAACTCAATAATCAACACTATATAACCGCTGGACAAGAGGGTCACTTTCCGACCGCCAGGGTTTCTAAAGTAGACGATTTGCGATTAACCTAATCCTAAAGTCCCCGCGTCTTTGGAGCAAACTTGTAATAACTTACCTGTTTTTATTGTAGGCATCCTTTATTGATAGCTCTAATTGTAAATTGAGCGTTGAAGATGCAAGTTCCTTATCATTTTTGTTGTGGTTTAGTTCTTAATTTTGTAAGAAACTAGTGCTTTCGGGTAAAACCCCGACGCCCAGTTTCGGGGGGGATATTTGTAAGAACTAGTGTTATGGAAGGTATAGAAAGTGTGTACTTTGGTCGTTGTTTCTTACGGCTAGCGTAAGGACACAACAATTCTTCAAACGCGATTATTTTTCGATTTCATCAATTCTTCAACTGCCCTTTTAGCCGCGGTCTCCAATGGTTCTCTTACGGATAGGCGGCTATGTGGTATTTTTGGATGAGGAGCCCGCCTTTTCCCCGATTTCATCGGCTGCCCAGGAGTTCCAGAACCGGTTGAACTATCCGTGCCGCCGCGCGGCTTAAAACGAACACCCTACATCTTGTAGAGGAAGAGTTGGGCTTTCGAATGATGCTACTCTCCGTTTTGTAAGATTATATAGCAATTAATTAACTTAGGTTTAAGGTAATTAAGAGTGTTTCATGATGACTGTCGGCTAGGACGGTATGAAGCCTTTGCTATGCAGAAGGAAGCAGACGTAGTAGACGTCCTGCGTAATATGACAATGTTAGAGTAAGGCACATGTATGTGTGGCATCTAAATGGTATCAATGAATGAATGTGTGTGTGAAGCCTGTAGCTGGGACGCCCGTTACAGGCCTATGTAATTTGTGTGCTATAGAATAGAAAACCTCATGGGAAAATCCCATGAGAGAGAGACGTGGTTTTGCTATTGAAGAGGATAGAAGTGTGTTATCTCGAGTCTTTAAGGAAAATTAGTAAACTACAGTTAAGGGTTAAATATTGTGAAGGTTAATAGGTGTTTCAGTCCGCCTAAGGTTTTGTGTTCTCCCTAAGAGCTATATTAATTACGAATAATTAATTAGGAAGGTTTAATTAAGATTTAGACGTTAGCCATATGCTAAGGATTAGATTTAGAAATAGGAAGTTAGTTAAATAAGGCTAAGGTATTTAACTTAGGATTTAATTATCATTAAAGAGTAAAGTTAAATAAATACTAATTTTGGAATAGAATCAGTTGACCTCTGTGCTTTTTTATCTTTCTAGCCTTCGTTCATTACATAGAGAGGAACCATAAGGAGAAATAGTTAGAGACAGATAGCATAACGTTACAAAATTTATTTTTGTACAGAGTTAATTGCAATTAAGTGGAATGAATCTGTGCGGGATTGGATTCCCGCGTAGTAATTGCTCTGGATCGTGTCAATGTCGTCATTGGAAGGGGCACGTTTGACGCGTGTGGAGAAAGTGGAGAAAGCTGATGGATAGCGTGAAAATGGAAGCGCTGCTGATAGGTGGAAGTGCTTGGAACTAAGAGTTTGAATTTTTGAAATACTAATTAATTACCGCGGGTAATTATTGCGGGTAGATTTGAATTATAAACAGCTTCAAGGGAAACTATTAATAGTTGCATCGAGTTTAACGGTAAGTTAGTGAGAATGGCGGGACTGATGAATCAACGCTTGGAGTGGAAATACCGAAATTAGCAGGAGTTTCGCGGAAACGTTAGGGTAGTCACGTGAAAAGATGGAAATTGTCAGGTGATAATGACAAGCAGAGGGCGCTGTTGACTTGTGGCGATAAGTAAATGGCTGGAGGCGCTTTATGGAGTGGAGAAAGCAAGAGAGTGTATGCACGATTATGAGTTCAATTCAGGTTGGCTTTAAATTTATTTTTGGACTTTGGAGTAATTAGCATGACATTATGCACACCGGCGCTTATGGCAAGAGTTAGTAAATTACAAGGGAGGAAAACATAGCAAAGGAAGAAAGGTTAATTACAGGTGCTTCTAAGTTGAGGCTGTTCCTTGGCTATATTCAAGCCAGAATGTGACTTGATAGCTTATGCTAATTAGTACAATTTAAGTATACAGTGTCACAGTTGATTTAATAATTAGTAATAGTATTGTAGTCACTATAAGAAATCGGGGTGGATTAAAGTGGAATACAAGCCGTAGACCGGCGGGAGTTTTGAACGAGTTACTTTCTCCAGATCGCATCTCCAGACTTTCACCGCTGCTTGAGTGTTGGAACGGAAATGGTTGATTACGTACTGTCGGAGCTGTTGTTTGTATATTTTCTCTAAAGATGTGGGTTCCGTTTGAATTGTTGTTCTCTGTAGTTTTCTGTGGTTATCGAATGTTTGTTTTAGTTTCTGTTTTCGTATTGGCTGGGCTTGAGAAGGCATGAGACTCGAGGATGAGAAATGAGAGCTACTTCCGGTTTTGAATTTGTTTCCGTTTTCCAAGGGAAATACCGTCCCATTTCCATGCAGGGTCCCATGGAGGGATACGTGGAGTGTGGTGGGGTCGAGCAGCGTCTCTTAGGAGAAGGTTGACTGGATGATGATCGGGAGGAGGGGCTGTAGACTGGTAATAATTGTGGAAAACTTTCTCTTGTCTGCCATTGTTTTCACCGGGTTCCGCAACAATGCATCTGCTGCCCGTGGGAGCGTATTCAGTGTGGCCTGAAATTGAATCATGCGTCATTACTCGGGCACAAAGGAATGAAAGTGGATGAATTGATGTTAATTGAATATTTCATTTTCGCGGTTGGATCTATGCATTGAATTGCTTTTGTAGAGAGAAAGTAGAGCTACTTGAATAATCGCGAGTCGAGATAATTGGGTATTGAATACTGTGTTTTGAATGTGTTAAAAACTATTTGTTCACCTGTTGTTGGGCCGTTTGTGTAATACTCGGTCATTCGTTTAGCTGTGCCAGTTTGGGATGAGTCACTTTCTTGTATGGCAACTAGGTTTTCATACATGTGGGCAAAAAATACTTGTAGGTTGCTAAGGGCTCCTGGAAAGAGAAAGTGGAGAAAGTGCGGTTGGCTTAAAAGTGTGGTTAAATACATACAGTGCTAGGATTTGAGTGAAAGTTGGGATCCATTATCGGAGAGGTTTGAGATTGATTAGTTTATGTAAGAAGAAGGGATTGGTTGAATGATGTAATAATTGCGGAGGAGGCGGGAGGTATATGGATGGAGTGAAAGCTGGATGTTCAAGTACTTGAGGGCACTTGACTTGCAATATTTTAAGATATATGTATGAGAGGATGATTTAAAAAAAAGACTTACTCACACCGACGACAGGGGCGTAGCGGGGGAAAGTGTGTAGTTGTGCACGAGCTTGCCGGTTGTCATTTTCTTTATGTCTCTGCTTTCTCCAATTGATTTGATCGTTCTTGTAGTGACAAGGAGAAAGTTTTGTGGGGGAATGGGATTGCTTTTCCCGATTGTATCCTCCTGTTTCCAGGCGACTTTCTCTGATTGACCTTTTTTTAATAGAATGAATCAGATTGTATCTTGTGTGCCTCTCGTTCTGAATCCCACTACTTGTTTTAGTTTGCTTTTCTCCTAGGAACGGCTGTATTGGATTGGGAGAAAGTTTAGGGAATATTTGATTCCATCCGAGTTTGTTGTTCGTTTGGAGTGTAAACGACGGAAATGCAGAGGATGATGGAGTGATGAGGTTTAGTGGATCTGGAATTTAAAAGAATTTATTATTAAGCAAGTGAAAGCAAGTGAAAGTCTGGAGTTGTTTACCCGGACTTGGGTTTGTTTTGTCTTCGTAAATATTTTTTGTGCATGATAAATTGCTTTTTGTGGAGTGAAAATAGGTGGAATGAATGAGAGGGATTTGATGACATAGTAAATAGAATGTTTGCAGATCAGGGGGGAGAGGTTTTAGTTGATACATTAAAAATGACAGTTTTAAATATAGTGAAAGCGGGGGCACCAAAGAGGGATTTATTGGAAATTGATGCTTACTTATTTGTTTCTTGGATTTGCTTTGAATAATGATTTTGATGTAGATAATCTGCTGGTATTTGTTTTTATGTGTTGCGTAATCGGAGAAAGTTTTTAATGGAAATGTGAGGATGATAGCGATATATACTTTGCTTGAGTGTGAAATGTGTTTGTGGGCGTGGGTTGGAGAAAGTTTGTGGTAATCTAAATTAAGATGCGTAAGCAAGATAGAATTAATTGAGAAAAATGTAAATATGCTGATTTGTTGTAAAGAAAATTTGATTGGGGTTATATGTTGTTTGAAATGGAGAGATGTAATTTTTGTGGATGACTTTCTCCGGTTAGCGACCCCGTGCGAATTCTCTAAGGGTTTAAACTTTTTTACTATCTGATTAACCTGTGCTAAGAAAAGATTATTGCGGTTATATAAAAGATCGTAAAATGGGTTGCACGGGTTGCACGCTAAGGTCAAAGTTGGATAGAATGCGCTTAAAAATGATGCAATTGTAAAATTAAGCAAGTCTGTGTGGTACAAGGGTTGAAAATTCAGTAAAGTTGCGTGCAAAAAGAAACAAATAGGTTTTGCTACGAAGTAGCTTAAAAATAGGGGCTAAGTTTGGATAACAGTGTTGAATAATCTAGAATTGATTTTGACTTGCTATATGAACTTGGAAAGGTTAATTTGATTATCGGGGAGAGATGAGGAGAAAGTTTTGTTGCACGCGAGTTAAGAGGAATAAAATGCAGAAATAAGGGAGATTTTTAGAATTTTCAGGGAGATTCTTGGAATTTTCAGAAAAATTATAAAAGAAATATTGTGGAAATTATACTTACGTAATTTTCTAGTGATAATTTTGAAATCACGAAACCCGTTTCCATGGCAGCCGGAAAACAAAGCTCCCTGAAGGATAATAGCGATAAGTAGAAGAATTGTTAACTTCATGATTGTTTTAGCTGATTTGCTTAAAAGTTTGTTTCACAGTATGCTGGATTGCTCCTTCCAGTTGAACGGCTTCGGGACCTTTGTTCCCATGTAAACTCTGACGACTACTTTCACCTTTGGAGAAAGTAGAGTTTGGTAGTTTATAATGGCGGGGAAAGTGAGAAAATGAGATGTGGGAGCGGAATATACAATGGGAATAGGTGCGGAGAAAGTTGGTACAAAAGAAGAAAGCTTAGCGCTAAGCAGGTCGTGTGTGTTTGGAAGCGGAAGAGCGTGTGTGTGAAATGTAAAAGACAAGACGTAATACTGGGCTTCTTCTTATTTTAACCACCCACACTTTCACGCCTTCATCTCTCTTTTCACTTTTCACATTAACTAAGCACACTGTAGCAAGTTGGGTTAAGAATCGACAGAGTCCAGCGTATTATCTTCCCCGTTTTCGGGCTCATAAACCCGGTTGAACTGATACATCATCATCAGGAGGAGCTTCACATTTATTAGAAACTCGCTGTGCTCCGATGCGTGATGATGGCTAGCTTTCACTACAGGGGAAAGTCCTGTGAAATGTACCGACTGTGTTGTTCTTGACGTCTTTAAGCCGGGCATTGTCTTGCAAATTGCGGAAGGGGAAGGCTGATGTTATAATGCAAAAAATATGAGCGGAAGCCGGGAGGATTGTGGATAAAGTAATATAAATCTTATCCGTCATGCCGGAGGGTGTCAATTTAATTTAGCAGTGAGAGGGTTATTGGTTCGGTGTGCTTGAAGCAAACGCTACTGGCGCTGATGAATATGCTTTGGAGGAACAAACGATTGTTTTACTTTGAAGGAGTACAATGAACCTAATTCCGGTGGGAATTATTCAGTATTGAGATCGGCTTACAGTTTCTTTTGATTTAATGATGATTATTGGAGGAAATAATAAATTAAACGCGAGACTTTCACCTCTAATTTGTTGTTTCTATTTTGCGAGAGGCAGAGAAATATAGAGAATCATAGGGAAAATTGGATGCCAGAATTGGCGTAATTATAGACGGCAGCGCCACCTGGAGGCGGGATGAGTCACTACTTGTACGTAATGACGGCCGTAAACGGCTGGGGTTTTTAATAGAATTAAATTGCAGAATATTTTGCAGCTGAAGAGCAGGATTCATTATGGTTTCGTGTTGCAAAAGTAAGAAGAAATTAATTTATTATTTTTAAGGATGACCGCAGCTGAATATCATAATGAATGTATTCATGAATGCTGATAATTATAGTTACAATTATTTAAACATTTAATGGGTAAAAATGAAATAAATATGATTATAATTACAAAGGCGCGGCTAAAGAATGAATAAAAACGATTAAAATTACAAAGGAAATTTCACGGCTAAGGAATAAATGTATAAAATTATAATTGCAAAAGTCACGAGTAAAGAATAAATATAATTTAATAAGATTATTAATTCAAGTATTAAATGACAGAGCTAAATTCTGGATTGTATCAATAAAATCATATGAAGAAAATAATAAATTGCTACAAATAAGAATTTTATAATAGATTTAATAACTGATTCGCAGACTGAATGAGTTTGTTTGGATAGTTTCGCGAATATATTGCACACATATAGAATTTCCCGAATAATATAAAAATAATAAGATAAATCAGTTGTAAATCATACTTTGATATCTTCATTATCGACACAAGTTGAAGTATTTTTAGTTTCTGCTAGCCCTCGCTTCATTAGTTTAATCCGAGTTACAAGGAATAAACTTGGTCTAATCGACTTTCTCCAAGATTGCCACCAACTTGGTAGTATTCCTTGTCCTACATCTGATGGATTGCTTTTGAAAGATTTTAAAAGCATGAGATTTTGATCTCAAAAAAGTATATTTGGAATGCCAGCGATCTGTGATGAAGTGGATTTTTTAAATTAATTACAATCGTATTTAATAGATACACATTATAACATTGAAAAGTTTGGAAGAAGGATGACGCTAAATGAGCTAACAAGTAAGTAGCACAGGTACACACATTTATGGGCTAGTTTTAGGATTTCTAACGATCTTTGAGGAAACGTTAATTACGTATGGTATAATGTACAATAAAGGAAGAAACTCTTGTAGCAAAGTCGATATTTATGCTCTGATTATCGATTATGATACACGTATGTAACGGATGCTAGGTTAATTTAATAAGGACAGTCACTATACTATAGGATCGCTATTTATTAAACCGCTTGCGTCTATATGTTTGCCAGCTAGGCAATCTTTGCATAACCGTGCAGATGAAGCGGGGTGCGGTAGTTGCTGTAATTGTCTGCAAGGGATATTTGTTATAGACGCTACCAAAGCGAGAAGCAAGTATACTAATTTTGCTTTCAAAGAGTATGGCAAAGGGTTTGCAGATCAAACATTCTTTGCAAATAGAAACCTATAATTCGTGGTCGGAGGTTCGAATCTAGGTTGATTTTACTAATTTACCATGGGGATGGCAAATAGACATGGAATATTTGGTTACATAGTCAGACTACAGAATATGGCTACAAAGTTTTCTGTCCTTTTAGATAGTTACTCGAGGATAACTTAATTGTGTAACTTAGAGTGGAACTTCCGCGGAAAGAATCGAGAGGAAGTGGATTTGGTAAATTTTGTGAAATCTAAATATACGGTTTTTTTGAATTAGAAGAATTAAAATAAAATTTAAGATAAAATAAATAATATCAGAGTAATTATAGGTAGGGTTATTCTTGTGATTGAGGAAATAATACTTAATATTTTTTTACTTAATTAAAACAATTAATAATGCTATTAAATCTCATTTAATTGTACGAGTAAATTAAACTACAATCAGCCATTGAATTAAAATTATTAAAATCCTACATTTTCATACATTCAAGGCTGGAAATATAGCGGGTATTTTAAGAGTAAAGAACTAAGAATTAATTATAATGTAAATTAATTAATTAGTCAAATATATTGCATTATTTAATTCCTACAATCATATGTACTACATCCAGGATCTGTTGCAGGCGAATAATGCAGCAGGAGATTTCCATGAGTCTTGCCTACAGAGCTGTTTTCCAAACGGTGTCCATGGATTTGACATTCGCCTTTGTTTTGACGGGAAGTGACCTGCAGATGCAGATTGAAAAAAATGGCCATTAGTTTCAGTAAATCACAAGAGGGGGCACCACATATCATGCAACTGTTCTCTACAGGATTTTGTTGTGTTCTACAAGCTAAGTTTTACTTTTGTAAAAGTTTCAAGTGTGATGAATACTTAGGATTTTTTGTAATAATAACCGTGGAACTTTGATTGTGCGGGGAAGAAAATGGGTGGGTGACCCCCGTGACCGGGTTGTGCATGATTGTTGTTGCTGTGGATCGTATTCTGCCCATCGTAATTCCCACCTGAAACACCAGTTGTCTCTTTGGACACGGGTGGGGTTCGACGATGAAGGGCTGTTGCTCCAGAATAGGGTGTAGATGGCGCTCCGCCCCACATCCCTCCGCTTGTGTCCATGTCGTTCTGCATCGCGGAGTCTTCGTCATCGTCCTTTCCATCCTCCTCCTGCCTCACGGCTTCCACGTTCTCTCTCAAGTTCTGGAAAAATTGTTCCAGATTGCTCAAAGCTCCTGGAAAAAAAATTAGAATGAATGAGGAAATCAATTATTAAGGAAAATCCTACAAGGTTTCATCTCTGCAAAATTTACACTTTCTCCGCGCTTTCTCCACACACTTTCTCCAAATCTCTTTTCAATCAAAGTTTTCCGGGCAATCTGCGTTCTTGGAGGGATGCTTTCTTTGTATGCTCTTTGCTCCGGAGGAATGCGGGTAAAAGAAGTCTCTAGAGGTTTGAATCTTTTGAAAAATGTATATTTACATTTATTTCAATTATTACGGTGCTTTCTCCGCTTGGATCGAATACAGAGATATGTAGTACAGTTAAACGTGAATAGTTCCCAGGGTAGCATCAAGTTGTAAACGGGGAAAGCTTGTGTATATTTTAAATTAAAAATGAGTGTGGATTCTATTGTCGCGGCGGAAGGTTGTCGCTCAAGTTTGAACTCCCTTTGCAGAAATGAGAAGCTATGGTCATGTTAGAGAGCATCTGTAGAGATTTCTTCCCTCCCTCTGGTGCCATAATGTTCTCTTTTGAAATTGATAAAAGCTAACTATATATACGCGCCTTTGAAGGGCTGTCAGGCATAATGTAATCCACGGTAGCGTTGAAGGCGGGATTTATAAATAGAATATTCGCAGATATATGAGAATCTGATAAGCGGCTATGAAGTTTGAGGCTTTGGACAAGAGTTAGTGGCGCAATAATGTTGGAGAAAGCTTTCCTCACAACGCTTTGAATGGAGCGGAATCCTTTGAGGGTGGTTCCTAAAGATATTTTTGAGAACATTCTATGCGGGTTGTTTGCTGAAAAGCTCTTGAGAAATGCAGATAGGGATTGTGCATATATTTTGTAGTAATATATAGGGCCGGAGGCTTAGCGTTGGACTGGTAGGACAGGAGAATATTTTTGGAGAAAGTAGCCTCCGAAGGTTGATTCACACTGTGGCTGGGTTGGGTGGAGTTTATGAAAGGGTCGTGAAAGTTGAGAAACAAAAACGGGGCTTAAAGCTAATAAAAGCCGTTTGGTAAAGAAGCACGCGAGGTTCATTTGACGTCATTGTGATTGAGAAAGAGATTTTAAGCTAGTTTGGTTATTGCGACAGCCACATAAAGTCTTGAATAAAATTTTAAAAGGAGAGAGAAAGTGAGAGAAACAGTTGACAAAAGTAGATGCAATCAGGAAAGCTATTGTCTCTTTGAATCCTTGACGTCTTCTCCTGCCAGGTTCTAAGTGAAAGTATAAGGAGCTTTCTCCACGAGGACTTTCTCCGCATTCATCCTCTTGTTGTGTCACTCACTATTCAATCAGGGGCTTGTGTTTCTTAGTTTGCTAATCTTTCTTCTGTTTAAGTATGCCCGCGTCCTGTGCTATTTCTCCTCCTAGGATTTCATTCCTATAAAGGCTTCAAGCTTCTGTGGAAGCTATGATGTAATTCGCAGTATAATTTTTTAAGAGAACTTTCACTTTTGCGTCTCAGGAGAAATTTTAGATTTTTGGTTTGAATTCTATTTCGCCTACGCACTAGTCTCAATCTAGAGTCAATGAATACAGCGACTTTAAGACAGAAATGAAGGAGAATTTGGTAAATTGTAAGAGGAGAAAGTGAAGAGAAAGTTGTTTGGGGTGATGGCATAACACTTTGTGCCACGCCATTTCTGTGAGAGAGCCATGTCTGAATGAAGTTGATTATTTAGCCTAATCTACAAGTTATATTGTTCTGTGCACAAGAGAGACTGAGGAAGGAAGCGCCAGTTGTTGACTTTCTCCTAACTTTCACCGGGCTGAGAATGGCTGTATAATACGGACCGTATTGGAGTGCTTTTTAAAACAAATGAGCCGTGACTAGGGATTTGTCTTAGATTGAGTTGTGTAACTCTGGGAATTGAGAAAGTAGCTCTTGATGATTTGATGTAACGTGATCTGGAGTACTGCGACGGGAAAGAATGAAGGCTATAAGGTTCTGTGCAAGGTTTAGGATTTAATTGCTTGACCTTCGGCGTAATGATTGCTGGAGAGGGGAGGAGAGCAGTCACCTGGGTGCAATTAAATTGTAAACAATTGGGAGAAAGTGGTGAAAGTGGAGAAAGGATTTTCTCAGCTTGCAATCAACGTTTCGTTATTGATTTATTTTTGAAAATAGGGTATGAATTTGATACGATTTTCTGATAAACTACAGATAAACTCCAGGATAGAAACCAATTGGGATGGTATAGAAAAAGTATTAAATTGATTTAGGAAGAGAAAGTAGCCATCAATAATAATAGGCTTGGATTGCGTGGGTAGTTGATGGTGAAAGCATTTAAAAGCAACTGTTTCAGCTTTCTCTTGGCATGGCCTGTTGCAGGTAAGCGTTGAGACTTGCTTGTATAATCGCGAGGGTGCATGTAGCGGTTTTAAATACATAAGAACGTGTGAAAGCGCTTGTTGAGGATGAATTCTTTGAGGAAAAAGTACTGGAGAAAGCTCATCTCATCTCCTTTGAGCGTTTTCTTGTTCCTTTAGGATAATGGTTCTGTTCTGCATGTAGAATAAAAGGCTAAACGTGATTCTTTTGGGTGGGAATGGAGCGGAAGTAATTTATTTTTTCATGTCCGCTGCTTTCTCTGACGTATCTTTGAGTATTACGATTAGCTAAATTTTTTTGTCTGGCTTTCTTTTTTTCTAGCTTTTGCATACAATTGTTTGACTTTCTACTCTTGAGCTCTTGAATCCTACGATTTTTCTCTTCTTTTAGGGATTTTTCTGAGAAAAGCCGGAGAAAATTGCTATAATACTCGGCAGTCGTTGAAGCGTCTCAGCTTAAATGCCCATACAAGGGCTTGAGTCGTGGGCGGGGAGTATGGGAAAAAAGGGAAAATGAGAAAATGGGAAATCCTGATTTCCGCATACTTAATAATTCAGGCACGGTGGTTGGAAAATGAGAAATGTTTGGGATGGAGGAATAGCGACAGGGGTTTTGGAGAATTGGATACGGTTGGCTATTTTTTAGCTTGTTTTTCTAGGAAGAAGCGCAAGTGGTATTGGGATTTGTTCGAGTGTTGCTATAGCAACTGTATTTTAAAACGTTTGGAATGTATATACGGAAGGGTTGGTTGGAGGCTTGGATGGCTTTAAAATGGTCGACATGATGGAGAAATAATTTCCGTTCTGGAAGAAAAGGCACGATTCTTGCATCATGTTTCGTAGCGTTATGCGCTCTGTTTGGCTTGTTCAACTGTCTGTGACTTTGCTATACTGTCCTCGACGTGGGCGTTGAAAATGTGTGGGATTAGGAATTATTGAAGAATTAGTAAGGAGAGTCATGCTTTGGAATATTGACTAGATGGAGCTGGTTGATGGGCTGTGCTGATAGGAGTGAAATCGGAGACTGATAGCTTTACAAAGTGGTTATAGATGGAGTTGCTAGGGGGGGGGACGGAGAGAAAGGAAGATAATTGTACTTACGGACTCCGATGATTGGTGAAAACGCCTTGGAATTAGTTTGAGGGTTGGTGTTGCTAGGAGTCTCCGTTTCAGGAAATAACGTCTCGGGGAAAATACTTCCGCCGTTCAAGGATGCAAAGTAATAGCTTGGAGTACGTGGAGCATCCTGGCGGGGAGGGTGAAAGTATCTTGCGGGGTAGCCGCTTGAAACATGTTGGAAGGATGACATTGGCTGAGGTCGAAATTTAAAACGGATGGGTCTTCCGGCTGTAATTAAGGATTGACGATCACAGGTTAATTGAAAATAATACAAAGCGCCGAAAGTGTTAGGGGTTGGAGGAGCGGTGAAAGTTGGAGAAAGTTAGATGGGTCAATGAATAAAGGGATAATTAAGTAGGTTCAACAGGTGAATTTTTGTAGGTAATTTACAGGAGATTTGTCTTTGTCTGTTTCGTGCATGGAAGCTATAATATTGACTGTTGATGGAGGAAGGAAAACATGCTGGAGGCGGGATTAATGCAGATGAATAGGTGGATACAAAGTTGAATAGATGCAGACTAATATGCTTACCGTCAACAGGCGATACCCGGAAGTTGGGGCTTGGCTCAGCTCCGAGCTGTTTAATTTCTGCACAAATAACTGCGGCAATTACAAGAACTAGTTTTGGGAACATGATTGTGTTTGGGAGCACTTGATTTGCTTAAGGTGCGGTGTGGGAAGCAAACTGAAGTAGAGAAGAAGCGCTACAGTTTGATCTGGAAGATTAGTAATTTTCTCTTAGAGGTTTGAAGAAGTTGACGAACTGGAGGATGATCGCGCTTGGACTGTGACTTTCCCCTGGGGAGAAGCGGGCATATAAACGTGGAGAAAGTCGGAGGAATACTTGAGGGGAGAAAGTATTGAATGAAAAAGACGTGACAGCTCTGATGAGAAGTTTCTTTCCGCTTTCTCCGACTCGTTCCTACTGTGGATCATGTTCTTCTTTGCGGGAGGGGTCTGAAGTGAAAGTGGGAGGTTTGGAGAGTGAAAGTTTGGAGGGATGCAAACAGGGGAGCTCTTCTGCCCCGGTACTTGGAAAGGAGAAGACAAGATCTCCTTGAAACTAAAAGCTCTTCTTAGGTTTAGCCGTCTTTGGGTGCAATGTAGAGCTTATCTGAGTTTAAGGGTGTTTTAAATTCGCGGAGACGTCAGTTGTGAATGGTGAAAGTCAAAGGGAGATTGCTTTGTAGACGGCAGAGATGTGGCAGTGATGGAAAGCTGGTATGGGAAGAGCAGTTTTAGGGACTTGAAGAGACTTTCACCACTTTCTCCGCGAGGTGGGTAGAAGATCGGTTAGGTTAAATGATGCATGAAATGATGAGTTTGGTTCGTGTGAACTGGACTTTATTTGTGTCCTGAGCGAAGATGCGTTGGATTATAACAGTTTCGGGGAATTTAATTTGCGGTTTAATTGGTAATGGTAATTTAAACGGGTAATAAATTAGGAGGATGCAGTGAAAGCTTAGCCTGTAGCAGGGGTAGCCTGTAGCCCGCTCATCATTTGCGGGTTTATGGCTTCCGGAAGTTAATGATTAATGAGAAGGGAGGATTTGGGTCATTTAACACGCGAATTTTGTTGTTGCTAGACCAATACTTGGGATGATGTGATGGTCTGTTGTAATACGTGGATGAGATGAATTTAATTTGACCATATCATCGATATCACTGAGGTAATTTTGTGATGGCTCTAGTGCAACACGTGTTGATGAAATATTAAGGATTGTGTTGCCGTGGTAACCTAAAAGTAGGAAGTATTAGTTTCTCATGTTAAAGGGATTTCATAACCTAGTCACTAATTTACTAAAGTATTTTTAAATTAACTTGCTGTAAATATTTTATATGAGCCTGTGAGTGGATACTCAAAAGTATGATTTACCCAAGCGAATAAATATTTTCGCGAATTTGGAATGCAAAATAAATAATGAAGTGAGGAATTTTTGACGAGTTATATAGTTATTGTGTCTTCTATGGACAGCCTCGTGTCAATCAATTCCTCTCAAATATATTTCAGTTCAAGGCTATGTCTCACAATAATCTTCCGCATGGTTGAATTGTGCCGAAGAGCATATATTTTCGTGGAAGGTCGCGAAAATTTGGGAAAAGTTGAAGCTAATTAATTTCTCCTCACGTGTAAGAATAATAATGTTGGGAATATTCTGCGATCATGCTAAAAATATGCGTAGGTGTGCGGAGTGATTGAGATAAGCTTCTTAGGTTGACAAGACTAAGATGGAAGTGAATGGTTGAGAATGAAGGACATGTAATCACATCCGCATTACGGGTGTTACAATCAGATTTTTGAAACGTGAGGAAAGAGATGTCTGTTAAAGCGTTCAATTAGGCATAAGTGGTGGTTGCTAAAAAGGGATTATTTAATTTTTCCTTTAAAATTCAAAGTAAAGTCGGGAGTGGTGCGGGTGAATCGGAAAAGAATATTGAATTCGGTGTGGAAGAGCTGAGCCATGAGGGGAAATTCTAGCTGGTGGGGTGGGTGGAGCTGGTTAGGCGGAAGTGGAAAAAGTGGGAAGCGGCGGGGTAGAGCGATTTGTAATTTGACTTTCTCCTTGCCGGGGTTCATTTCCCACTTTCACCTCTGCTTTCTCCTAGTGCTGCTCCTACTGCAGAATGTAATTACACCGGCAGGTGAGAATGAAATTAAATTAGTAGAGGAATTGACTCTTTTTCCAATCATGTTTTTCTTGATGGATCGCTAGTTTGATGCTTTCACTAAGTGACTTTCTCCTCCTCGCGAGTTCTGGCTTTGAGGCTTGTGACACGGATAGGGTTATGAAAGCACTGATGTTCTGCGTCTCGTATGACCTAGTATAGAAATACGGCTCAATTTCGGCTGAATTGGCTGCGGATTTGATGTAATTTCGTCGTGCTATCTGTGTCATAGAAGGCGGGAGCAATTTGACAAGGAGGTTAATTTCCGTGGAATAAAGTTATTTATATTGATTCCGCAGATGGTGGTCGACACTCTGGCGGAACTTCGAAGAAGGCTACGCCGTGGAAGACGCTGGACGGACTGGCGCCAAAGATTTATGGTCATCGGGGGGAGAAGGTTTTACTACCGCAGCATACGATTCCTGGCTACAAAATCTCTGGGATTCTTGGAGCGGATTTTGTGGAGCCGGATGTTGTACTGACCAAGGATTTTGTTTTTGTGTGTCATCACAATTTGGATTTAGGGGCGACGACGAATGTGGAGTCGTTCCCAGAGTACTACAGTCTGAGACGGAATGATGGGAAGTGGTACATTCAGGATTTTACGTTGGGACAGATAAAAATGCTGAGATTGAAGCAGGAAGATGTGAGTTTGAGACCCGGGGACTTTGATGGATTCTTCGGTATACCGACGTTTGAGGAATTTGTGACTGCAATGCATGAAATTAATTACAAGATGAAAAAATCTGTAGGTATGGAAGAAGGGAGGGAAGTTTGATTTTTCCGGTTTAGATTGAGAGGCGGATGTGGTTCCGGTGTGGCGTTTCCGTGGAGCTTGGAGGGAAGCTTGGAGGGAAGCTTGGAGAAAGCTAGTTTGTACCCGGTTTTGAAATTGATTTTCTTGTGTACCTGTAGGAATTATACCGGAACTCAAGGAACCCGGCCGACAGAACGAAATTGCGGGACGGGGGCCTCACTACATGGAGAGACGGTTCTTGGAGGAGCTGCGAAGATTCGGATATGCAGTGAACAGGAATGATACTGAAAATTGCAAATACAAAGAGTTTAAAATACAATGCCCGCCGGTAATAATTCAGAGTTTTGAGATAGGAGCGCTGGAATTCCTTCGGCCGAGAACAGAGTTCCAGCTCATGATGCTCGTCATGGATGACTACAGGATGCTTACGCGGGATTTTGTGGGGAGGAGTTTGCCAAAATTTGCAAACTATCTGGGAATTTGGAAAGAATATTTGCACGGGCCAGCGAAAAATAATTTAATTCATTTCGGGAAATCCTTTAATCAAACTGAAGTTGATAAGATGGGAGGGTTTGTGAATGAGTCCGAGTATGGGAGGATACTGCATGGGAATAAGATGAAATTAGCGGTTTTTACAATCTACGATTCAAGGGAGCCCTCCCATTGGGGATGTGCGAGTGAGGGGGGAGGCGCAGGTGGGAAAAATGGGATTAACAGGTTTAGCAAAGCTGAGGAATTAAAGTTTCTGTTGGCGTACGGGGTTGATGGGATGTTTGTGGAAAATGTGGCGGAAGCGCGGGAAGCTGTGAGGGAATTTGGGATAAAATATGCGTGTTCTTCGTGTGGGATGGGTGGGAGTATTTACGTAATGTTGTTTAGCGTAATTGCAGTTGTTATTAAGGATGTGTGATTACTAAGGAAGATTGTGGAATATTAAAGCAGAGGGCAGTGCTTAAGGAATTGAGTTGTGTACGATTTTTTTCATTAAGTTGTAACCGAAGAGATGGGATTTTTAAGGAGAGAAAGTCTAACTTGTTCCTTGCGTGAATAACTTGGGAATATCTCTAGGAAATGCTGGCGGGGAGCTTCCTCCCGGGATATTTTTGCACGGTTTACTTGGGCATTTCTTCTTAAGATCTGGAGGTGAAAGTCTGGAATGGAGGGTGAAAGTATTAAAGTATTTTAACATTACGACAGAAGGGGGCGTAGCATTTTATGGTCACGAATAATCGTGTGACATATATAACACCCGGGATTGTGCAACACGTGATACAGGGGGAGTTCAGAAGGTATCGAAGGGATCTATTAAAGATTCGCGTATGAATAGATGTAGGAACAATATGATATGTGTAAATCATACAGAGAGTTGGGAGATATTCCTGGAATGCTAGATATGATGACTGCTTGCTATTTGATATGTGATATCTATAGATAAACTTCATGACAAGGCCAAGTTGACTGATAGGAAGATACCCATCCGAAGAGAGCTGATTTGGCCAATATAGTTTGTGGGATGTAAGATATGTTTAGCATTGCATGATTCATTTAAATCCTTATCTCATTTAGATGCACTCCTTTGTTTGAATTAACTGACATAATTATCATGATTCTGTCGTTTAGTCTTGGAATAGAAACGTTAGCTCTGGATTTAGTCGGATGGATACATAATATGTGGATGGACCCAATGCTTTGTGACCGTTAATTCGGTTTGCTGTTTTACAGTTTATTTGCATGCACCGTACATATGATCCTCTGGTTAATGTCTGGGAATGTGTGATAATAAATTGATAAAAGATTTATTTTTGTTGCAGTTATCAGCTCATGTAGCTTAAACTGGATAATCGTCAATAATTGTTTGAAGACATGAGAGGAAAGAGAAGTTAAAGTTTAAATTTCACAGACTAGTATCGAGGACTGAATTCGTGTGGGTGAGCGTGAGCTATGCGAGTTATCTTGTAGTATTGACTTTGATAATATAATTTGTTACTATACTGACTTGTCGCCCAGTTACCAGTGTTGAACTTGATAGTGTTGAAAGTGGATATCTTGAATCGTGCTTGTGATTGATACGAATTAATTTCAGCTGGGTAAGTGTTTTTAGTATATTTACTTTGGTAACTAGGAGTTAATCATTGGGTTATCATGTATCTAGCTGGAGTTGGGTCATTCATTACCAAAAACGAGTTTGAATTGGTTACTGTCAGTGAAAAATTGAGCATTAAATAGCGAGTTTTTTGAAACTGTTTCAGAGATATACAATCAGTTAGAGGATTTGTCACTGCAAGGAACTACTTGCATCGTTGAAGAGGACCATATAGGAGCAGTCATCGAAAGTGTACGAGTAAGTAAAGATAATGTAATATTCGATGTATTGTAACGATGTTTTTACTGAATAGGAGTGTGAAAAAGGAAATTGTTTACAATTGTTCATGTTTTGTGTTTTGATAGACACACTGATTTCAGTGGGTAGACGGTCAATATCGAGAGTGGAAAATGGCATCGGGTAATCAATCGAATTGGCGAAAACCAAATGTAGTAAGGACAGGGAGAAATGGTCGGAAACCGGAAGAGAAGATTAATCTAGTGGTAGAACTGAAGAATCCTACGGATGTAAAATCTGAAGCTGTGGGTGCATCGGTATTTGTCACAGTTGATACTAGCTGTAGCATGGCTGGGTCCAAATTGAAACAGGTTGTTGAGTCGATGAAGCAAGTTATCGATAAAGCTCCGGGTGATGCTCGATTCACTATTCGTGCGTTTGCTGACGATGTCAAGGTGTTAGTGACGAAGAAGAAGAGCCGATTGGATGTGAATAGAGCAACGGAAGGGATTCATGAAGCTAAGCTAGGTGTATGTACGGCCTTATACGATGCTATTGGAGCTACAATTAAAGAAATTCCATACAAAGGTATTGTTTTGGATACTAATTTGATGGTAAATTAATGAGAGAGCCTAGACATTTAAGGTTTGATTATGCGGTCTTATCTGTTACAGCATTCAAGACGGATCGAATCTATATATTGGTTTTTACTGACGGTGAAGAAAATGTATCCAAAAAAGAAACTCTTGAGAGTGTGATGGAGCAAATCCGAGATGTGGTTTCGAAGGAGAAAGTTATTTTTACTTTTATACAAGCAGGAACGGAAAGTAAGATTGTGGAGGAATTGAGCAAGCTAGCGTTGAAGAATCCTGAGAAATGCAATATTCTGAAAGTTGAAGATTCGGCGAATGGTATCAAAATTGTAAGTTTGATAGCTAGAAGTTTTTGTTTTCGGGTCGAGTGGTGTGATCTTATCGGGATTGAACTTAATTTTATGTGTGTATGAGACTGTAGTATCGAATGATTTCAGGCTTTTGAGAAGGCGCAAAAGCAAATGACAATGCATTTGGACATAGAATTGTACGGATTGGGTGGGTTATCGAATAACCTTGCAGGATTGAAAATCAGTACGGGGCCTGGGCAAGGAGGTCAGGTGCGACAGTCTTTGCCGAAAAATGCTGCTGTAAAAGAAAAACATCGTAAACCTCGAGGGGAAGCAGCTGGAGGAAGCATTGCAGGAAGACAAGAAGTTGATTTGATCCCAGTTGCTAGCAAGCTTGGATGGCAAAATTTTCCGGGAGCTGTTGGATCTCTACAGGAAGACTCTGACTATAGAAGCTTTCCGAGGGGCCCATCTGTTCCGGGGAAAATACACGTTGCCAATATCCCATTCTCATTTCCAGTCGACGGGATTGTACATCTGTTCTCTGAATGGGGTAAGCTGTTATGTTACTGGATTGAAAAGGATCAAGGATCGTTTGATAACTGGATCTTTTACTGTAACGGAATGTTACTTAATACCTTTGTAATATGATGCATCCGTTTCAGTTTTAACATATTTGTAAAAAAATTTTGCCAGGTCCCTGCAAAATTGTGACTAACGGAGGTGGCATTGGAGGACAGTGGGTAGTGCTGTCTTACAATTCGAAGGAGAATGCGGAGAAAGCTGTAAAAGAAGCCACCAATCGTTCCATTCAGAATCAGCGAATAGTGGTGAATCAGTACTGAGTAAACTGTTATCAGGTTATAATGCAGTATCCAAATTACTGAGATCGTGTTGCGCAGATGGATTAAAGCGCTAACATTAGGTTAAAGGTGGAAAATACTGCCGCTTAAATGTCTAATTCTGACATCATGTTTGATATCACGAATCCTAGATAGGAATTGAGTTAATTCATTGACGTGAAAATCGTGTAGGAGCACTAATATTCGGAAGGAATGTCGGTACTCAGTTCATCTGAGTGGGATAGATAATAACTTTTAATGTTCTTATCCATATGATTCACCACTTTGATGTTGTAGTTACTTATAATGTATTTTCAAATTGTGTCTTAATTTTATAAAAAGTAATTTAGGACTTTTATAATGATGAAACGTTACAATCAGATCAACCAGATGTCGAATTTTTAAACAAACAAGTGTAAAATCTAGTAGCATAGAACTGCTTAGATTGTGATTGAGTATTTAAATCTTGGAATACAGTTCGCAATGCTTGTAAACCAATTGTAAAAAGCATATTTTTGCGGATGAGTTAGTAATGGTGTGACTCAACCAGCATTGGACAGGTCGTAGTTAACTGCAACTAGCTCGTAGGTAAAGTTTTCATCGTCGATTAATCTAATAATATCTTTTTTATAGTGAGGAGCACATGCCATTCTTCGATTTGTTATGAAATCCATTACTTTGGAAGTAACTGGTTTGAGCTCATGGGCGAATCCAGCTTCCGTTGCCAATTTTTTGTAGTACAAATGCTGCAACGGACCCAGTCGGTGACCTTGATGAGGTGCGAATCCTGCTGCCTTCCGATCCTCTTCTTCCTGTATTCTGTCTTGGTTCATTTCGAGGACTGATGGGAGTTTTCTTTTCCCGGTCAAGAAATTCAAGTACCACCGCACCTGTTTCCATCAAAGGCAGAACTTGTATTAAACTGATTTTATGAGTCACCAAAAATTTATGAGATTATTAATTAATGACAATTAAATTTCAGGATTTGCGTTACCTGGACATCAAACATGTGAAACGGTATACAGTGATACGGGAGGCCGATGAATGCCATCGTAGAGTATTTAATGTGAACGACATGCCTGTATATAGGGTTGACCCTTTTTCCATCGTCGATTTCAATATCGCATTCCTTGGACAAGAAGGGGAATTCGTACATGTAACCTGAGTAAGTAAAGTAACCATTATTTTTATTCAAAGATAACGGTTTGGGATACCCAAATCTAAATTTTCTTACCCAAACAGACAACTATTTCGTCACAATCGTACGTCTCACCATCCTGGAAACGGACCCCTTTGGGGTACACACGATCGATCAACGATTTTTGGATTATGTTACTGGGCATAGGCGACTTCCAAGGTGGAGTTCTCATACTTACTACAACCTGTAAGTGAGTTTCTCAGCTAAGTTAATATTTTTGAAAAACATTATATTCAGCGTATTGAATCAAGTGTTGTTGTTTTTTAGGACAAAAGGGCTTACTTCCTGTGTAACTTGGCTGATTTCCATGGATACATCTACTGCTGACGGTCCAGCGCCAATTATAACAACTCTTTTGTCCTTGAAAGGCTCAGGAAATCTGTAATCACTTGCAAAAGATATACGTCCTTGGAAGTCTTCAATTCCCGGTGCATGTGGCATCCGGGGAGTGAAATGGTGCCTATGGAAACGTAAGATGGAATTTTTGCTTAGTTGGACTCAGAATAGTGTTTTAATAAATTCGTTTAAGTCTTTAAATACTTAATGAAAACGAGCTTAAATATTACAAAATTAATCTCGAGACTGGTTGAACCATTAATTACCCATTGCAAATAATGACAGAGTCAAATTCGTGATACTGCTCCTCTTCAGTTACCAAATTCTTGGCACGGACGATCCATTCTGGTCCGAGATTCTTCAAAGAGCCCGTCTTCCGAAACACGGGGGTCACATCGATGACTTGAGTATTAAGCTAAGATGGTTGAATAGAAAGAAGATTAATACAGTGCTAAGGGTCCAGTGGCTGTACCAGATAAATGGAATGAAGGACAAAGGTGCGGTGATTATTAACATTTCGTACCTGGATATATTTACGCAAATTAAATTGGTCTGCATAGTCATCCAAGTATTGTCTGACTTCCTGATGAGTAACATATGAATGTGGTCCGCTTTTAAAGGGAAAATCCATAAATCTCATGATCTCCTTGGGAACATTGGCCCTGAAATGAAATAAGTTGTAAGTATTTTGAAAATGTTACTTCTAAAGGTAAATATGTCTTTGGATGTAATTTAAATATCTGTTACCTGCAATCTCGGTACATGACGGAATGTTTGAATTTTGTGGCTTTATTTTCATTTAAAGGATCCTCATATATCCAAATGCCGCCTATATCACAAGTTTGTTCAAATACTACTCCCGTGAGGTCCCTTGATTTGCTAATGTGGTGGATCGCCGATAACCCGGCTGCACCACCACCGATTACACAGATGTGCACCATGGTCAGGAATCAAGGCTAATGGGAAGCCAAGGACCTAATGTGCTAAAATTATCTTATATTTGTAGAGGTAGATAATGGTAGACAAGCTCCTGGAGTAGCAACCACATTCCTGTGGAGTTTTATTGTAAATGCCAAGCAGCTGTTTCCAGTTTAGGCTCTGTACTGGTCTGGCCAAGAAAACTTTACTCATTTAACACGTGTTGGAGCTGTGTACCCAAACAAGTTTTTCTGCATCCAGTTTCCTATTAAAGCAGTCTCGTCATCTGATCGAGAGAACCCAGAATCTTCTGAGACGGATTTAAGAGGGAGGAGGACGAGTCAAGCATGAATAAGCATGTAGAGATTAGATAAAGTCAGTTTGAGAGAGCTTACAGATTTGTTTTTTTAACTATTCTCTTGGGGACGTAGATTCATGGATACACACGGGGGCTATGCTGTGGTTCGATTCAGCTGAGAACGCGCGCTGCGTTTCTGGAAAGTCCTGGAATGAGACTGAATAGAACATTTATGGAGACTAATCGTATTTACATGATACTTGATGCCGTATACATTTATAACACATGTTTTTGATGGTCAGACTTTGTTAACGGAGGAGTTTGAAAATTTGTTGATGATTATTATTTATCTTGATTACAGATTCGACCGCATTTAGTGAAGCTGAGACCCGAGTGTTACACAGGATGTGCTGTGCTATGGTTCCTATTACATCTAAGGTCATGCTGAAAAAGTGTTTCGTGGACGATCTAATGCTAATATGCGTTATTGCGCTAGCGCCGACCGTGACGCTACTCTGGGTGGCGGCCTTTTCTCAAACGTTTCTTGCAGTCAGGTGAATTTTACTATACCTTTACAACTCACAGCAATTATTGATGCCTTTGATGACGAAATTAATGGAAGAGAATGAAAGTTTATCTCTAATGAGCAAAATCTAATGGATGTTATATTATTGAAATGAAAATTCTGTTTATTCAGTTTTAGAATATGCCGAATTCAAGAGGAACTTGAGATTGGAGGAATGTATTCATGAATAGTGATGGTGTTAGAATGATGGTATTCCAGATGCAAGTCCTAATCTTCTTCGACTCCAAGGATGCCACCCAAGAGTCCGGCACCACCGCCACCGCCGCCGCCTCCCTCTTCTCCTTCTCCGCCTTTACCTCCTTTTCCTGCACCTGTTCCCAGTAGGCTGCTAAGAAGGTCAAAAAGAGGTTCAAGGAGCCTTCCTTGTTTCAGGGCTTTAGTAGAGTTTCCAGCGTCGGAACTGTTTGCCGCCATTGGACTCATTGAAGCTGGAACTTGCTGTTGGAAAGTTTGTATGTTGTTATGATAATATAATTAGATTGAAAAATATGATTGTAATGGTAACACTAGATAGTTACCGTCGTTTCCTGGGCCTGAATTCCTAGCAGTGAGATTGAAATAAGGAACGCCAAAATGGTGAATTTTGTGAGTTCCATGATGAAGCTAATGAGATTTTCAGACGTGAGAGAAATTACTCGGGAATAGTCGAAGCCTACCTGACACCGTCTAGAGCTTGGAGTAAATAAAACGGACTTATTCAGCATAGTCAGGGAGAAATCGGTAGTTAAATTGAATTGACATGGGTTAATAGGATGAAAAAATGGGCATTGTTAATTGTTTGTTATGTTTGAATCACAGTTTGAGTACAAGCGGGACCTAGTTTCTTGGAATGATCGGTGACATCTCCATTATAGCTTTGTGAGTGGAGGAAGATCCTGGACGCGGGGCGGAATGGATGCAGCTTCCGGGCCTTTGTCAACCAAGCCGGTCACAGAACGTTTGAAGTAGGCAGGATAGTGAAATTTCGATGTAAAGTAGCTGGGACATTGAACATCGGGCAGGAGTTACTTGATTGAAAGTATAAATTAGCTTGAATGGGCATTCAAAAGGGGCGCTACTTGTAATTAAGGAAAAGGTCACATCAAATTAATTTAATTAATCACAGGTTTAATTAACCTCCTTTCAAAAGCGTTTAACAAGTACCAATGATATTGCTCTGTTTACGAGTCGCTCTGTTCTGCTCTTTGTATGAGGGAATCGTTTATATCCGTGATGGAGATGGTCATCTATAGACAGACGGTTGACTAATTGGCGGTCTAACTTTAATCATGTCTTGAGGAATGTTATGAGGATGCAATATGACGTGATGATAAATGTGTTTAAGCAAATTCATGCTCTCCAAGGAAACAGGATGTAAAATTTTAATTTAAAAAAAATTTAAACTCTCCTTTTGCTGTGTTCATAAAAAGTTTTGATACGACAAATTAATTGCAAATTTTTTGAATGTTTCTGTAATTATTATTTTGATTCCAGATGGATGTTACTGGTTTTGCAATGGAAGATGGTGGAGAGAAAAGGAATTGGATGGTAGGAGGTTTCATCCTTGAGCTGGAGCAGCGCCACCACCAAAGATGCCGCCAAAGATACTTCGGATGAGACCACCGATAAAGCGACCATTCTTCTCCGTTGCATTAAGGCTTCCAGCCGTTGCAATAAGGCTTTCAACGGTTGCATTAAGGTTTTCAGGCGTTACAGTAAAGTTTCCAGCGAGCTTCAGATCAGCAGCCTGCTTAAAATTCGTAAGTTAAGTATCATGATAAGTTTTGGAGAGGTGTTGAAATGCTTTTAAGGATTTTACCCTGGGTTCTTGGGCTCCGGTGAGACCGATTGTGGCGAATATCGCGACGGCAAAGAAAACGAAAGTCCTCATCTCCATTTGGACCGGAATTGGGTTTTTGGGGTCTTTGGGCTTTAAATACTACCGTTTGATTTGTGTGTTTCAGAAGAACAGGATCGAAGAATGGAATACAGTGAATCCAGTGAAACTGAGGTGGTTGTTTCTGCGAAGTGATTGAGAAACCTAAAAGTTTGGGCAGGCACTTGTCGGAGAAATTAATTTTTTAATTGTTCCCAACAATGTAAAGTGCGTTGGTTAACTCTGATTGGGAAGTCGTGAGGTCATTACGAACGTTAAACGTGTGAGGACAATCAATCTCAGGGAATACAATAGAGAAACCGAGGCTCTTAAACGGGAAGTAAAGAAATTGAAGAGTCGACGTGTCAAACCGACAGGCTGGGCTGGGGTTGGGCATAATGCAAAGCGCGTAAGCGAAAGCTGTGAAAGAGCGCGCGCTGCATATGTTTAGGAACATTTTAGCCTGCTCATTATTGTTTCGACGAAGATGTATCTGAAAGTATCGTAAAATTTAATCGATGTTAGAAACTGAAGCCATTTGAAGACAAAGTGATGACGTGTCTTTAGTATTGTTATCTAATAGATGAGATTTATAATGTTGTTTAAGGCAAGGATTAGTTGAGTGACAATACATGTTGCTCCCTAGATTGAGAATTCAAGTCACGAGCAATATTTATAGCTGACATAGATGTTCCAGCTTGTTACAGTCGTCTCTTCCCCGACAGTTTCTTTACTTGGAAGCGTTTATTTAGATTTGTATAAACGTTGAATGTCTTCCGGGAAACGTTAGCGTGGGACACAGCGAGTATATACGAAGCTTCTTTGCAGCTGTTGAATAGTTGAAAACAATATGATTAACAAACATGCGCTTAGAATTGGCACATTGTTAATTCATGGCAAAAGATGTGTTTGAATGAATGAATTCATAGGACTGTGATCACTTTGTTCCTTGCTTATTGTAATCACTGACTGGTTCTGAGGTGATAAAACTAGGTTTATGATGCTAGAGTTATAATTGTACCAAGTCAGCCAAAAGTTTATGACTGAATTCTATCCTGTTGTGGATCTAAGGGATTTTATAACGTCAAGATTACACACTAGGGGGCACTGAAACCATGAAACTTTGTTTGATTCTACTGGTTGTCATGGGGATTTTGGCGATTTGTGACAGTACGGGTGGATTTGGGCGGAAACCGAAGACGGTTAGTTTTTCTATACAAGTGTAGCTGCATGAGTTGGTTGGATTTAAGATTGGATAGGGGTATTCCAGTATGGAGTGATACAGTAAATTTTAAAATTGTACTTTTGTTTCTAGCTCAAGGCAATGTCTCGGAAAATTGTTCAGACGCATCAGACACGACGGGCTGATCGTGGAGCAAGAAGGCGGACTAAGCTTTAAAGGAGTTTATGGAGGTTACCAAGAGCAGAAACACATCATGGCATGGAAATGGCTGGAAATTCGGGAAGACAACGGAAGGAAAAAGGATTGAGAATTGGTGGCCCTGAGCTTCGTTTTTCATCGTCAATTTGTTTTTCAGTCATATGAAACTAGCTTTTGATAATTTTAATGGACATTGTGTGATATCAACAGTAGCGATAATAACAATGAACACAATTAACAGTAATAGTGGAATAAACAATCGTTTCCATTGTCCCTTGAACTAATTACTTTTCTCAGGTACTAGCAGTAACTTTCTACTTGAGGATTGTTAAATTTCGAAAATATTTTTTAAAGAGAGCGCAATAAGTCGTTTTTAATTTATTTGCGTTACGACTTGCATTTTGGAGAAAGCTATACATCACGATTTAGGGTCGCAACTATAACTTTAGTAGCTTGGACTGCATTAGCTACAGCATTCTTGAGCGACCTCGAGGGAGGTCATCCAAAAGTGCATCAGCGCGCCCTTCTTCGTCTCCACCTTCTCCCATTAGGTTGCTAAGAAGGTCAAGGATAGTTTCAAGGAGCCTTCCTTGTTGCTGGGATACCCGGCTAGGCCATAATAACCGGCTAAGCAAGGCTTGAAGTTGGGAGAAAAGTACTTAATCAGCATTATCAGAGGGACGAGTAGAGGGAAGTCAGAAGGGTCTTAACGACAATAATGTTATGAGGATGCAAGATGACGTGATGATAATTGTGCTTCAAGTGCCATATAAGCATGGAGTAAAATTTTAATTTAAAAAAATTGCGGAGCAAAGTCTCGTTGGTTGTAGTCATTAAATGTTTTGGCAAGACAAGTTTGAATGTTTGGTGTAATTTATTATTCTGCTTGCAGATGGATGTTACTGGTTTTCCAATGGAAGACGGTGGAAAATAATTGTATGGTAAGAGCTACGATGTTAGCATTCCTGAAGGGATCATCCCATGGGTGAAAAACCAGGAGGATAACCAGGAGGATAACCAGGAGGAGGAAACCCAGAAGGAGGACGAGCAGGATAACCGGGAGGGGGGCCAGGAGCATACCCAGGAGGAGGACCAGGAGGAGGACCAGGTGGAGGAGCTGCTGGAACTGGAACTGGGACGCCAATGGGTCCAAAGATGGAGCCTAAGATTCCTTGGATGAGACCACCAACAAAGCGACCATAATTTTCTGGAACACCGTCCCCAGCTCTTACATTAACGTTTCCACCGGTTGCATTCAGCTTTTCAGCTGCCTGCTAAAAAATTCGCGAGTTAAGGATCATGATAGGTAGGGATGTGTAGATCTTGCAAAGCATTTAAGCAAGTTACCTTGATTTCTTGGGCTGCGGTGAGACTGATCGTGGCGAGTATCACTATTGCAAATAAAATTAAATTCCTAGCCTCCATTAGAGAGAATGTATGATTTCAAAAAGAACAGAGTCCTGGAGTTGTTAAAATATTACACCAGAGGGGCTAGATTAATTTTTTGAATACTTAACTGCGTTGTGTCTCTCTTGGAATCGAAAAGGCCCAATGAGTAAAGTGCAGGTTTAGATACATATTATTTATTGCTGGGATTCATTCAAATGGTTTGTAAGATTTTAATGGTCCTTTGTACAAATCTTTATTGTAATTCCTACGGTCCTTTATTCCTATTGAATGTTTTGATTATAATAAAAAACATAGTACATTGAAATCTACCTCTTCCATTAGCATAAAAGTATCAATTCAAATGTAGAAAAAGTAGGTGTACTAAAGTAATCGACGTGCTTGGGTATTTTACTACAAAACTCCACGAGTAGCAAAAATGTGTAACATCGGCAATTAAATTAGAAAATTAAGGTCGCCTAAAATTTGCTTCTATTTTAGTTGCGTCAATAGCAGCAAGTGACCCTCGAGCTTTATAACGCCCAGCGTAGACACTTGCATAAGATTCCCTCACGTTTTTCTCTTAAAACTAAAAGTTAAGGACATGATGCAACTAGAAGTGGCGAAAGATTTCTATTGGGATCATGGATCCTGCTGAATTTTTTCTTCTGTGCGCATTATAATTTTGGAATAATACATGTATATAAGGCGCATGGTAGTACATAATGATAGCAAAATTGCTATCACTCTTCATAAGCTTCAGTTGGCCTATTGTGTGTGTGTCAATTACCCAAGATACGCATTTAATTACATACCGACTGGAAAGCTATACCAAAAGCCGCTGTGTGGGAGTTTTTTCGATCTAACTGTAACGTGGACCAAGTGTTCGATTCGGCGGATTATGAAAACTAGTGGAAACTGGCATTTGGGTCCTAGTCAATAGTATATACCAACCCAAAAAATCTCATGTCTTTCGGTTTTCAATTTTTTGAGTAATTCAGATTCATAGGTTTCGAATCCAGAATTTGCTTACGGAGAGTTACATGCGATTCTTGATCTTCAAGACCTCGATCCATTCGAGTAATGGTTAACGCGTTTCCTAAACGATAATCCCAGCAAGTGATACAAAGCTCACAACCAGAGGAGAATGATTGCGGCCATATTTTGAACTTATTATCAAACCCGGGTATTTTACAGATACTTTGTTACCCGGGTTTGATAAGTAGCTCAAAAATATTACCATAACCATCAGTTTGAGGGCTTTCCAAACATGTGTCATTTGCTGGGATTATCATTTATGACACGCTTTTATTATGACTCGAATGGATCGAAGTCTGGACGATCCCGAATCGCATGTAATTACCCGCAAGCAAATTCCCAATTAAAATTCTGTTCATCGCAATCACTCGAAAAAACCTAAAAACATGGGACTTTTTGGGTTAGAACTATTAACTAGGACTCAATTGTCTCACTTTCTACTATTTTTCATAATCCGCCGCAACGAACAGTTGGCGTAAGGTACAGTGAAGATTTCCAACATCAAAAACAACTAGGGCACGTTACCACGTTCTGGTAGTAGTAACCACTAACTCTGCGTGGCATTGTCTTACAATTTTTTTTGAAAAAACCCAGTTTTCACGGGTCAGTAGACTTTTTTCACTACAACGTTGTCAATCTTTGACCTACAGAAATGAAACTCAGTCCGTTAGTCAGCTATCCAACAATGCAAGCTGCTTCTCACTGTGACGCTTCTGAGAGGAGCAATGACTTGACATTGAGCGCTCTCCGATTTTCTTGCTTGAAAATACGTTGTACACCTCCCTAGCAAAGCAATGCTTTTCTTACGAGTGCGGAATGGGCGGTTTAAAATGATAAACCTTTAGTAACCACTAACTCTGCGTGGCATTGTCTTAGTTAACCATTAAATCGTCACCTGAGGATTCGACGCTCCAGAAAGATACCTAAAAGTTCATTATGAGGTATGAAGCTATGAGCATTCTTCCCTCAATTATACCAGTTAACCCGAACTAGATTTGCTGATTACTTCTATTGTATTTCCCTTGGAAGGTAAACATGGCGTTGTTGCTGACCTGTCAGCCGTGTGCCCTGCTCTTCAACGACCCCTATACCCTTAAGCTCCATAATGATGAAGTTCACAGCAATAATCAGTCGAAGCAATGTCCGTTTTGCCCGAATGCGACTTATTCTAATCTTTATTACTGTGCTGCGCATGTTCATGCCAGGCACCCAGATATTCTTATGAACGGATCTTCGATAATATTGAATGTTCTCAAAAGTCAGTTCATGGAATTTCCCTGTGACCATCATAAAGTGCTACGAACGATACCGTGTCATCCGCTAGTCAAGTACGTTCCAGACAACCAATACATTGGATTCGGGTGGTTAAGGACTACACCAGAGCTTCTTCATCACCTGATAAATCGCAATCTTTTTGATCAAGAAAATACTGGTTCATCTGTGACCGCCTCTTCAATCAAGTTTAAACAAACAACGAATAGGAGCGTTGAGGATATTTCTCAAACTTTATTCCCATCGAAATTAACCGAAGAAACAGAACCAATGCAACCGCCAATTCTTACAGACTATTCGCCGCAACTCTCTCCCATAAATCACCAGCTTCAGCAAAGCATTACTTATGCATTAGAAATCCTGGACGCGAATGTTGGAGAGTATGAATTTGTAGAATAGATGCGGTCCTTCGTATCATATTTGATAGCAGATACCTTAACTACATCGTCATTTAAACACCATCAAAATATTCACTATTTAAACTTACAAGGCTAAAACTTCGACTACCGGCGCAGTCGAAGCAGTGGATACTGTCTCAACCCCACTGGCGGCGAAGTAATATAACTGAATCGAAGAAGTTCCACCCATTGTATTGCATTGTATTCCCCCCAGATAGTCCCGCCTATGGTCGACAATGCAACTTTGACAACGCATAACAACGACAATGCATAACTTTTGATGTCCTTCTTATTTAACTTTAATAAGGCCTGCAAGGATATCCAGGAGGCTTTAACTGACGTACGTGAGGAGCAGGACGACCTTGACATCACTTTCGAGCTACGCGCTTAAAGAAACTGATATGAACGCCTTCTGAAGGATTCGCTGTTCTCTGTAAAGCTTTGCTTTTATATTTTCAAGTAAGTTGCCGCAGAAGTTCTGACCCCCGCTACAACTGTAAATTTCTATGAATCAAATGTGAGTCATGTGTTCAAATTCTTTTGCCTCAAATTTTAACCTTTCATGGTCTGCAGAAATGGATGTCCTTCCACTCGTTTTCGGCCCACGTACATAACAAGACTCACCAATAAAAGGTCAAAAATTCTCAATACTTGAAGGTTTTGCTTGACCAAGAAGCTGCAAGAATTAGATCCGACGTCCTAATTTATTCATCCGACTAGTTCAGCATTTTAAAAGAGTCTGAATTTAAATTCATACACCACTGAAGGCATTCGATCTCTCCATCAATTGGGAAAGGATGAGCGTAACTAGAATTTTATTCTGAAAAACTGTACCCCTCTGCACCATCTTTTTCCCAAGCTAGATCATGAAACGAGAGCTGTCTTGGAATTTCAAGACTGGGAATGAGAATCAAACAACTGACCATCTGATCAAGTTACTCTACGCAAGATCACTACTAGCCCTCCGTAAAGCCAGCAGGCACAACAAATCTACCGTTTCGTCTGAGATTAACCACAGCAACTTCAACTAAACCTTCCAGTGCACCCATCAAATGTCCAAGCTGCAGTCAACCTCATCTTCTACATGGATGCCCTAATGTTACTTGTCTACGTATCAAGGAACGAAGAATACTGCTTTCGAGTTAAGTTAAGAGTTTAGGATGCACTGAAAGTTCCCAACTTCATCACAATTTCCTGCATTCTGAAACAAACCCCTCATCAGGAGGTGCAAACTCCACTTTTCAGCCATTATCAAACCTTTGGTCTCTGCTTCGCACAACTATGGTTATGTTGGACGATTCCAGATGAAATTCGTTGAAATGCAGAGCTTTTATAGACCACGGTGCCCAGGTAAATCTGATGACTTAAAAGTGTACAAGGAAACGGACCTACTCTCTTGTAGCGTTACAATCACTGGTGGCGGAGTAACTGATGCAGGAGCTGAAACTGGAGTCCACGCCTTAAGCCAAAATTGTTTATAATGCATTCCCATCCTTTTCTTCTTCATCCCAACGTCAACTGCTAACGACTTTCGTCTCCAATCTACCTTGCCAGCCAACTGATACATCGTTGTTTCATATTGAAGACCTTAAGCTAGCTGATACTTCCTTCCATTAGTCCGGCAGACAGGTTGATAGCTATCTCAAAAACGTTTAAGATTGATAGATTGACTCTCAGCAATAGTTAGAAAGCTCGTTTGAAAAATTGAATTGTCACTACCTTCTGAATTCCTTACTTTAGAAAAGCCAGAAGCCGAAGATAACTTCGATGTTCGCGCATGGTTCCATTCTTGACTTGCCCTGTAACAATTGCACAAAGCCACTGGGCAATCTAAGATCGGTGCCAACAGATGCTTAGTTTCCGTGGAACGAAAGCTTGCCAAGTTTCCGTCATGTCAAGATCCTGGACGAATATATCACCGTGGGACACATGACCGTAGTTAAGCCCATAACAAGAGTGGACGTTTACTAGATGCCGCATCACGCTGTTAGAAAAAAAACACAACAGCAAAACTAGAAAATGTCTTTGATGTAAGAAAAAATCCACCAAGGGTCTTAAACGCAAAGTCACTTGCGGATTAGTTACACAATCAGACCTCACTACTCTTTTTGTACGCGTGGTGCAAGCGGCTACAAGATCCTTCTCTTGTGTTTTCACTGTATCCCTTGGAATGCTTGAATATCCTGGCAAGACCACCTGTAAATATTTCGTTGGACTTCTGTCGATCTAGAAGATGATCGCTTACGGCGATTATGCTTACTGCTTGGATTAAAACAAGTGATTGCGATATGCTTACTGTCGGAAGAAAGGTAAAAAAATGTCAAATACACTGCGGTGATAGTTTTCAGGGCTCTAAATTATTTTCACAGCCCTTTTTCACCAAGTGCAGCAACAATTTCAATCACATTGTGTAGCACAAAGAATTAAAATTTTGAACTTAAAAGCGTTGAAGTGTACACCAAAGGTTTTGTAGTTATGGCAAAACTATGTGTACAAATATTTATGCATAGAGTGGTAAGCACACTGCTGCATATTTGTGCAAAATTTTCTAGGCATTACTGTGATCACCATAGTTACCCCATTTTGAATTTCCAAACTTTCAATCGAAAGGTTTTACACAAAGTGCTCCATTTGTTCACATTAAATACTTGTGGTTTTTGAACTACAAATATAAATGTGAAAGTGTTACGCAAGTCAGGAACTACACAAGTGTTGAAAAAATGTTTGACTGTACATTCGGCATATTTGTTAATAATAAATAATAAATGATAAAGATATGATGAGAAGCCTATGCTATGAAGTGCCAGTCATGTCTCCATCTAAGGCTTGACCTCGCCTCAAGGATGGATTCGTGGGGGGCATGATCTAAGTTCGTATTAGAAGCGACATAACATGCGAATTATTGTCTGCCATCGCCAATTCCATACTCCGGTTACAGGTTTATTTAGTAGTTTCATAAAGATACAGAGGTAGGAAGAAGTTACTTAACCTTAGGATTTAAAGCTTGCAGTGTTTGAAAACGTTTACATTCATGTCGTCTAGGTCCTTGCGCGGTTATTTATTTGGTGTATGCCACAATTGGGGTGACGAAGAAGCATTTGGGGTTTATGATAATCGTTTATGAAACAAAATATGTATCTGAAAGTTAGGTAAAATGAATTGATTCTGAAAAGAGAGACTGCTGCAAGGTTGAGTAGAACGGTATTACGCGTGCGACCTTTCACTAACCCCAAAGTAACTGATATTATATTGAAATTGATCATTGTTCGTTGAAATCGCTAACTGGTTCTGTCTTGCAAGATAAAAGTTCATGTTATCCGAGTTGTAATTGTTCAAAGTCAGTTACAGCTCTTGATTAATTTGTTTCCAGTGCAAAACCAGGCAGGAGAGTCCATACTAGACGGTGGATTGACTGCGGAAAAAGTAGCCGAGAAAGGTGTTAAAGGGGTGTATGGAATTTGTGCATCACAAAGCACTTTACATAGAAATAACTGGATATTAGTACAAGACAACGGATGGTATATGGATTGGGAATTGGTGGCTGACAGGTGTGGCCATGAGCTTTGTTTTCAACCGGCATTGTTATAATTCTTTATTCTGAATATGGTTGGTGAGGGTGCGGTATCAATCTATTTTCATCGTACTCCCACAGGTGGTGCTATGCTTTACGTCTCATACAATACATTCGGCTGGAAAAATATATATTCGTCGCTATATGGATTGTTGATGTCAACAGTAGCGGATAAAAACACTCAATACAATTAACGGTAATAGTGGAATAAAGCACTGTTTCTCTCGTCCCGCCAACTTATTATTTCTTGTTACCAGCCGTAAAGCTTTCTGCTTTGGGAGGATTGTAACATTGACGTAATATTTTTCAGAAAGCACCGTAAATAGCGTTAATTGTGTTACAAATACTTGCAATCGCAGAATCACGGTTAAGCGCCGCAACTTTCTAAAAACTCAGGCTGTATTAGCTTTACACTAATAGTTCAGCCTGTCCAGAGAGCGGAGTTATAATACTTTAAGAGTTAACTGTATGGGAAAACCGTCATTGACTGCTCAAGTGGCAACACTGGTCGTGCCCAGGATGTTGAAATCATACTTTTTATCATAAGTCTGGATGCTCGTTAACAGCAATGTTAGTTTAACTTCCGAATACGGCTGTGTCTGATCCAATGGATTCGTATGTGTAATTTCCTCTCCCATCCATGTGTAGTACGTATTCGTGGTAGCTCCACAAAGATTTCCGGTGTGTGACCGTGAGGAGCGTGATTCCAACTTGTCGGCAGTACGTGTATATTGCGCCTTCTACATCAACGCTAACCTGTAAAGATAGTTTTGAATTAACCGATTACATAGCTATTTCGTGTACGGATTGAATAATATTGCCCATATGGTAAAGCTTACCGCCGAAGTACACTCGTCTAGAATAGCGAATTGAGGTTTGTGGTATAAAAGCCTTGCCATTGCTACTCGTTGTTTCTGGCCTCCGCTAAGAGTATCGATCCAGTTTTCGATATCGTCAAGCGATCTTCTTTTGCCCATGACAATATTCTCTTCCGAGGTTTCTTCTGCCTTTTCATTGTTTCCTTCTACGATCCATTCTAAACTGACTTTGCGAAGAAGATCAACGATGTCATCGTCAGTAAAACCCTTTTTGGTCATGGAGGCGCGATTGTCGGGGTAAATTATCTGGTCACGAAGGGTTCCTACTGTCATGTACGGTCTCTGTGGTACGTAAAACAATTTAGATTTATGAGGTTTCGTTAATGTTCCCGATTTTAGTGGCCAAAGTTCTCCCAAGATTCGGAACAAAGAAGATTTCCCACAGCCATTTGGACCAGAAATGAGAACATTCTCTCCAGACTTGATGCAAATGTTGAGTTCCTGAAAATAAATTATAAACTCATATTATCAACTGTAATAAGCTGATGAATGGGATTGATTACCGGGATTGTGTGTCTGTAATGCTTACCTTTATAAGAATGTCATTGTTTGGCGTCACAATTGGAACATTATCGAACTTGATTAAATAATCCTGATAATTTATAACTCCAGAAACTTGATCTTCTGATCGAAGGGACTGCGTACTGTTCAAGTGTTCCAGCGTCGCCATGAGCTCATGTACTCGAGTAGTATATCCTGATAATTTTGAAATCTCTTTTCCGTTTAATACAAGTCTACCAATTGCCTGTGCCAAGTTAACCAACATGCGTCCAGACTTGTAATATGACTCTAGGCGGTCGTTTTGGGTCATCTTTGTCAGCTCATTAGGTACAGATGAAAGAAAGGGGCGTGAAACAGTGTAGTATCCCACGACAGTAGCACAATCTGTGAACACATAATTTTTTAAAGTTAAATCAGATCCTTAGTTTCAGTGTACGAGGTGGATAATGGTTATTTTAAGGTAGGGGCTTACATTTTGCGATAATATTTTCCATATAGTTGATAAAAAATCTAAAACTGAGGAACTTATCGGAATGCTCAATAAGTCTTTTAAAACACTGGGCTAGTGTTTCTTCTTCTCTTTTGTTTCCGCCATAAAATGCAATTTCTTCAGCGTTAGTAATAATCCGGTGATGGTAGTAACGGAATTCTCCTTCAAGTTCTTGCTCAACTGTTGTCAGTCTGCTAATAGGTTTTCTCATCTTGATTAAAACTCCAGCGGCAACACACAAGTAGCTTAACATTTTCATGGGGACCGATAGGCCGAGGTTGCTTGAAATTCCGTAGACGTAAATGATGATGTCCAACATTGGCTTCGCTAACTGAGAATATAGGCTTGCGAGCGTAGTTGAAAACAAGTTTATATCAGTTGAAATGAGTTGATCGATGGAACTGGATTTAAGGCTAAGTTTGTAGAATGTCAAAGCGTTCATGTATTTTGAAGTAACGTGGTCAGTTAATCGCTGTCTGAATCTTTTGATGAGTTTGTCGTTGCTGTACTTCAGCATCGAGTTTGATAGAGCCATCTAAATTTTAAACATAAAAGACAGAAATTACAGTATAATTCTGGCATTGAAAAAGTTTTAGTTCTTTTGAGATTTAAAAACTGTAAATAGTGTAACTTCAAAAAAATACTCATACCGCAGGCATAGTCATTGCAAACTGAAGCAAATGATGATTAAACCGCTTGTTATCCATAGTTATGATTGCGCTCTCCAACAGTGTACCAAGATAAATCGTCCAGACATCCAAGATAGAGCGAACGACGAGAATCATGGAGGTCAGGGTCATGTAGCCGACTTCCGGACATGTCCAGGATGGTATCAAGAGTTTCAGGATCTGCTGGAGTTTTGCTTTAAAGTTGTCTCTTGTAGGTTTCTTTTTGCTGCAAATGGCAATAACAAATAAATAATTTTAATTCTTGAAGTCAAGGCACTAAATATATAAGTGGTTAAAATTACTTAAGGAACGCAACTGTATTCAACCATCCGTTGTCAAAATTCAACAAAAAACATAAAAAGCTATGAAGTAAGGTTATTAATTATGATTATAATTATAAAATCCGGTAACTTACAACTGATCCCGAAATATTGACTTGTATCCAGTTGCCAAACGGCTTTTCCTGTACAACCTCAACAAAAATACAACAGAAGCCAAACTGGATGTGAGACAAACCACCCTCAGTTTTGTGTCCATACTGTTCTTCCCAATTAGCAATTTACTTAGAAGTGCCATTTTCCCTAGCTTTTCACTTATAGTTTCACAATTAAAATAGTTACGAAGTTTAGAATTATTTACGGTATTCGTACAGCCAAGAATGGAAAAAAATAATTAACTCTGTGGTAATTGTAGTAGTATCAACGGTTCACGATTATAAGTTACTGCGTTTACGTAACTTTCTAGCTACATTAAATTTACCTATCACGACACGAGATATATAATATGTTAGATAATAATATCACAATGATTCTGATTAATGTACAATCACACTATAAGTTATAATTCACACTTCTGTTCCCGTGAGCCGTTCCGTAGGAATGAATGAGAGACAATGTTTTCACTATCAGCTGATGAGATTCCTTCGTGCTCCACATGCAGTTCCAGTAAAACTCCAAGGCCTGCTCTTGTCTCCAGGTTACAAGGCCAAAAATGGCAGGATGAGCTATATTTATATGCGTTATTATACTATTGATAGAAATAATATCGGTTGAATCACAGACAGAAGTTAGTTTTCTTAAGTATGGTTTCACTCTAAGCACATTCCTAGTCTTTAGTTAGCTAACTAATCACGTTCCTCACAGATTACAGTAATACTGAAAGTATGCACAGGAATGGGCACGGAATAAAAGTATTGATTTATACCTTGGAGTCCTGCAATATAAATGATAAAGCAAAGATGAATATCTCCAAAATGTGTTGGGTCGGGAATACCAAATATGGGGGAATGTAAAAAATGGGTAATTTGAACTATCAAGGTTTCGAAAAAAGACTGTAAATCTAAAAGTAAAAAAATAGCTGTGATTCTTCTGGGTAATATTGAAGCCAGCCAGTGCCGAGTTTTAGGCTGTTGGCCGTGTCTCTGACGTATAAAATGATATTGACTCGATATTTCCCCACTGACCTCAACATGAGAGCTTCGCGAACTGGTAGGACAGGTAAGTAGAAAAACAAAGCGGTATTGCAAGGTGGTAAAACACGATGACGAAAGCCCATAAGTTGTTAAGACTGCTACGCTGTGCTAGGAGAGAATAAGGTATTAGGTTGTGAATTTCATATTGTTTCTTATGGGCTCATTTGTTGTTACTTACATTCAGGCACAGACAAGGCTGCAGAGTTGAGCATCATAAGGGAAAACTGTAAAACGAGTTTTTTTCGCATTCAGCGTAGCACATACCCCTGCATTGGAAGCGACAAGAGGAAGAAGAGGGAGATGAGAATAAGCAGCAATAATTTTTGTGCCCTCGTTCATGTTCATAGCCTGATGTTACTGACCTGATTAAATCCTTCAGTGACCTGTTAAATGCATCCAAGCAGATGCAAGGGATGATGAGCCTTTTGAATCTTTTTGACGAGTACCGGATGTGAATGTGAAGACTTCCGCTGAGACGAAGTCGGTGTGACGGTAAATGATGAGAATTTTCGCTCTTGCTTGAAGCGCTGCAGCGAATTTAAGTTACGGCTCTGTAAAGGTGTGTGAAAAATAGAAATAATTGTATCTGATGCTACTGGCGAGGGAATCTGTGAAGATAATAAAAACAGTATTTTTAATGAGATGATTCAGTGTAAAAATGAATGCTTATGACGGTACGTATGTGAATCGATTAAGACATAGTTAAGTTGTTATTTAGCTAGCCCAGAGTACTTACCGTTTACACGGGTTCCATCTTTTTGAGGTGAAGAAATAAATTGGATATTCGCTTAACGGGGCATCTGGTGGTAAGAGTTTGGGAAAACTTCGTTGAACTAAGCGTCTCCGAAGACGACACTTGGGAATCCACGGCTACTTAAATAAGCTGTACTGTTCTAGGAATTGAAGTCAAGACCGATGAAAAGTAGAACCTGATACGAGAAATTAGCACGACACATATCTGGTAATTTAAAAAATGCATGTGTCCGCTTTGGTTCGGTACCTCAAGCCGTGGGATAATCTAGGAATCTGACAAGAGGTACCGACTGATTACCGCGAAATATCCCATATTACTAAAAAAATTAGCTGAGTTTATTGAGCAGCTATTTGATGAAATGATCATTAATCAGTTATTGTTTAGAAAACACGAGTAAAAATGATATTAAGAAAAAAATATTTACAATACCGGTGATAAAATCTAAACTTCTCCCACATATGTACGTAAAAGCTGTTTCTTCTTCAACTGTATAATGGCTTTCTTAATTTCGTCTTGGGATGGAACATTGACGTAATAGTTCTTTACTACCATGGAATCTTTGTTTGATTTGCAACCTTCAGCCTCAGCTTCTGCTTCCAGAGGTTCCAAAATACCATCATCGTCGTCACGGTATCCGTAGTAGTCAGCGTCTACGTCCCGCATTAACTCTCCACGTGTCTTCCTAATTGTTGACTGAGTATCTGGTTCAAATAGTTCTCGCACTCCTGGAAGATCCTTTGCAGCTCCGAAATATTTGTATCCCCGTGTTCCAGGAACTTCCTTTCCTTCATTATCGAGCATTCTAGGTCCATGTTTTGCATAATCGGGTCCACCGAGTTCACGGATTCTTCTTTCCCAATGGCCCTACGATTCATAAAAATTCCATTTAAATTCACGTACATACTTGACATACACCCGATGTGTGTTCTGCAAAAATGTATGAGTAATGAAGTAATACTTACCTTTTCTCTTAAAAGTTTGTTTATCTCATCGTTCAAATCACGCAATTTGAATTCACCCAAACCAGCATTCTGAATTTGACTGACTTTCTTGGCTATTTCCCTTATGATTTGCATTCTCCACCTTTCAGATTCCGGTAGTGTTTCACATAATGTAGACAAATAAGGTCTTCGTTCAGGTTTGGAGCCTCCTTTCTCTTCATCAAGTTTCATGGCATGCCACCGAGCCAATGTGGTCCTGGATTTAGAAAGAATAAATACATGTTTAATTTCATTCCTTCCCCAAGAATTCGATACAAACAACAATGGGATTAAAAGTAGGATTTTATAAGTACTTACATTGCCTTTTCAGAGTTACGAGCCATTTTTCAAAAGAGAAAACTTTCCGCAGTATTATAAGTACTTCAAAATTTCAAATTTATACCGGTACAGGATAAAGCTTGAATGATTTCGCAGAAGAATTCAACTTTGGATATGATGGACGTACCAAGGTAAAATATCCAAAATGTGCCTAATATATTTTTAAGTTTTTGGAACTCACAGTCAGTATTATAACTAAATATAATTAATTAAAGGCGGATTTAATAATTTCGAAAGCTTTTCATTTGCGATGCACAAATTTTTCGCACGATGGTAAATTTAAATCTGTGTTCTTTTACCGCCACTCTGAAAGTTTCAATGGTCAACCCAGCTAGCTAAACCTCATTGTCTACAGTCTGAAGACATTCCTAAAATTTGGGGCAACGTGATACATGAAAATATATATATATATAATAAACTATGGACTCAGGAGGAGAGATTAACTCGGCTATTGATAGGTAACCTTTGTTCGGCGTCGCAAATAAAAATTAAGGCCTCAACGAGTTTCGACCTGCTATGGCCATCGTCAGTACTGGAGCGATACCAGTAGACCCGCCGACCGGGTTTTTATCCTGGTTGTCTCCAAACCAATGATACGGTTCAAATGACCTGAAAAGGGCAGCGGCACTGTGACATTCCGTCCATTTTGCCTGAAATTCAAACAAAACTGACGGTAAGAATCAGCAATTCTAGATTCCACTTCCCCACGAAAACTGCGAAATCGGACTAAATCACTGAACTGGCAAAAGGAAAGTTATTTGAGAATGCAAAATGCAGCCTTAATAGCATTTGCTCGCAAGACCATTAGCTAACGTTTATCCGAATGCTTGATAAAAGACTGCACTGATGCAAATACCAAAAACAGCATTACAGCATAACATCTCCGAAAAAAAGCTTATAAGGAGCCTTATTAGGTCGTGTAAATCTGATTACATGATTTTAGGTAGCTAACTTAGAATAATGTTCAAGTGTAACTCTCAACTGAAGTGTCAACATTTCAAGTAACCCGGGAAGACAGCAGGACCCACCCGTGTATTTGCGGTCCACTTTTAGTCCGGTCTGGTGTTTGCAAGAAAATCATGATCAAATTGTCATAAATCACGCAGAAATGCATGGGATGCTTTTCTGGAGAGAAACTAACAACTCTCTTGATTTTCGCTACCATAACTTTGCTCAAAAGCATTGCAGCGTATAGCCCGTTGCACCATTCGATAGCTATGCTTTTGTTTGTTCGCATTAAGTTAGTTTCAAGCTCCTAGGTCAAAGGTTAATGGCGCTATGAGACTGAAAATGAAACCTGTTAAGTTTTCCACATCAAAAACACTTTAAGCGCTACAGCGTCTTTAGTCTTTGGCCTAAACTGTTGAAATTACATTCAAAAGTATGGGAAGGACCTCAGCTATTGCACAGCACTAACCGCTGGACGCTGCGACGCTTTGAATCCGAGTTATCGCAGCTTCAAGTGAGAAAATCTGCACGGTAATTAAACCCCAGAGCTTGGAAAAATAAAACTACTTGATGCGTCAGGATTTGTACTTGCTCTGCCATCTAGGCTTGAACCTTCGAAGTAGAAATGAGTCATATAAATCCATACGAAGTTTTAATTTAGTATGTACATATAACGTCTACAATCGGTATTAGGGTGGATTAGATGATATGCGCATTTATTAATAAATATTAGCTTGATAATTCAATGTTATTTAAGGGAACTAGGCTGAACTGATAAGAGTTCAGAGGTCGGTGTTCGTTGATTAAAAGGAAAACAGGAAATAGCATTATTGATGAATCATTTTGACATGTGATTTAAGTGTGAGCGCGTGTAAAAGGAAAAGCGAAGCGATCAAAATGGGTTTTATATTAACAAATTCCATTAAGTTTTCTATCTTAATTTTAGTCGTCATTAATGTAATTTTCGGTGTGAGCTGCACTGACGAAGCTGTACCTGGAACTGCTGCAGGAGCGAGGAAGGTAAAAAGTTAATGAGTTTTTGTGATTCTACTGATTTTTGAAATGATTGACAGCATCGATGTGAGAATTTTGAAGGTGGTAAGGCTCATTAAAGGATTGAAAAATTAAATATAATCATTTTATCTTCCACAGCTATCCCTTGAAATTAATCCTGGATGTACTTCGAAAGAATTTTGTGGGAATGGAAGTCTGATTCATGTGACGTCTGGTAGTCCCGAGGATTCGTTGCATTTCGTCTGGAATTTCTTTGGATGCCCTTCCTTTTTGCTGGTGCGAACAAAATTGAATGCGAAATTAAGGATTGACTGGGCGGATTTTGTAAATGATCAACCTACATCCGTGCGATTTGTGAACCAATCAGATGTTCTTTACTCGTTTGGGTGGACTCTGAATAAGGTAGTTGATGTATTGAAAGGAGTTGAATGTAGTTTAATTTGGAAGCGAATAACATAAACGGTACGGTTTCAGATATGGACCTTCGACGATCCTGGAGATAAAGTTCGAATGGATTTAGTTAATCAAACTACAATGGAAAATTATGATACGAAACACTTTTTATGGACCCATGACGATAAAGATTTTATAAATACAACAGAGGTTGTCAAGTACACTGTGGTTTCGAAAGAGTATGATGGAATGGACTTTGGGGAAGATGGATATGCCAAAATTACGGTATGTGAGAAATGCGTTGGATGCTGTCAAAGTTGTAGATTGTTTTACGTGGTCTGAAGGCAGTTTTTGAATGTATCTATGTATTTTTTTAGGTTCAAGTTAAAAATACTGATGGATACAGCGATGTCCTGCCCTTCATGCTTCATAATGGAAACTCTTCTCAGGTGGATATCACGTTGAACAAAGTGAATATCAACGGGTCTATGACCAAGAACTCGAGGATTGGAGTTGGATTCTTGTTTGTGCAGCAGTTACCTGATCTGAATGGAACAGTTGGAGATGAAGATCAAATAAAACTGATTACAACAAAAACTCTTAATGATGAACACAGCCCTGGAGTTTTTGAAATGGTCAGTTTGAGAACACCAGTTTTAAATGATTATGACCGAAGCTATTTGGAGTGGAAACCTATTAGCTACACACGAGAAATCCGGGATATAACTGATTCCATAGATGTGATAGCTTATGAGCCTGAACTTCAAGTTAATATTCAATTAGATGATACCCTGTTGTGGAGTTACTATGGAGGAAACGTTAGTACCTTAATTTTGCAGGCTTCAAATATGTCATTTGGAAGTCACGGTGATAAATTTTATAATGCGACCCCACATGTATCCTGGACATTTATGTGTGGATATGGTCCACCGCCGGCGGATACTGTTTCTATGCTGGTTTTAATTACTTTGGCAGTAGGGCTCGGTGTGCCCGCGATAATTATAATCATTGCTATAATTTACTTGGTTACTAAAAGATTGTCTACGCCAAATGATGAGCTTCTCCTAGGAAGATAAATCAGTTAATACGGTGGATAATCATGAAATTCTATGTAATCATGTGTGACTGCAGCTTTCTGTATCATTGCTTCGAAATCTCATGTTAAGATTTACTGTGTTCGAAAAGTTTGTAGCTTGTATGAAGAATAATTGTAATTTTACCGAAGGGATTCAATAACAACTATTTTAACCATAGAAACTGTGTTAATATTTTTAGCAATTTAACGCAATATATATTCGTATGTTTAATATTAGTTTCTTAGTATTTTCCTTGTGCCAAATGTGAAAGATAGGAATAAACATTTAATGTACAGAAACTGAGTAGCGGTATGAAAAAAGGTGATTCAAGATTAATTGATTGTACAATATCACAGTTGGTGAAGGATTAATTCCGTATACTGTTGCAACAGTTGCCATTTCGGAAACACGGCAATCTATGGTATAATTTTCAGGCTAAGGTTAAGAGAAAATTGATGACATCAACTTCGTCTTTTAGAAAGACAAGAGCCTTGATCAATCGGGAATAGTCGCTAGCGAAAGGGTACACTGTGAATGTGAACCAGAAGAGCATGTGAGCCATACCGTAAGTGAAAAAGAATTTTTTGAATTCATCTTTTTCGCGAAATTCTTTCATTTGAGGCAATTTTCGGTCATCACAGAGACGGAAGTACGTGTCAAGGTATAGGTCAACCAGTTGTTCAACTTTCTCCCTCTTAAGGTGCTGGACGGGTGTCGAAGATATAATCACTACAGCCAGGTCATATGCTGGGTTACCAACGCCGACAATCTGCCAATCGATGATTTTCAAAGGCATCGTGTCCTTGTCGGGGACGAGCATGTTGTTTGACCAGAGGTCGTTGTGTATTAGGGTTTTATTTTGGCTCCGAGTGGTAAATATCTTTCGAATCGCCGTACTTTTGACTGGATTCAGGAGAAGATAATATTTTCGGACTTCAGGAGAAACATTGTGTTTTTCGAAGAAACTATCCAGCTTGCCGTATCCATCGTATGACATCTGAAACACGTTTGAGCCGTCAACGGTCTCTTCGTTAAGACCTTCGTCGAGGAATGGCCAGATTTCTCTAAGGGATTTTTTCTCCTTGAAGGAAATGGCATCAGCAGTAAAATGGAATTCGGCCATAAAGCGAACCGCATCTTCCAGTTGAGGCCAGGGAAGATCCTTATCGAAGCCGTAGGTGGAATATCCCAAAGGTTTAAGGTCCTCCATAACAAGAACGGAATCACGTTTAGGCTCTTGGATAATGTAACCAGCGTAAAAATCACAGAGGTATCTGGATAATTCTTTGGATTCTTCAAGGAGTCGAGGTCGAATCTTGTGGTAGAAGGCAATTTCTCTCTCATCAAACTTTTCGGAAATTATCACTTGTCGAAGATTTATGCCGTCCATGACCGCATCTGTGGGCAGCAGTTTTACAATTAGCTTCAAGGGTTCTTTAGAGTCTTGAGTTTCACAGGAGACTCTGACGACATGGCTCAAAAATCCTGATCCCGCTTGTGCGTTCGGTGTAACTATGAAATTTTCAGGTGAAATTTGCTTTTCCATGACCGAAGAAAGCCATTGGGGTGTTAGCTGCTCTAATGTCGCTGGAACTGTCAAATTTGTAGAGGCTGGATCTGCCATTTTGACGTTTGGAAGAAACGGTTGAATTTTCGGGTACCAAAGTTTGAATACAGATGAAAGCGGTCGAGCTATAATATAACTTGCTGCCTGCCTCTGACAATGAAAAGAAATTCGCTTTTCCGCGATTCTTTTAATGACAACTGTCTCGAGTCCGTGTGCACGGTTTAGTGCAGTGGCACACCTAACCTTGGTCCCATTCTCCTCGTCAAAATAAAGTGGAGTTGATTGAAACTGAGTTGAATTAAATTGCTGATCATGGTCATTTTCTTATCGTACGAGTCACGAGTCGTTGAAGATACAGGATCAAGTGGTTTAAGTGTGCAGGGCAGCTGCGGAAGTTAATTTGTTAGTAGATTGCGTGCTTTGGCTTTGATTGAATGCACTCCATGGGGAAACTACTGTAAGACAATAAGGGCAAGGCTTGCGTTATTCTGATACCATAGGCGTGGGTGATGATAGTGAATGTCTGATAGGTGATCATCATAGGGATAATATAAATGTAAGGCTTCGTAACATGGTAAAATATTTAACTGTAAAAAATAAAAATAATACATACAAAATACAATTACAAAATATTAGTAATAGCTGTATTAACCGGATTGTAACAGCAGTCGAGCTGTAAAGTCTATAGTACTACAAATATTTATTTTATAACTGCATCATTGTAGGTGATGACAATGTGGATTTAATTAACGCTTCACTACAACAATTAATTAGCACTGCGAAAATCCCGGGTAAGCCCGATGGGTGTCAGGGATCTTGTACATGGTTTCTATAAGAGGTAGCAGCTTTACATGGGCCACTTCCATTGGTTTGGAGGGGGTTCTGAGATGAGTGGGTCCCAGGGTTTCCATTCAACCATTTTACGGGCTAGCATGACTTCGTTTTCCGCTTGGATTATGACTTCTTCTATTTGACCACAACCGATTTTCTTCTCCAATTCCTCGATGTTTTTTACCTGAAATTGAGACATTCAGACTAATGTTAACACTATTAAAAGTTATTTATCAAAAACACAGCAAAAATAGTGGAACATCAATTTAAGTAAACGGAATAACTTACGGTATTGACTAAATTTACTCGTTCTTTAACGAGCTCTTCGGTGTATTTCCTGTAGGCAGCATCCGTTGGCATTTTCTGGCAAGACCGCAAAATCTTGCTGTAAAGGATATTCAGAACGTGATGAGGGTTCTTTGCCACAGCCATACCAGTTAACCCGGTGGACTGAAATATTGATAAACCAAACATAATGTTAACGTTCTAATTTACCAAAAAGGAGTAAAAAATCTTGTTAATTTGTAATTATACAATCTTTCGATAGAATTTTTAAGTAGCTTACGTGTTTCAACACTGCAGCTCCAACTTTGCTAGCCATCTTGATTGAAACCGCTGCGTGAGTCGCAACAATATGCAAAAATTAACTTTGATGTACTTAACCGCAGTTAAAGCGATAATTTAATTACCCTGCTTGTCCTTTTCGATGTCGGCTTTCATAACAATTCGATAATAATTCGATTGATGCAGATCATAAAACACGTTTTACAGTCTGTTATATATCCCTGAGGATTGATTCTTATCGTATTATTTGTGAATAATCTCAAAAAGATCGTATTATTATGATAAATTAGCATTACCGGGATCGATAAATTTAAGTATATAAAATAAAAGTATATACTGGATCATAAAGGAAGATACGTTGAGGGTATGTACTAAAAGTTTATGAAACGTATCAATCTGTTACATACTTTGGGGGATGAGCAGAGTATATAATCAAAAGAGATGATACGAGATGAATCGCGGAGAGTGCGATCTACGCAACGGGAAAAGAAGCTTCCGCGAGAGAATGTTCACGAATCGTAGCCGCAGAGAATGAAATGAGTAAATACTCAAAACAGATGATACAGGATCAATCGCGGAGAGCATGATCCCTGCAATGGGGAAAGAAGCTTCCGCGAGGGACGGTTCTCTAATCATAGCCGCCGAGAATAAATTGAGTATGTACTCAAAAGAGATGATACAAGATCAATCGCTGAGAGTATGATCTCTGCAATAGAAAAAGAAGCTACCATAACCAATGGTTACGAATCATGCTGCAAAGAGAAGGTTCTGTACCTGCTGTTTTTGTAGGATTGAAGAGCTGTTTTTATGAGGCAATAGAAAATGATAAAAATGTATATATATTGGAAGCTGCTGCTATAGACTTGTTGTGTATGCGTTGGAAAGAAAATTTTCATTTTATGTATACATTTACATGCAAAGCGTTGTGGAATTTGTGTTCGAAGCAGTCCAAGGCAACGACGCTTAGCCACGGAATTGTGCGACTATGTATACGATTTAAAAAATGTTGGGAGAAACTTGTGACTCAAGTACGTCATACATTATTTAACTTGCATTTCTTTAAATTTGGCATCCATACCTTCACATTTGTTAATAATCTTTGCTTCGATACAGGTATTACATAGGAATCCGTCATGTTTAAGGATGCAGAAAATAGCAAACTTAACTGTAATTGTGTTACGCAGCAGCTACTTGGTGCTATAAGAAAGTTTTTAAAATATATAACTTGAAACCAAATTCAAGTATACAGCAGCTCTTATTGCAAATTTTCAACAAGTCGTCGTGGCTGGGAATGGTGAGCTGAATTTCGGGGACCTGCTGAATAAGCAAGTTGATTATCAACAATTGGCAAATAGGCGTTGTTTGGATATTATGCAAATGCGTGGAGTACACACAGAAAAAAAATTAAATTTATAACCATTCGCCCAGCTGCACTGTAGATTCTGTCATTCATGTACAGCCAGAATTGCACCCATCGGTCTTCTCGTGCTAGCAGCTCATTCTAATGAAAAATTTATATATAAGAAATTAACGTTCAAATTGACGTAGTTCATGACGGAACAGCTGATTCAAAATTTGCAGTGCTGTAATATTTCATTTTGTGATTTTTTTATAATTATACGAATGCCTATGAGCTGGAGTATTACTTAGGTTGCTACTCTCTTTTAGGATTTTACTTTGATTAAGACGCTACAAATTTCGTCCAACGAACCATAAACGACACAGCTTACTTTTATTATGCTACAGTAGCGTGAAGCATTAAACTTAACCTTAAAAATATTCTTCTTTACAGGGAAAGAGTATGGAATGCCTAAAATAAATAAATATGCTTATTTGTAAGTATAAGCTTAATGAATTGATTTGCGCAACGGAATTAACGTCACCGGGCGTAAATAGACATTTATTATATATATTGAAAATATATACTTATATAGGATGATCTGCTTTTAATCTGGTGAAGAGGAATGATACGTAGCGTTAATAGTTCAAAGTGAGGTAGCAGCTGGAGTAAAACCACAAACATATGATCGTTAAATTACTTTGCTAGTTCTTATGCATATGTTCAAATTAGCAAGTAGCGTATATAATTATTTAAATGAAAATTAAAGGCACAAAAAATGGCAACACTCATTTCAGAATATATACATTTCAGCCACAAGATCCTCTTAATCTTAGGTTAAGAGGAAAACCGGACGACTGAACGTGTGTGTGCATATGGCGAGCGCTATACCGAATAACCTATACGAAAGGTTTAGGAGACGATCGTCGTTTTTCCCCGCACATATGTGAGCAAACGTATATGCAGCTAATAATCATGCAACATATTATCGGTTGCCATTTGTTCGGATGATGGAGTGTGTGCTCCCTCCCTGTTTTCCCGCATGTACCTACTGTGCTTACGACAAAGCCTCGTCCAGTTAAATGCAATCTTAAACCACATCCCTCCTTCCTGGTGTGGCAACGCCCATATTTACCATTTGGCCCGAATGAACTAAGGTAGTCACCATACTGTGTTAAGGCACCTACCATTTTGTTGACACAAATCTACCATATTGTGTCACGCAGCCGCCATTTCGTGTTAACGCTTCTGCGATTGCTCGTCAACGCATCCGTCATGTTGTTATACGCATCCGCCATTTTTCGCCAACGCTTCCACCATTTTGCACTCACGTATCAGCCATTTGGAGTTTAACGCATCCGCCATTATGCTTTTAGCACGAATGCTATGTACAGTGGATACGGCTGATACAATATGGCTGCTAGCTTCGGTCATTCCGGTCAAATGATAATGATGCGTGTTGACATACTAGCAAAGAGAGATGTGGTATAGGATTGCATGTAACTGGACGGAGCGTTATCCATTACATGGTATGCGGGAAAACTGGGCGAGGGCACACACTCCATCAACCGAACAAATGATGTCCCATAACATATAACATTGTTTCCTCTGACAGTGACTGCAGCGCCAGCATGCCAGAGGTGTTTTTGGTCATTAGATTCATTAAAAGTACATAGGTCTTGCTTCTCCGGTGGAGATGTTTCACAGTTTCACTTCCTCCTGCCCGCTCCATAGCTTCTGTTCATGCAGGATTGAGCTCATCGAGCAAACTGCCATATTCCATACAGATTGGAGAGTGACGAGCTGCATGAAAAGAGAAGCTGAGAATCAAATTATTTCCGTTACAAAACTACTTTGCAGTGTAGAAGTTAATTGTAATCATTCAGCAGCTTTATCATCTGAAATCGAGAGGCAGAGGGTCGTTTTAATTAATTTGGTTTATAAGGTCAGTTATTAAAAACGTGATATCATAGTGTATGAGCTCAGCAGCCGCTTAAAATCAACTCTTGTAAGCAGATTATAGTAACTATTGAATTCTCTCTTCTATTAATCCTCCATGTTTTATCCTAGCGAGTTAGCGGCTGATGGTCTGTCTACTGGAATCAACAAACAGGTAAAATGTGTTTGTGAATAATTATTGTTGTTTTAAAAGCTTCCGTATAAATAACGTAATGAAAGAGCTAATCAGCAGCTACAAACTAATGCTAGTTAGCATATTATAGTAACTATTAAATAATCCATTTTAATCTATCCTCTATATTCTTTCTGAGCAAGAATTAGCTGCTGATGGTTCTTCTAATGGAATCAATAACGAGATGACAACAGTTTTCAAAATAATTTTTTTGTTTCGAAAACTTTCAGTGTATGCATCGTCATGACGGAGTTAGTCTAGCAGCTACAAGCTAATGCTACGTAGCTCATTCTAGTTACTATTGAATAATCCCTCCAAGTTTTTTCCGAGGGTGAGTTAGATGCTGATCTTCTACTGGAATAGACGACCAGGTAAGTATGGGTTTGGGAATTTAAATTTGGGTTTTAAAAGCTCCATTGTATATATCGTAATGTTGGAGCTATTCATCAGCTCCTAACATTCGGTTGTCATCAGATTCTACATACTGTTGTATAATCTCTTCGATTCATCCTTCAGGTTTTTTCCGAGAAGGAGTTAGCTGCTCCACGTAGCTCTACTGGAATCTATGGCCAGGTATATATGGGATTCCAAATATTATTTTGGTTTGAAAAGTTTTACTGTATGTATCGTCATGTTAGCACCTACAATCTGACGCTACTCAGCAGTTTATAATTAATATTGAAAAATCCCTCCAGGCATTAATTCATCATCCAGGTTTTTCCCGAGAGAAAGAGTAAGCGGCGGCACGTCCTCCCATGAAAATCAGGGTTTAATCAGAGATGATCAAGACGCAATTACTATCCCCAATTTCAGCGCGTATTGGAGGTAAGTAAAACAAATCGAAAAATATAGGGTTAGATCAGTCAAGTTCCTTGATCTCGTTTCTTACAGCGGCTTTGAATTTTTTTTGCAGAGATGCGGCAACAATTGAAGGATCTTTTTCTTGGATTTGAGTTAATGTTATCCCAAATTATATCGACTGCAGCTTGTCAGCTAGGGTCCGTACAATATGATGGAGCAGCTCTTTTTCCTAAAACCCTTGGAAAATCAATTTTTGGTAAGTTAATTATTTATATTCAACTAACGCCTTTCTCGGAGCACAACTGAAACTTTATTCATTGTCAATTTTCTATGTCACAGTGCATGTGTGATACATGGTATCCGCTTTGCTCACCCGAAAAGGTGAGTCAACCATTGGAATGCTAATGACGAACTTCAGGACAGCTGCTTTGACCGCTGGCTTGATTCAAAACACGGATCGTTAATCGAGTCCATCAGGGAGTTTATCCAGGAGTCCATATGAGGGTCACAAGAGAGAGTCAGGATCAGATAAGTCCAAAAAGATTCCCTTCAGCTGTTTCCTCCGAAGATTCCATAGAGAAGCAGCTATCCTGGATATTATCTTCCTCTTTACAATCGTGAAGAAGACAACGTTTCCTCTCCTCACCCTACACTTGTATGCGGTTTTTAGTTAATACCTAACCTACTACAGGTGGCAGACGAAACAGATTTGGTAAGCTATATAAAATTTTTTATTATGTTACATACCGCGGAACTTTATTCCAATTCATTTTAGCCGCTACCATCAATTCATTCATTGTTATTTTTGCAGGAACTATCAGAAGTGACTGTAGCGTATGGGGATAAATACAAGCTGATTGTTAACGCTGGAACAGCGGATAAAATTTGTCGGCCCACATCCCCGAGCAGTGCGATACGAGACATCTTGCGACACGTTTATAATCGTGACATTAAAGCTATCGGATTACTTTTCCGCTGGTTTAAGAATGGGGGAAACGAGAGGTTCGAAGGAGCCGCTATTTTTCCTGAATCGCTTGAAAAAGCTATTTTAGGTGAGAATCTAATCGTTTTTCAATCAGTTCTTGCCGTCATAAGCGTAAATTCATATTTTTATCATTAATTTTTTTTAAGCCTACATGCGATGTATTCGCCGGAAAAAGTTACTTGGAACAAGACCCTCGACAAGTCAACCATCGAAACAATCGGAATTCTGTGGACAAACTTCCGAACAGCTGCTGTAACCGCTGGTCTGATTCACAAAATGGAGCGTGCATCAGAGAGCCCATCGGGGAGTTCATCCAGGAGTCCATCTGTTGGTCGAAAGCGAGGGTCTTGCAGTGACTCTATAAGTTCAAAAGGTCTTCTCCAGCTACTTCTTCCGAAGATTCCAATTCCATGCAGGAGCGGCTGTTCTGGAATATATTTCAGCGGCTGCAAAGGTTATAGCAAGCATGAAGAATACGGCGTATTTCATCCCATGTTAACCTTTCGCCTCATCTCCATCCTCAACATACCTTTGATGCCAAGACTCTCCTCACTCCTCATCTGCCTTCACCTTTAAATGCAAGCGGTTTTTCAGGTCTTAAAATTATAATTTGTTGTTTCTATTGTCATTTTAGCAGCTACTGCATGTATTGACCCGGGACTTCAAGTTTTTCTTTTAACTCTCAGCTGATAATGTGTATCAGCGTATGTTTGAATGAGTTCCTTTTAATGTTACTTCTGTAATACTTCTGTTATACTTGTGTCACACAGTATGTAATTGTAGTTCTTTAAATTTAAATGTTTTATAATTATATCACACATTTAACATATTTATGAATTATATTTAATTTAATCGATATAAATCAGTTTAAAATTAATCATAATGTTTTGATGTAGACAAGAAGCATTTATTATATATTCTATTCGATCCTACGGCATCATAACATTAAAGTACGATAACATACATTCGGTAAAAGATCACATCAGTAGCTACTGAATTCAAACATAATAATATATGCCTGTGGAGAACATATTCAAAGCATCATTTCCGAATACATCCATATCGATCTTTTAAGGAACACACGGAACACATCTACAATTATACGATACGTTATGACAAGCTGCAGTAGCACACATATTATACGAGAATCAATCCTTCCCAATCATCTTCCTCCCGTATAATCCCGATGCTTTCTTTTTCAATCATAACAGAGCCTACTCCGAGAGTATACACCAATTCATTCTCGCACCAACCCTACTACACTCTACTCCTAAAGTATGCGCCCATTCATTCTCGTAACAATCATATACTCAGGGAATGTACAGTATCAACTCCTGAGAGATCATATAAAAGCGCAGATTAATCATAACAAAATTATACATAACAGACCATACGGTGACTCTGAAAAAAGGCATTGGAGGGTAGGTTTCTAAGCACGATTTAATCGTGTGTTTTTGCAAAAATTTTCTTGAACACCAAAAAGATTCAAACGGCGCGGTGGAAATTGAACATGTGATTCGCAGTGCAGTCGCTGTACACTTGGTTCGAAATTTTTACTCGATGGGTCCTGTTGTGTGATCCGCGATCACGTATGATTCGGGGTCAACCATAGTTTAATTATAAAGTGTTTACTGTGTAGCATTGTGCTGTTGAAATTAATTTTGAATTTTTGAATTATATTAAATCGGCTAATTTACGCAGGAGTTCATCTTGCATCCTGCTCCCGATTTTACTTCACAGGGAATTTACAACTTGTCCGAACAACATATAAAATGTCGAAGCCTGTGGAATCAACGACTGGAGGGGTCAAACCCATGGCGATTGCAGGTCGCATGGTGAGCGAAGTGGAGCGAACATCGGGTATGAATGAGTCCGAACGGGCCTGGAGAAAACAATGGCTGCAAGACCAAGCGTTGAGTCCCCGGGAACCTGTTTATATCCGAAAAGACTCTCCGGAATTAATGAATCCGCTTCGAAGAGCCTACCGTTGGCCATTGAATCAATTCCAAAAGATGCTAACACCTGTCCTAGTAAAATTTCAGCATTTAACTGTTTGTTTAACTACTTGTAGATAACTATAACGATGTTTAATAAATAAATTTTAATCTTTTAGGGACCTTACAAAGCATTGCTGGTGAGGTTTTACACTGGAAAGGCGTTAATGGGGTTGTACGCTGCTTTTGGCATCGTCTACTACTTTAAATACAACACAAATGTAAGCTATTCGTTGATATTGCTTAATCTGCTCTGAAATGGGATGTTTTAAGAGTCTTTGAATAATCCAGTATTGGTGTGTAATTATATTTTGGGAGTTATTTTTGCTTTAGGACTGGACGAATCGTCAAGGATGGCGAGTTTCTTCAAGTAAGCCCTTGGTCTGGCCTGGTGAGCCAGGATTCCCTGCTGTGTCCAGCAAGACACCAAGGGATTACTTCGATCGAGGATTTCAGGATTCTGTTTTGGGAAAGAAATATGATAACAAGCGAGAATTCCTGCCTGACGATGAAATCAAAATTGATTTTAGTTAAATACAGAAGTGGGTTTGTAATAGTGTTAATATCCTCCGTAGTCATTGATTATTAACCAAGATGCAATCCTGGATTTGCTGTCATCGCCTAAGTTGTAAATCTTGATAATTGTTGTCATGGAATATGTGATCCATTGGTAAATGGAATAGCTTCAATAAACACATGTCGTGGTGCGTTAACCGCGAACTTAAACGTCAGCTATTCATGACAGAGGCTTCAGTGTTGTGTTAACTTGGAAGAAATGGCAGTAAAACGAGAGTAACAATCATGAGATTTCGATTCTAGATGTAAAATTGATGAGGGAGGTGTAAGATTTCACGGTGATGAGAATTTACTCTATAGAAACATACTTGTTAGGATTCGAATTGTAGAACTTGGATACATTTCTTTCGCTACCAAATAACATGCTAAACGTGGGATTCACTCAATAGCGATAACGATTCTGATAAATTGATTAATTCTAACTGCCGATAAACCTAAGAAACAAAGTAAATGGAAAAAAGCTATATGCCACAAAAAATAGTTTACGGATACGTCCATGCTCTACAAACGAGGGAGCAGGATCGACGTAAACCTTGCGAATCAGTTGTCAATAACAAATTCCAGCGCTGGTTAACTCCAATTGCTGTTTCAATAAAATGGTTGTAACTAGCGAGGGTAGGATCCCACGGTCGGATAAGACGCATTCGAGTAAGGATCTTTCCTATCTTCTTAAGAACAGATGATTAAATTCTTCTACCGAATAACAAGATTGTAACGCAAGTAATAGGGCAGTTAAAGAACTGTGAAAAGATAGATTGAGTAGTTATGGTAAGGCAAATGAGAATTTTCTTACAAGTTACCATACGCTACGTAAATTTGGCCACCAGAATTATTATGTTGACGGTGCATCTGGTATGCCAGTCTCAGATTCAGTTCCAGTTAAAATATTTACAGTAGGAGCCTCATTTTCTTGATTTTCACTTGTTTCCTCTTCTTTGCTTTCGGAGTCCCCGACAACATCTATTTTTCCGGGTTCGTCGACGACTTCCTTGCTGCTGATTGTGTCGATTGAACCTCTTGCAGACCTGATTTCTTCACCGGGTGAGTCGACCTGATTCTTCTCAGCATTTGTTTTGTTCATTCCACTGTTGATGACTGTTTGAAACTCCTTGTCGGGAGTTGGCTGCTCGGGATTCATCAAAGGTTCTCGACTTGCGTTAGTGCCATCAGTATCTTGAGATTTAGCCCCTTCATCGCCTTCGCCGTGGTGGCTATTGTCTACATCAATCACTTTTCCATCATCTGACATATTACTTGATTTGCCTTCTCCGTTACCACCTGTGATGGACTGATCGCTGTTCGTCATTTGAACGTTGGGGTTTTGCATTTGACGGTATTGCTGCTGAAGAGAAGCCTGGAATGGCTTGCGAGTCTTATCACCTTTCCTCCATAGGATTATTTCCTGGAGTAAAATAAGATTAAATGGTAAATTTTAGTAACGAGCCTATGAATAATACTAGAAATAAACGCTAGAATTATATGAAACTGTTTACCTGTTGCTTAAAATAGCGCCTATCCTCTTCATCTACAAGAACAAGGTTCAGGTAATAACGAACGGAGAACTTTTTATTGATATCCTTCATTGAAGGAGTCAGCTCGTAACCCGCTAAGAAGACCCGTATAGGAATGCTTTCTCCTCGCACCGGTGCACCATCCATGATTTCATATTTTGCTATTGTCTCATTCTCGTTAAATGTATTTGGACCTAGGTTTCATAAAAAATGAGAAAATTTAAAACCATTTTGTTCTTTGAAACGTTTAGGTGCATGAAATCTGATAAATGTCTTACCGGAGCCAGTCGTTTCACGCTTAATAATGGCAATTTCCATGTGTTTGATTTTTATCCTGACCAGAAGAAAATAAATTTTGCCAACTATCACGTCTTTGAGATGATACTTGGATTTATTATACTCGAACTCGATGTGAAGACAATCTTCAATACCGACTTCCATCTTTATGCTGCTATTCATTTCAGGGTAGGATGATAAGGTGTGGACGATGATCTCTTTCTCCTTTACAATGTCGGATAGCCTCCGGACGATTGTTACTCGCAAAAAATATCTGAAAGCACAAAGCTCGTTAGTTACAAAGCTATTTCATTGATTAAAAAGTAGATTAAATTCCTGAAACGTACCTCAGCTTCACGTTTGCCCCTGTATACGATTCATACGGTTTTTCTACATTCTGGAATTCAAAATTATAGCTGGTATGCTGGAACAGATCCCCTGGTCTCGCTAGTTCTTTGACAAGCGACAGGAAGTCGTGATGGTTTCCCCTATCGTAATAAAGCTCGATCTGCCCAATTAATTCCACTTTAATCCCGTAGTGATCCAGCCGGGAGCCAGGCTTCCTTAATTGAATATTGACCTGCATAAAAGTAATTGATAGAGCATCACGTAAATCGATAAAATACTGAACAAACTAAAGTTTGCTAATGTGATTTTCTTACCTTGCCCGAAACTGTTTCTCCATCGTAATATAGCAAATGCTTTTCCTTTTTGCCTTCCTCAGTTTTGATTTCAGCAGATTTTCTAGCCTCCTGTCCATCTAGGACAATATCGACTTCCGCACTTGATCCGAACCCGAAAAAATTCTATATCATGACAAGCATTAACAAAATTATTTAAACCATGTCATCCAAAGTATGGAACTGAAATACACATAGCATTATTCTTAAATACCAACATACCATTCTGTCGCTTGCAAGTGCAACGAATGTTCCAGCAACTTTAGAATCACAATATGGCAAACGATCTTCACAATAATGCTTTTTAAAGAGTCATCTCCAGGACACGATTGACTAGGATGCTCTAATATCTGTAGTTTAATATAGGTACTCCAGGACACGTTGAGGAAGACTATGAAAAATAAACATTCACGGGATATTAGATACACCTTTGACATGATTTAACGAAGCTGCACTTTGCTACAATTCCTATTCAGCATGTAAAATGCTTAGCAGAATCCTTCAGGCGTCCTAAATGCTTCTAATTTCCGGTCCGATAAGTCTTTGTATTTCAATCCGCTGTATTTTACTATCCTAATTTTAACACATCATAATTTCTAAAACTCGGGCATCTCTGGGTTCTCAAGCTAACGAATCGGTATTCACTCTGTTTTCTCCAAAGATAAAAGCCCACACGAAGGTGCTAACATAAATCTTTTTGTAAATAGTAGTAACAGTACAATACAACTCAAGATTGACAGCGGAAACTATGAAACTACATGGCGGTCCATTTCTTCGCTTGTTTGTAAATTAATTATCAATTATCAGTGCAGTACCTCCGTAGATATGCTGTAATCAACAAGTCTCCGTAACTAAGTGTCTTGGGGTATTTCACAATTAATGATAACTACGCCTTCTTGAATGGATTCAGACAGATCAGGATAGAATTAATCCCTGTCGCCTGCCAGACTCAGATTACGTCGAGAATGGGTTGGGTTGGGGCGGCTATTAAGTTACGCAGATTGCCTGCGAATGAAACTCTAATTACAAGTTATAGTGACACAGGAATATATCTGATATCAATGAGTCGCGTTTTAAGCAATTTACCTGACAAAACGCTGAACTGCAGCTTTGTACAGTTTCGAGTTGATTCAAATAATTCGGTCCGACGGCAGGAGTATCTATAAATGTTAAATAAAACTTTAAATATATAATATTTAATTATAATATTTAGCTGCTATTGTGCAAAAATTAAAGACTGACCGCGAATTCCTGTCCACGTTATACGTACTTATGTATCACTGTAGATGATGATTACCACCCCTTTTATTGGACAAGTTTGATCATTTTTACGATGGAACATTTGGTGTCTAGTTGCGTGACACCTACGGTTGTGAAGATGCTGCTGGTTTTGGATATTTTAAAAATTTGCGTATTGGGTTGGCTGTTTTTGGCTTGAAAAATATAGGATCTTATAGGTTCGGAGCAGGCGTATCGAAACGATTCCCGATATTGTTGGTTTCAGTTGGAGAAAGCTGAAAGATTGAAACAATTAAGTAAATATTTTAAACTTGTTGTTTACTTATGTTGTCACCTGACACGTTCTGAAAATACGTTATGTGATTATATATATTTATATATATAACATACATACATAGATCGAAAGTCATTGAGTTTTGATGGAATGTTGTATAAGCCGTGTACACATGTTGTGTTAGGTGGCATGCTTTGAGCTGAAAAAATATTGATTAGTTAATTCAAGGTAGGCAAAAGCTAACGGCTGCATAAAGACCCATTGAACATTGTTGAGGACAAACCCTAAACTCATTGAGCAGTGGAAGCGTTTGACGTGTGCTGGTTTTACACTGTAGATGACCGGGAAAATTCGAAATTGCGGCAAACCGCTTGTTTATTTCGCCCCAGGCGTGCATGCGGATTTTAAAACTGTAGGACGGAAGTTGGAATTTTGTGCTTAATTTTCTTTATGATTAACCTGTCAAATGTCATCGTAGTAGATGCAAAAATTAGATACGTTTAGGTAAGTGGGTGGGTCTTGAGATAAAATTATAGTAGTCGTAATTTCTTTTCTTTGAGAATGGAAAATTTGCTCTAGCATTACAGGAAATAAGTTCCTCATGATGCCGTTAATTTGATAGGGAGAGTGAAATTATTTTTTCTGGAATTTTGAAAATGAAAGTTGAATTAAATACATATATATTTGAAATGTGTTAAAATTGTCCCAGCTAATATGATATTGTTTTTCAGAGGGAAGTAATTTTTAGCCAGGATTCCACTTAACCGATATCAAGATGCAGCCTCCAACGGCGATGCCGCAAACAATGGACATCCGTCCTAACCATACAATTTACATCAATAACTTAAATGAGAAAATTAAAAAGGAAGGTATGAGTACAACAGGTGGATTTGAATGAAAATTTGGAGTTGGAAGTACATGTTTCGTGTTTATTCAGAATGGTTAGTATATTTTAATTATATTACGATTGTGTTTTTATTTTCAGAACTGAAAAAGTCCTTGTATGCGATATTTTCTCAATTCGGAGCTATTATGGATATTGTAGCTTTGAAGACCCTGAAGTTAAGGGGTCAAGCATGGGTTATTTTTAAGGAGATCAATAGTGCGACGAATGCATTGAGGTCAATGCAGGGCTTTCCCTTTTATGATAAACCGATGGTAAGTTGTTTGAGATTCGAGTAATCTGATGTTTGATCTCTCGTATACTGTGATCACTTTTTGTAAAATCGAACTGATGTATTATACTATGCGTGTTTCTACAGAGAATCCAATACGCGAAACAAGATTCCGATGTAGTTGCCAAATTAAAGGGTACGTTTACGGAAAGGCCCAAGAAGAGTAAGGAAGATCTCAAGAAGAAGAAGCAGAAGCAAAAGGAGATGAAGGTAACAGGAATATTCAAGGTTTTTGGAAAATGCAGTAGTGATCAAGAGCTTAATTGGGTTTTGTTTGATTACTTGCAGAAAGCCCAAGTTCAACCTGCAATGACTATGATTCCTCAAATGAATCCGATGATGGGCTATGGAATGCCCATGGCTCCGAGTAAGTTCACTCCAATTGTTAGTATGATGTGAGTTGATAGTTGGCAGAGATTAAGTACGGTAATTTAAATCGTTAATTTGTGTTACAGTGGGAATGATGGGACCTATGGGAGAGCAACCACCTAACCAAATTTTGTTCTTGACAAATTTGCCGGAGGAAACCACGGAAGTGATGCTGCAGATGTTGTTCAACCAGTAAGTTTTTGTTTTGGTTTTCTAGTACTTTGTGCAGTTACGAATAGTATAAAGCTGTGTCCTGTCGCAGAGTAGTGCAGAATTTCGGAATGATGGAAATTGAATGGAATTCATGGCGTTTTTTGTTAATTTTCGGATTCATCGGAATTCAATGAATGTATGCAGGTGCGGGAAAACTTGAAGCATGTGTTAATTGTGAGTTGTGTTTTTCTAGATTCCCTGGCTTCAAGGAAGTGCGATTAGTTCCAGGCCGTCACGACATAGCTTTCGTAGAATTCGAAAACGAACTCCAGTCGACAGCGGCAAAGGAAGCTTTGAACGGTTTCAAGATAACGCCGACAAATGCTATGAAGATTTCTTTTGCGAAGAAGTAATCGGAAAGGCGGGAATGACTCATACGTTTTACGTTAGCGTTAGACTCACTACTACAGATTGTTAGTTATAATGGTAGGCTAGTTCGTGATATGTAAAGTTGCGGAAGAACATGCAGCGACCTCATGGCTATTGCACAGTGACCATGTGTACATATTATGTCACTAGCTCTAATTTAGGCGTGTAATTCCGTAACTCTCTTCGTTCAATGTTAATCAAGTTCACCTGATATCATTACTTTTAAAGTACTTTGTACTGAAGCTCTTGTGGCTTGTAAACTACTGGGGGTTGTATAACACAGTAGTCTCTTTCCGTTTTGTTATTTCCATGAAACAAGTCTCATTTTATTAGCTATTCTAGTTACATAACACTGATCGAATTTGATACATTTTCTTGATTAAATGTACAAGGATATAAAGATGAATGTAATTTATTACATGTAACATAACTTGGATGAGAACATGATCATAGGCATGAACTTAAGTTTATGTAAATCTATCCTTTCTGCCTTGTTAACTTTTCATGCATGACTAACTATATTTACACTTGATTTTGCTATGTTATAGGTTATAGAAATATTGCTTGCTCTTCCGTGTAGATCTTTTTCTATCCGTTCCTTCTATTGTAGTAGCCGATCGTTCGCGTTTTATTTTTGTTGTAAGTGTATGTAGTTTTAATTTGAACACTCGAGGTCTATGTTGACATGTAGTTCCTCTATTTTACAGATGCAGATATTGATGCAGACCTCCTCGCAAATATATTAGCTACCGATGCGAAAAATGTGGAAGCGAGAGTGACTATCTCTGATGACGCTGGAATATTGGTGGTTTTGGACTGGGATGCTGGAGTACAGACTAGTTATAGGTACAAAACTATTCATTCCCACTAACAAGTTTAACAACTTTTAATGCTCCTGCTCATTCCTCTCCTAGCTTATCAAGAGTACTCTAATCAAGGAATGTAAAGGTTGTGGAAGAAGATAGAGGTAAACCATGGGAGATATTTGCGGCTAGGACTTGGTGAATATGCGTAAGTGAAATAGATTCCGTGACGATGAATAATAAGTACATGAGAGAAATTTGAAGCTGAGGTGCTACCTCGAGCAAAAATATGTTTCTTTAGGGAGTGGATCGTCCGAAGACCTCGTGAAATGAGAGATATGAGAAAGTGCTTGAACATAATACAGACAGGATAGGAGGAAGGAGAAATGCAGCAAGGGATTTTGTTCGTGTGTTGGGTTGTTGGATTCGAAAAGGTCTTTCGGGGTTTCGACTTATATGTATCCGCTTTCTTCTTCTCTGTTCTTCCCCAAGTTTACACCAGGAAGAGGGAAAAGCCGAAGGGCTTTTTCAGGATAAAAGAAGCAGAGAGGGATTGTGTCTGACTTTTAATCCTTCCGTCGGTACGGCGGCTACATCAGTTGGAATTGGGAAAGGTAGCCTGGATGAGGAGTCAAAGCACGCGCTCCCACGTAAGTAGTATCCAGGAATACTTGTTTAAAATATTTTACCGTATTTACTTGGGCATAAGGAATATCAAGAAGGAAGAAAATGTGTATTTTTGTGTTACGATTATTTTATTCAACTCTGTTTTTTAGAGCTCCTCTTGTGCCAAAATAGCGAGGAGTAGAATCAGCTCACACTACCTACGCTTATTTGTGTCGATGATGATGGTGGGTTGACGGGACGCTGTGGTTATCAGGTTTAAGGAAAATATATACATCATGCAATTACTGATGTCATCCTCAGCTCATCACCATTCAAGAATTCAACTAATCTGACTCGTCGGTTAGCCATCGTCTCTCAATTCTTTAGGATTAGTCATTTTCCTTGTGTGCAACAATTTAGCAATTTAAGTGGAGGGACGACACGCGGAGGAGGAACTGGCGAAGAAATTAATTGTATATGTGCTGTTGTGACTATTGTATTCTTCTAATGCGACTTGTGATTTATTGAGTTACCCGTCGTGCCTGGCTGAGCGGATAATAACCACAAATTGAAGGAATGACAAGAGTGGTTTCATTCATGTTCTTAGTTTGAGTGTGACAGTTTGGATTGAAAGCTAAATTTTGTGTTGAAGTTATTGGGAGTTTCCCTGGAATAATTGTTCAAAATGCCTGTGTTCCACACTAAAACTATCGAAAGTATTTTGGACCCTGTCGCCCAGCAGGTAAGAAGATATTATATTATACATTATTAAATTTAAGGTTTTTGTTAAGGAAAATGTTTTTAATGATTAATCTACAGCCATCAGATACTTTTAATTACACTGACGGTTCATGTTGTAATTAGTTGTAGAGGATAGTTGTTGGTAGGAGGGAAGTTGTCGATAAGTTAGAAATTGTTGTGTTGAGGGTTCTATCCGCCGGTTGTCAAAGCTGTTATCAATTCCGGAAGTGACGTGACTTATCCTGTAATTGTTTCATCTAGCCGGCCGTCGTGAGTCAGCCACGAGCCAGATAGATAAGTGTTCATAGTAGAAAAAAATACTCTGTTGAAAGACTAATTAATTTAGTGAGGCCCATTATTTTTGAAAAATGGCAGTAATTAATCATGTTTCATGTAAGACTGTGGGAGGCTGCAACATGAGTTGGCACCGCACATACTCACAAATCAATGCGATCAGTAATCCTCCTCATCGTCTTGAATGGATGATGATTCGATTGTAAAGTTATAGTGAATTGGTCTTGATGAGTGATATTTTTTCCGTTGGAGAGCGTTTACGACTATTGTCTGGTTATCTTCTTGTGGTGTTAGCGGCTCTGTGCAGAAATCATGTATCAGCTATAGTTATTTATGGATGACGTTTGTAGGATTAGTTAAGCTGAGGAAGGGGAATCGATGTAAAACTAAAAATAGAAGCTTACGCCCACAAATGACTTGATCGTTGAGGATAATTCGAATAATAGAAGGATTTTGGCTCCACATGGTTCTAAGGACGGTGCTGAGATGGATCTTGATTTCGTCACCCTTGGGTACGGTGTCAATAATGAATTTTCTATGGTTAGCCATGTCCCGCCCTCGAACTTGTCGTATCTGGGAAAAATATAAGATGAGGAAGAGAATAGAGAGATTATTAACTGTATTAGCATTAAGATTAGGTTGTAATGTTCTTGAAACAGTGGAGAATATTCAGATAGTTTGGATGGGAATGATAGAATTGAGTAAATGTCAAAGGTTACTCACGTTTACAGATCTTATGGCCCTATTGAAGTTAAGTTCTAATCGGTATCCCGGCTGTGATGGAGCATCCTCCAATCTAGTATATTTTGACATGGGAATCTTGATTTGACTTGTCAAGAAAACTCCCTGACGCTGTGTATGCAAGTAGAAGGAGTTACAGGAAGTTGAATTTTGACAAGCACAGCTATTTATGGCAATTAAGAGAAGGAATCCAAGTATGGGTGTGGAGGATGGTTGGAGGACACGTCCCATTGTAATATAATTAAGATAATCAAGTTTGACTGTTGCTAGTAATGGCAGGGGTTGGTTTAATTGAAGGCGGGATGTCAATCTCTTATATACACGTGGAGGGGGGAATGGAGAAGATGGTGATGAATAATAATAAGTGGAGAATGGATATGAATGAGGTCATTTGCTCAGTACTAATTTACATACGAAAGCAAGTAAACTAGGATTTTAGGGCGCAGAAGGTTCCGGGAGCTAGTGATATGGTTGAATTAATTTAAAATCGGATAATGCTCGTAAAATTTGATTTAGGAAAAGAGCTATAAAATTACTGAAGGCTGTTAACCATCCTGTTTAATGGTGTAAATGAGAGGTCGTTGATGGAACCTAGAAAATGAATTACTTTGCGAGGTAAAGGGATGAATTTAATTATGTTTGTATGAGTTTGGCAGTAATTGAATGCGGTAAGCGGGAAAATTGTTGTTTTTGATTTGAAGGACTAATATCGGTCATACGATTCTACGCTTAACAGCGTCTACGAGCAGTTAAGCGTTGGCGAAGGCTAGGATCTCTCATGATTTCCTCAAGCTCGGATGCTCGGTTTTCTTGGAGTGTACGTCTTAAATCTTGTTGATCGGGATCATCCTGAGCGTCCATTCTTAGCAAGCCGCCCTCTATGTAATTATTCATAGTTCGCCTGTGCTGATCGACTACGATTTGTCTGGCTTCGAGTTGTTGTTGAGTTAATGGTAGTGTTCGTCGAAAGCGTCTCTGAACCCTTGGATCAATATTTCCCCAGCATACTCGTTTAGATCCTCGAGACATGGGGAAGTCGATGTCGTCACTTGGTTGGTAATTTGGAGGTACTTGCATGAGTGGTCGTGGATCTCCTGCTGGACGATCATTGGGATTACATCCAGCCATTTTATGAGTTTGATTGGAAGGTAGGGCTTAAGGAGGATTGTAAGAAAAGTGTTAGGAGGTATACTTTACTTGGTCCTTGATTTTAACGAAAATATATTGGAAAATTGGATACCTTTGAAATATTTGGAGTTGTTGGAATTATAGATTTTAATGTCTGCTTGGACGATGCGAGAGGATTTGAATTTTTATTGTGATTTGAATTTGTTTGAATTTTGAAAGACTATGAATTTCGTAAGTGTAAATTTAACATTTCAGACTCAACGGGCTGTCTGCCTTAGAACTAATGATGAATTTTAAGTGCGGAGGAGAAAACTCTGACATTTTGATGAGACAAATATCGATTATCAAATAATTCAAGAGGTTACAGGGCTGCGTTGCCTAGAGGATTAAATAATGGACTCGTTTATTTAATTGATTTGGTAGATTTTGTAGATGTAAGATAAAATTTGTTGTTAAATTAATTTAATGGACATTAGAGCTTCAAGAAGGGGAGGATGGCATCCGGATGGGGTGGTGAAGCTGGAGAGTGCTACAGTGGAGGAGGAGTGAGGTGTTTCGTGGAATTCCAGGAGCTGCGATGCTCTACAGAGGTATTTATTTTGTGCAGAGAACAAGTAATCGCAATTCTTGCGTCCAGTTTAAGTCAGTTTCAAGTTACAGGATGATTAAGAGTGAGGGAGGAAGTAGGTAAATGTTGCCAAGAATATTTGGGGATGATAAGAGGAGAAAGCTGTTGTAGAGAATAACAAGGATGAAGAAGGAAGGGTGTGGAGATGAGGAAAAGAGATGAGGATGTCTATTTTTACATACTTTGCCAATGATTCATAAGATGGAACCCTGGGTGGTTTCTCTGGCATTTCTGCAAACTGCAAGACAAGGAAGCATGCTGAGAGGTGTGCTGCTGCATTTTGGAACATCAGGGAAGAGATTACAGAATGTTTGGAAATGCTGAATTGAAGGGTTTTGGATAGAGCAGGATTGATGGGAGTTTTTAGGAATGAGCAAGGATAGGACGGCGTTCTGTGGAAGAAGGGTTCTGGGATCTGGGACGGAAAGGGGGAAGTTGACATTTTAGTATTAGCAAAGAAACATCCTGCACAGCTATTAGTATCTACCTGAGATGCGGGGGCGTGTGGGAGCGGACGTGAGGGAGATGCCCGGGAGTTGTGTGACACGGGAGAAGTGGGGAGTTGGAGGAAGAATACGGCTGTTAGTTTCCTATTCCTAGGGCTTGGAGGATTGTGACCAGTGAGGAAATTGTTGTATGAATCGGAGGAGCTAGGAGAATGAACGCGGAGATGTAAATGTCAGGTTCATGAAGTTATTTTAAAAGGGTGGATTTGAAGGAAGGAATATTTAGTGCTTTTTCTCCCTGGTTGAAGGAGAGAATGGAAGAAGGGGCGAAGCATGAAGGAAGAAGAAGCTGGGCGGGCGGGCGGTTACTATTTTCGGCACACTTCTCTCTCAATACTTGTACTTTTTTTTCCTCTCTCGGCTTTTTTCTCCTTGGAGCTACGTCTAGGATTCTAGGGCTGAAAGGCGGAAGCTACGGTATACAAGCTTGCTGGCTCTCTGCTAAACACGGATAATAAACTCTTTTAAATGCTAAACGTTTTGCTGCATCTGCGAAAAGAGAATCTTGTAGGATTGGACGGGAGGCAAGGAGTGGAATAAAGACTGGTGGAAGCGAACATAGGGTTCACCCTTGTATCCTAATGTTAAGAGAAGGCGGGAAAATTTTGTAATTCCTACTGTTAGCTACGTCAGAAACGAGTGAGGAATAAGAGTTGTTGAAGTGTGTTTGAAAACTCTGTAATAGCTATGGCGGAGGAGTTGTGATGTCATTAGCAACTAAAAAATGGAGTTTGGGATTGTTTGTTTCGGTGATTCATGAACGGATGACGAAGAAGCGGGAAAGAGGAAGTTGGGGGAATAAATTTAATGATGTGCGTATATTTTGTTAAGTATAATTTGGCAAATATTGAATACGGTAAGCGGGAAGATTGCTTGGTTTGAAGTGCTGTTTATCGGTGTTTTAGCCTGGGGATGAGTGCAGGGATTTGTGGTGTTGAGTTGAGGGGTTTCAGAGTTGGTTGCCGTTGGTGATGGTTGAGTAGGATGGGGTTTGAGTAGCGTTTCTCTTCTCGGAAGCACTGGATTCAGCGTGGAAGACAGCGTCTACGAGCAATTAGTTGGGGGCGTCGCCTGAGGTTCTCAAGCGCGGAATCTCGATGTTCAACGAGCACACGTAGCATCAATTGTTGATCTGGATCGTTCTCAAAGTTCCCGTTCAGCCAGCCTTGATTGATTCCGTAATCTACTCTTTGGTCATGGTCATGGTGTACTGCTTCCATGGCTGATCTTTGTAGTTGAGTTATTGGGATTGGCGAGTGATTAAGGCGTGCTTGGATGCTTGGATCCTCATTTCCCCAGATTTTTCTTTTTGCTCCTTGAGATATAGGGAAGACGCCATTTCCTCGGTAGTTACCACAATTCATGAGTCGCTGCGGATTTCCATTTGGGCGATTAAAGCCAGCCATTTTGTGAGTTTGATTGGAAGGTAGGGCTTGAGACTAAGGAGATTGTAAGAAAAAAATAATGTTAGGAGGGATACATTACTAAAAGACGTTGATGAGATGGTGACGAGGTGGAAATAAATTGGAAAATTTGTTGTTGTGTACCTTTGAAATATTTGGAGTGGTTGGAATTAAAAGTTTGATGTCTGCTTGGACAATGTGAGAGGATTTGAATTTTGGGTTTGCGATTTAAAGTAAAAACTGGTTTGAATTTTGAAATGCTATGATTTGTGAAAGTAATTCTAGAAAGTATATTTTTCAGACCGGACGGTTTGCCTGTTTAGAAGGAATGATGAAATTTAAGTGAGAAGGAGAAATGAAAGGTTGTTGATTAAAGAAGTATCAATTTTATCGAATAATACAAGAATGCTGCGTTGCCGGGGGAATTTAATGATGGGTTTGGGGCAAGTTTTGTCAAGTTGGGGTAGCTTGACATGTGGTGCAAAATTTGGAAGCCAAGAAAACGGTGGTTTGATAGGTTCCATTTTGTTGGATGATTGTTGGAATAATGAAGGAAGATATTTAATGGCTTATCGAAGGTTATTGTAGATCTGAATGCTAGGCTCCCAGGATACGCTGTTTGAGAATTTAAAAGATGTGCGTTAATGAAGCTAGTTTATGAAATTATTGTACCTTTATCTACTGATCTATCTTTAAGTATGAAGGGAAAAGCTGGGCGGGCGGGCGGTTACTATTTTCGGCACACTTCTCTCTCAACTTGTATATACTTTTTTACTCTCTCGGCGTTTTTCTCCTTGGAGCTACTTGTAGGATTCTAGGGCTGAAAGGCGGAAGCTACGGTATACAAGCTTGTTGGCTCTCTGCTAACATGCATTCGCTGGAACTCTTTTAAATGCTCAACGTTTTGCTTCATCTGCGGAAGAGAATCTTGTAGGATTGGAGGGGAGGCAAAGAGTGGAATACAGACTGGTGGAAGCGAAAATAGCGTTCATCCTTGTTCCTGCAGTTTTAGAGATTGAAATTAGGTTGAAGTTAAGCCAGAAGCGAGTGATGATGTGAGCTCTGGGTTACGTTGAACTTGTTGAACTCTTTGTAATACAAAAGATTGGAGAAAGTTTGCACCCACTATGTTTTTGGGTTCTTCGGGTTTATTGCATGGAGCTACCAGAGGCTACCAGGGTGGGTAGGAGAACGCTAGGGATTTTTTAAAGTAAAGATTGGATTTGAGGTCATTTGGCGGCTACTGTAAAGAGCGTTTCTCAGGTGGAAGGTGAGGAGAAGGAAAGGCAAAGGTAAGGCAGGTGTATGTAAAGTGAGGTATTGATTTGATTGGCCTTGCTCCATTTTAGTATCGGAAATGAGGGATGGGGGATAGGGTTGGGTTTGGGTGGTGTCCTTGTAGGGACTGGGGTAGGTTGAAGTCAAAAGTGAGGGTAGATACCCGGGTATTAGAGGAAATGAGGAATGTAAAACAAATAGGAGAAGAAAGGAGAAAGGTAGGATGGAAGAGGAGGGAGGGGAAGGGAGGGGAAGTTGACTGAAATTGGAAAATGTTTACTCAAGTAATCTTAATGTATTACCCGGGGTTTTGGCTTATGGTTTGTAGCCAAGCTGCTATGGAAGGAGTGTGTACTATATTATAAGATTATTGGAGAGGGATTGAATTGTTCCGGATTGTCATGTAGTAGGTCGTAAGCTGTGAAGAAGGGGTTTGGTATCCGTTATTTTCGTTGAGACTCGAATGGGGAGTAGGGAGGAGGGGTTTGAAATGAAGCCACCTCATCGTCGCCATGTTTATAAATCCGTGTAAAGTTTAGAGTTTTATGACGCGTAACGCTACAAGCATAAGTCATTGAATCTGGCTCGTTGAAGGGAATGTTTAGTGGAAATGCGGGAAGGTCGGGGTGAAGGAACGCTGGTACTTGAAGTTGACAAGAATAAGTGACTCGTGTAATAATTGATGGGATCCAGCTAGGGATGCTGCTGGGAATCACGAGTCTTTTGTCAAGTGGATTCACTTTGGATTATTTTCAAAGATAAGCTGGAGGAAGAGATAGAGAGAGAGGGTTTTGGAAATAGGAGCTGTGGCCGGAGATCTGGGACTACAGATGCATTTTCGTCCGAGTCAATGTTTTTCATCGGCACGTTTCGAGATGGACAGGATGGATTGGAGAGGATCGTGGACATGATCAAGAATAGGAGAATAGCTAATAAGAATGTTGGGCTTTTGTAAATTGTTTTGTGCGGGTGGATATGTTAAGGATTTAAATATATATATTTATTTATATATAAAGCCGAGGGAATATTTTATGTGAGTTTTGTAGGAGCGTGTAGCTAGGAGTTCTTAGAAAGTGGGAGGAGTAGGGAAGAAGAGAATATTGCTTGAAATGCTTGGTTGAATTATTCATCTCGGTGTTTTCTAGGATTCAGATTCTAGAGAAATGTTGTATGTAGAATGAGCTGCTATTTTGTCGTGCGGGGTGGATGTGGATGCTATGGGCTCTGCTCTGCGGATGGAAGTTTGGAGGAGAGGAAAAGCGTGAAAACACTAGAGGGAAAGAGTAGGAAAAAATTGAGAGAACAAGGACGCAAGGAGAAAGCACGGAAATTATGAGCTTTGTCCTGAGTAGTTTGTTTTTTGTACGGGTAAAAAGCATGTTGCTATTTCTATAAAGATAGTAGCAATAAGGATTGCTGTTATCATTAGGAGATATGATTCCATTGGGGACTGGGCTGAATTATTAAAAAATGCTGTAGCATTGCTCAAGGGTTATCCTCGTTCGGGAGGGGTTTACTTGATGCTGTTGATTTTGTCAGCGGGAAAAGTCCTTGGAGAGGTACAGAGATGAAGATTGAAAGATTCTGGGAAAGGGTGAAAGTCAGAAAGAGAAAGCACACTTTCACCTCTAGGGCAGGCCGAAACATAGAGAATACATTTGATATGAAGGCGGGAATTTGCCTAGTGTCACTATCTTTATGATTTTATGGAGAGCTCGTAAATGATTAAAGATGGTGATGATAGGATTTTATTATACTGAGTGGGTATGGCGGGAAGAGAGGGAAAAGGCGGTGGTAGTGATAAGGATATAGGGAGTAAGAGCAGCGCCTGATGTTGCTGATGTGTAAATGTAATTACAGTTGATATTCTGTGGAGGGCTGTTGAGAATAATAAATCTACCTTTGGCTATGGTTCTTCTTATGCTAGTACTTATATCGCGCCTGTAGTGGCACATGATAGGGAACGAATACCCGGTTTCGGTAATAATGGGATTCTGGATTGAGGTCTCTGCCTACTGCCGTGCCTAGACAGTCTCTGGCTTTGACTGGCTGGAATGACGAATGTACAAGCTTTAGCTTGTAAGTTGTAGAGTTGCGGGTGAGAGGAGGGGTGGTGAAAGTTGGGATGAAAGGTTTTCAGGATTGTTTAGGATTTTTGTTGTGGAGAAAGTTAGAGAAAGTCGCTGGGGTTAGGAGTGGAGAAATGGGATAATCGGGGGACGTGGACGTCCGTGGGAAAAATCTCATGTTACGGATTTTGACATGATTAAGCTCCGCGTGCGGATCAACTATATGTATGTATAGCAAGACAGGGGGTTTAGGGGAAGACAAATGTGGGTATAATGTGGGTCTGTTTGGGGGATTTAATGGCTGGCGCTTGGTCCTACCTGCAGTCCTGATTGCTTAATCTGTAGATGTTAACTGGCGTTTTGATTACCTGGGGGAAGGAAAGCGTGAGGTGAACATGCGAGCCGAGGAAAATAGATGAGAAAGTGTGGATAGGTGTTTAGAAGAAGGGGAGAAGGAAAGGAAAGGGGGTAAATTTTTGAAATTGTCTGAATTTTTACTGGGACATAGGGGGAACTGAGAGAGGCAGTTAACGGAAGGATGCCGTGACTGTAAAAATTCAAGAGAGATTGAAGCGGAGCTTTTTTGTTACTGGAAGTGGTGGGGATTTGTATTTAAAAGCTGGTACGGAAGGGCACTTGGAGAAAGCTGACGAGCTATTGAGGGTTGAGTGTTGGGATAAGAGGAGCTGTTTTATTAGAGCTTTAGTACTGCTTGATCGATATATGATTAAGGTGGATTTAAAAGTCGGGTTGAAATGATGACAAGGAGGTTGAAAAGAATTGAAGAGACTCGAGGAGGAGGGATGAGGGTGAAAGAGGGAGATGACCATTTATGGGAGCTGATAAGATGATGTAAAATGATATGAAGAAGAGCAAAGAGAAGAATGAAAGGAGAGGCTTATCGAATATATCGCGTGGATGTGTTGGGAGATTGATTGAGAGCTGCGTGAGGATGCGTATAGGAATTGTGGGATGAAGAGAGCTGCTGGATGTCTGTTTAAATGGCTAATTGAGGAAGAAAAGAAGAAGGGGAAGAAGAAAGGGAGTTTGAAGAAGCTTTTTTATAATGTGGAGCCGTTCTGTGCAGTGGGCAGAGGAGTAGTGGGGAGGTTTTATAATTTGGGCGGACTGGATTTAATGATACGATTGACGTGAAGGAGGAGGGAGTGGCGTGGAAGGTTATGCTAATTGAATTTGACGATAGTTTTAGTTTGGATAATATCGAGGATTTAAATGGATTATTTTTAAAATAAGAAACTATGCATGTTTTTGAGTTTTAAAATAATTTTGTTTTAAAATTACATTTTATTTTAGATTTGTGGGGAAAATGCGATGATCAAATGTAAACGGGTTGTGATTTTTTCTGCGAGAAAAAGAATGGAATCTGTTTAATTGGGAAGCTGTGGTAGTTTGACGGAGAAGAAATGGCGCTTATTGTTAATGCTGCCCGCGTTTACTGACAGCGTCGTACATAATATAGCTATGGCGGCGGAGTTTTGATGTCATTAGCAACTAAAAACTGGAGTTTGGGATTGTTTGTTTCGGTGATGCATGAATGGATGACGAAGAAGCGGGAAAGAGCAAGTTGGAGGAACAATTTTAATGATGTGCGTATATTTTGTTAATTATAATTTGGTAATTATTGAATAGAGTAAGCGGGAATATTGTTGTTTTTAAGTTTGAAAGGCTGTTATCGATGTTTTAGCCTGAGGATGAGTGCGGAGATTTGTGGTCTTGAGGGATTCCTCAGTTGGTTCCCGTTAATATGATGGTAGAGTGTTGCGGGGGCTGAGGAGCGTTTCTGTTCTGGGGTGCACCCGATTCTACGCTAACAGCCTCTACGTCTACGGGCAACTAAGGGCGGGCGGCGAGCGCCGAGAATAGGATCACGCCTGATGTCGTCAAGCAAATATGCTTGTTCGTCTTCCAGCATTCGTATTAGAGATTGTTGAGTTCGATCGTCCTCAGCGTCCAAGTTTAGCATTCCTGCATCCATCAAATCATTTACTCTGACCCTAAATTCTTCTCGGATCTGTCGCATGGCTTCTTGTTGCTGTGGAGTTAATGGGAGTCTTGGGAGGAAGCGTGATTGGATCCCAGGCTCATTATTCCCGCAGTTATTCCTTCTCGTTCCTCGGGACATTGGGAAGAAGCGATTTGGTTGGTAATTTGGAGGTATATGCATGAGTGGGCGTGGATCTCGGATTGGACGATCATAGGGATTACAGCGAGCCATTTTGTGAGCTTGATTGGAAAGGAGATGAGGATTGAGTAAAAAATGATTTTAGGAGGGATACTTTACTATAAAAGACGTTGATGAGATGGTGGTGAAAATATATTGAAAAATGTATACCTTTGAAATATTTGGAGTGGTTGGTATTATAGATTTTGGTGTCTGCTTAGACGATGCGATTTGAATTTTGGGATTTAAAGTAAAAACTGGTTTGAATTTTGATGATTTTCCTAAGTTTTAGAATATTTCAGACTCGACGGCCTGTCTGCCTTTGAAATTATGAAGAAATGATGAAAATTAAGTGAGAAGGAGAAATGAAAGTTTTGTCATGTTGATTAAACAAATATCGATTATCGAATAATGCTGCGTTGCCCGGGGGAATTTAATGATGGATCTCGGGAAAGTGATTTAAAGTGGTTTAATTAAGGGATGGGGTCAGTGTTGCTGGATAGACTCATGTAAGGTTGTTGTAAAAATTATTGAATTTAATTAGGATGGAAGCGGGTGAAGGATGGGGACTGTGATGTTTGGCTGGAATTGAGAAAGGTCATGGATGAAAAATGGTATGAGTTTGAGAGGAATCTTGTAGGATTTTGAATGTATAGTTTTGGTAGAAGAAAGTTACGAGGGCTGAGAGAGAGGATGAGGAGGAGATGATATTGGATGTGGTGGTTTTGAAATGCGAAGATGCGAAGAAGATGTGGAGCACCGGCTTGGGATGGGTTGAGGACAGATTACACAAGGAGTAAGAAGAGGAAGGGCAGGATTGAAGTTGTGAATCTCTCGTTTGACTCGTTGATACTTTAGTATTTTTAACGGAGGAAGAAATGATGTAATCCGATTTATGAGCTTGTTAATATTGTAGGGATCTGCTATCGGATGGAGGATGATGCCAAAGTACACAAAAAGCTGTTTCTTGTTGGAGTTTTAGAAAGTATACTTTGAAGTTTTGGAAGAGAAATTGAGACTTATGATGGTTTCTTGTTGTTTTGCTGATTGTGTGGGGATTTTTACGTCACTTGAAGAAGTTGAGAAAAAGCCCTTGGAGTGCCAATGTTTCGCGCTGATGTGGATTGAAGCGCTGTAAGGGAAATTTGAAGGGTGGATTTTTGAAGATGAAAACTAAGGATTTGAATGGTTTTGAATGATTTCAGGTGTCCCGACTGGTAATATTACATGAAGAGGCTGAAGATGGGAACGCGATGCCGGATTTGGAGAAGCCCGTGTTCGGAGTAAGCCGGGCTGTGGCTAATTTGGTCCGTGTTGGAAAGGAGACGATACAGAGTTCGGATGACCCGATACTTAGGCAAGACATGCCTGCAGCGCTGCAGCGCGTGGAACTGGCTTCGAAACATCTGGAAGAAGCGTCGGGTATGCTGAAAATGGATCCGTTCTCTCAGCCGGCGCGGAAGAAGCTGATTGAAGGGTCGAGGGGGATCCTTCAAGGGACTTCCTCTTTGCTCCTTTGCTTTGATGAATCCGAAGTTCGGAAGATTATCCGGGAGTGCAAGCGGGTTTTGGATTACTTGGCGGTTGCGGAAGTTGTGGATACTTTGGAGGATCTCGTCCGATTTGTAAAGGATTTAAGTCCGTGCCTTAGCAAGGTGAGGGGTGGAGGTCACCAGTGATGGGTTGGATTGGAATGGGGAGGGGTTTGTATTAAATGGGGTGGGGATAGGTGTGGGAGTTGGGGAATTGGAACATGTTTATTTGTTGAAGATTGTTTATTGTAGTGGGCGGGTGGGGGTTTAATTTGGAAGATGTTGTTGTAGAAGAGTGTATTTTAAAAAAATTGGGTTTTAAAATTGAGCGAGGGAGTGTAGGTGGGAATGGTTTGGGAGACATTGCGGATTTTTTATGGGGATGATTGATGGTGGGGTTAATTTTATGTTTTTGGCGTGTTGGGTAGGTTTCTCGTGAGGTGGATACTCGCCAACAGGAACTCACACACCAAGTTCACCGAGAAATCCTGATTCGCTGCCTTGAAGAAGTCAAGACTCTGACTCCGATCCTCATATGTAGTATGAAAATCTATATTCAGATTAATTCACAAGGTGCGTTCGATGAGACAAGATGTGTGTGTGTGCGTTGTGCTAGTTATTTGCACTTCCGTGATTTTTTTGTACAAGGCTTTTTGTGCCCGACTCCCGGGCTTTTGCATGGGGCCCAAGAAAGTGAGGTTTGTTGTTGACGAGGAAGCTAATTCTTTGTGCACAGGTGGGAAGGGGGGTGAGGAAGCGGCTGTGAACAGGGACTACCTTGCGGGGCGGATGACGGACGAGATTAATGAAATAATACGAGTGCTTCAATTAACTACGTATGATGAGGATGAGTGGGAAGCGGATAATTTGACGGGAATGAAAAGAGCGTTGACGGTTATCGATAGTAAAATACAAGGAGCGCATGATTGGCTAGGGGTGAGTGGAACACGAATTTCATTTTATTTAAATATTGAAATTTTAGTTTAAAAAGTTGTGGAAATTTAAAATTGTACGGAATTTACCAGGATCCTAGAGCTTTACGTGGTGGAATCGGAGAGAAATCAGTTCGAGGGATTATCGAAGAAGCTCGGAAAGTTGCGGACCGATGCCTTCCTGGAGATCGTGAGCCGATTCGGAAAATGTGCGGAGATGTTACGTCTATGACAGATGGTCTTTGTGAACTTCGGCAGAGCAAGCAAGGGGACTCCCCGCAAGCGGAAAGTTTAGCTAAGGGAATCGAAGGGAAATTGAACGAATTGAACGGTCTTGTGCTGAGAGCAGTGACGAACGCTGAACGTTCCGGAATGTTGCAACCCGCTCATACGGTTACTGGAAGGTTGGAGCAGGCTCGGAGATGGCTTGCTAATCCTAGTGCGGATGATAGAGGATTAGGTCAGAGGGCAATTTCTCTGATTGTGGAGGAAGCGAGGAAAGTTGCGGATGGGCTGCCGGGAGTACAAAAAGCTGAGCTTTTAAATCTTAGTGATGAAGTTGATATGCTGCTTCATCAATTGGGGGATTTGTGTCGGAGGGGTGATGGGAATTCGCAGCAGGGGCAGAAGATTGCGTCACAGCTGGTCCATAAACTGGCGGAGTTGAAGAATAAAATACAAAGTGCTGTTATCAATCGTGTTGTCGAGGATTTTGTTGATACTGTTACACCGTTGAGACAGTTTACTGATGCCGTGTATACGCCGGAAGGGACGCCGGGAAGGGATAAGTATTTTCTGGACAAGGCTGCGGCACTGCAAAGCTTCTCGACTCGAGCTGCTAAAACTGCGAGGATGGTGGCTGCTGGAGGATGTGGGGATAACAAGAAGTTGGCGGAGAGTTTGCTTTCTGGTGCTGCACAGGTTAGTTTCGGTTGGGGGATTAATCGATTGAGAAGTGGATCTGATGGTGGATTACGGAACTGATTGGATTTGGGGTTTGAACAGGTGGAAAATCTTACGCCACAGTTAACGAATGCAGGGCGGATTCGGATGGCGTATGCTGATAACCAGGCTGCTAATGAACATTTTGATAACTTGAAGGCACAGTATCAGGAGAGTATCAACAGAGTGAGAAATCTTTGCGATGAGGCTATCGATTCAAGCCATTTTATTTCGCAATCGGGTAATTTCTTTTATTTTAATAATTTATTTTATGTAAAAGCTGTGAAAAATAATTATTTTGTTTTAATATTAAATTGATTTAATTAATTTTTTAATTTAATTTCAGAGGATGCAATGAAGAAACACACGGTACTGTGCGAGGATGCCATCCGGAGCGGGAATCCACCAAAGATGGTGGAAAATACTTCATGCATTGCCCGACTTGCAAATCGGGTTTTAATCGTAGCTACTCAAGAAGCCGAGAATTCAGAGGATCCTAGATTTGTGAGGGATGTTACACAAGCTGGAGAGCGCCTCAAAGGACTTCTTCCGCCAATGGTTCAAGCTGCAAAATCAGTGGCTGTAAATACAAACGATCATGGTGCTGTGTCAAACTGGAGAGAGATTAACAATGAGGTAAGGTCAAGGGCAGTAGTGCTGTATTTCAAAGTGGATGTAAATGATACAAGGTTGAAGGCGAAAGGATTGAAGGCCATTGTATGTAAAGTAATTGAATGGAAATATTATTTTGTGATTGCAGCTAATAAACTCCGTGAGCAATGTTCGAAAAGCCGTGACGGTCACACCCTTTAACGTGCCTGATGTACCTCCTCCTCCTGATATCAGCTCCATGTATCTTGATGGTGAGTGGACAAGTTGAAATTAATTAATGAATATTATTATTTATAGCGGTGGAACTAATGGTTTTAATTATTTTAGCTGAACGAGCACCGCGTAGACCGCCACCGCCTGGAGAATACTTATCGAAATCCGATATTCCTCCTCCAAGGCCACCGCCTCCGGAAACTGATGATGAGGATGATACGTTTATGCACACACCGCTACCTAACCAGCCGATCATGGTGCGTGTATTATTTAAACAGTTCTGGGGTTTGATGTTCTAGTTTTAAGGAAAGCAGGCTAAGGTCAGGATAGAAAGTGGAACGGAAGATTGGAATTGGATTAACTTGGGAAGAGGTGTAGAGTGAATGAATTAGCAAGTTAAATGATTAATCGATAATGCTGGAAGAGCTACTTTGGTTGATGTTGTTGAAAGTAGGTCATTGGAATCGACAGGCTAATAGTTTTTGGTTCCGGCTATCAGTTCCTGATGGTTTGCCCATGGAGTAGAGATATGATCGTTCGTTAAATATTTGTGACCTTGGTCAGGTTTTCCGTGTGTACATAGTGTAAGGCGGAGGTTGATTTTAATACTTGGAGAATTAATTATCGCTCTTTTCGATTTTAGATGGCTGCACACGGCCTTCACCAAGAAGTACGTCAATGGTCAAGTAAAGATAATGAAATCGTAGCTGCTGCGAAAAGAATGGCGCTTCTCATGGCTCGGTTATCACAATTGGTCCGAGGGGAGGGTGGCACCAAGAAGGATTTAATTGCATGTGCCAAAGAGATTGCTGAAGCTTCGGAAGAAGTTACACGGCTCGCCAAGGAACTTGCACGAGATTGTACAGATAAACGAATGCGAACTGTGAGTCAACTATAAGAGTTAAAGCAGGAAATAATTATGCTTGGAACGGAAACAGAGTTAATTGATTAACTTGATGTAAATTACAGAGTCTCCTACAAGTCTGCGAACGAATTCCTACTATTGGGACCCAACTTAAAATATTATCGACGGTTAAAGCTACTATGCTGGGAGCACAAGGTAATTTATTGTAAATTAAAATCATTTTAAATTTAATGTAGATTCAACGAATTTTGAAGAAAACTGAGAGGAGTTTTTGATACTGGTTTTGTACCTTTGCGTTTGGATGAATTTTAGGATGAAGTGATTTGATTATTTTATGAATTGTGAGAGGGGTTTGAATTATTGACGGTTTTGTTGTCAAATTCTGATTTTGTTTCGTCGAATTATGTAGATACGATCCCAAGGCGTTACGATGCTGAAATCATAGGGGGTAATGAAAATTATATGAGTTCAATTGATATTTTTGATATCCCTTTGAATCTATCTTGTTAACCAGACTTTTCTATCCTCTTGTTAAAAATGCTGCATGGAGCATGTACGCTCTTTTAGCTGAACTCTGCATGGGTTTGAAACTTAATCATTACGAAGAGTTATATGGCGGTGGTGGTGGTGTTTTAATGAGGAGAATCGGTACTGGGTAGTATTGCTAAAGGTGAAGGTCTCGGTACGACATGGTATTGCTTTAATGCCCTACATTTAAGGGCAGTTTGATTAATTATTGAATACGGTAATGAATTACATGCTGCTTTCGTCAACTTAAATTATACAGGGATAATGATTGGTCGAAGTGAGTTTATTTGACTTGCTATAAACTTGACGCTTATTCTTACTATTTATTTAATTTACATTTCTTAAATGCTATGGAATGATGCTATGATTTATAATGAAGCTCGGAAGAGTCTCTTGTGAGCAAGCTGCTGTAGCATTGATATGGTTTGGTTGCTGTTTTGATGATTGATTTTGCTTCGTTTTAAATAATAATTTGTTATTATGATCGTATTCTAATATTGATATTGCTGTAAATCCATAGGCACAGAAGAGGACCGAGAAGCTACTGAAATGTTGGTTGGAAACGCACAAAATTTGATGCAATCGGTCAAGGAAACAGTTCGTGTGGCTGAAGCAGCGTCGATTAAAATGAGGACGGATGCTGGAGTCCAAATGCGATGGGTGCGAAAGCAACCCTGGTACCAGTATTAATTGCGTTGAAATCAAAATGGAAGCAGATGCCTTGATTGTTCCACACCGCAACAGCGTTCAGAACAGAAAATCCGGAGAAACGCTTGTGTTTAGTGTTTGTTATGGATGTACATGCAATTTTGGAGTTCAAAGAATATTTGACCTTAGCAACAGTTTTAGATTTTAGAAAATATGTAGAATTGTGTTGATTTTAAATGATTTTTAGTTGTCCTTGTTTTATCTTTGCATGCTTATGGTACTATCTCTTATTTAAGTTTTGTTTAGGATTGAAGGAAGTTTTGTTTTTAATGTTTTAATTGTGTGCTGAAAAAATAAGAAATTGGCAGAGGGCGCTTTGGATGCAAGGCAGAATACAAAGAAATGGGGAACAAACTGTGGAGGAAGGAAGAACCTTGAGTTGTCTTTGTAAAGGATTTTTTACACTGGATCTCTGGATGAATAATAAGGAAAGTGTACCTACATTTAGCTGAAAGTTGTAGTTAAGGGTGGATAAAGTAGTAGATTTCTGCTCAATGGAACTAAAGTAATGCCGGTTAACGAAATTATTAGAATACGAAATTAGTAAATTAGATGACAGATGAGAAATAGTAAATTAGGAATATTAGGATGGACGGATTGGCGAAAGGGTTTATATTTTGTAAAACGGACAGTCGTGTACGTTAACGCTTAGCCTCTGAGTAACGAAATTTTTGAGACCGTATCATGAACTGTACTCAAGTGTTCAGAAAATGTAACGTAAAACTATGGCACAAAACAACGATGTAATATTATTCTTGTAACTTTCTTGTGAACGGCAAGATTGGTCCTTGAGACAGGTGCGTGCCATGTGTAAACTTGTAGCAATCAAAGCTCGACCTACTGACTCTCAGATTGTCAGATTTAAGAGTTACAACCTTAAATTAGGAATTTTGGGATGGAGAAAACGATTTAGATTAATTAATAATTGAGCTTTTGGAAAATTCAAAGCTGATTTATAATTGTTGACGGTTAGATTTCAGATGAATTGCAATTCTTGTTAATATTTAAGGAACTTTTGAAAATTCGGTTTGTAAAACTAACTGCTTGTGTGACGTTAGGACGCAGTGTTAAGGTTAGGCGTAGCATCTTCTACTGTTTTACTATTATTTAGGAAAGCCTCGTCGTAAAATGTGTTCCTGCTAAGGATAGCCTTTGTCCTTGTAATTAAGGAGTACTTGGGAATGTTTGTTGCGGGTATTTGAGGGAATATGAAGCGGTCTAATTTTACTTAAGTGTGAACTTTGAAAACTATTGACGTTTGACATTATAGTTGATACTGTGAGACCTATCGCAGTGTAACTTCTACTTTTGCTACCTGTTATAGACTTTGAAATAATCGAGAGAAAGAGGGGTGCTAAGTTTCTTCCGTTATCTTGCTAATTGGCGTTTTAATCACACCAACACTCTGTTGGACGAGCTAGCTGAAAAGCTGTGGGATTATATTTGTTGTAATTTTAAGAGTTATCTGTTAGTATTTATGTTATGGAGAGTACAGGAGTTGTGGAGGGATGGTGCGTTGTTAGTCACTACTGAGAAGATGACATTAAAGGTTACTGATAATGAAATGAGTTTCTTACGACGGTTGATTTATAAAACTGGGGATTTATTATAAACCTAATTGTGCAATTTTCCATGACAATATAGATTTAGGACCGATTAGAATACGACGCGGAGAGGGACCCTGGAGGTATCCCCATGTACCGTACACAGCCATGGTGAGGAAGGGGACCATCATGGCCCACCAGGGGAAAGCTGTTGGAGGTGCTGGCTTTTGCTGTGAATCGGATGGTGTGGGTTTAGTTAGGCGGGGTTTTGTGAGTCGTGGTAGGTCAGACTGAACTTGCGCATCGACCTTGACTTCTGCATCGACCTGCTCTTCTTGATCGATCTTCGCTTCCGCTTCGACCTGCCCTTCTGCATCGACCTTCTCCTCGGTATCGCCGACCTGTCCTTCTGCATCGGTCTTGGGCTCTGGATAGACCTGCCCTTCCGCATCGACCTTCTCGATGACTTTCTCTTCTCTGATACCTACGGCTTTTCGGAAGCTTTCTTGCGCTTGTACTTGCTTGAAATAGGCGTTGAGATGAGGTCTTCCTGAAATCATTTTGTGGCTATAGCCGAGTGTGTTGAGACGCCAGAGGAGAACGCCGAGGAATATGTCGGCGATGCTGGGGCCCTCTGGTGATAGCCAGACGCCTTTGTGTTTTCCCTCGTTCGGTTTCGTGGTAGTTACGCCGAAACTGTTGCGCCGAGCTGTTTTTTCCACTGCGGCAAGTTCTCGTTCACATTCGTCCATCTCAGCTTGAAAATGGTCGAGCAATTTGACGTAATCGTCACGATTTTCTAGGAAATGCCAATCTTTTTCAACATCCTTGAGCTTTTTTAGCAAATGTTCCGAGTGCTCTGGGTTGAACTTTGCCTCGGCTCGAATGATTGCACGTCTTTTTCGTATGTAACGACGTATCTTGTGGCGGCTCGCGGCATCTGCAAATATTCCTCTGGGGTCACAAGGAATGTCTTCGAAGAAGACGGAGCCGTAGGTCAAGGATTCGACTTTGAGTTTACGGAGATGGACACAAATCTGTTCGACGCGATCTCTGGCTCTCTCCATGGCGTGATTGGGCAGCAAGGGCGGTCCTGTTGCTTTGGGGAAGTCCTCGCCGATGTGATGGAGGATCATGACTATGTCGGTGAGGATGAGATTTTGACCTCCATTTACTAATACGGGTACTTCTCCGCGGGGGTTGAGGAGGAGAAAGTTTGGATTGAACTGGTCACCCCTGTACATGTCGATTACGACGGGCGTAAAGGGTATCTCGCGTAAGCTAAGGGCAAAAAGGACCACTTGAGAGAAGTAACTTAAGGGATGGTAGTACAGGATTATTTCTTCGCCTTGCGGTTGTCGGATTGCGGCCTCTGGGTGGCCGGGTGCGCCTTCATCTTGAATGTCTTGGGTTTGGGCACTGTCGCCGGAAATTGGCGGTGTATTTTCGTTTATCCAGCGTTGATTGGTGGCCTTGGTTTCGGAAGGTAAATTGCTTTGGTTGCTTGGTTCCATGTTGGTTTAACGGACTGAAATGAGAACGGAGACACATCGGTTACATTATATACAGCAGGTCATAGCTAGCACTGCTTGAACTGCAGGTCAATAATTGCCTGATATATTGTTACAGGAGTTACCGTGATTAACCAGATAACCGCAACGGATTTAATAGGTTACCTCAAAAGTTTCTGGAAAAACACCGGCCCGGATAACCAACCGGTTGAGTGCAAAGGCTGAAACGATTTTTTAGAGTATCAAGATAAGGGATAGATGGCGTCATGTTCTAAGGAAAATTTGAAATAATAATTATTAAGGACTTGGAATTTTGCTGCTGTCATTCAAAGAATTTTTTACGAGGAAGATGTTTTTATGCGGGAATCTTTGGAATTATAATTGAATTTACGCGGGAGTTGTGACTGTGGCTACTTGAGAATATCTAAGGATATTAGTTGGTTGTCATGGAAACGAAATCATCTTCAGAATACTGTGGAGGTTCTGAGCTTAGGAAAGCGGGCTGCGGATCTCTGTCTTGGGTTGCTGTAAGAATTCCCGGGTAAAATTAGTGGTGGATTTTCGTGTTGCTACGCGGAGGATGAGAGGAAGACTCAAGGGGCAGAGCGAGAGAGAGAGAGAGAGAAAGGAGAAAGCGCGTCGACGTCGAAGAGAGTTCAAAGCCCTTTTGTATCTTGTTGCATATAAATACAGAGACGGGTTGGTTTGGAACGGAATTCGGGTTTCTGCTCGCACCCGTTCACACGCACCCCTCTTCCACGCCAGTCGCTCCTAGTTATATTCGCCCGGTTTATTCCCTCGTCTACTTTCACCGTCTCGACTTTCTCGTACGTTTCGCATTCTCTCCTTGCAGAAGAGAGTTGGCGGTAGGTTCTCAGCCTTTCTCAAGGAAGAAATATAAGGGAAAGTATTCAACTTTCTCTGGGGAAAGCATTCGATTTCCAGTTGGCAGAGTTGTCCTTGCGGATTTGACGTTCGAAATTTGATACAGATTACTTTGTAGTTTCTAAAGTGGAAGGAGAAAGCGAGGGAGGTTTTACGGTGAAAGTCTTTGCCGGTTTGTGGTGTGAACTGTGTTAGTTTGTAATTGGAGAAAGGAACGTGATGCGTATTGTTCTATTACGGTAAATTGAGGTTACTTAAGGTTCCGGTGAAATTGGAAGGTTTTAATTTACCGGCGTTGAGTCAAGAATTTAAGACTTTCTCCGTGAATCCAGTTTCGGTTGGTTGTCAGTTGGTTGTGATGAAAGAAAAGAATTAATCTGCTGGAGACATTGGCTTAAATCCTCAGTGCAAACACCGGTTTCTTCACCGAATACTGAATCCAATAACAAAGGTAAGCTTTGGTTCTCGGATTACATTTTGTTTGATGTCGGAGAAAGCAGACTTCCGTGTCTGGTATGGCTTAAGGCTGTTGTATGTTGGTACATTGTGCAGTGACATTGTCTGAACCTCTGGAGGAGACAAGTTTCAGACGGAAAAAGGTCGCACGCTCTATATTTTGCACACATATATTTATGATTGGCTGGGGTTCGTAGAAACCGTAAGGTTGCAAACCGGTTTGAACCATTTGGTCCTCTAAGAAACCGCGGTTAAAAATGCCAAACATAAAATACTGTAGCATTGCAGATCGTGCTTGTAACAATGCTAAATGTCAGATGATGATTTATGGAGGGAGAAAGTCCTGGAGACATTTCCCTGTAGACTTTTTGGATTCATATGTAACTAAAAGTAATTACTGTGGATTGTATAATGCCTCGGAGAAAGCATCAAAGCTGGAGGCTGGTTGACAACCGTATTTTTTGCTCTGGACGTTGTTGTAGAGGTTGTAAAAGCTATTTCGTATGGAGTTGCGAGACAATTGGTTGAGCAATTGGTGCAGAATGCAATCGCCCTTGGTTTTATAAAATAAGTTTCAGTTCATTCACATTTGTAATCACGATATGCCATCCGTCAAAGTCAAAAACTGTGTTCAGGGACGTGAGGACAATGACGGGAAATAGTTTCACATTTAACGGGCACGTCCGCCCTCTGCTTTCTCCAAGTAAAGCACACGCATGCAAAATCCGGGTAATTCGGCAGTTGAGATGCATATTTTGGAGGAGTTCTTGGTTAACGGGTATAAGAGCTTTGTAACTGTGTGTTTTCTATATAAAATAGGCGAGAGGAGAAAGTTGTTGGAAAAGTTTTACACGTTCAAGCATATGCACGTTGCTAATATTTAATGTAGCAGCTGCTATCAGCTACCCTTGGCATTTACAAAGTGTATGCTTTCTCTTTTAATTTGCAAGAAACTGGTAAACTTTCTCCACTTGTTCTTTCGAAGTGCTTTCTCCGCGAAATTAACTTTACTGATTTACTGCGCCAATCTTAGGGATTCGCAACAAGTTGAGGCTGTATTTGAAAGACTTTCTCCGCTGGAACTGGTTAATATTTTCCGTTGATTACATAGCGGTTCTTTGAATGCAGGATAAGTTGGTTATGGCAGAGCGGGATTTTTAAATATCAATTAGCATTTGATTGGTAAAAGGCAATGCACTCATGAAACTAGTATGAGTCGGAGAAAGTTTCTCCGACCATTAAAACCCCGCATTTTTTATAGAAAGCATCTAAAGATCGTTAAACGTTTCGTGAAAGTCATAAAGAGTTGATGATTGAAGCCTCGGTTGTTTTACAATCTTTTAGGGGTTTTATCGATCCCGCGCGATAATCACTTGCATCTCGCTATAAACTATGTACTGGAGAAAGTTGAGCCTGTGTGTACTGAAATGTTTACGAGTTCATTTACATGAGACATCCTTCCGTTCTCCTTTTGAGCTCTTTCTCCGCTGTTTCCGTCGTGAATGTACTAGTTTTGAGAACTCGCGGCGTCTTGAAGCTCCAGATTGCTTCCGGAGGCGGGCTTCTTGAAGTTATTCTTGGCTGGAGGTTGAATCTACAGACTGTGGATTTGCTGACAGATACAAAAGTTAAGCGATGCGGAGCCTCTCTGTTTCAGCTCATATTTTTATGCCTAATAAACTACGTGACTGGAGGATTTTTGAATATATTTGAATGGTGAATACGAAATTTGCTCCAGATGAGCAGATCTGTTGGGATCTGCTGGGGATCTGGTTGCGATCTGCTTGGGTGTGTTGCTTTTGATCTTGTAGGTTGGTGAAAGTATGCTGAGAAAGTCTAAAGAGTCACCGCTTGGACTGGGTACAAGAGTCGTAAAATATTAGATGCTGGACTACTTTCACTGCTTTCACCAGAGAACAGACTATAGCCGAAGTATTTTTGAGCTGCTTTCTCCAGGATTCTGGATTTTTTTTCATCAAACTTTCACTCTGCGTTTAGATACGCTGGTGAAAGTTTGATGTCACTATTTTGGGTGAAAGTAGAATCAGTGGATAAAGAAACAGTAAAGGATGTAGATGATGACGTGATGGAAGTGGAAGTTATAGCAGATTTTCTTGATGCTTTCACCCTTTGGATTGTAGGAAGTGATTCAGAAAATGCCATGTAAGACGATAAACAGGATGGAGGAAAGCATGTATGGTAGAGAGGTCTGGCAATTTGGCCATGAACATGAAATGCAAGAGGCGGAGAAAGTGCGTGATCGATGATTGGTTGAAAGAAAGCGGGAAATGGGATTTAATCCATGCTTGGTTTAAGAATAATTTCCGATGTTGAAAGAAGCTTACGCAGGAGGAATTTCGCTAGACAATGTGAATAGAAGCAGGGTTGTATAGAAGTTTCTTTTGTCCTTGGACGAAATGCACAAAAATGAAGAAGTTAGGCTGGGATGGAGCTGCATATCCAATACAAGAGTGCAAGGCACGCAGGGAGAAACGTGGAGAAAGCAGACACAATTTAGCGTAATGAGTTTTCTGGGTGAAGAGAAGGAGAGCTGAGTCTCTAGGCTGGCTGGACTGTTTATTTATACGGGGAGGGAAATGAGTGAGTGAAAGTCAATGTTATCGACAAAACGCAGGAGGTTTCTAGACAAGATTTATGTCTATTAGTGATATGCTTAAGTGCTTGGCGTAGATACTTGAAGTTCCCCCTCTCTCCAATCTACAAAGCAATAAACACCAGGAGGGGAGAAGAAAGCTGTTATAGCTGTTGTGCAGCACTGTATAAATATTGACGGTATGTCGAGCATAGACTCCGTTAGCATCGTCAGTGGAGGTGGTGAAAGCTGTGAATGAGAAAGCTGTGCTTGGTATGTCTGGATTGTTTGGAACGTGAGGATTAGGCGGCGGATTGCATATGGGATTGATGCAAATCCATAAAATTGATTTTTAGTTCTCACCCGTGGATAGCGGGTAAAAGTGGTTATAAATTGGATTTTATGGGAAAGAGCTTAGAGAGAAAGTATGCTTTCACTGTGTGTGGAACTAGGTTTATGGGGAAATTAGGGAATTTTACAAGCTTTTGGCAGTTGATTTAATTGTTTTAGAAATGGCGGTTAAACGTTTGGAAGTGTGCAAATATTTGAAAATTTGCAGCGGGGTTTAGTTGATTGAATGCTGGTTTTTTAAGGTACGGTTGATGGTTTGGGATGCTAGAAGCATGCTTGTGCTAACAGAATAAAAGCTAAGTGAAAGGATTGTGATAGTACTAGACGCGTAGGAAAATTACCAGTAAATGCAGAGAGTTGAAACTTGCCTGAGGACTGGAATTTCATATTCAGAGTTTTCACAAAGTTGGGGTGAAAGTTGAAAGAGAAAGTTGAGATTGAATTGTTATATACGATGCGGTAAGTATGAGGGATCGGTATTCGAGGAAAGAAATCGGGAGAGCAGCTTAGTAACATGGGGAAAGATGTGCGTAATCTCGGTATTGCACGCATGGAGAAAGCTTGGAGAAAGCGGGAAAGAAGCAAGAGGGGAAAGTTTCAGCTATAGAATTATGAATCTGGGAAATGATTAAAAATAGGAAAGAGTCGACGACTTCTTTTAGTTTTGGTAGAAACTCTTGGCTTTGGTTCTGGTTTACCTTGTTCGGTTCAACTATACCCAATAGATCAAAATTATTTACTGATTTTTATTATAGTAGGACTGTAGGACCTGAAGTAGATTTTTGATCGCTTGGGTTCACTCTCTCCCTCGTTTTCCTAACAAAGAAAAAATAAAGTTGAGAAATAGAGGCCACAGATTGGAGAAAAGATTGAGAGGTCTCGGAAAGCCCGAGGGGATTATGAAGGTAAATGGTTGGACAGCTTTGCTGCTGGTGGTTGTGTCAATACCGATAATATCCTCCCCTCTGATTTTTTTGGGCCGATGGTACTGGGGCTGTGGTTCTGCTTTCCCCTCGATTCCTGCTCTTTCTTGCCTACGACTACGACTTTCTCTTATGCTTTTATCCCTTGCTTTTCCTATACTTTCTCTTCTTCAAAGCAATACATCTTGATCCCATGTTCCATCTGAATCAATAGCTGAAGCTGGAGAAAGCGGAGAAAGTTGTGATTTCCAGGGGTTAGGAGTTAAGCGAAGGGTAAATTAACTAATTAAGTTTAAAAATTCATAAGATTTTTTGGAACGAGGCGCGTTTGAGCGATCGTTCGACAAATTCATGATGATTGTAATAAGATTACATAAAGGCTCATAGTCGTAACTTAGAAAATTGGATGTACGGAAGTGCGTAGAGTAAAGGATTGAAGCGATGGAAGTGGCTTCTATGTAGAACAGTAAGGGCCTGGTTCTGGTAGGTTGGTTGTACGGTAGAGAGTTTTTGGAGCTATAGAGTTTTATTTTATGAGGGAGAAAGTAGGCCAAAAGAATGGTAGGGCGATGGGAATAGCGGGTAAATTAAGTTTTATTAAGTTTTGGTAGAAACGTGTTTGGATTCTATGATAAAAGTTGCGCTTTCTCCAGGAGAAATTCCTAGAAGGCAAGGAATCATCTTGAAGCCATCCAGCATTCCTATTGAGTCTGATAGCGAACTGATTCTAGCTCTTGGTAGAATGTAGCTTGTTAAGGTGTTTAATATTGAAAGAAGAGGGCAGGTAGAGAGGAAATAACGCTTTGGGATTTCGTTTAGAGATACTGGAGCAAGCTGTGTGAGTTGGATGGAAAATATTTTTCTAGAGGATTTATAGATGCGAATCAATAGTCTTGGACAAAGAGAAAGTTGGAGAAAGCTAGTATAGCTATGCACATTAATGCATAGTATGAGCTAGACAAGGACAAAGTTTGATTCTTTGGAGACGTCTGATATTGCGTCGCGTCTAGTCTAATGTCCTTGGGCTATTTTATGGACAAGAGGACTGTGGGATGCTAAAAGTGCTTTGTTGCGGATTTATTTTTCTGCAGAGTGAATTTCTGAGAGAAGGACGATTAATTCACATGACATGTGACAGGGAAGAGACGCGGATTCGATGGGAGTTTTGCAGAGGAATTCCAAGTTTTATTATGTTTTTGACCTCGGTTTCCTCACGGTTATAACACTGTAGTCAATGGAGAATTAAAAAGAATAGCGACACATGGGGCATTTTGCTTGCATTAATGAGTTATGTGTTTTCTCCGAGTTGTGCTCCGTCATATATTATTGCGGAGAAGAAGCAGATCGGCGGCGGTATAGGGAGTAGGGAGTAGATTAGGGGAAAGAATACTAAGGTGAAAGCTGGAGAAAGCAGCGTGGTGCACGCACTGTGTGCGGGCAGCTAGCCAAATATGAGGGGAAAATACAAGATTGACCTACTTGAATTTTATGGATGCTGTCGTTAAAGCAGTGAGGTTGTAATTGTTTTTTTCTTTGAATAGCTAATTTTGCAGGTAATTTACTTGGATAAATTCGGAATAAAGTTTATTAGTGCGCGTAATATTCATGGGTTGTAATAATTATTTTTGTTTTTATACGCGGTGTAATCAGTAGTGGGTTTATGGCTTGTGTTTAGCGAAGTACTCGGTCAATGCTGTAAGAGCTGCGTGGCAACCGTTTGGCCCTCTGGATACTTTGGTATGTACTAATCACTCGTAGGATATGAGAGTAACCATAGAAACAGTGAAGAGAAGTGGCAGTCAGTGGAAGCGTAAGAGCACGACTTGATATTTATATTGCGGAAGTTGATATTGCACGGCTCTTTCTTTGCAAGGCGTACAAAGTGAAAGCACGTTTGGAGAGTTTGGGTTTTTTTTTACTTTCTCCTATTTGTTACACGTCCTCTGCCCTGCTGTGCGTAACGATCCCTCGGTGACTATAAAATACGATGCTGGTTGCTCAACGTGGATGGATATTTTTTTCGTTATGCTTCGTTAGCGTCAAGCTCGTTTACTGGAATTGAAGTTGACCACGAAGTTACGGGCGCTAGGAAAGTCTTGAAGCTTGTCGGAATCGGAAGTCTTTTCATGCTTGAGGCTCTTGTAAGAGAAATTCCCTTCCCTTCATACAATTTACCACAGGATTAGTTGGATTATTGAGTGAGAGGGAATGCGTTCTTTGATCTTTTGGATTGTTCGCGACCCCTGCGTCTGGGTTTGGAGAAAGTTTTCTTCGACTTTCTCTCCCTTTTTGAGGGGTTCGTTTCCCTTTTGGTGAGGGAGAGCGGAATGGTCTGTGGGGATGCTTTTGTAAAATGATAAGATATTGTCTGGGGTGACAATAATAACGTGGTGGTGTGGCAATACCGGAGGGGTACGGGGTAAAACTGTGAATAACATGTTTTTTCGGGATGTATTAATGCGCTTGGAAGTGAGGTTGAACAGGAAAAGATGTTGTAGCTTTGGATTTCGGGGGTTTAAGCCTATTGCTAATGATAGAAGTGGGGGCGGGGAATCTATATCGGCGGTTGTGGAGGGAATTATGAAAGGAAGGGAAAAGAAGTGAAAAGAAGAGAAAGGAAGAGAAAGTAGGGGAAAGCGACAGATACGTTGTCTGGTGGCGGGTCGGAGTCAACATATGACTGGGATGAGACTTTTCTGTTTGTGGAGCGGGTATTGTTCGGGGAAAGTTTTGTAATTCATGTCACACTCTGAATGCCGGGAAGACAGTGATCATGACATGTGTCAGGACAGGCAGGAGCCGTAGAATGTTTGGAGGCTGCTGGATGAGAGAGAACGGTAGCAGGCTATTGAAGCTATTGGGTGAAATAATGGAATTTACGATTGTAATATCCGCTTAGAAATATCAGTGACTACATGTGTATAAGTATCAAAGGCAGTTGGCAGGCAATTGGTTAGTGAATTTAAAATAGGGATTGTGAGAAGCTATTCTGCCAGGATATATATTATGCTGTGTTGAAATTAAAGGCAAGATGCAAGCTAAGGCTTGCTGAAGGGTGGATTGCTGGATTTTTTGGTTGGTGAAAGTTGGAGAAAGTTGGAGGCATCATTACGTCCGGGCTTGTTCTGAGAAGTTTGGGAAAGCGGTGAAAGCTATACAGTTTTATCTTGCTAGAAATAGAATAGACGGTAGACAGACGGAGAAGGGAGTTTGAAGTAGGCACCATAGCGAGTAAGAGAAAAGCGTGTAGTGTGTAGCTGAGAAGGTTGGTAGGAGGGTAACTCGGATTTGAGAAGACGATGGATGGAAAAAATTGAGAGTGAAAGCAAAAGGGAAAGTTTGGTGTCTTTGAGGGAGACAGCTGTTAGGATCGTTTACATAGGTTTTGGAGAGCCCTCTCGACGTTAATTGAAATGTCATGTGAGACTGTGGATCTTGAAACTGTCAAGTAAGTTGCAGACACGTGATGACTTCCAGCTCGGTTGGATTGTTGGGAGAAAGTTGCTTGTGAGCGAGAAGGGTGCAACATGCATGCCCCAAAACTGATTTTCTTTGCCACAAATTAGTGGTTGGCGGGTGGTTATGAATTTTAAAAATATTGTTTTAATACTACAGAAATACGTGTTGGGGTAGAAGCAGAAGGCAGGAATAAAATCAGTAAAGCGAAAACATTTAATTACGATGGGGGAGAAAGTTTGGGTTGAAAGGAGCTGTTTATATTCTGGGATCGGGGTGCATTTTAGAAAGGAGGATTGTCGGTTGAGAATAGGGGAGCAGTTGCCAAGGGGGAGTTCTAATGAAGCGTTCAGGCTCTGCGTCCATGAATAATGATGAGATGATAAGAGAAAGTAAAAGAGAAAAGAGGGGAGAGGAGGGTAATGAATGTGTTTCTTGAAGTTGGAAGAGTTTTATCGGAATAGGGTAATAGATGCGTGGCGGGAAGGTTGAGAGACTTGTGAGATTAAGACATGTAGTGAAAGTTGGTGGCGGAGGGGAGAAAGGGGGAGAAAGTGGTCATGAGAGAGAAAGCAGGAGATAATGCTACTTAATTCCGATATAAAATCTTTAATTCCGGAGAACAAGTTGAACGTGCTCATTGGAGTTAATTACCTCATGTCTTGTTTACTTTCTCCCCAAGCTTGGACTGGAGGAGAAAGCGATTCTTGAATAGAAGGTTGTGAACGGCTCTTTAGCTAGCCGTACGGTTAGTCAGGGTTTTATAGAGTGTAAGGCAAGAGGGGGAGCGTTTTAGAAAGATAATGCGTTTTACGAGATAATGCGATCTCGTGTGTTCCATTTCCGCTTCGAATGCTAGAACCAGAGGATTGCATAATGCATTTCAGAATGTTTTTCTCAAGAAAACGAGATGTTGAAGAAAAAGGGTGAGTTTAGGTTCAGACGAATCCTATTTTACAGTAACGGTTACTCGTTTAGACAAGATGTGAACTTTGTTCTGGATTGATTTTATCTGTAAATCAAGCAGCACTTGTCTTGTCACTATCACCGGTTTCATCGGCAGCGAACTAGATCCACTAACGCCTCGTTGTTCTAAGGCAACGTCTGCTTGGTTAACTCAATCTTGTTGAGAGTTGAAGCTGAAGTATTTCGATACGGTATACCTTAAGGAGAAGATGTTCTCGAAGTTGCTTTCTCCCGTGCATAGGAAAGCTGCTTTCTCCAGAAACTATAAGAAACTTACTTTCTCCAAGATGTAGAAATCAGCTATGAACTTTCTTCCTTCTTCATTGAAATAATTCACTTGCTTTCTCCAGCATCTCGTCTGAAAGTATTTGGGTTCTTTCACTTGTGACCGATCCTAGTTTGGATGGCACGTAAATTTTGCTGTCAGGTTGATGTATCGGTTGGTGGATTGAATCGTCTGGCAAGTCTATGGCACAATGACACCTTTGCAAGAACAGGATCCGCCAGTTCGTTGGCTGGATAATTCTCCAGGATATTTTTAGATTGTTCCCGAAACATTCGCCTCCAGTACTTACTAGGTCTTAACGGTTGCAACTTCCGCTGCTAAGTATCCGATAAAGCTATAATTAGATGAACGAGGATTGGGGGAGAATATAGTGGCGTTATTTCTTTTTTCTTTTTGGAACGCATTTTAAAGGAAATTTACCAAGTCTTGAACGGTTATTACCATCATTTGCTCCGTACTCTGAGTTTGCTAGCTCTGTTTTTTGCTGTCAGGGTTGTTTTAGGTTGCGGATTCTCTTGGTAAACGTATCCGAGTTACGTTTTATAAATGTAATACGAGAACGTAAAACTGGCGGGTTTTGGAGTACAATTGTGGGATAAAACGGTTAAAAAAATCAGACTTATTTCGTTGCCCTTGCTATAGCTTTCTCCATCCAGTATCTTTGCTTTGGGTTCATGAAGATGAAGAGTTGGGACTGAGATAGAGGAGGGTGAAAGTTCAGATGGAAAGCAGTTGGGTTGAATGAGTTAGGGGCAGTTTGAGCCTGGGATTTGGTCGGACATTGAGAAGAGAATCATAGAGTAAATGAAAGAGCCCTTTGGAGAAAATAACAAGGCTCTTGTTGAATTCCTCGTGTCTAAAATACTAAGGATTTGTTCTCCAGAGCCTGTACTTTTGAGGGGAAAGTAATTCTGTGATGGATGAGAAGGAGGGGGAGGAGGACGTTGAAAATGTAGAAAAATTAGCTTTGTTCCAAGGGAAGGGATTTGGAATGCTGTGAGTACTAAGCGTATGTTTCAGTGGAAGGTAGGAGAAAGCATGCTTTCTCTTTTGTGTTTGCAGTCTTCAAACTTGTAAAATCCAGAGGCTTTTAGCTCTTCCCAATGGCTTGCCTCTTCTTTAAGGCTTTTTTCTCCTTGGAACTGCAGTGCGTTTCTTGAGGAATTGTAACATGGGATGACGGGATAAGTGCTGGAGAGTTGTAAATTGAAGCTGTTTCTGGAGGGAGCTACTTTAGAATTCATGAGTCTATTGAATCGGTAGATAATCGATTGCATAATCGATTTTCGCGGTGGGTTGTTGGTTTAGGAGAGGATGGTTTGTGAAGGGGTTGGAATAAGTTTTGGATGGAGGGAATATTTGTAGCGTTTGGTTATCGAATTTGATGTTAACATGTTTTTTTTGTCGTTTTTCTAACAGGTGAATCTCTTGTCGAAGGGAGACTCGAATCGTCGAGTCAATGGGACCTGACTTATCATCCTCGTCCCCATCCTCGACAAGTTCAAGTAAGAACGGGAGTTTGGGAGGGACGGGGGGAGGGGGGACAACGAACGGGAACGTTAACGGACTCCTGAGTACTTTGAACGGTCTTGGAACGCTGAGTGGATCCGCCACTTTGCCTCGAGCTCTGAGTAGCAGCAACAGTAGCTGCAATAGCACCTCCTCCGTCTCCAGTAGCTCCTCCCTGAAGATTTCGCTAACGGAGCGGGAGTTGTCACGGGGTCTTGTTCAAAACCACGCTAGTATTCATCACCATCATCATCTTCAGAAAAGTCCACCACCAACTACTCAACTAACTCAGTCTTATCCAGGTGGGGTTGCTGTAGCTGGTGGGATTAACGGGGCTGTTAACGGAGGCGTTAACGGGATAGTTAATAATAACAATACTCCAGTATCGCCCTCTGCGGCTGAGCTTGTGAATCAAGCTAGCCTTGGATTGTCCTCTCTTGGATACATTCCGTGCTCGGAGCCCATGTCCGTACCGCTGGTACATAAAAACCCTAATCATGCAGCGAATGCTTTTGATGCTCTCAACAAAATGCGGCAGAGCAATCAGGTAAGAATGAGTTGATTTGAGGGCGGTTAGGTTAATGAGGTGGGGAGGGGGGAATCGAGGAAGCTAAATTAGAATACCCGGGTAATTTGGAAGCCAATTAAGTTGTTAGATGTGTGGTTTCCCGAACGTGGGTTGCGTGAAACATGAGGAAGATGTTAAGGAGGGCTGTAGTCATGACTCATGAGGAGAAAATTTGAAAAGTCGGGTAGAAGGAGATTTAGACGGCTGGAACCCGGGTAATCCGGGTGTAAAATCGATATTTTGAAAAAGGGGGAGCCGGGAACATTTCGGAGAAAATTAATCAAGTGACTGGCAGAAGGGGGGTTTGAGGGTGGTTGATGTAGATTTGATTTAAATGAAGATTGTGTTCAAAGTTTGAGAAGGGGCCAAGCATAAGTTAGGTTTGAGGTTTAAGTATATGTGGAGGAAATGAAAAGATTGCCGGGTTTTTGGTTTGGAGTGAACGGATGAATATTTGTATGTTAAGTAGCGCAGATAGTTAGGAAAGAAATGACAACGAATTTAATGTTTCAGCTCTGTGATGTCACAATCGTTGTCTCCGGGGTCGCTATACCAGGTCACAAAGTTGTACTGGCTGCAGTGAGTCCATACTTTCACGCTATGTTTAACGGTAAGTTTCGCTGATTTCTACTTTCTCTTTGTTCTTTCACTGCTTTCACCGCTTCAGACTGGGTTTTACAAGATACATTGCGGTTAAGCGGCGGCCTTGCTTTCCCACGCTTTCTCCACTTTCTCCATGATTAGTAATAGTAGGATTGAGGGCTCTTGAGCTAAAATGAATGTTGAATTTGATGGTTGTAGACGACTTGGCAGAGAAGAGCCAGGAGACAATAACGATCCATGAAATTGATCCGGACGCAATGCAACAGCTGGTCAACTACTCGTACACCGGAGATATGCTCATCACAGAGGACAATGTGCAGGCAAGTGGATTGAAGTTACTCAAGTAGACAATGCTTTCAGACCTGGATTCCTTGTTCTGGCCAACAGCGCGTGGACAGCGGGTATCGATGGCATGAAGTGGCGGTCGGGGAACTGTGTAATGTTCAAGGGTGTGTCATGTTTGGCGACTGTAATTTGATGATTGTCCATTTGACGATCCACACAGGCACTTCTTCCAGCCTCCAGCCTGCTTCAGATGTCACTCGTTCGGGAGGCTTGTTGTAAATTCCTTCTACGTCAACTCCATCCCACAAATTGTCTGGGAATTCGGAATTTTGCAGACACTCATGCTTGCAAGGAACTTCAAACGCGATCTCACAGATTCGCTCTTCAAAACTTTGCGGAAGTTATGAACACTGAAGAATTTCTAATGCTGCCGCTGGAAGAGGTAGGAATTTTAAATTTAGCGCTCAGGATTTTACGTTTTTTCGGGGTAGTTTTTGGTTACAAATGTCGGTGCTTTAAAAACAAAGAAGAGAAAGTCGGAATAGGTTGGAGAATAGGTCGGAACAATGCGTTGGATTAAATATGAGCTATCGCGGTCTGAAGCTAAAGCGAAGATGCTTTCACTCGTACTTTCTCCGTGGCTGGAGAAAGCTTTTAGCGTAACTTTATAGGGTTTCAGAAAAGATTATGACATGGAGTAATTTATCCTTGTTAGGGATATTACCTCTAGTTTTGACTTATTTGTTACACTATGTAGAAAAATGCGTGAGACGAGAACTGGGAGATCATGGAGAGAAAGGGCTTAATAATTTAAATCTAATTACAGGCTATTATTTACACATACATGAGGGTTGGATGTAAGGAGGAGAAAGGAGTATGTATTTAGGTGAGGAATAGGCATGGTTTCTGTTGGTTTCCTGTTCCTCGGTTGGGTTTAGGAAGGTGAAGGACACGTAATCCAGTTACTGTTCTTTTGACGTGAATGTAGACGGAGGGAAATTAATGGCTTCTTCGGGTGAGTAAGATGGCAATGACCCTCTCGTCCAGACTATTATATTGTTCCGAAATCCATTGAGATTGAGTGAGTAGTTGCGTAGAGACGGAGGAAAAAACAGAGAGAGAAAGCGGAGAAAGTATGGAAGGTGGAGAACGTGCGAGGATTGAGCCGGGTAGCAGAGCTTAAGTTCTTGATGATGAAGGATGTAAGACGGGTAGAACCGGTAGAACTTGTAGGATTTGTGCAAGTTGGGCCATTAGTCCTAATACCCGGGTATTCTGTTTCTCTCACCTCCCGGGTTGCGTGATGCAAGTTGATCCTGTTGTGGCAAGTGTTTGTATGACGCTGGTTGATGTAGTAGAAGAGGCACACGAAGGCAAGCGGGAAGAGAAGGTTGAGGGTAGAATGGGGTAGATTGGTGCGGGTAGCGGGAATGAAGGTAGAAGGGGTGGACAGAATGGTAATGGAAGAGTGACATTGACATGGAGGGAATTGCATGGAGAGAAAATTGGTAAAGTTGGGCTGTTTTGTTGAAGCTGTAGTTGAGTAATGTTTGGGAACACTATTGAGAATAACAATGGGTAAAAGTTGAAGGACCCGGGTAAATTGCCGGGATGTATAGCGCTTGAGGTGATTCTGAATAATGTACGATGAATGTTTGAGAGAAGTTGACGAAGAATGACGTTGTGCCTTTGTTGCTGTAGGTTGAGGAACTGCTAGGAAGTAATCAACTAAATGTGACTAACGAAGAACAAGCGTATGGAGCGGCGCTGGCTTGGATACGACACGATGCGGATCAGAGGAGATCAAAGCTTTCACAGGTAAGCGCTGGGAGTTACTGTTGGTTTTTTAGGGTTTTTGAATTTCTGATTCGAAGTTCCAGTTTGAATATTTAAAATTGCTGATTAAAGCTGCTATCAAAAGTACGGATTCCGTTACTGTCCCGGAGATTTCTGATGACGACAGTAGATTCAGAAGGTTTGATAAAAGACGATCCGGGATGCAAGGATTTGTTGCTGGAAGCGATGAGATATCATTTACTGCCGGAGCAGAGGTCGTCACTAGCATCAGATCGAACGGTTGACCGTAAACCGGATGGAATGAGGCCGTATATATTTGCTGTGGGTACGTACATTGAAAATTAGGAAGGGACGTAGAAAAGAACCTGGGTTTGTTGTTGCATGAAGCTTTAACAGATTTACAGCTCCAATTTCTTCACCAGGTGGCGGTAGTTTGTTCGCTATCCATAGCGAATGCGAGTGCTACAACCCGAGGACTGATCGATGGGTTCCGGTGGCGCCGCTTCTTACTCGAAGATCCCGGTGTGGAGTGGGTAGCGTTGGGAAATTGCTATACGCTGTTGGCGGGTACGTGACTGATTTGAATGATTGTGGTAGAAGATTCGGCCGAGATTGAAGGGCCACTCGAAGCGGGGATACTAAAAAAGTTTGATTTTATAGATATGACGGAACTTCAGATCTTGCAACGGCAGAGTGTTATAACCCACGATCAAATAAATGGGCTGGGATTGCTCCGATGGGGACGCGGAGATCATGCCTTGGGCTGTGTGCACTGGACGGACTGCTATATGCAGTTGGGGGTTACGATGGAGCATCTTGTTTGAATAGCGTGGAACGGTACGATCCGTTGACGGGAATATGGAGCTGCTGCCCGGCTTTGAGTCAAAGAAGACGTTACTGTCGGCTGACCTCGTTGGACGGATGTGTTTGGGCTGTTGGGGGGCTGGATGCGAGTAATGCGATTGCGAGTGTAGAGAGATTAGATCCCCGGGAGGGTAAATGGGTCTCTGTGCCTGCTCTTTCTCAGCGGAGATCCTCTGCCGGGCTGGCTGCTTTAGGTGAGATGATTTATGTGTGGGAATTTTTGAAGTGGGTGAGAGAAAGCGCGTGGAAGCTAGTGGAGAAAGTTCAAGTATTTGCTTGGAGAATCTTGATTGCGAATTGTTTGGCAAGTTAAGACTGCTTGAGTATTTTGGAGGGCGGGAAGAATATCTTGTGTGTGGTAAAAGTTTTACTTGATGATGATGCTTGCTTTCTTTCAGATGGGAACTTGTACTGTGTGGGAGGATCGGACGGAAGCGCTTGTCTAGCAACTGCGGAGAAATTCGATCCGAGGAGGCTGAGGTGGGAATCTGTGGCTTCGATGCACACGCGAAGGTGGGTTTCTTTTTAGCTAGAAATAGAATGCTTTTTCAATCATCCATCACAAGCAGACTTAAATAATCCAGGGAAATCCAGAGTCTCTTTGACCTCGCCGGAGAATCTTCTGTTGAGAAGTCGGTGGAGGAAAGTGTACGAGAGGCGTAGTTTCGCTATTCCAGGAAATGGAAGCAGGTCTCTGAATAAAGATCTTCTGGAGAGTTTTGTAGAGTGGCCGTGCGCTCAGATGGTGCGAGTAAGAGTAATGTGTAAGGCCACGGCCTGCTTGTACTTTGGTGCCAGGAGAGATTCTGTCAAGTTTCATTTCGGGCCAAAGAAGGTTCCTGAGTTGAGAATTTTCCAAGTGGAGCAGAGCAGAGACTAATGGATTCGGGTTTCCCTTGACGGCACACACAAAGGAACTGAAAGCATACAAATGTAAAAGTATGTGAGACGTAGCAGATGTAGGATGTAATGCAGGTTTGCTAAAGCATATTTGATGCATATAGTTACCCATTGTCTGGAATCTAGATAAAAGAGTCACCTGGAATCAGTGAGTTGAGGATTTGTAGAATTCCGTTAAAACCTGGAAAAACAGGAAATAAAAATCGATAACGTCGGAAAAATTTGCAAGTTTTGTTTGGGATGAGTATAGCATGAAATTGAATTGTGCGGATGTCGATATCACAAATACTTGACTCACATAGCTGGCGGTGATAGTGCATGGCGGCAGAAGGCTAAATCCGAGGATCTGGAATCCTTGCAGAAGAAGGGAAAGCAGAGTGGATAAAAGGGAGGGAGAGAAAGTGGGTCAGCTTCCGCGTCTGCCTTGTTGCAGTCTTTGAGGAAGAACTATCGGCTATTCTTGAAATGTAGATCTTTGGAACTGTGGAATAGACTCTAGAACTGTCCTCCTAAATAATGTTGTCTATGGTCGTGGAAGGGTGTAATACATAGTAATTCGCAATATATATTTTCGCAAAAGCGGAAGAGTCGTTCTTCCAGCACTAGTTTTTCTATCTCTTGCATTTGAAGCTAACTGGCTGAGTGTAGGCTGCTACTCTTCGTGTCAAATGGAAATCTGAGGTATGGGTTCCGTGGACAATTCCCTGCTCTGAACTCATGCAATTTTGATTAGGTTTTTTTATACGGGAAGCTCATACAAAAAGGGAGAAATACGCGCTGCTGGGACACGTTCCGCGAGAATTAACTGCTTCTAACCCTCTAGCTTACATGCAAATCCTTCCTAACATGTTTCGCAGATTGCATACAATATTCACGTGAGGGCAAATACCTAGTCGGGGCGCAAAGAAGTCCTAATGACTATAATTATAGAGGAGGAATTTGCGAATTTGCCTGGGTGGTAGCCTAACAATCAAGTATTCTAAGTGTAGAACATGCACTTCCTAGGGCTGCAATCTTCCGTGTGTCCGTCTCCGTCCCTCATTTGCGAAATTGTTGCGAATTTATCCTAGTGATTACGCTGGATTCCAGGGACGGTGTAAAGTGGAGAATTTGTTGAAATTGCATTTCGTACAAATTGCATTCCAGCAGTGTAGGTCGTAGACGAGGTAGTTGTTGCTAGATCTGCGTTTTGTCTAAGTTGCGATGCGAGGTAGGAAGAGAGGGAAAAACTCGTCTGCCGCAGTGGAACACGGTTCCATAAACATCTCAGAATGGGATCAGTTTCTCCTAGGGAAGAAAATATCAGGGATTAAATAAGTCATGTAAGTGTGTTAGTGCAATGAATAAAGAACATGTGGTAGGGAGGGCAGACGGAAAATGCAGTTGGTTCCGCATAAGATAGGCACAGACACTTACGTAAGCGATGAGAAAGGGAGGAAAGGTTGATGATACTCGGAGGGTCGTAAATAGACGATGCGAAGCTTAAATGTCAGGAATCGAGGTCGCTATATCTTGGTAATAGTCTCCATGTCTGCATTATCACGTTACGAAAATAACACCAAGGATAAGATTAACCTCTGCTTGGACGGAAGACATCGGCTTATGTCTATATCGGAGAGAGCCTGTCCTTTGTTTGCCGTGTTCTATTGTCCGGAAAAGGTTGGAAACCTGGAATACAATATGATATATTCATTAGCGTCACGAGACAATGCTGTAAATTATATAAACTGGGTTACAAAGCCAATGATCAATGAAATATGAGATAGAATTGGGATCCGAATGGGTAATTCGGTACAGCTTCAACAAGTTTCTCCTTGGAAGACCGCAACTACGGTATACTCATTTGCCATTTTTCTGACATACTTTCATAGGTCAACCCATGAGTTGGTGAGTGTGGATGGATCTTTGTTCTGCCTTGGAGGAAGTGATGGGAGCTCCAGTCTGAGCACTGTGGAGAAATATGACCCTCGACTTAATAAATGGATGCTTCTAAATGCCATGCTGACCCGAAGAAGTAGCTTGGGCGGCGCTGTGCTGGACTGCCTACCCATGGATCGACTCGCTAGACCGTGCTGACCTGGTCTAGAGCCTCAGCAGAGCATTTGTCTTTGTGGTAACGATGGGCAGTGTGGAATAATGTGACGAAGATTGTGGTTCCTTGAAGAAGGTCATCTTGTGGAGAAGATCCAAGTCTATAAAATGATGGATTTGTTAATTTACAAATTATATTAAGATTGATGTCGTCCTTGCGAATGTACTGTAATCTTACCAACTGACAGGAATGTAGAAAAGAATGCAATGCTCGGGTGTCTGATAAATCCCTGAGGGGGGATTCCATGCCGTAAGAAATATTTACAGGCAACAATAATAGATGTCTGTTTAGACGAGCCTAGAAAAAGATACATTGTATTTTTAATCAGAGTTCACAACCCGAGATGCATTCACCGTTCTTATTACGGTACATAATCACACAATCATTCCACAGCTAATATTGTAGGAAGATTAATACGAGCAAGCACCCTTACTTTGGCTAGTGTTTGCAAGCTTTTTACTGTAAATAAAAATATTTTACGACATTTACCTTAGCAATTGCTGAGATGTATGCGAAAATCCATGAAGGATCCCAGTGACGTTGAGGTCGATGAATATAAGCCATGAGCTGGTGACGTATTTTTTGTTGCTTCAGTTATTGCTTCTGAACGAGCTGAAAATGAAAATGTGACTGTTAATGGAAAATATGACTGAGGGAACGTTGAGGTAATAGGCGAGATCTCAATATTTTTTCTGTTTGGAATCTCTGTACGGAAAAGGATGCACATTTAAGTTTTGCGCAAGACTAGTAATTTAGTAGGGATTCAATGTTGCAGTAGCTACACTCACGTTTATCATGTAATCCGAATGAATGCTGGGAGATCCTTTGAGTTGGGGATTAAGTTGATAAGGCATCGACGGAAGTTATCTTAAATTATGCGTGAATGACTGCTGACTATTAGTAGAATCTAGTAAAACGGTTAAAAAATCCTTCCAACAGTAGGCAGCAGGCGTGTACTGGAGTCAAAGATGCATCTGCAAAAGAAAAAACATAATCGAGTTACATAGTAATCTTCACGGCCTCATACGCTCCGAAAGGTAGAAGAAAAATTTGCTAAGGTTGACGGAAAAAGAAATGGACACGTAATGAGTATATACGTACCGTGAAATGAAGCCGAATGAAGCTAATGTTGTTGGTCTGTTCTGTAGTTGTAGTTACTTACAATTTGTGATGATGAGTCAACTGCCACTAATTTCACTACCAGCTGCAATATTTGCAGGTTTAATGCTACCATTCGCTACGATTTTTTATGTCCATTTGAAAAGAATTTTGCAAAAGTATTCCGAAGGTCTTGTGAACATGGAGAAACTGGAAAGAAATTATCATTATCTATAAATTACTAGTACTGTAAATGAATATTAGCTAACGTAATTGAATCAAGGTTATCCATTATGTAGTACCTTTACTGGGAATTCAGTGGTCGAGGCTACCGAACTGTATTTGAAGACTAGTGATAGAAGGTGATGTAGCTAGAAATCTGACTTTTAGTTTAAATTAGAAATTAAAATTAGTACTCCGATTGTAGACTTTAAAGTTAAAAGATGACGAGTACTGAATAAATGCAGTTCCTGAGTAAAATCGTGAATAAAGTAGTTGGTTGCAGTTGGAATTAGCAAGATCTAAGCACGACTTTAATAAAGGATTCATCGGAAAGCTTTGTATAAATCATCATTTGGATGTGACAGAAAACTAAGGTGTAAGATGCCCATCTACATTCAAATTCAGTTCGTCATTTGAATTGAATACAGACATTGATTACTTGACTGTCATTTACAACTTACAGTGACTACGGGCATGAGAAAAATCTAAAAACTCTCTAAGGTTCATCTTCAAAATTTAGCCTTCTTTGGATCTCCGAGTTTTACAGCGGCGTCGTCGAAAGCGACATCGTTGATGTTCAGCATGAGAGTGGATCCGTTGAGGTAAACCTTGTTCTGGGATGTGGACACCGTCCTTGCAATAGCTTGAGCCGCCCGGATCTTCCGCAACTTGAGGTAACCTGGACTGGCAGACATTGCCTCACCCAAGTAAACATTACGTTAAGGAAAATATTTTTTGGATACGATATTACGGAGATTGTCAACGTGATGGGAAATAGCTGGAGCCGGCATTGCTTTCAGATTACTAAAGATTGGAATCATAGTCTCTTAAATTCCGCTTATTCCAGGATGCATGTACCGTTATTGGAGGAAGGGTGATGAAAATAGCTTTCTCATCTACCCCATGCGATTTACCAGCTCAGTTTGTTGCAAGAGCAAGAAAACTGGGTTGGTTCATCACCACTAACGATATTGCTGTACCACCGGCCTTACAATGAAAAGCAATTGATCTCTGCATCCCATCAAGATTTCAGTGGGGGAATCTTAGAGGTCATTATCGCATTTCGCATCACTACATTGCCTGATTGCTCCAGCTATTCCCGAAATTCCTGAAAACGAAATGGATTAGTTTGTATGAATAGGATATCATTTTGGCTGCTTGGGATTCTCCCTCGGCGTGGACAATCTTTTGCTGCTTCTCTTGGATTGCTCGGTCAACGACGAAGGCAGCTCGCTGTGCCTCTTGTTGAGCTACTTGCTTAGATTCTACGGCTGCCGTGTACTCTTTTCCAAAGCTCAATTCCGTAATGGAGACATCGTCCAAAATAATGTTAAAATCCTTTGCCCGCTCGGTCAGTTCGCGACGGATCAAGAGAGAAACCTAAGATAGTCAGATTTGAAGTTAGGTTATAAGCTGTGTTTTAAAATGAAATTAAGAATATATGCTTGGGGATGTTGTATTGGTGAAACAAACCTGTTGCCGCTGTGTAATAAGTTGTGATGCGTTGAACTTTGCCACGACGCTTTTGAGTACTTCGTTGACGATGGATGGCAAGACTTTCTCATCGTAGTCTAATCCCAATTGACGGTACATGTAAGGCAGATTAAATGCGTCCGGTCTAGATAGGACACGAAGGGATATATTGACCATCTGCAAGTCCTTTGATCCGGTAGGAGAGGAAATCTTCCTGGGACGTGATCGAATATCGTAAATAATAGGATACTGGAACCAGGGAATCCGGAAATGCAGACCTTCGGTAAAGATATCGTTTCCTATTCCTCCAATACGATTGAACATGATCGCACGGTGACCACCCTCAACTGTGAAATTGATTTCATTTAGTCAATTAGATTTAATTTTATTTTATGTCATCAACTATATCAGTAGAAATTTCTGACACACTTCAACTTGTATCTATGAATTTGGCATAACTTGTATAAGAATTTCGACAGTTTCATACATAGTGTTCCAGGCTGACCATACACTAGTGGTTAATTGGAATTAATTTTAACTTACTTGTAAACATGGATTGATTAACGCCATAAGCGGCAGCGCCAACGGCAGCCAGGATCTTCAGCCCAATTCCTAAACCTTTCGGAGCTCCTCCTTTGCCGAGTTTTCCGGCAAGATCGTTAAGTTTACTCTGTGCCATTATTTGCAATCGTATTTAATAAATTCAAGATTTCAATTAACAAGCAATAAAATCTCAGCACCACGTCCAAATTATGAAAATTTGACCTTCAACCTTAAGAATTCTTGACTGTGTACAACCGAATGATGAAATCATGCGTTCCAATGTGATCTGCGATTCCGCTTGAAACTCATGGAAAATGTGCTCTTCAAAATCTTGGCTTATGCAACTCCTATCTTGATAATGGAAATACATACGGATCGATCCGGCTTTTGAATTTCAAACTTGCCGCTTACAAGTCGTCCTCGCCTTCCACGGGGTTCGGAAGTTGTGGCAAGATTTCCCACACTAAGCGTAACGTAGTTTACTGACACGTCCCTCCTTGGAAGCTTCTATTGTGCTGACGGGATGTGGAAACTTATGTGAAAAGCTGCGTCAGTAGACTTTTTCGAGCTGTCGGTTTGAGTGAAAGCTATGGAACAATCGATTTTACGAAATCTTTATCCGATGTGAAACTTGAATATACATATATATACTGTATGCATCTTTAATGTAAAGTTAATGAGGCCGACGAAGTAATATAAAACGGAACGAAGAGACGCAGAGAGAGTTACATTTTTAATTTAATTAATTGGAAAAAGTATTAAATACAATTAAAATATAAAGTGGTTCTGGATTTCGTGTTCTATTGCAGGTGGAAGTTTTGGTGCACTGCAGTATTTGAAGATAGTGAAATTTAATTTTTGTTATGGAGAAATAGAGCAATTTAATTCTGATTTATTGAAGGTGACCTTTTTGAAATCCTTTGACCTTTGGTGTAGTTTTGCCAAGGTTAATTACGACAGAAGCTTGGATTGATAGTGTTGAGAGGTAAGATTGATTGCTCATTTTCGTAAAGTATAAGTTTGAATACAGATTGAAGAGGTTCAACCGGTATTTGTATTTGGTTCCGATTAATTTGTTTGAAAACTTTAAATTAGAGCAATTCCGGTTTGATAATAATGTGCAATTTTTTATAGATAAACCCGGTGGTGCTGACCTAGCTGGAAGTAACGTCCAAACGGCCTGATCATGTCCGGTGCACCTAAATCCGTAGACGGTAAATTAATTTTCTTATTCAATTAGAAAACTATTTTGAATTGAATGAGGAAGGATAAAATCAATTGATTGGTAGAAAGTATATGGTATGGTAGGGATCGATTTCAAACACATTTTGTTTATTACAGAGATCGAAGCACATGCTAGAAATCTACAGGAAAATCGGAAAGCACATGCAGAAATTGCTGAAGAAGATCGAATTGGTTTCGGGAAATCTGGGGGTTTCGATTCAGAGATCTTCAATGCTGGGAGCAAATTTGATGGCTATCATCATTCAATTGCAGTTAATGATGAAGAAATCGATGTGAGTGTTATTACAATTATTTCAGTTGTACCATTAATGGTATAGGTGCTGTTGGAGTATATATGACGTGTTAATTATGCAAGTGTCTCATTTTATAATAACTAATCGGATATTGAATCGACAGGATGACGACGATGAAGGCTCAGCGCCTCAGCCCGGAAAAGCCAAAATGCAAATTACTGCACCTGCAAGGATTTTGCAAGATATACCACAGGTAAGATATGGCTCAGAATGGGTATGGGGAAAATTTATAGTTGAGAAAGCGGAACATGTCTTAAATCTGATCTGAATTATTTCATAGGCGGAGAAAGACAGGGATCCCTTCGAGGAGTACAAGCGACCTACTATTGCTGATAGACACAGGAACAATGAATACCTGGCCAGAGCTACGAAACAGATGATATCTCCGGAACGATTGGATCCCTTTATGGATGGTGGGTTCAAATTTATTTATTTCATTTAACTAGATAGGGACATGAAGTGTAAGTGCGTGATAGCGATTTGATTGTGACTATAACGGGTGGATGGTGCATTGGAGGTGATCAATATGCTGGAAACTGTATTAACTGAATTTAAGAAGGCTGGGATTCCTTAGGCCTTGTTTACCTGCATTTCCAAAATTCTCGGTCCGAGATGGGTATGATGAGTGTGTGAGTGCGTGAATGCTCATAGTGTGAATGAGTTTTCTTGTAGAATTGCTCCCCAACTGCTTATGAACTTCTAGAATGTTGAATTTCTTGGTAACACAGTTAAAATTTGTTTGAACTAGTTTTAAATCATGCAGTACCTCCAGTGATCATGTTATTTCTATTGTTAAGCGTAAGCAATGTATTGTGAGGACCCGCGAGAAGATTTACGCTGAACTGATCATCTGCCATGGTTTGATCTCTGCGAGTACTTCAGCTGGATGCAAATTCGAAAGTAAGTTGCACTGTGTGGACAAACCAGGAATTAGAATGCTTAGGTCTTGAACATACATTAGTAACATTAGAATTACTGATTTTTCTCGATTCTGTTGGAACTGTTATTTTACGTTACTCGGCAGCCGGTACTCGGTCACTTTTTCGTACGGATGTAAATAGTCCACTTCCGTAATCCTTTTCAGATTGGGAAAGCATAGCGGAATGTGCTAAACCAACGATATTCTGAAGGTGAGTATTCGAAGGAGAAGGATCGCTTCGTCGCTGTGAATCCCGTCTTGCCATGTTGGATCTTCACTAATTAAATTCAGGGATTCCTTTAGATTCTGGCAATAGAAAACTATTCCTCCATTTTAATGCATGTCGTAGTTTCTCCTATTTGTGTGAGAGTTTGGAATGAATGACGCTACACGTGTGAGAACTAATGAGAGATTATTTCTAGGTGAATTTATAGATTCGTCCAGCCCATGTTCTTTTCCAACGTCTGGAACTTCTTAGACAAGGACCTTCTGTACGAATCGTGCAGTGCGACGTACGTAATTTTGTAATGTGCCTGACTCACGTTATTGATGTGGTTGATATCGATTCGAAAATGTTCTGGTTTATTGTAAAATTTCTATGCGAAATGAGAATCTAGTATTTCTGTGACGTTTTCGAATTTGTGTCTATCAGACGTGAGTTGGAATTAGCACATTCTGGTTACGATTCAGATTCCTCATGCGGAACCTATGGAAGTTGGAATCAAACGTTCCTATTCACTGCTTACTTGGAAGTTAGCAAGTGAATTCGTTCAGGCATAGTTAGACGTGGTTTCATTGTCTCTAACTGTGCTTTTTGTATTTGTTATTTCAGGAGGCAAAACTCCAGACCCTAAAGCACGTTCCTTCGTGGATCACATGCGAGAGCAGAAAGTTCGGGAGCAGCAACAGTTGGTAAGTACAGTTTGTATGAGTAAATTGAGAGCCATGTAGAACATGAATTAGTCATAAATTGGTAATTATGCTTTTCTGAATGAAGGTTCAAAAAAAATTAGCGGATAAAGTAGCAGAAGGCCTACCTCTCTCGGTTTCAAATGGAGATTCAAACAAAGCCGTTGCAAAGAAAAGAGGACGATGGGATCAAACAGCGCCGGACGAAAATGCCATACCGACTAAGAAGAAGACATCCTGGGATGCGGAGGTCGGTGTTATTAAACTAATAGTGTTATCTTATGACGATGAATTTGTCTCGGTTTTTCAACGTTTTAATTACTGTTACAGACACCAGGCCATACTGGATGGGACGCAACCCCTGGACATGCAAGTGGTGAAATGGAACCAGGGGCTACTCCGGGAGCAGTTCACATGTGGGACCCTACTCCTGCACACACTGCTATGACACCTGGACATGCAACTCCGGGTGGGGCTTCCATGAGGAGGAATCGGTGGGATGAAACTCCAAAAACTGAACGAGAAACGCCTGGCCACAACAGTGGATGGGCGGAAACACCGAAGGTGCATCGTGATCCAGTTGATATTATTCAGGACACCCCTACACCATCAGCAAGTAAGAGGAGGAGTCGTTGGGATGAAACTCCAGCTGTGTCGGGAACACCACAAACACCAGCCACTCCCATGACCCCTCACACTCCAAGCATGATGACCCCTAGTGGAGTCACTCCGATTGGGCCTAAAGCGATGGCCATGGCTACTCCTTCTCCAAGTAAGTCAAAGTGATATTCAAACGGTTTCCTGACCTTTTATGACGTGCAATGTTAATGATTATTTTGCTCGCTTTATTTTAGATCAACTGCTCCAGATGACTCCAGAACAATTACAAGCATATCGTATGGAAAAAGAGATCGATGAAAGGAATCGTCCACTTAGCGATGAAGAACTCGATCAGATGTTTCCTCCCGGATACAAAGTCTTGCCCCCTCCAGCTGGATACGTACCGATTAGAACGCCTGGGAAAAAGCTGTCAGCTACACCAACACCTATTGCTGGAACACCGCAAGGGTTCTTCATGCAGCAAGAAGATAAATCAAACAAAATGATGGACACTCAACCTAAAGGAGGGAACTTGCCGTTTCTTAAACCTGAAGATGCCCAATACTTCGACAAGCTCTTGGTTGATGTTGATGAAGACTCTTTGAGTCCAGATGAACAAAAGGAAAGGAAGATTATGAAACTCTTGCTGAAAATCAAAAATGGGACACCGCCGATGAGAAAGTCAGCATTACGTCAAATAACTGACAAAGCACGAGAGTTCGGAGCTGGACCGCTTTTCAATCAGATTTTGCCACTGTTGATGTCCCCTACTTTAGAAGATCAGGAACGTCATTTGCTTGTCAAGGTCATCGATCGTGTCCTGTACAAGTTGGATGATTTGGTTCGCCCATATGTGCACAAGGTATGTCAGTTTTAGTAGTTTCAGTTATGTTTGGCCAGTATATGTAGAACATCGGTGATATATAGGATAAATAGGAAGAAATATATAAATAACCTTGAATTTAGATCTTGGTCGTCATTGAACCCCTGCTGATTGATGAGGATTACTACGCTCGTGTAGAGGGACGTGAAATTATATCGAATTTGGCAAAAGCAGCTGGACTAGCCACTATGATTTCAACCATGAGACCTGACATTGATAACATTGATGAGTAAGTTTCAGAATTTACCATGCGTATGTATTGAATTTAATAAGCTTAAAAAAGTAGTCAAAACTAATTCTGTAATGGTTTTCAGATTCGTGCGAAATACGACGGCAAGAGCATTTGCTGTGGTTGCTTCTGCTTTGGGAATACCGTCTCTGTTACCATTTTTAAAAGCCGTGTGCAAGAGCAAAAAATCATGGCAAGCTCGGCATACTGGAATCAAGATTGTTCAGCAGATATCTATTTTAATGGGATGTGCCATTCTTCCACATTTGAAAAGTCTGGTGGAGATCATTGAACATGGACTCGTCGACGAACAACAGAAAGTACGTACCATCACTGCTCTTGCCATTGCAGCTCTTGCTGAAGCTGCTACGCCTTACGGTATCGAAAGCTTCGATTCCGTCCTCAAGCCCTTGTGGAAGGGTATCCGCCAGCATAGAGGAAAAGGTTTGGCTGCTTTCTTAAAAGCAATTGGATACTTGATCCCGTTGATGGACGCCGAGTACGCCAACTACTACACTAGGGAAGTCATGTTGATATTGATTCGAGAATTCCAGTCTCCGGACGAAGAAATGAAGAAAATTGTATTAAAGGTAAGTCACCAACAAGTTAAGAAAAGAAAGGGAAATCGTGTCATACTGACAATGGGAAATTTTGTATTTTGAACTAAATGATCAATTGCATCTTACTTAACAGGTCGTGAAACAGTGCTGCGCAACTGACGGTGTGGAACCTCAATACATCAAAGACGATATTCTTCCCCATTTTTTCAAACATTTCTGGAACCATCGGATGGCGCTGGATAAGAGAAATTATAGACAACTGGTGGACACTACTGTTGAAATAGCGAACAAAGTCGGAGCTTCTGAGATAATCAATAGAATTGTGGATGACTTGAAGGATGAAAACGAGACGTATCGTAAGATGGTAGTAGAGACCATCGAGAAGATTATGACCAACTTAGGAGCTGCTGATATTGACTCCAGATTAGAAGAACAGCTCATTGACGGTATCTTGTACGCATTTCAAGAACAAACGACGGAGGTAAGTTCATTGAAAACGCATGTACAGTAACTTACTGTACATACGTTTTACTGACAGTAAGCATCATGTGCTGTCATATTCAAGGCAGGAGACTAATATCATTCATTGAATTCTAGGATGTTGTACTTCTGAACGGCTTCGGAACGATAGTAAATCAACTGGGGAAAAGAGTTAAACCCTACTTGCCACAGATTTGTGGTACAATCCTCTGGCGACTGAATAATAAGTCAGCTAAAGTTCGTCAACAAGCTGCTGATCTGATTTCGAAAATTGCCGCAGTTATGCGAACGTGTCAAGAAGAGAAGTTAATGGGTCATTTAGGCGTTGTGCTGTACGAATATCTTGGAGAAGAATATCCAGAAGTATTGGGAAGCATTCTGGGAGCACTGAAAGCTATAGTCAATGTCATTGGAATGACTAAGATGACCCCGCCCATTAAAGACTTGTTGCCTCGGCTAACTCCTATTTTAAAGAATCGTCACGAGAAAGTTCAAGAAAATTGTATTGACCTAGTCGGGCGTATAGCAGATCGAGGTCCGGAGCATGTTAGTGCTAGGGAGTGGATGAGGATTTGCTTCGAGTTGCTTGAATTACTGAAGGCCCATAAGAAGGCAATTCGTCGTGCTACTGTGAACACATTTGGCTACATTGCTAAAGCTATTGGGTGAGTATATTACTTTTATGCATATAATTAGTCTGATTATGATGAAAGACTTAGCTGTTTTTGATCCGTTTTTAATATTAATTAATTGTTTTTATATTCCAGACCTCATGATGTCCTAGCTACGCTGTTGAACAATCTAAAAGTACAAGAGCGACAGAATCGTGTTTGCACCACCGTAGCTATTGCGATCGTCGCAGAAACATGTTCACCCTTCACAGTCCTCCCGGCATTGATGAATGAATACCGAGTACCGGAGTTAAACGTTCAAAACGGTGTACTCAAGTCACTTTCTTTCCTGTTCGAATACATTGGGGAAATGGGAAAAGATTACATTTATGCAGTCACGCCTCTGTTTGAAGATGCCTTGATGGATCGAGACTTGGTTCATCGGCAAACAGCGTGTGCGGCTATCAAGCATATGGCTCTGGGTGTGTATGGATTTGGGTGCGAGGACGCGTTAGTTCATCTCTTAAATTATGTGTGGCCGAACATTTTTGAAACATCCCCACATTTAGTTCAAGCGTTTATGGATGCTGTGGAAGGAATGCGTGTTAGTTTAGGTCCTATAAAAATTCTTCAATATACCTTGCAGGTAAGCGTACTTGGATGGAAATGTAATTGGAAAAGTGGATATCTCGGAAGTTTTAGGAAAAGAAAGTAAAATCTTGTTGTTATCCTTTTTTCAGGGGCTGTTTCATCCGGCAAGGAAAGTTCGTGACGTGTATTGGAAAATATACAATTCTCTTTACATCGGTGGTCAAGATTCATTAGTGGCTGGATATCCTAAAATCCCCGTTGATGACAGGAATGATTTTGTCCGGCATGAACTCAACTACATCCTGTAACTTCGCCATTTAGTTTTTGACATAATATTTGCATTATTTAAGTTGTTACTGGCATTGGATTATTCTTTTATTAACAAGTGTGTAATTTTGGCTGTGTTTGCCTTGGATATGATATGTTTCGTTTTTGAAGTCTAATACAGATCCGGGAAGTACGTATAGTTGTATGGATCAAGGACGTAATCTATGTTGCCCTGATTTACATAATATTTAATAGAAGTTCGCTTGTCAGCTACTGCTACAGTCTTGTATTCAAAGAAGGAGAGAGAATAAACTAGTTGTGAATACTTGAAAAATTTGTATTCAGTCAAGGGAAGCTAGTGTGGTCCACCCAGGGGTTCGGTACGTAATAATAACTATGATTAATTTCATGAATAGTTTATTGATTATAAATGGAGCACTTAAAGCGATACCGATATTTTGGCACATCATCGTAAATAATCACATGTTCTCCGAACTGAGTAAGTTTATTACCGATTTGTACAGTTGTTGTCGGGTATTAAATTAATACGAACTAAGTTACTAACTAATCGTCCCTAGGCAAGTGTCGTTTTGAGGTTTAGCAACCATCGGGTCAACAATTTGCGCTACATGTAAGGATCGAGAGGAAGAGTAAAATCTACATTAAAGGTTGATATTTGTATCACCTCACCGCCTGCCAACCATTTGTACAGAGGAAGAACTATTTTTATGATATCAAGTAATTTGAGTTTAAATCCGAGTAGACTACACTCAGGTGAAATTGATGAATAGGATATGGTGAGTAATAAGGAATGGATTAAGACGTTAATTACATTTATGCCCTCGAATATTGGAGCTAATACTGTTTTGTATGATATTATTGCCAAGGAAAAAGTCTGTAGCAATAATGTTGCTTTTTGAATTCCAGACTTTGTCATTAAACCAATACGTCATGGGAATGTTGACAACTTGTGCCATGTTCCGTAACCCCTGGTTAGGACGCAAGATAATGTCTACAGGTTTTGGAGTGAATTCCGCCATGGCCGCCCACAATAGACCTTTACCTCCGCGCTTCTTGAGGGAATCGCTAAGGAATTCCTTAAGGTCTGGAAGATTCCTCTTGTCACCCCATTCTTGTGGGAGAGGTGGCCATAAATACGGATATTGCTGGGCAGTCCGTGTGTCAGAGTACGAGAGAATAATTGATTTATTGGCAGTCCAAATATCGTTAGGCGTTCCGTTTGGCCAAAGATTATTTGGCACTAGATGTGGCCCCAGCTCGGAATGAAGATAGTCCACTAGATCAGCATGCCTCTCCCTTCGATTGGCATTCTCGAATCCTACGGGGAAGCGATGGAAGTCAAGAATGACAATCTCCTTTGTCTCCTGCACGAATCTCTTGACGTCGTCAACCACGTCCGTGAGTGGACGCATGCGATAAAAATTGTGATTTATCCAAAATTTATCTGGTCGATCTGCATAATAGCCAACGCGAATATCCAGGTACCGTATTCCATGTAGTAATTGACGATAAACAGTCTCATCTTGGCTGGAATTTAAAGGTTTTAATGGAATGTAAGTTAAGTCAATTTGTGGCATTAATTGTATGTTTGGTTTCAATAGGATTCACTCACTTTATGAGATAGCGGTAGAAGACTGAGTCGGACATGGGCCCATCGTACTCCTTCCAGCTTCCGGAATTATGCGTTCCTGGAATGATGAGTGAATGGAGTGGTGTGTCCCCAATTGCGCTCCTAGAAATAACCCAGTTTGTATGAAAATCTTAGGATGATGCTGGATTGCTAGAAGAAGATAACGAAGACAAGGCAAAGGAAAAGTATACTCCAAGAAAGCGTACCGGTGTTCCCACATCCATTTAGGATATATCCGTAGGCAGTTTTTGAGGATAACATGATCGTTGCGAACTAGGGCAACCCAGTAGCCTAAGCAGGGGTCGTGTTGATAAGGATTTAATGGTAGCCGAGGGAGTCTGTACTCTGATTTTATGTAACCGCGAGGTAAAGTCACTGAAAGTCTTTCCAAAGCGTCTGTCCCGTTCTCATCCGGTTTATCGTCAAATAAACCAACCCAATCTCCAGGCTGCGGGTCGATGTAATTCCAGTTTATCTCTATCATCCGGTCCAGAAGATCGCCTCCCTTTCGGGTCTTAGCCAAGGAGGAGACGGTCAAAAATACAGTTGGAGTCTCCATACAAGCTATTTGAAAGAAATCCGAAAATCCTGTACTTTTAAAATGTTGAAGGAATTTATCAAGCTTGCACCCCTTCCTGGCTGGAAGCTTGGAGACTGCGTATTTCTTTGACGTAACCTAATTATAATCTGCTAGAATTTATTCAATTCACAGAGGATTTAAAAGTACCTCTTCAGACATGCGCAGGATTTTTAATACTTATCTCCTATTACGCACGTGCTGAACACATTGTAGCCTGTGAGTGAGGAGGTTTTGAGTGCTCGTATAGCGGATGCACATGTCCTAAGAGTTTGCGAATTTTGACGGAGAACAATGCCTACGTTGGGAGTTTGCGAAAATAATTTGTGCACCTACATGCTAAAGCTATCTCTGACCACACGGTCCGTCTCATTCGCTCTCGTTTACCTTGGAATCTTCGCGGTCTGTTGGCTTGGAAGACATGGATGTATATAACGTTCTCAAATGCTACCACAACATAATTCTCCTTGGATACGCGATGGTTTCGATGTGCTATGCTAGTATGACTAAACATATAAGTTGCTTTGTTTCCCAGGGCAATGCATATCATCTCCTGAAGTGATTGGAAGTAGCCAAGTTGGTGCTAATTGATTCACCTCACGAAAGTAAGCTGCTAATAGTTGAACCTGAAGGTTCTTGACTTGGAACTGACGCTATCAGCTTTAAAACGTTTTTCATCTGTTTTGCAGGCATGCGAATCTAGAAGTCTATGAGCATACCCCAAGGAATGGGAGAGATAATGCTTTGGAATGACCGAAAGAATATCTATGGGAAAAGGGGTCAAAATACCCGGATTTTACCTGCGCGTCGAGCATCAGCATCCGTGTCAGCGACGACTGCTAGTGACGTTGACCTCACAGGTACAGCGATGGTGGTGTGGAAGAAGCCAAGGATGGAAATGAGGGCAAACACCCTTCGTATGGAGCGTTTTACTTTTGGAGGTGTTTTTAAGGAAAACTGGAAAGTTGTGCCCGTCATTGCTTCTCCGGAATAATGACTAGGTTATTGAAGAATTTTATAAAATAATCACTGTATTATAAACGTTAACTCTGTTTTACTAAACATGTTGCCACTTTTGTAGTTTGCAGTTGGTTGATGTCGGAGAAGTGGTCCAGTTCTGGAGTTTCTAGGATGTTGAAGAAGAAGGAGAGCGGATGAAATTTTTCAGTGTGAAAGACGAAATCGATAAGATGACGTGAGAAGAAAGAGGAGGGAATGAGTTGAATCCAGGAAGAGCTCCCAAGATTGAATGACCTGTTGGTCTGAAGAGACTTGCTGTTTTAATCTAAATCGGGGGAGAAGATGAGGAAGATGCGGAACGGAAGAAAGATTTCTTTTTGGGGGAGGGAAGAAAGTGAGTCTCGGAGGAATACAAGCTATTTGTTCTGGCGTCCGGAGGGAGTGTGAAGGGAATGAATGAAATGTTGACGGGGGGAATATTTATAAGGTGCGAAATGAGTGTGACAGTGTTAGCTACTGAATATTTACATTTGGTGTGATATCACCACCGTGTGTACACTTTGCTCGCAATTTTGTCAAGAGATTTTCTCTGCTGTAATCTAGCTGGTGGAGCTACTATTAACAATTTCCCCAGCGTCTCTTCTTTTAGGGACAATATGAGCTGTTGATAAGGGAAAAAGGAGCAGAGATGTTTAGAGTCTTCCAGGATTGTAGAAGAGAGAAGTGGAGAAAAAAATCGATTCCTCAACAAGGATGTACACACGGGAAGTATTCCGAGAAGCTACAATATAAACTCCTTCGTACTTGTGTCGTGCTTGTAATGCTCCAGCTCTACTGGATCCAATCTCTGCAAATTCTCCATCCCAACCCTCATCTCCCTTAATCATGTACTTTTCTCCCCTTTTGAGCTTTTTCTACGAAATCACCCAATTTACTCTGCAATCCAATAATGTGTTGGGCAGAAAATAGAGCCGCCAAAAGTACGGAGATCATGTACCTAAAATTTCATCTGCTACCAGTACAGGCAAGCCTCCCACGCAATCTCGAGTTTACAGACAGGTGTATATAGCTGCTGGTTGAAGGGATGAGGGAGATGATTTAAAGGGCTACGAGTTACGCGACTGAAAGAGGATTTCAACACTACTTTTGATACATGCACGTGAATTAAAATCTTATCTGTGAAAACAAATAACAAAAATATAGTGCTTAAAAGTCTCGTATCTTTTGACCTTTCAGACAGTTCATTTCTGCTGTGCTATCACTCCATTCAATGGCATTCTGTATTGGGTTACTCAAGTAAACTATAAGTCTGAATTGTACGAGAGTGCTGAAGAGCTTGAGAAATGGCTACACGCTCGAAAAACGCAAATTTAAATTCGCAAAAAATAATCTGAAGGCTAAACAAACTATTCTAGAGTCAAAATTGCTGCTACTTATGCAAGATTTAGGAGATACAGACAATGTGAATCTTGTCTGCTAGCTGATTATTGTCACCTGATCGGTTTTCTTTATACACTATTCCTGCAGTTTGGATTCCAAATTCTGAGTTCTAGCCACTGCGTTGTACATTAAAACGTATATTTTTTCGATAGAAGGTTAAGCCGTAGGATGTAGTGATTAGTCGGTTAAACATACAAGAAGATGAGCTGAAACTAAAGCTGATAAGTTCCAAATGCGGAATTGCTGCATCGCATGAGCTAGTTGTCGTCGCCTAGATTTTGAGATTTCATCCATCCTGATTTCCCTAATCAATGCATTCGTTCAAGTTCATGATGAATGGGTGTCTGCGGGGAAAAGATTTCATCATTATCGTTCACAATTCGCTATTAATAATTCAACTGAATAAAGCTTTCATTCGTTAATTTACGATCGGAATAGAATCCACTTATGCAACTAGGGCAGGGATCTGCGTGCTTGCTGTTTGCGATTTGATATCCTCATCCTGATTCTTCATAGTATGGAACTTGACCTGGAAAATTTGCTATCTTGCGCACATGGATCGCATGCTAAAATTCCTAAAGATAACAAAAATGTGAAAAATACAAGCTTTGATTAATAATTTAGGAATGGAGAAATTAGTAGCTATGTTTCCATTCAGTAGGGAGTATTAGTTTGAAATAAACTCACTATTGTCTTCAACAACACTATTGTCAGAGTATATCGGACGCTTGATCTACATTGCAAGCGTTTGAAATAGATTTGCGAAAAATGCTGGAGGGAGTGACAAGTTCTCATTGTCATTAGTCACGCTACAATGCATTAGTTTTACATGACGAATTGCATCCTCCTCATGTTTACAGGAGCCACTGAGTCAGAGCCATTACTTTCTATGGGGATGTTGTAAAATAGCTTGACTCTGGCGATGATGTGGATAAATTTTAAAAGGACTTGCCTGGAAAGCACGTTTAACCAGCATTGTGATACAAGTAAAATTTATTCTAAGCATAATGTTTTGGACTCATACCGAGTAGATTGTAGATTCTAAAACTATTACAGGTCTCAGTATGACCATATATCTAAAATATCCTTTGCAACCAATCTACAACCTAACCACAAGACTGCATCACTTATTCATAGAACAAGGGTTTGAATGGAAATAGAAAAAAAGTGCAAGAAGTTTAGCTTTGAGCGGAGACATAATAATACGTGACATAATGTTAACCCTGCAGCTGCAGCTAGTCCTTTAGATTGAAGTAAATGACAAAACACCCTATTTTACCCTTTGGCGAATTGAGTGTATTTAGACCACGATTTACAATTCAAGTACCGAGAAGGCTTTCAAAGAACATTGTACTTACACTGCAGTTGAAGTTTAAACTCATTTTACCTTGAACATGAACTCCGAGACATTCGCAGCGGACTGCCTGACAAAATTTAAAATTGTGGCTAAAATAACCATAAACATGAATTATGATTCATGTCGCTTCAGGTGTAGCTGAACGCTGTACACTCATCCGCTCCAGGGGTATCTTCTGTAGGAATTTGAACCGGATGCAAAGGATTAATACCGCAGGTACGGCTTCGATTTCGCAATGTAACTGAAAAGAAAAGATAAAGTTTAAGAAATATAAGTCTAAAACTTGAGAGTTGGTATACATGAAGGGATGGTTAGATATTAAATTATTAAAAACTTACAGATCTAGTTTTTCCCATATCGTCATAAGTGCAGCTTTGTCCAAATGCCTCTTCATTCTGGATAGAGGTATCACATTAACTGCCCATTTTCCGACGTTGGCATCCAAAGGCTGCTCGTCGTACTTTATATGGAAGGCGCAAACTAGAAAGAATGTCATAGTTAAAAAATTGTTCAGAATTTTGAAGCAACTTTTTTGTCAAAGTGATCTCTTTAATAAACTTACTTTGAGAGAAAATATCGACTGGATTTCCATCCCAGGGCCATCCTTTAAACTGCCAAGCAGGTCCCATAACAAAGACTGCTACCACTCGTTCCCAATCAGAATTTGCTAACTTTTGAGGGTTGTCTATTACTCGATAGGGAACGGAAACACCGTTTCTTTGCCTCTGGATAAGGATTTCGTTGTCACGTTTGCTTCCTGCCGTTTTCTTCTCTTCTGTCGACACGTACCGGAGATCTTGTAGGATTTCTTTCGCGTTGTACATGGTAATTAGGGATGTGTTTGCAGCAGGAATAATAATAATCGGAGTCCTTGACGCACGCTTGTTGCTCGGCGTCATTGGACTTGCACCAATTCCGAGTTTAGGCTGCAAAAAAGAAGGTAATAGAATAGAGAGGATCAGTAGAAAGTAAAATATTTGATTAAATGCATTTAAGCCCTGCAAATTACCGTTGTCAAGGCTGACGGAGTCATAGGCTGCATTGATGGTGTGGTGGGCTTCTTGGGCTGTGTTCCCTCAGTCACCGACTTGAGTGTCATTCCGTGATACGTTCCCAACATGTCAATCTTGAAACCCTCAGTTTCTGCAATATGAAAAAGAAATTATTTTATGAGTTTATCCCGTGTTCACGCATCTCAAACAGCTTCGTATTGTAAAATACACAAACCTTCTTTCGTAAGTCGTTCCTGATCGTAGCGATTGTATCCAGGCTGCTTATACCGATCATATCGCTCTTGCGACAGTCCCGTTTTTGCTGGCATATTTGGCTTCGGTGTAGACATTGGTACGGGTAGAGGAGGCCTGAAAATTATAAAAAAGAAGATGATCATTCATACCAAATGTAACACAGCGTTGATCCCAAAAATAAAAGGGCTTACCTCAAGGATTTGCCCTCTTCTCGGGCCTTGACAGAATTTAAGATCGCGTTTATACTCTTGGCGAACTGTTTCCCTGTACTCTGTAAGATCGTTGTCCGATTTCTCCACTGTCTTTCCCTTGCTATTATATCAGCTGTCATTTCAACGTCGTATTCCAGCATTGTTCGCAATTCCGACTGCATCTCAATGTCATCGTGCCCTTTGATGGTAGTTCTCTTCTTCGACAAACGCTTATTTTTAATTTCGGCAATTTTCTCCACCGACATAGCCTCTGACAAGGATCTATCCGGAATCAAAATGGAAATTATTAATAATAACCTTTTGAAATATGAATGAATTAGTCACTTACAGTTTTCTTACTTACTTCAAGTTATTAATGGTAACCGAAGCCTCACGTGGACCATCAAGACGGGCTGCCAACTGATCTTTTACTTTTTGCAGCACATTTTCCTCATAGCGAGGCTTCTTCGGGATGGACTCAACTGTGTCATCGGCAGTCCGTTTTACCTGTGTGGCGATTTCCAGTGGAGCTGACTTGTCAATGTTAACTGAAGTTGCAGTTTCTCCACGGAGATACGCAAGAACATCTTTACGATCAGGACGGGTTACGACGGGAATATTTTCCGTCTAGAAAATTTGTAAACAGTTAAATTCCAGTTCAAAAGGTAACATTTTTATGTACATGGACATAATATATAGTTTCCTAGTTCAAAATCACTTACTGCAGCAAGACGGACGTATACAGGATGGCTGCACTGCACGTTTTTGAGCAAAAAGAGTAAGCACTCAAGGGTGTAGTATTCTTTTGCTTGACCTTCCTTGCCAGAACTGCAATTAAAAGCATATTATGCATATCCACGAATTCAAAATTAAAATACATGATGATTTTAATAATATCGAATTTCAGTAGAAAAATCAAGGATACTTACCCATACATGACGTAGTTTGTTTTAACATTTTTGGGCCACGAAAACTCCCCAAAAACAATATTATCTTCCTTTTCTAAAATCTCTTTTTGATTGATTGTGTACTGCCGAAGCAGTGAAAGTGGATCCGCCATGGTGTAATCCGGTGAAAAGTTGTTCAGAAACTTTGACAGTTACCGTTTCCAACGGAGTCAACAATGATCGTCGAGCCTACTTCTCCAGCAAAATCTTCAGCCCTAAAAAATACAGAATATGTATTGATACAATTAATTAGTTATTTATTAACTCTGTTTCTTGCTTTCTCCTCCTTTGACTCTCAAGTCCTTAGTGATTCTCTGTCTCCTTCGTCCAGCACATTCTCTGGTACTTCCGTTTTATATACTTAGCACTATCTCTTGTTCTAAACGTTTGGCAAAACGTTCAACAATATAAAAGAGATTAGCTTTGTTGATAATTATACAAACACAAACTCTTAACAAGTTTTACTTACATTTACACATTATGTATGCACTTTCCAACCTTCAACAGTATAGTAAGATATTTTGTTCTATTATATATAATCTTTTTACAACTTGAAATAATGAAACGTTGATTCTTACCAGCCTGTGGGACAAGAGAGCTCTGTTCTGTATATTAATTATGTTGAGATACTCAGCAATTAGCAATTAACTAACAGGAGTTTGAATTGAATGTTTATTTTTGTAATTTGCTAGTCCTCTTGAAACCTCCGTAGCTAAATACTTGCTGGTGAAGATAGCAATCTTCGACTAGCCGAATGGCGCGTAGTTCAAATTTAGTATGTATTATAATGTAAATATATATGCGGTATATCGTTGAATGTTGCTAACATAGCGCACTTCAGACTGACGAAATCTTCTTCGAACGATACGAAATGTTAAGCTAGTTTCTATATTGTTGTCAACTATACGCAGTATTTTTGAAACACATGGCTAATGTTGACGCCTGAATTCCTGTATTACAAACTTGGTAGCGCTCATTGCCCATTAAATTCGTTTTTATAATTTCTAAATATAGATTATTTTATAATCAAGCATATCTGTGAAACTGAAAGGAACAAAACGATGGTATATGGCATCCCAAATGTTCAGTATATCGAGTGTGTGTTGTGTCCTGTGTTCGCTGCATGTACCTACCATGTAATAGATAGAGCGTCGTCCAGTTACATGCAATCCTAAGCCACATCCTACCTTCCTAGTAAGCTGACATCCATCTTTAGTAATCCGCCATATTGTTTAATGCATCCACCATTTTGCGCTGCGTTTGCGCAAAATGGTGGATACATTAAACAATATGGCGGATTACTAAAGATGGATGTCAGCTTACTAAGGAAGGTAGGATGTGGCTTAGGATTACATGTAACTGGACGACGCTCTATCTGTTACATGGTAGGTACATGCAGCGAACACAGGACACAACACACACTCGATATACTGAACATTTGGGATGCCATAATGGTATAGCCGAATAACACGGTGTCCTAGAATGCTATGTAGGAGTCATGACTCGAGGCTTGTATCGTAACGCACTTAATTACAGGTACTCTTTTACTAGGCTGCCAGGGATTACTAATCTTTGGATTTCCGATATTCTTTCATATATTTCTGTAATTCTAGAGTCTCTGTAATGCATTTTAGCTGGTATATCTGATTGATACGGTTCCCATTCCACTGAGAAGTTGGATTGCTTGATGAGAAACAAAAGTAGTAGTTTCACTTGTAGCTAATGTTGCGATTGCAATAAATGATATTTAGTTAATTAGTATTTATAAACTGCTTCCTTCATCTCCGTACATGAGAAACCTTGCTAATTCCAACTGAAGAGCCATATCCGCTAATTTATTTTGAATAGATTGAAGCTTCAAAATCGGAGCACCAAACGCTTTTCAGTGTAGTTGTCTCCAAGAAATGCATGCCATTTTACTTTCACTACTTTCTCCACTTTCTCTCTCAAAGCTCAGCTACATTATAGCGGTGGAGAGAAAGGAGGAACCCATGTGACCCCATCCGCCATCACCAATCACAGAAGAGACCCTACGTTTAGCTCCTCACGAGGAGAGGAGAAAATCATCCATGTTGGATTCTCCTCCTTCCTCGCATCACGTGAAAATGCGTTAAAAACTGCATGAGGAGCGTGAGTAGGAGAGGAAATGGCGGGCTTCTGAGAGGAAAAAACGGGGTGTATGTGTTGATTGTGTTGTGTGTAGAAAACCAACAGAGCGTGTACTCCCGTCATTGCCGATAGTTGCAATTTTGAAGTGTCCTAGGGATTTTTACATAAAAAATTTGCAGAAGTTGTTTTTTCTAAATTCATACTGTTGCCATTATGAAAATACTAATCTACGATTATTGCAAAATTTGTGACTGCAGACTACGCAACGTTGTGGGACTTTTTGCCTGTTGTGCTAATAAAAAAGTGCACTATGCGTGTGCAGAAGCTTGGATTGGAGAGATGGGGAACTGCTTTTTTTGTGAAAAAGCTTCACCTGAGTTAAAAAGTGTTCGGTAAGTTATTTAATTTTTTATTTTGATAATTTTTAGAATGAAATATTGCGGAGTTTATGTAGGTATCCCTTCAACATGCTCGTAAACTTTGTAAAATAATCCTCTCGCGCTATCGGTAGGTCACTAACCCATACATGACGTAGTTTGTTTTACATTTTTTGGAAAACTCTCCAAAAAGAACTCCTTTTGATTGATTGTGTACTGCGGAAGTAGTAATAATTCCACCACATTATTAATTTGTTGCAGATTACCACAAAGCCAGCATCGTCTTATTGTTCGAGTTGTCGAGTACAATGGGTATGTTTTTAATGTTACTCATTATGTCAAAGTGAATAATTAGCTGGAATGATAAAACTAATTTTAAATGATCCGAATCGGTTAATTTTTCAGGCCGAGCAGCACTATGGATGGGAGAGCCGGAGAGGTTCTTCGAGAGATGCCTCTCGTTGATCTCACTAATTCGCCGGGTGGTGAAAGTGAAGGTATTGGAACCATATTTGTATTGCTGGTATCTCAAAAATCGCTCATGATAAAGTAACTTACTTTGACGTATGAAGTTGTTTTTTAACGGGGAATCCGATGGTGCTAATTTCAGAAAATTTGGTCCATGGCCGTAGTGAGGAAGTTCAAGCTAGAGCCGAGAAGTAAGTTTTCCTTTATTATTAGAATCGGAGCGTTCAAAAATAATGATATCAAAAACGGAGGAGGAGGCGTCATGATCCTTCTCGTCACGAGCTAAATTTCGAGTGAAGTAAATGAGTAATCTAATCCGATATTTTGAGCGAATAGATTTTCGATGTGGGGGTCACAGACACATTTATCGGATTTCCTTATGGCTAAATTTGTTTTTACTGCCCACTAGTTGAATGTTTTTAGGGTAACCTTAGCCGATGCTGCGCTGTACTTATATATATGCGTGTTATATAGCAATTTTTACGATTTTTTCCAGGAAAAGAGGAGTCCGACCTGGATAGGACCACCTCCAAATTGAAAAACATCGAGTCCCGTAGTCGGAGAAGTTATTGGTTTTTTTTCATTTTAAAATGTCGTTCAATTTATGTAAAAATAGTTACTTTCGCAGTTTTGAAACAAACTTTTTGTATACTTTTAAAATTTTTATGTTCAAGTAACAATTAAATTCATTAAATAGCGAATATAACCATACTAGCTTTGATACCCGGCTTCGGCCGGTGGATAGTGAAACACATAATTTTGTGCGGGTTTTATAAAATCAGACATAATTTACTGGCGATACATACAAACTTTGGGTTTTGTTGTAAGATTATTTTTTGCAAGAAGCCATCATGTTCATCTTAACCCCCCAAATATCCTCTCACGGCTTCTCCCTCGCTGAAGTCCAAAGTCATTAGGATGAAGGACATCTGGTGTAGCAAAATCAAAAGCCAGTGGATTTTTCGATAGTGTTGCTTCGTCAAGTACAGCTGAAATGAAGGAGGGTTAGTGAAATGTATTGTGGATTCTAATGTCATATGCTGCTAATCGAAATTACCGTAAGGGTCTAATCGGTCATGCCGCTCCGTAGGTTTTGAGAGTATAGGAAAGGTGAATCGATAAGGTCCTGTGCTGAAATTAACTGCAGTTTCATGGAACCCAGTTTGAGGATAACCGATGTCTCGGCTAGTTTGATGACCTTCTGATGGACCAGTTTGGGTCGCAGGTTTTTTAGGATCGAAGAAGTAGAATTTATTTAGCTTTGATGCTTCAACCTCAGCTAGCTTTTCTTGCTCAAGTCGACGCTTCTCTGCGGCGGCAGCCTTCAGCTTACGCCTCTCACCCTTGACCTTAGCTATTTGATGCTTTGTAAGCCCAGAAGAGTATTTATTCTGTGAGGATTTTGAAGGAGCAACGCTATTGTATTTTGGATAATTGTATAAAAAACTGCGGTTTTCTTTTGATTGGTGTCCTTTTTTAACCCTTGACACATTACGTCCCTCCAAACTGTATTTTGATGGAAGCGTAGATCCAATGATTTCTGAAAGAGTGAAATGAATTGATTGAATATTTAAATACAATTGAATTTAGAGTCTGCTAGCAAGTACGATTGATTCAAGTGATTGAGGCTGAGAGCGCAGAGGGCGCTGTAAAATAGGAATATTTACCAGCAGTGCAGAGGAATCCGATTGCAAGGACAAGACACTGATAAGCGGAAGCCATGGATTTTGATAATCATTTACAGGTTTTATGATTAAGATTGAATTAATTCGCTGAAGAATATATGAGGACTGAAATTGATATCCATCATGCTGACACTCGTAGCTTGAAATGATCCTTGTGTATCGAAACAAGGATCGTGAATGCAAATAATTGTGAAAAGCCGAGGCAGCATCTCGGCGTTCATTTCCTAGTATTTGTTAATTGTTAGGTTTGTTAAATGCTCAAGTTATTCATTGCACTATATTGTGTGATGGTAAAGAGAATGCTCAATGTGGATTGTCGCTGTGGTACTGGTAATCAATGATTAGGCTGTAATAAATTATGCAAATGAAATGCATTTCGCTCACAAAAAATATTAAACTTGGGTGGAGTATAAAAATTTGACAGCAATTAGTTTCCAAGATGTCTTCATTCTCGACTGAATATGCTGAAATCCTTAAGGAGATATCAGCGATGCGCGCGCTCTCTACTGGAATTCTCAATGAAAGCCGTGAGTGGTGACGGCTCGTCTCGAAAGAGACTCTTACGAAGAGTAGCAGTAAATCTAGTTGTTGAGATAAAAATTCAAGGCTGATGGAGCTATGATTTTAGATAAGTGAATAAGCTAATGAGTATGAAATGCTGGTTCTGGTCAGTCAGCTGTTGAATACTGTGAGTTTTAAGAATTTACTCGAGCAGCTCACAGTCTTAATTCCTACCCAGAAAGAGCAAAATTGTGCAGTAAATCTGGAATGTTTTACTGATTTTTTTCAAATTTGATATTAAATTTTTTTAAAAACAAAATGAGTAAATTTTGCAAGTTTTTAGTGCTTGTTTTCATTGCGATTTGTGCTCCTAGCCAGGGAGCAAATATATTATTTTATCACGGTGCAGTGTCCTCTTATAGCCATACTGTGGGTTTGTTGACTTTAACGGAGGGATTAGTTGCTCGAGGTCATAATGTGACCTACTTTAGTCCCTTTAAGTACCAGGGAAAGTCCTTTGTTCATGAGTTTTGTGCATCAGTTGTTCGGGAGCACAACGATCATCTTCTGAAATTTATCGGTGCTGACGGTCTGAAGAACCGACTGGAAACGAAAGTGAAGCCGATCACTTTCACTTACCTGGAATTAATTTACAATTATGCGAAGGAACTAGCGGAGAGTGATGAAATGATGGGATGGATTCGAGGGAACAAATTTGATTTAGTTTTCATCGATTCTAGTGGGAACGAAATAGCGTTTGTGTCAGCGTATTATTGGAATGCTAAGGTGATTTTGTATAATCCCCACAACATATTCTATCCGTGGCATCACAGCCTGTTTGGCATACCGGACGAGTTATCGTGGCTCCCTCAAGCGGATACAACGGCGGTTGAAGAATACGGGTTCTTGGATAGGCTGAGCAATTTTGTTTGGACCAGTGCAGCGTTTTGGGTGTATGATAATTTATTTTTACCGAAATTGGAAGAGGTAATGCGAAAAAGGTTGGTAGCAGACTCTGCCTCCGTTGGCTGGTCTAATAAGAAGCAAGACGGAATTAATTTTCGCGAACTCGGATTGTTGGGATCAGTTTGCGAGACCACTGCCGGCTTTTGTCGTTAGCGTGAGTGGAGCGAAATTTGCTGGTTTCAAAAATTCGGCTCCGTTAACTGAGGTATTTTACGACTCGTTTTAGTTAGTTTTTTATGTATCTTTAATTCGGAGAGTGGGTTGAAAATTTTTTGGAGATTTTGAAATATTTTTTTGCAAACGTTTTAGGACATTGAAGAATTTTTAGGAAGGGGAAAATCCAAGGATTTTATCTATATTAGCTTTGGAACGACGGTGAAAATATCTTCGGTTCGAGACGAGTTCCTGAAAATGTTTCTGGAGACTTTAGCTGAAATAGATATGAAATTTCTATTGAAATGTGAGGGAGAAGCTCCAAAATTTGAATCTGAAAATATATTGATTCGGCAGTGGTTCCCTCAGACGGATGTTTTAGGTAATTGTTTTTTGACGACAGTTTTGACAGTTACCGGAATATTGGCCAAACACTGACAGTTGATTTTTTCAACGTAGGTCACAAACACATTCGAGGCTTTGTGACCCAAGGAGGTCAAAATAGCTTACAGCAAGGAGTGTATCATGGGGTACCCATGATTGTGATACCGCTATTCGGGGACCAGGACATTGCCGGGAAGTTTGTCGTGAGTAAGGGCGTGGGTAAACTATTGGAATTTAGCGAATTTACTGCGATTCATCTCAAAGACAGTATTCAAGATATCCTTTTCAATAAATCGTAAGTTTGTTTAAAATTATACTGAAGTGTATGCCAGGATTATTCGTGCGTGTTGTACACAGTTATATGAATTTGATGGTTGTTTGTTTAATATAATTTTGTAGGTACGCTGAAAATTCGCGGAAGCTCAAAGAATTTAGTCGCCAGGTAGCGTCGGATTCGTTGAAGGCTGCTCTTGACTGGACGGAAAGAGTTGTTAGGGGTGATGATTTGTCCCACTTGAAACCACCAAGTGTGAATCAGCCGTGGTGGGTGTATCGATCGTTAGATGTTTTAGCGCTAATTTTTTTCGTTATTTACATGATAATTTTTGGCCTTTTGGTCGTAATTTATAAGCAGGTAGTCAAGTTTGTTCAGAGGGGTGGAATGAATTTAAAAATATGCGTGAAAAACCTAGGGTCGAAAACAAAATTGAATCGGAAAGTTAAGACTGGTTGACAAAAGAGCACGATACAATTTTGTATTTTTTAAAAAATAAAATAAAATTGCGAATGAATTTTGCAGGATGACTGTTGGCTTATTGTTTAAGACACTAAATTATCGCCTGATTCAGATTTGAAGTGTTATTTTTTGTAATGCAATTCACTGATGAGAGTGACAAACTTGCATCAAGGTCAGCTTGTTTAGTTACTCAAGTCCAGCTCATCCCTCACAATTGCTATGGGACAAGAATTTAAAGAGTGAGAGGACCGTCAAGGTTAACATGAGGTGCTCATGGGTTTTTTATTTTAGACTTGGTTGTGCTGCATTTGGCTTGCAAGTTTGGAGGAGCGCTGAAATTAGTGGACTCGTAAATTATATAATCTCCCACGCCCCATGTTTTGCATCTAACCATGCATCATTCAGAGGATTTTCTGGAGACAGTGTTGCAAGTTGCAAGAAGCTGCTAAGCTGCTGCGAACAAAATGTACCCCAAGGGATTTTTCTTTTTTCCTATCTTGGCGGCATGTTCGGCCTCGAATATTTTGTTTTATGAGGGAAGTGTAGCATCTTATAGCCATCATCTGAGTATATTGCCTTTGGTAGAGGCGCTAGTGGCTCAAGGTCATAATGTGACCTACTTTGGCCCGTATGCGTACAGCGGGCCCTCTGTAATTAACGAATTTCGTCCTTTAGCTCTTCGGGAAAATAATGACGAGTTTCTTAGACTTGTCGGTAGCGAAGGCCTTAAGGCCCGGCTGAAATCTAAATCCAAGCCAACGACTTGTCTGTATTTGTATCTGTTCTACCAGTTTGAAAAAAAGATGGCGGAAAGCGGGGAAATCCATGAGTGGGTGCGTAGTAACGGGTTTGACCTAGTTTTCATCGATTCAAACGCCCTGGAAGTAGGTCAAGCTTTGGCCTACTACTGGAAAGCAAGGGTTGTAATACTAAATCCATTCAACACGTTTTACCCTTGGCATCAAGGGCTGTTCAACATTCCGGATGAGAGCTCCTGGTTGCCGCAACTTGACTCCACGGCGGTAACCCATGGTTACGGATTTTGGGAGAGATTAAGCAATGTGGTTTGGACGGGGGTTAATAGCTGGGTGTATGAAAACGTTTATTTGGCTTGGATCGAAAAACTGATGAGGAATACGCTTGTGCCGGATTTGGCGGATTTAAGGATGTTGATTAAGGAGCAGACGGAGCTTGTGTTTATTAATTTTAATTACTGGGACGGGTTTGCAAGACCGCTTCCCCCGTTTGTGGTGCCTGTGAGTGGGATGCCGCTGAATTTTTTGAAAAAAGGATCGATTCCGAACGTAAGTGCTGGAATAATAGCAAAGTTGCGAATTTATTGCGAAAATTTGGGTGAATTTTCAACAGTTTCTACATTGGGTTTTTTAGGACATTGAAGAATTTTTAAGCCACGGAACAGTCAAGGATTTTGTTTATATAAGTTTCGGAACCGCTGCGAAAATTTCATCGCTACCGGAAGAATTTGCCGCCATGTTTTTAAAATCTTTGGGGGAAATACATTTAAAATTCCTGCTTAAATGGGAAAATGATCCGCCGAAAAATGTACCGGGAAATGTGCTCGTTAGGCAGTGGTTTCCGCAACAGGATGTTCTGCGTAAGCTACACTAATTAATTAATTTGAAATTAAATATTTAAAAAAATATGAATTGCGAATAATTAATTGAGTAGGTGAATTAACCCACAGGTCATAAAAATATACGCGGGTTCGTGTCACAAGGAGGTCAAAATAGCCTGCAGCAAGCTATTTTCAACGGTGTTCCCATGATTATCGTACCGCTTTTCGGTGACCAGGATATTGCCGGCAAGTTTGTGGTTGAGAAAGGTCTGGGAAAATTATTGGAATTCAGCAATTTTACAGCGGAAAGTTTCAAGGAAAGCATCCAAGGAATAATTTCGGATGCAAGGTGAGGTTCAGATTTGATAATTGATTGGATAATTATAGTAATATAATTATCAAAATATATATAACATATATAAAATAAAAATATTTTAGATTTCGTTGACTGATGTTTGTGAAACTTTTTACAGATTTTCGAAAAACATGGAGAAAATGAAGCGGGAAAGCATTCGGCTGTCATCAAAGTCGCTGGAAACCGCACTGTTTTGGGTGGAAAGGGTTTTGGGAGGGGATGATTTAACGCACTTGAAGCCTCTGAGCGTTAACCAGGAGTGGTGGGTTTACAGATCTTTGGACGTTATGGCCTTGGTATTTTTTGTCGTGTATGGGGCGGGTGGGTGTACGCTGTACCTTGTGGTTAGGTTTATAAATCATAGGTTGCGCCGTGGGAAGGGAATTAATATCGCGAAAAATTCAAGGCCGGCAGAGGATAAATTAAAGATGGGTTAAGATTAATGGAGTAAAATTTATAATTAATTATCAGCTGACTTGTTCACTTGATTTATAAGTAGGAATACTTTATAAGTATGGATATTTTGTTTGAATTATTCCATGGTTTGTCCTTGTTTGTTTGCATATGGTAGAGGAAATAAATAGAATTTGAATGAGCTTAATGTTCCGTTAATCTGAATGAGATAAGATAATAAAATCAGCTGACTGAGTAACCTTGTTCTTGAAGTTATACCTCAGAGTAGAAATTTTTGAGATTCGTAGAGGGAAAATACAAAATCCCTTGGAGCTCTTGTATAATTAAAGCAATTAAAATACAGGAGCCGGCAAACGGCTGTCGCATAGCAACAGCGACGGGTTACCTCATTGTCAAGCATGTTTATGTTTCTTCCTAGTTCTCTGTGTGTTGCAGTTGGAGTGCTGTTAACGTTAGCGGGGGTGGGGTCGGTACAGAGTGCAAATATATTATTTTATCATGGTGCAGCGTGTTCTTACAGTCATCAGGCAGGGATGGTTCCGCTTGTGGAAGCTCTGGTGGCAAAGGGTCACAACGTGACCCACTCAAGTCCTTACGCCTACTATGGACGGAGCCGTGTTAATGAATTTGTTCCAGCGATAACCCGGAGGGATCATGATAACCTTGTTAAAGAATTCAGCGATGGGGATATTTGGAAGCGTATGCAATCGAAATCAAAGTCATCAAGTTTCAGATTGCTTGACATATTCGGGGATTTTGCAGAGGGGCTGGCGAGTAGTAAGGAAATGGTAGATTGGATTCGTGCTAACAAGTTTGACCTCGTGGTTATCGATACGGTTGGGAATGAAGTTATCCATGCGGCGGCAGAGTATTGGAAATCCAGGGTTATTTCTTATTCTTCTGGGAGTTTCCTGTTTCCATGGGAACATAGCCTTTATAACGTTCCGGATGAGACGTCATGGTTACCGCAATTTGACTCGCGGGTGGTTGAGGATTATGGTTTCGTGGATAGGTTAAGTACACTGTTCTGGACGGGTGCGAACATGTGGGTGTACAATAACGTGTATTTGCCCAGAGTTGAAGCGTTGGTGGAGAAAATGGGATTGAACTTGTTACCCGGCCGGTCGATATCGGAGCTGATCAAGGAACGAACGCAACTTCTGTTTGTCAACTTTGATGTGTGGAATCAATTCGCTAGACCGTTGCCTCCGTTTGTGGTGTCCGTGAGCGGTATGGCGTTTGATTGGAGTAGAGAGCCGGAAGCGTTGCCGGAGGTGCGTGGATTAATAAAATGCCAGGGTTTTTTAAATTTACGATAGGAAATTTTGATAAAAATAATTAATTTATGCCTTTAAGGATATGGAAACGTGGCTTTATAACGGGGACGGAAGAGAATTTATCTACATAAGCTTCGGAACAGCTGCAAAAATTTCAGCTGTGCCCAAAAATGTAGCTGATATGTTTTTGAATACACTCGGGAAAATTCGGGTTAAGTTTCTACTCAAGTGGGAAGGTGAAGCGCCATCTGTGCCGAAAAATGTATTTGTTTGGAAGTGGTTCCCGCAATTGGATGTTTTAGGTATTAATACGGGAGTTTAATTAATAATTTTTATTATTAGTGGGTTTGGAATTAATTTAAGGCTGAAGTTGACCTAGTTTTTAAATTAGGTCATCCAAACATTAAAGGATTCGTGACACAAGGTGGTCAAAATAGTTTGCAAGAAGCGATATGCAGCGAAGTACCCATGATTCTAATCCCGGTGTTCGGAGATCAAGACATTACAGGGAAATTCGTTTCAGAGAGGGAGCTAGGAAAGCTGATGGAATTTAGTAATTTTACAGAGGAAAGCTTGAAGGAGAATATTGAAGAGATTCTTCGGAACGATAAGTAATTTCCCGGTTTTTTAAAAATAATTTTTAAAATTTTAAAATATAAGTTTAAATATAATAGGAGTGGTATATGTTTATGAATTGAAAATACAGATACGCTAGGAATGTAAAGAAGATGCGGGAAGTTAGTCGCCAGATGTCCTCGGAGTCGCTGAACCGGGCAGTTTCATGGACTGAACGCATTTTACGCGGGGAGGATTTGTCGCACCTGAGGCCACCGAGCATGCAGCAGCCTTGGTGGATCTACAGATCGTTGGATACGTTTGCAGTGCTGTTTCTAATACTTTATCTTCTGTCAACTGGATTTGCTTATGCTGGGTTCAAGGTTCTCCAGCGTTTGTTTATTCATTCAAGTTTGAGGAGGAGGAAGAAGGTGGGAATCAAGTTAGGAAATTCAAAAAGTGGAAATAAATTAAAAGTCATGTAGATGGAAACGATAAATTGCAAATCCTTAGAGTGAGTCCATTGAAATGAGACACGAGCAGGTTTTCCTGGATTTATTTTTATTATTGAGAATAAGTTGGATTGGGAGTGCGATATATCAAGGACAATCAAGTTTGGATTTTTGCCAACTGCATATGCTGCTGGGGATTCTAGAAGAAAGACATGCACGTTCCTCACGCTATTAGTTATGCAAGCACGTGATTTAAAGAGATAGAGAGGGAAGCCTCTGCGTTATCTTTTAGTTTTGTGAAGTCCTAAACTGGATATTGTCAAGGGCACCTTGTATGGAGGTGAGGCATTGGCTTTTAAAATACTATATATATTCAAGACAGTTTTGCTGATAAGTTTGGCATTTATTTCCTGGAGTTGAAGCCTGCAACTTGGAAGAAAAGGAGGCTGATTTTTGTTTCAAAATTGAGATTAGTTGTTTGAAATTAAAATGAATTTAAAAGATTTTTGGCCGCTATTTATAATTTTAATTTATGGAAAAAGTGCGCTGGGTGCAAATATATTGGTTTATATTGGTGCAGTAGCTTCTTATAGTCATCAGTCAGGGCTGGTTCCGCTTGTGGAATCTTTGGTTGCTCGGGGTCATAATGTGACCTACTTTAGTCCATTTGAGTACTACGGGAGTTCTCGTCAGAGTGTTCACGAAGTGTCTCCAGAGGTACTTCGTCAGGATAACGAAATGATTTTGCAACTAACGGGAGCCCTGGGGTTGCGCACCCGTTTGGATACTCCGTCAAAGACGCCTCTTCTAGTATACTTGTACGTGTTCCAGAATTTTGTGAAAAACCTGGCGGAGAGTGAGGAGATGATAGGGTGGATTAAGCGGAGTCAGTTTGATTTAGTGATAATCGATAGTCCCGCCAACGAAATTGCCCACGTGGCAGCGTATTATTGGAAGGCGAGAGTGATTGCTCATAGTGCAATAAGCTTTATTTTTCCGTGGGAACTGAGCCTGTTTAATATCCCGGATGAAGTGTCATGGTTACCGCAGTTTGATATGACAGCGGTAGATGGAGATTTCGGGTATTGGGAACGATGCAGTAACTCCGTTTGGGCGTGGGCGAGTATGTGGGTGTACCAGAATCTGTATCTGCCGAGGATCGCAAGTTTGATGAAGGGGGCGCTGGTGCCGGAGTTGCCGGAGTTGGGGGGTGTTATCAAGGAGCAAACGGAGCTGATGCTCGTTAACTTTGATAGCTGGGATCAGTTTGCGCGAGCGTTGCCGCCGTTTGTGGTGCCTGTGGGTGGGTTACGGTTGAATGGGTCGCGGGAAGTGGGGGCGCTGCCGGAGGTAAGTAGCGCTGCGCTGCGCTTTAAACGTTGAGTGGTCAAGAGTGAGGCAATGGATGAATGATTTTTGTGTATTGCAGGATGTCGAAGCATGGTTATCGGACGGGGAAATATCGGAGTTTATCTACGTTAGTTTTGGAACTGCTGTGAGGATAGCGACGGCGCCGGATAGTTTTGTCCTACCGTTTTTGGAAGCGTTAGGCAATGTTGGAAATGTGAGATTTCTACTGAAATGGGAAGGTGAAGCGTTGAAAAATGTGCCGACAAATGTACTGGTCCGGGCGTGGTATTCTCAGCTGGATGTTCTTGGTAAGAGCGATAATTAATTTGAAAATGGTTAAGAATATGAGATAAGAATTAATTAATTAATTTTAATTTTTAATGGATTATGCAGGTGATAAACGTGTCCGGGGATTTATAACACAAGGAGGTCAAAATAGTGTCCAGGAAGCTATTTTTTACGGTGTACCCATGATCATGATACCTGTTTACGGAGATCAAGATGTGGCGGGAAAATATATTGCGGAAAGGAAATTAGGGAAGTTAATGGAATTCAGCAAGTTTACGCGGGAAAGCTTCGAGGAAAATATCCAGGATATACTTGAGAATGAAGTGTAAGTTGGAGAGCAAAAAAGTTAATTATATTAATTTATATTTTAAATTTTTTAAAAAATTAAAATTTAAATTTTTGCAGGTACGCTAAGAACGTGCGGAGGATGCAAGGAAACAGCAGGAAGACACAGCAGAAAGTTCTGGGTAATGCACTGGAGTGGATTGAACGTGTCATTCAAAGAGATGATCTGTCCCATTTAAAACCTCCGAGCGTTAACCAAAGATGGTGGATTTATCGAGGTTTCGATGTATTTGCGCTAGTATTTTTTGTCGTTTATGGAATTATAGGATCTATGCTGTATGTGGTATGGCGTTTGCTGAAAAAACGTTTGACTGGGAAAAAAGAAAATGGAGGGAAAGTTGTAGAGAAAAATGTGGAAAGTTTGAAGGATTTAAAATTAAAAACTGGCTAGACACTAGTAAAACTGAAATTTTTGGATAAGATCTACTTAGAATTTAAATTACTATTAAATTACCATTTTAATTTTAAGCTTTTAATTGTCAATATAACGAAGAAGCTATAGTTCATCCGGAAATACGCAGGGTTTGCTACACGGGTTGATACGAAGGACTAGTACCAGATCTTACGGGTATTATTTGAATATTCTTTGGTTCGCGCTTAATTACATTGCCTTAAATTAATGATCGTAAAACATGAAATTTATAAGCATGGAAGCGCCTAATAAAATAGCTTTGACTGTTAAATCTGATTCGGGCGGGAACTCGATGACCAAATTATTTGCATCGGAAAGGGTATCCCTTGCAGAGCCACAGTGGAGCTCCGTTATAAGGCCGACAGGATCCACGCCCTCTGGCGAGTAGATGAAGAATCCTTGCTCGTTCCATAAACAACAGGCTACCGCGAGAGGTCCTTGAATCCTTAGTAGAAGCTGGCCTACAGCGTTTTTAATCAAAAACTTTGGATGCAGCAGCGTCCACTCCTGTTCAACGCTTCCGATAAAGTTACCAGGTGGAGAAAACACTTCGAGCTTTTGAAGACATTTTGGAAATATACAAGAGCCGCAAGCCAAAGGTCGATGAAACTGAATGACTTGTTGATTTGCCATGTCTGTGACGACCATTCTGAAGGGTCTGTAGGTCTCAGAGATTTGATTTCGAAGCCAGTTTTTAGTCTCTTGAACCTCGAGGAGATCCTCTCGCGGTCCGGATCTGAACTTGTACTTGGTGATGGTTTGAAAACCGCCGCAAGGGGTTTCGAGGAGTTGCTTGTGTTGGTGGAGGAAGACTTTTTTTAGGGGAACAAGTGCTGCCATGTCTTCGGGCTCGACGCTTAAGGGGAGGAGTTCCAGTTCTTGGTTATCGAAGTCCGAAGAGTCGGTCCTTGTCGTGCCGGAAGTGATGACGGATTTGCAACGTTTTAGCAGTGATTGACGTTTCTCTGTGTTATGTAGTGGCATGGTTTCGTTGAGCTGTAATTTGAAATGTTCAGTTGATAAACCAGTGTCAGATTAATTAAATTTTTGAGAGTGATTTGTAAATTACGTAGCGTAAAAAATGTATATGGAACTTACTTCTGAATTTGGAGTTTATGTAACTGGTTTTTGAAAATTTAAACTACAGATTAATGATTTTGCGAGTTGAATTGAAATAATTGAAATAAAAAATTAATTAACTTGTGTAGTTTAAGAAATAAAGTAAGTTGTGTTCCAGCTTTAAATATGTAATTTGTTGCAAGTCAAGAAGCACTTCTCCAGAACGCAACGGATTGGAAGGAGGAAGTGGGTAACCGCATGGAAGATAACTTGTCCAGGGAAACGGGAAACGGAAACCATATTCAGCAAAAGTTGAAGGAGTTGGAGCAAATATATTAACTTTTTTGCTTGTATATTTAATTTCTTAGGTTTGCGGATGGCTGCAAGGAGATACAGAAAGCTATACACTAAAAGTTTGTCAACACGACGAGTATAGTGTTATTGGGTTCCAAGAGTATTTTACCTTGGAAGGATTTGCCTTGGTCTTGAAGTTACCAAAACTTGATTTACATTCAGTGCTAAAGGGGATTATAGGGAACCCTTAAATTCTATTTTTATGGTAAGCTTGGAGAGAGTTTGATGTTTCTTGGAAGATAAAGAGGAGTTTAATTCAATGTTTTGAGTATATAGATAAGAGAATAAAAATCCCATAGAAATAGCCTCCAACTTGATAGGAAAGGTTGGAAGGAAGCTTTGTTTACTTTTTGTGGATGTGATGGACATTGACCGGATGACAGAGGGTTCAGTCCCTTGGAGAACGTGTGGAAGGGTGGGTACTTAAGGGAAAGATATAGGAGAGAAGAAGGAAAAGTGGAGATATTTCAGAAGAAGAGTTGGTATTTATTTATGGGAAATAATAATGAAAAACAATCAAATTTTAGCGGCGGTTGTGGTGCTAGTAATAAGTTTTTTAAACAATGTTTACTCTGATTCAACGTTTGACAACCCGACCTTTGACCTAGGGTCATGGAGAGACCTAGGAAGAAGTGCGGGGAAACAATCCTCCGAGTGCGCTGCTCAGTCCTCGTGTCATCTGGATCTTATGAGGAATGTTAATACGTTTAGACGGGATTTTCATACTATGGCCCTTAAAATCGTGGCTGGTGTGCCGAAAACTCTGGTGAGATTTAATTGAAATAAAGTTAATTTTTAGAAGCTGCGTTACTGGTTCTACAATTAATTGTGTAAAAATAGTAAATATTGATAATTATAATTTGACAATTTTAAGAGAATTTTCATTTTGGGATTTTGTATTGCTTTCAGATGTCCGCTGGTCAATTAAAGCTGGCATCTGAAACTTACCAAACTGTGAGCCATCAGAAGCGACTTACGGTGGTAATGTGTTGAGTTAAAATTTGTGCAGTCTTTATATGAAATTATTATATTGATTTTTAATATTATTTAATGATTAATAGAGCTGAAATTGTAATTATTGATAATTTATTTTGAATTTCAGCCGGAGAAGATTCGGAACGCCGGATATCCTGTTGAATCTCATGAAATTGTTACAGAGGATGGCTATATTTTAACGTATTATCGGATACCATACGGGAAGAACGAAACTGGGAAGACAACGCATGCTCGTCGACCGTCTATCCTGATTCATCATGGGTTGTTTGGGCATAGCGGGTTCTGGATTACGCAGCACCCGTCGAAGAATTTGCGTAAGCGGAGCGGATTAGAAATTTAGATGATTATTTTGGGAAATTTTACAGCAGAGAATTTTTAATTAATATTTGAATTAATTTTAATATTTTAAATTTGAATGTAGGTTTGATTTTATTCTGTTGTAGCTTATATCCTGGCAGACCTTGGGTACGATGTGTGGTTAGCGAATGCTAGAGGAACCTTTGTCTCTCAGCGACATCTGAAATATAATATTAGCGAACCTGTATACTGGGATTACAGGTGAGAGAGTTTTTAGTTGGTTTTATAATTGACAGATGGCGCAAGTGCTTGCAGGATATTAGGAACGGGAAGAAATTATTTGGAAGGGACTCATAGCAAAATTTGAAGCTATTCTTATGTTTCCAGCTACGACGAAAAGGGCCGGTATGACCTTCCTGCAGCATTCGATCATATCCTCGCGGATTCGGGGAATGAGAAGCTAATTTACATTGGACATTCGATGGGAACGACAATATTCTTCGTAGCAATGTCAGAACGGCCAGAGTACAATCAGAAAATCGAACTTATGATTGCACTGGCACCCGTAGCTTATGTTCATCACGCGAAGAGCATTTCAACGCTTTGTGCTCCTGTTGGTTTCCTTCCGTTGGTGTACCAGCGATATGTAAGTGATTGGACGGAGTGACCTATCACAGTATATTTTAGGATTCGGATTAACGTCTAACCGAGTTTAAAAATAAGGTGGCTTGATTTTAGTACCCTCTGGCAGCAGATGAAGCTGCAGACCTGTTCAGAAAATTCGCGTACCATCTTTGCGATATCAATTCTCCAACGGTTGATGTGTGTGCGAGTTTGTATTTTCTCGTTTATGGGTTTGATTATAATCAAACGGATTTTGTAAGTAATGGTCTCGTAATTTTATTTGGTTGTAATTGTGTAAAATCGTGCAGTTTTGATTTTAGAAGCGATTATTCTGGACGGAGTTTGCAAACTGGATGAAACGCGTAAAGTAATGAAACTGTTTGATGATAATTTATCTTAGCTCCGTCTGGCATCGTTCTTGGACGAGGGTTCGAATCCAATCTCTGTGAAAGTTCTGCAACATTTTGCTCAAAATCTTATTTGGAAGGATTTTCGGAAGATGAACGAAGGGGTGGGACGGAATTGTGAAAAGTACGGCTCCTGCCTTCCACCGAAATATAACATTAGCAAGATTACTACAAAAGTAGCATTGTTTCATGCAGTGAATGATCAGCTATCAGTAACCGAGGTAAGTAATGGATTGAGGTTTAAATTGAAGATAAATTAGATTGGGGATAAAAGCGTCGTGGCGGTATAAGTAGCGCCATCTACATAATTTTGTTTTTCTTTACACGGCAGGATGTGAAGCACCTGGCGGCGGAATTGCCAAACCTGGTGACCTGTTTCGAAGTCCCTTTTAAAGACTGGAATCACATGGATTTTGTGATTGCTAAAGACGTAAATGAGTTAGTCTTCAATCCTGTGATTGATGTTATACAGCATCAAATTAAATTAAAAGTTAATAACGCTACTGGTGGTGGCATCGCGAAAACATTGCCGGGAGCATGATATTTAATTTTACTAGAAAATATTTTTGATTTACTGACTGGGCAAGTGTAAATTGTAATTGGTTGGCTTTGCAGATTTTTGATAGTTCTGTGGCCATAATGTTTTACGCAGCTCCTCACAAAATATTTACAGAATAAAATTGAAGAATTATTTATTTTTTAAAAAAACATTTGTGTGGGAGGAATTGAAATTTTCTAAACTGCAGCCCCTCTGGCGGACGAGATGATAGCTTTCATATAAATCCATAGAGGAACAAGTTCTCTTCCAGGTTTCTGTTTTCCAGAAAGTAAGTTAATGAGATGCTGAGGAGCTTGTGAAACAAGTTTTTCTCCAGCGTTTCTAGACAAGTTTTTATTGCAGTTTGTTTCAGAGCCGTGTGACGTGCATAAATTAATTCAGGAGAATAATAATATGAAAACATTCTGCAAAAATCTCATTCAGTTAGACATTGGAACGTATTTTACGCATCGATTTTATGAATGGTCTATCATGGATTGTGCCTTTTGGTTTGAATTCGCGAAATTATCCGTTTAATCCAAACCTGTAAATTTTAATAAATATGCAAATATAAAATGCAGCGTGTGCTAGAGCACATAATTTATAAGCTATATTAAAAAATGTATCTCCTAAAAATGTATTGATTACATGGGAGCATTGATAGGACCGCAATTAACAGATGATGAATGACAATGAGTTGGAACAATTACGGGCCAATTAAAATTGAAGGAAAGTGCATAGCATTCTGCATGCAAAGTAGGAGCGCAGCGGCAGCTTTTGGACGCATAGATTGTCTCTTGATTGATTTTCTTTAATAGCCTTTGCCTTGTTACAATTAAAGTGCTAACATTTTTTAAAAATTCATGGAAGATAAGCGGATATCAATACTGATTTGGGCTATCAGCTATGATTGGTAAAATTAAACAACACTGGTTACAGCTGCACCTGCGCCACCCTTGAGGATAACTCGTAATTAATATTTAATTAGCTATTCTTTTTAATGCGTTCACTGCTCCAATCTAAGCTACTATATGTAGGAACTTGAATCCAATTATTGCACAGAGAGTAGGTCAGGTTCAATCGACCTTCCAGACAATGCGCTGTCTTTGTATCTGCTGCGCTGAGATCTGATAGCGCTTATCAGATACTGAAGGGAATGGGATCAATTCCTTGGAGCTGTGCGCTCTGTGTGGACGGGAATGCCGTGTAGTGGTGGTCAACTAGTTTTTATGCTTCAGAAAAGCCTTTGTGTTTGCGAATATTTTGACGGTTGCCAAGGTTTAATTAATGGTGGTTGACTATCCAATATGCAGCGCAATGATTGCGCTGTAATGCTGAATAGGTGTATATGGACGACGCTTGTGAACTAGGACTAGGTGGTCAGGTCAGGTGTTAAGTTATACATTTTTAGGTTAGGCGATTAGGTATTGTCTGCTTTGCAAATGAATGTCTAGTTTTGATGATTGATGACTTGAATTTATGATGTGTGCAAATATGGAAAATTATTATAAATCTCTATGGAATTATGGTCAAGAATTAATTTATTGTATTTTAGATAATATTGTATGGTTGTGTATTTACGATGTGGTGTTAAGGGTTAAGCAGTTAATTAAGATTGACTGGTTAATTTTTGTGATTAATTTTATTAAATGTTATAGGTGTGAGTAATTTAATTCGTTTCCGTCTAACGTAGACTAATAAATCCTGTTTCCCGGTTAGTTTTTTTTGCAAAAAAGAGATGTTGGAGTGTAATAATTATTAAAGAAGACGTTGGGCTGATAATCTTACGATTACGCCAATTTTCAGTGATTCATTCACAGTAGTTACGGGGGCAATAATCGTTTAGGAAATGCTGTAATAATTTTCTCACGTGTCGTGGTCGTTTTTAAAAGAATATATATTCTATGATTCATGCCTTTTAGTAAGTAGGAAAATTGGAAAATGTTAGTGTAAAGCTGAAGTGCTTCAGCTGATGTATCAAGGCTACAGCTTCTGTAATTGAGGTTGGAAGGAATATTCCTGGGGTTATCTCGATGGAGAAAAAATAGTTGTTGAAGCTGGAGATGAGCCTCGAGTAAGATGATGTCGTGGGAAGAGGAAGGAAGGGGCAGGAGGTTATGAGTAAGGGAAAACTGGATGAGAAACTTGAAATTCCTTCAATGAGTCACCTTAAGGAAAATTTTCCCTGGAGTGTGGAAATAGAGGAGGGAATTCGCGAAAACCTAGGTCTTTAAGTTTTTTTTAGATTTTAATCGGATAGGATAGTTGCGTAAGTAAAAGTTTCTGGAGTTTTTAGTACCAAATTGGTGTTATGAGATTCGTTATTACTTTTGTCACATAACCTGATCCTTAAGATGCCCGCATTTTGTTTGATATTTAATTTAAATTGTTTCATTAAGGGAAATGACATTTTGAAGTGCATTAGACTTAAGGTTTTCGGATGGAGGAGAATTTGTAATAATCGTTTTAAGTGTGACGGGGATTTCTATTGGCTTATGTGATGTCTTTCTACTATTTCTGCGTTACGAAAATAACCGCCCACAATCATTTTACGTCTATGAAATTTAATGTCAAGTGTAATCGTTGCGGATTTTCTAGGGAATTTGGGAAAGGTTTTGAAGCAATTGACAGACTAACTGAAAAAATTGGACTTGAATTGGCACGTGATGGCTGATTTTGTTATATGACTGTAATTTGGATTACGTGGGAAAGGGTGGTGGTAAAGGCGGGCTGAAAGAAGACAATGCTGGGGTCGGGAGCGGCACAAGCTGTGGGAATCTTTTGCGAATGTTTGTCATTGTTTTAAAAAATGCAAAAGTCTTGGACCTGGTGTGTCATTCACGGAAACATTGGAGTGTAGAGGAAATCAGGGTTGAAGTAGGATTGCGTATTGTAACAAGCTACGAAAAGAGGCTTCTGCCTTGAAGGCCAAGGTGTTAGAAATGTGGGAGCGGATTAAGAGCGAAAAGTCTTATATTCGGCAAAATCTACGGACATTGAAGTTTTGGTCTACTTTTTGCTGTCTTCCCTTGGAAGTGAACGTGGAGGAAAGACGGTTGAGCCTAGCGCCCTCTGGTTGGAGATGGGCTGCGTGGAAACTGTTGTTGGGCCTGGAAATGCTGTACTTTGGCTTTGTAGCCGCTACGTTCGTAATGACGGGGGTTTATCCAGGATATTTTAAAATCCAGAATGTGGGTATCCATTACACTATCGGCGTCGTCCATCTTGTAAGCATTGTTGCCAGTTTTCAATGCTTCGTGTTCAACCCCCAGCTGGCCGTCTGTGTAATGACCGAAATCCATAAAGATGTGGGGCGAAGTTCTGGGCAAACGGATACAAAACTGACGCTGCAGAAGCTACTACTAATGTCGATTCCTGTTATTGTTGAGGCAGCGTTTCTCTTTATCGTGGCGCTGTTGCTGGTTGACTGCTCGCGACCGATGCTTGTGTACTTTGTCGTAAGCAGAGGAGATGAGAATTGCTGGAGGAGCGTGGATTGGAAGACGTACATTGGCTGTGCATGTATTGAGCTAATCATGATTCACAGATATGCAGTGTTGTCAATGTGCTTGTACGTGCATTTGCTTGCGTTTGAGAGGTGGAACGCTGATTTGGTACTGGAAAGGATTGCGATTAGCAGGTATGTATGAGCGCTGGTATGTATAGCGCTTTGAAGGTAGCCCGTTCGCAGAAGCGCAATAAGCGCTTGAAGAGCTGGTAACGTGGACATTGGGATAGAAATGATTTGTATTGCTAAGGATTGTTCAACAATGACGTTATGGAAAAAATCCGTTTTTTATATTGTATGTCTGTGTTCTCCTGTCATAGTTAAAAGGGGTCATAATGGCCTGTGGAAAAAATCGCTAGATTATTTTAACCTCATTGTTGAACAGCCCCTACACAAAGCGGAAACTGACTGTGAAACTGTTACTTTCAGCAAACAGACCAGCGGAGCGCCTTTTCTTGTTCCAAGATGTCAAACCTGGTATATGAAGTGCCGAAGAATGCAACTCCTTCTAATACAGTTCAATTTAGTGAACAAACACTGTGTTCACGGGTTGAAGCAAATGTTACTGACGACGCTGATTGTATGCGCTTCAGCTGGAATCGCCCGTTTCACGGATCACATCCCGTCGGGACTGCTTCACTTTTACCTGGCTGAATACTGTGTCATTTTTTACGCTGTTGTTTACGACAAGTCATTTTGCGTTCCCTCTAACATGGATGCGTTAAAAGGAGAAATACTTGGGGTTGCAGCGTTAGGGATATCGAAATCAGAGTTGGAGATGGTCAAACGACAGATTCAATCTGTTCCAGCGCTGGGCGTTCAAGTTGGGGATTTTCATACGATGGAGCGGATATCGACGCTGAGTTTTTTCGATTTTGCTGTTCGAACCGTATCGTCAGTTTTGATTAGCTTCAATCAACAACAGAGCATGTAGCGGTAATTTAAGATATGGAATAGCAATTCCAGACGGAAGGGTTGAGGGAGTACATGTATGATGGAATTATTCCAGGGCTTTATTATTTCGTATGGCAAAAATAAGTGAACTGTTAAAGTATTAGATACGAAGATTGGGATAATTGTTGCAGTGTTGAGGCGGTAAACGTTTGTAAATATGCTGAACATGCCAAAAATGAAAGCTGTTGACAAGAGGGGCATGTGCATGAGAAAAAAATTGGAGAAAGAGGGACATTTACCAATTTTAGGTAAAGTTGTGAAAGATACACTGAGACAGCCAATTTAAACATAAAAAAGGATGTCAATGGGTAGTAAAAGATTTCAATAATGTGAGCAACTAGATTCAATTATGAGTCCAGTTTAGAGAAACTAAGGTAAATTATAAAATTGTAAACACTTTATTAAAATGATTGATGTGATATAACGCTCAAGTTTTTAACCCAACTGGAAAGGCGAGTTCCTTAAAGGATTTTTCTCTGCAGTGCTACCAGAACCAGATGCTGGAGTTAAAGTAAAAATTTCTCGGAAGAGTTTTGTTGAATCTGGCCAAATCATCATGACCCATTTTGGAAGTGAAACCGCGTATGTGAGGCGCAACCTAAGGATGATAGAGTTTTGGGCAAGATTTTGCTTCCTACCCATCGAAGTTGATGTGGAACGTAGAAATTTCAAATTAACAGCTTCTCGCTGGAGAAAATGTGTTTGGAAACTGACATTTTTGATTGAAATCCTTCATTTTATTTTCGTAACCTGTAGTTTGATTATGACCATGGTTCGACCGGAATACTTTAAAATACAAAATATCGGAATTCATCATATGAAGGCGATTGTGCACTGTGTAAGCTTGGTGTGTAGTTTCCAGTGGTTTGTACTTAATCCGAAGTTGAGCGTTGCCGTGGTGAATGAAATACACAAGGCGGAGGTGCGGCCAAAAAGCGTCGAAGCCGTTGCCAAAAAGATAACGATGCAAAAGTTACTGCTGATAGCGATTCCGGTTTTAATCGAAGCGGCTTTCGTTTTGATTGTAACGCTGTTGGTGGCTGACTGCTCAAGGCCGATGATTGTGTATTTTTTGATTAGCGCTGGAAGCGATGATTGTTGGAGGGGAATAGACTGGAGAATTTACGGGGCGTTCAGCGTTTATGAGCTCTTGCTCATACACAGATTTTCGGTTTTGTCCATGTGCTTGTACGTTCACCTGGAAGCGTTTGAAAAATGGAATATGGATCTGGAGGTTGAGATGGAAAGTGTGAAAAGGTGAGTTAAAGCGCCCTCTGGGGGCGTAAGGGTGAAGGCGTTGGAGAATCGCTTTGTTTTCTGTTGTGGAACCATTAGGTTTGCGAAAAGTGACGTACTGGATGTTCGTGCATGGCATGTATTTGGGACAACGTTGAATTTAAATAATCGATTGCTTTGGACTTTTCTAGACAAGCCAAACTTGGAAATAAATTCGTTGAAAGAGGTCAAGCCGGGTACATGAAGTGTCGAAGGATGCAGCTGCTGCTGATTCAGTTTAATTTGGTTAATAAACATTGCATTTATGGGCTGAAGCAAATGTTTTTAACGACGCTTATTGTATGCGCGTCAGCATCGATTTCAAAATTCGGTGACGATATTACATCTGGATTGCTCCACGCTTATTTGGCGCTGTACTGTGTAATATTCTTTCCTGTCGTCTACGATAAAGCATTCAGCGTTCCTGCGCATATGAACGCTTTGAAGCGTGAAATACTTGCTGCGGCAGCGTCGTCTTCCGTTCAGCTGAAGCTTTTGAAGCGACAAATAAAATCTGTTCCGGTGATGGGTGTCCAAGTCGGGAATTTTCATACGATGGAGAGAATGTCGACTTTGAATTTTTTTGATTTCGCTAATCGATCCGTTTCTTCGCTGTTGATTAGTTTTAATAGTTGAGATGGCGTTTAAGATATGGGTAGTAAATCAAACCATTGGCGATAACGAAAAAGGAAAAAGAAAGATGTAAATGCATGTGAATCTTGGGGGATTACGGCATAACAATTACAATATGGATTTGGTAACTGTGAATTAAAATTGATACAGAAAACTTTAAAAAATAAACGGCTAATTTAAACAAAGGCCAAAAAAGCAATAAGTAAAAAAGAGACAGTGAAAATACTTTCTGCACGTGGTGCGTCCGTTGACGGTTTTTTGAAATTGTTTCCACTTTAGTTAAAAGTGTTGAGCTTGTATGTGCTCTACGGGATAGGAGCGAAGTTAAGGCGTTCAATTATGTAATATTAAAAAAGATACAAGGATTCTTTGCGTGGAAGTTAAAATTGCCACGTGGCCATTATTCTATTCAGAAAACAGTTAATTTAAATTTTGCTGAAATAAAACTGTTTTGGGACATTGCAAAACATGGAGCGGAAGTGTGGGAATCTGGTGTTTGCATTAAGACTATTGCGACAGAACTTGCTTTTTTTCGGAGTCGCTATGGGGTTAGGAATAGCAAATATGTTGGAAGAAGATTCCTATATTCAAAGCAACCTTAAGATTTTGAAATTCTGGTCCCGTCTGTGTCTCCTGCCCATTGATGTGAACATCAGGGAACGAGAAATAAAACAAACTTCGAGCGAATTGAAGAGAAATGTGTGGAAAATGCTGCTGGGAATCGAAACCCTGCACTTGGCGTTTGTTCTCTCGACGCTTCTGCTAACGCTCGTAGATCCGGAATATTTCAAAATTCAGAACCTAGGGATGCATCATATGAAAGGGATTGTTCATATCGTTAGTATAACTTGCAGCATGCAGTGCTTTGTGTTTCACCCGGATGTGGCGGAGGCGTTCATGAACGAAATCCATCGGTCGGGTACTGACGCGAATTGGAATGGGGCAACTGTTAAGGCAAAATTCTCCTTGCAGCGCATGTTGTTGGCAGGAATACCGATCCTCATGGAAATGGCGTTTGTTTCCATGGTTATGCTCATGTTGGCAGACTGTTCGCGACCGGTCCTCCTGTACTTTGCGTACGACCAAGGGGCGGGGGAGTGTTGGGTCGGAGAGGGATGGAAAATGTATCTGGGATTTTCACTCCATGAATTTGTTATGTTCCACAAATTCTCGGTTCTAAGCCTGTGCATTTATTTCCATTTACATGCTTTTGAAAGATGGAATTCGGAACTAAGGCGCCAGAGGGCGATAGTTGCTAAAAGGTGGGCTAGATCCTAGGAATCATCCTGTGTAGTTAGTAGTTGGTATAGGAATGTAAGGTTCAATTGGCTAATTTTCGTACTCTTTCTCTAGACTAGTAGATGGCGCCACAATCTCCGGCTTTCTTCTCCAAGACTGGTACATGAAATGCCGGAAGATGCAGCTCTTTCTTCATCGTTTTAATCTGGTGAACAAGCATGTGGTTTTCGGGATTAAGCAAATGTTTCTCCAGACGCTGATTGTGAGCGCTTCCGCTGCAATTGCCCGATTTGGAGTGCACATACCTTCGGGGCTGTTGCATGCATATTTGACATGGTACGCTATTATGTTCTTTCCGATTGTGTACGACAAAGCATTCAACGTTCCTGCGAGCGTGGAAGCGCTGAAGCGTCAGATACTAGTGGCTGCAGTCAACTGTCCTGGAGAACTTGGGCTTGTAAAGCGGCAGCTTCAAGCGATACCTATGCTTGGAGTTCAAGTTGGGAGCTTTCATAGGATGGAGCGGATGTCGACGCTGAATTACTTTCATTTCGCTGCGAACGCTGTTTCTTCTCTGCTTATTACATTCAATTGATGTGTTATGCAAGTGCTGTCCTCGATTTAAAAGTAACGTTAGAGTGGGAGGATGGCAAGGACACAATAATTGAAATATTTTTTAGATTAATACCGATGCGATAGAATTAATTTAATTATGGGAATACTCCGATGGCGAGTCAAATAAAATACGTGTCATACAATGGTGTAGAAAATGCTGTTTTAGTTGCTGCAAATTTAATTTGACGCTGGGTGGAAGAAATGGAAGAAAACTAATGAGTGTATTCCTGTAATTTGGAGGGATATATTTAAAAAATTAAGGTACAGAGCTTATGTGTTAGCTGGATTTTGTTAACGTAATTTTGTGACGTTCAGCGTCAGCGGCGATTTCAAAATTCGGTGACGATATTACATCTGGATTGCTCCACGCTTATTTGGCGCTGTACTGTGTCATATTCTTTCCTGTCGTCTACGATAAAGCATTATTCAGCGTTCCTGCGCATTTGAACGCTTTGAAGCGTGATATAATTGCTGCGGCAGCGTCGTCTTCGGTACAGCTGAAGCTTTTGAAGCGACAAATAAGATCTGTTCCGGTGATGGGTGTCCAAGTCGGGAAATTTCATACAATGGAGAGGATGTCGACTTTGAATTTTTTCGATTTCGCTAATCGATCAGTTTTGTCACTTTTAATCAGCTTCAACAGTAGAAATGTCGTTTGAATTATGGACAGTAAATGAAATGGGCTTTAACTGCAAAAACATTATGGACATCTGCCGGTCATATAGTTTTTATGCTTTCGAAGTACTACTGTTTGTGAATATTTTTACAGTTGCGCAGGTTTAAGAAATGCTCGTTGATAATTCACTACTGCGGAATGTTGAGGAACTGAAAAAAGGTTCAACTAGGGTTAGATGTAACTATGACTAATTCAGGTGTTGATATTTTTAGACTACGTTATTGATTGGCTTACGTCGGCTCTGGATATTTGAATTTCTGATGTAAGGATACGGAAAATATGCTTGACGACAAAACTACATTTTAATTAATTTAATATTCAATAGTTTGTAAATGGTTACATGAGACATTTGGAAACTTTTGCCGCACAATCTAAAGAGGAGGCGTACCGAATTATTAAGTTGAAAATAAAATTTTGAAATTATTTTGAGTAGAGGACTATGTAAGAGTACTTGATGCAACAAACCGCATCCATCTAAGCCCTAGTTTAAGCGCTGTGCTAGCTCAAAGTTTGGTATATGGCGGCCTATATTGCTGATGCCGCGTCCCCGTCCATGCAGAAGGTGCGGATGGAAACTTGGAGTGAGTAATTTGGACCGCCATAGACCAAACTTTGAGCTAGCACAGCGCATAAATTAGGGCTTAGATGTATGCAATTTTTGCATGAAGTGCTCTTACTGTGGTCCTCAAAATTATTTGGAAATTTTATTTCCAAGTTAATAGTTGGGTTCACCTCCTGATAAATTATTAAGTGGCAGAGCCACTTTATAGGGAGCTTCGTGTCCGTCCGTCTGTCTGTCTGTCTGTCTGTCCGTGAACACGATATCTCCCGAACGGAAGCACGTATTGACATCGGGTTTGCGGTATCAGATGGCACATACCCCGGGGCAAGAGCCTATTCACTTCCGTTATAATCGGTCCAGCCGTTATGACCCTGTGACCTATCAAAGGTCACACTAATACGATCGGCTTCAACATCCTCTCTATGAGCCTTCACCACAACTACGCAGTTACCCATCCATAAACTTTTACGTCATAACCCACAACCTAAAAGCATCACTCTCTTCTAACCGTCCTATTACATAGCATCCCCTTGTTTCAGCATAGTACCCTCTTGTTTCAACATTTCACAACCTATGTTAAAGCATAGCACCACCTATTTTAAAGCATAGCACCACCTATGTAAAAGCATACCACCACCTATGTTAAAGCATAGCACCACCTATGTAAAAGCATAGCACCACCTATGTTAATGCATAGCACCACCTATGCTAAAGCATAGCACCACCTATGTTAAAGCATAGCACCACCTATGTTAAAGCATAGCACCACCTATGTTAATGCATAGCACCACCTATGTTAAAGCATAGCACCACCTATGTTAATGCATAGCACCACCTTGTTTAAACATGGCTCCTCCTCTATAAGTCATAGCTCCACCATTGTAAATATTAACTTCACCGGCTTAAATCTTAGCTCCACTGTGATCACTCATACCTGCACTCGGTTAAGTCACGGATCAACGACACAACATGAGCTAATGATCCCACGTTCCTGATTCCCGTTACTCCGGACATCCCTACAATGACATTTTCCACAAACTTCCAATTCACTTAAGATCTCCATGTGCCTACAATACTTCCAAACAACAATCCTCTGCCACTTTCGTACACCAGTGCGGTTTATTACTGTAGCTTTGGGCTTACGTAAAATCTTGTTTCATTTAATATTGCTCTGCAACATAGGAACCGCCCACCATCGCATCACCTTACGTACGTGTACTAAATCGATTGTCTAGTGTAACCGTGTCGCGCCAAGGGATTTTCCGGGGAGTTTGGAAAGCTGGAAGCAGTGGAGAGAGGAACTGCGGGACTTGATTGGGACGTTGGTTGGTTATTTTTTGGGTGTAATCCAGGGTGTACGTGGGAAAGGGTAGCTGGGTAGCGTATTTTTGTGGAAGAAAATGTTGGGGTCGTTGGCAAGAGATTTTTGGGAAATGTATTTTAAATATTTATTTTGAAAATGGATTAAAATCTTGGACCCTGCGTCATTCAGAGAAGGATTCAGGATTCAGGAAGCGTAGGGAAAATAGGGGTTGAAATAGGTTTGCGTTTTAGGAAGCTACGAAAGGGGGTGTCTGTCATGACGGTATTAGAAATATGGGAGCGGGTTAGTAGTGAAAAGTTTTATGTTCCGCAAAACTTGCGGGCATTGAAATTTTGGTCTAGTTTGTGTCTCCTGCCCATTGATGTGAATATAATGGAAGGGGAAATAAAGCGAACATCGAGCAAACTAAAGAGGAATGTGTGGAGAACGCTACTGGGAATCGAAGCCCTGCACTTGGCGTTTGTTCTCTCGACGCTTCTGCTAACGCTCGTAGATCCGGAATACTTTAAAATCCAGAATGTGGGGATGCATCATATGAAAGGGATTGTTCATATCGTGAGCATTACTTGCAGCATGCAGTGCTTCGTGTTTCACCCGGATGTGGCGGAGGCGTTCATGAACGAAATCCATCGGTCGGGTGCTGACGCGAGTTGGAATGGGGTATCTGTTAAGGCAAAATTCTCCTTGCAGCGCATGCTGTTGGCGGGGATCCCGATCCTGATGGAAATGGCGTTTGTTTCCATGGTGATGCTGATGCTGGCAGACTGTTCGCGACCGGTCCTCCTCTACTTTGTGTACGACCACGGGGCGGGGAAGTGTTGGGTCGGAGGGGGATGGAAAATGTATCTAGGTTTTTCACTCCACGAATTTGTTATGTTCCACAAATTCTCGGTCCTAAGTCTGTGCATTTATTTCCATTTACATGCTTTTGAAAGATGGAATTCGGAACTTGGACTCCAGAGGGCGATAGTTGCTAAGAGGTGGGCTAAATCATGTGAATTACATAGCGTATTCAGCAGTTGGTAAGAATGTAAGGTACAATTACTATTTTACTGTACACCTGTTATAGACTCGTAGATGGCGCCACAATCTCCGGCTCTCTTCTCCAAGACTGGTACATGCAATGCCGGAAGATGCAGCTCTTTCTTCATCGTTTTAATCTGGTGAACAAGCATGTGGTTTTCGGGATTAAGCAAATGTTTCTACAGACGCTGATTGTAAGCGCTTCCGCTGCAATCGCCAGATTCGGAGTGCACATACCTTCGGGGCTGTTGCATGCATATTTGACATGGTACGCTATTATGTTCTTTCCGATTGTGTACGACAAAGCATTCAACGTTCCTGCGAGCGTGGAAGTGCTCAAGCGTCAGATACTAGCTGCTGCAGTCTATTGTCCTGGAGAACTTGGGCTTGTAAAGCGGCAGCTTCAAGCGATACCTATGCTTGGAGTTCAAGTTGGGAGCTTTCATAGGATGGAGCGGATGTCGACGCTGAATTACTTTGATTTCGCTGCGAGCGCTGTTTCTTCTCTACTTATTACATTCAATTGACGTGTTATGCAAGTACTGCACTCGATTTAAAAGTACGTTAGAGTGGAATAAATTCTAAGTATAATTGAGTAATTGTTTAAATGAAAACCGATGCGATGCGGGAATTAATTTAATTAGGGGACCACTCCAATGGCGAGTCAAATAAAATTAATTTAATAAAATGGTGTAGGAAATAATGTTTTAGTTGCTGCAAATTTAATTTGACGCTGGGTGGAAGAAATGCCTTTAGCTTGACGTTCCTTGACTCCTGAAGAGTATAGTAGCTCTTGCCAGTGAAATCCTGAATTTCTTGAAGTTATAGAATTTGCAAAAGCTGGAGTTGAAGAACTCGTATTTATAAAAGGCATGCAAAATTGAAGTTTGAGCACCTTTAAAAGACAGTGGAACAATGGGATCCGGTTGCTGCAAAATCAAGTGCGTGAACTTTGCGAAATTTTTGCAAGCGTAAAACGCGTGTAACTTTAATTGAGCATCTTCTGTCCTGTCTGGTATTTAAATTCCTGGTCACGCAATTCACAGCATGTTATTGACCCAGGATATCAAGTTAAGCTAAGGATTAGGTGGGCTGGATGGGAGTAAAAACATATAAAACTGGATTTTCTTCTCGCTCTAAACCACATTGTCTCATGTCAAAAGTTCGCGAATTTTCGCGAATTTTAATGACCTAAAGGAAATTCATGGACGCGGAGGAAAAATAGAAAATAAGCTGGGAGCGTGAAGGAGGTGAACAAGAATTGAAAAAAGTAGAGTTAAGTCAAAAGTTATTACGTAAGGCGAGGGAAGGTAATGACGCAAATGAAGGCTACCTGGTTTACATTCTTGCCGTTTTGATGACGGTCTACACGTTGGATGGTGCTGTGAGGCTTTAGTTTGATTGCTGATCGTCAATTTACGGATGGGTTAGAAGAGGGATATTGAATGTAGGAATTTTAAATGATCTTGCCCTACACACATAAGAAGATTGCGGATCTCACTTGTCTAGTTTTTATTGCCGAATTTACTGGACATAAGGACATGTATGCTTGCTAATAAGAGGTAGTGGACAGGTGGTGTTTACGGTCAGAAATATTTGTAAATCGTACGATGGCAATGGCATTGATGACATGATATGGGTGTTTAGGCGCAAAGAATTGAAGCGCTGATTGTAGCTGATCGAGTTATGCGCTCATTTGAGAGAATAATTGGGCACTGCGCTTTGCGCAGGGATGATGTGAAAATTCTTGATTCAGTTTAAATTCAATGGCTAAAGGCTGGAAGATTGAGGATGTGAATGTTGAGTTTTTTACAAGAGTAAAAACGCTGATTGTCGCTGTTGATTATGTAATGGCGCTGCGCTGCGTGCAAGGGAATGTTGTGCTATGATGTAGCTTGGTGTTGATCCTGGAAAATTGTAAAGAGAAAATTGTAAATTGCGATAGCATTAAAATGGCATTACGAGCGGTGAATTTGAGTTTTTCGAATATTCCGTGATGTGAGAGAATGTGAGTTTTTGTTGTGGTCTAGGAAACAGGATTCTAGGGGCTTAGAAGCACGATTCCCTGGACTTGTGGGTACGTGTGTGAGGGAATTGTTGCACTGTCGTAAATGAGTTTGCTCTGTTTAATAGATTTGGGAAAATGTGTGCGCTTTGCGCCTGGCGCGCCGTAAGTAAATTAGCCAGAAGGGAGGATGAGAGAGTTTAAAGCGCTTGCTTTTTCTGAAACTACCTCTCGTTTTCATTGCACCGTTCACAGGGTGGGAATAAGGGAAGAATATGGGAAGAAGAAAGCTAAAGAGTCAATGCTAAAAAGCTTGGGGTTTCAAGGATCTTTTGGTTGAACTTGGGAAAAGCGCGGATGAGTGTAGGCAGTGGTTAGTTGAAGCCCTTTCAAAGCGGTTTCCCACTGAATAGTCTCCAAAGAGGAAGAAAAACGGTAGAAGGAAAGAAAGTATCGCAGTGTTTGGACGACGCTGGAGATAAGTTGTAGTCATGGTGACGGGTAAAATTTTGAAAGGTGTGGTCCTTCTTGCTACGGTTTATCTTTGTGGAGTTTCTGGTGAAGGAAATGCTACTGTTGGGGGAAGGGATCGACTTGTTGCAGAGGTATAAAATTTTATTTAATTTTAAATGAAATTGAATAATTTATTAAAATAAATTTTAAATTTATGCAAAAGGGTAAATAGTCGAAAAAGGTTCGGAAAATGTGAATTGAAAATAATTTGGTTTGTAGGTCCGAAGCCAGGTGGTAGGCCTGGGGTTGGACAGCGTCTTGCAGACTGATCAAACGTTTAGACGTTACTTGCAGCGTAAGTGTAACGATAATGAAAAGAATTCAAGGGATTCTGGGATTTAGAAGCATTTGAAGAATTTTTTTAAATGTGGAAAACTAATATGAATATGATTTTTCAGAAACTAAGTCGGATGTAAATGCTGCGGCTGTTAGAATTCAGAAGGTAAGTTGTAGCGTTTGATTAAGTGCGCTGCGCTGGAAGTGATTATCGTACTATATTCGCAGATGAAGGCAATATAATTAGTTGTTAATTTTTAAAAAAAATAATTATTCTAGACTGGAGAATGGCGCCGGCAAAACTTCGCTGCGCTACAGCAGTTGGATGAAGTTTCGTTAATTCGAGGATCCTTGCCGTACGAATGTACAGGGAAGACATCTGACGGGAATCCGGGTAAGTATTTTAACAATTTATGAGAATTAATGGCGGCGGGGTTTATTGCTTAAAATTATACAAAAAATTGTTGTTTATTATTAATAATTTATTTATTTTGTGCTAGTGTTCTACGTACCGTTAGGACGGTGGAATCTGCGAAAAGTTCAGCGGGACGGACAAAACTCCCGCTTGAAGACATACTTGACTCAAATAATGGAAACTAGCTTACTAACTGCCTACAAGGAAGTTAATCCACGGACTGAAGAACCGGTATCTCAATCTGTGTTCATTATTGACCTTCAAGGATTCACACTTCGGCAATTGTTATGGGGTTGGGGAAGGTCAGTGCGAACGATGGTTGAGGCTGCCCGGGTGTACAATACGCATTATCCGAATTCGGTTAAGAACTGGTACGTTGTGCGCGCTCCTAAGAATTTCCGGCACATGTGGTTCTTCTTACGCCGGTTCCTTCCTGCTGATGAACGGAGCAAGGTGCAAGTATTTTCGCGATTTAATTTGCGCTGGCGCAGCACGATAAGAGATGCTATTCCTAAAGCTGCACTGCCATCTGCACTTAACTTGTAGAAATAAGTTTGTATTGTACCTTGAATAAAACGTTTTAACTTATGTTACTAGATGCTAGTTGCTCAAGTTTTGAATTTTGTTTGAATTGGGAATGATATACACGCTGCGCATTGTTTAGCACATAAAGTTAGTGGTAATTGGAATAAATGGTAGCGCTGAATAAAATACAGATTCGACTTTGAAGCAATAGTAAGTAACATCCTTCATGTCATTATGCAAAGAGGATTCAGCATGATTCTGTTGAACGTGAGATGACTCAAGTGGAATGTAATCTGTTATCAATGACTACGAGTTCTGGACATTATATTTAATATCTGTCATTACTTCCTGGCGACATCTATAGCCTGTTAAAGAGGATTATAGTTAAACATATTACGCCCAAAACTCCTTGATGTGGCGCGGCAGCATGCAAATCGCTTTTGCGAATTTGGCAAATGCGAATGTGCGCAGCAGTGAAAACAATATCTGCAGATGTTTGTGTTGCAATTTTTTCTACAAATTGGTATAGGATCACACGTATAGTTTCTACGCCTTTGGTTGAAAACTGAATCGTAAGTATAATGTAATCTCTACCTTCCTATTTTTAGAGACTTCTGTCAATGCAATTCATTCTGGAATTAATTTTCATTTATATCAGCATATTCCACAATGTCATCAACATGGCCATTACCAGGAACCAGCCATGGAAATCTTAAACTAACGGGAATCGGAGTAACAAACGGAAACGTAACCGTTGCGGGGGACGTACACGTTGTAAACACCATGACCAGTATAAACCCTTTGGTAAATCAGAACGATCTGACAAATAGCTAAGCACAACATTTATGTTATTGGCAAAAACTGATTGAATTAATTGTTTATTTGAAAAACAAGGATATCCAAGGAATTTACTTCAACGTGCGGGGAGTTCCTTCAAGTTTCCAGGAACGAGAACCAGAAATGCAAAAGTTAACTACAGCTTTCCAAAGTGCTATAACTTCTGGCGGAAAAAAGGAAACAAATACGTTAGTTATATGCGGGGCGCCGGGAGCCGGGAAAACATCCCTTGCAGCTTCCTTTGTGGATCTTCATGGAAAAGAACTTAAGGATTTTCACGTTCTATGGATTGCTGCGGACAGTAACCGAGGAATTCGAGATCAATTTGTCCAAGCTTGTGAGCATGACCTGCAGGGCTTGTCGCTGAGGGACAAAGAAGGGCAGCTTCTAAAAGACGAGTACGTTATGAGCGCCATCTATAATCAACTGAGCTCAAGGAAATCATTGATCATCTTCGATAACGCTGCAAGTGGGATAAAATATTGCGGCATCAAAGAAGAGATTGGTGAATTTTTTCCCAAGTCAGTCCAGCCGGGAAGACATCACCCAGTATTTTTGATAACTACAAGGACAGCTGACCCGGAAGCTTGGAAAGGTTACAACAAGAATATGGTTCAACTTGGATCATTTAGTTGGGAGGACTGTTGGGCGTTAATGAAGAAAGAACTGCCTTTGTTGGGTAACTATGAAGACGGATGCCGACGGTTGTGGGAGTTCTTCAATGGCCTGCCTATTGCTATCGAACAGGCTGTGAATGTCATGAGGCATGAAGCTAGCTTTTCTGAGGATGAGGCCAAGTATAACCCGGGAGAATTTGTCGCTAAGGCCCTCGCTTTTCAACCGACATCTCTTGAAAGTATCCAGGGAATGGATATGGAGCTTTATGAGAGGCTGAACTGCTTGTGGGACTATTCGATGGAGTTAATAAGAAACGTTCCGAATGTTGGCGAATTTGCTATTCATGTCCTTGATGTCATGGCGCTGCTGTCTTCCACGGGAATACCGCAGAACTTTCTCCAGTCGATTATCAAAGGATATGTGATTACGGAAAATGAAGGATGCGAAACTTCAAGCGTTAAAGAGAACGTGGACAAGCCTGTGAGTATAGTGGCTGGCATACTTAAAAAATTTTCCATGGTGCAGAAGAGCGAGAAACTTCTATACGTGCATGTACTTCTGCAAGAGCATCGACGAAAATATTTAAAGCAACGTATACTGGGAGAGGAGCATCCTGCTTCTTTGGACGCCAAGAACAACTTGGCCATCCAACATTCACATCTCGGTAATTACGCTGAAGCTATTCGTTTAGCAAAAGAAGTTTATGATTCTCGTTGCCGTATACTGGGGGAAGAGCATCCTGCTTCTTTGGACGCCAAGGAAAACTTGGCCATCCAACATTCACATCTCGGTAATTACGCTGAAGCTTTTCGTTTATCAAAGGAAGTTTATGATTGTCGTTGCCGTTTACTGGGAGAAGAGCATCCAGATACTTTGAACGCCAAGGGAAACTATGGCTGATTGTGATTCAAATCTCGGTAATTACGCTGAAGCTTTTGCATTATCAAAGGAAGTGCATGATTCTCTATTTCCGTATCCTTGGAGAGGAGCATCCGGATACTTTGAGCGCCAAGAAAAATTTGGCTGATCGTCATTCCCATCTCGGTAACTACGCTGAAGCTCTTGGATTATCAAAGGAAGTTTATGATTCTCGTTGCCGTATCCTGGGAGAAGAGCATCCTGCATATTTTGACGCCAAGAACCACTTTGCCATCCAACATTCAAATATCGGTAATTACGCTGAAGCTTTTCGTTTAGCAAAAGAAGTTTATGATTCTCGTTGCCGTATAATGGCAGAAGAGCATCCTGCTTCTTTGGACGCCAAGTCCAACTTGGCCATCCAACATTCACATCTCGGTAATTACGCTGAAGCTTTTCGTTTATCAAAGGAAGTTTATGATTGTCGTTGCCGTTTACTGGGAGAAGAGCATCCAGATACTTTGAAAGCCAAGAAAACATGGCTGATTGTGATTCAAATCTCGGTAATTACGACTGAAGCTTTTGCATTATCCAAGGAAGTGCATGATTCTTATTTCCGTATCCTCGGCAAAGAGCATCCAGATACTTTGAGCGCCAAATCTTACATGGTCAAGTTGCATTCAAAACTCGGTAACTACGCCGAAGCTATGGAATTATCAAAGGAAGTTTATGATTCTCGTTGCCGTATACTGGGAGAAGAGCATCCTGCTTCTTTGGACGCCAAGAAAAACTTGGTCATCCAACATTCACATCTCGGTATTTACGCTGAAGCTTTTCGTTTAGCAAAAAGAGTTTATGATTTTCGTTGCCGTATACTGTGAGAAGAGCATCCTGTTTCTTTTCTTTGGACGCCAAGAACCACTTGGCCATCCAACATTCACATCTTCAGGTATTTATGCTGAAGCTTTTCGTTTAGCAAAAGAAGTTTATGATTCTCGTTGCCGTTTACTTGGAGAAGAGCATCCTGCTTCTTTGAATATTCTGCCATACTTTTTGGAGTTAGTGAGAGATGCTAGCACTGTGCCAACATTTGTGTGGGCCAGATGGAGCTAAATTCGCAGACGCTCCTGCAGATGATCCTGTTCTGCACATTTTTTCACGTAACAATAATCCGGTTGCTTGTACAAAGGTTGCGAAAATACTTCTAAATTAATTGCCAACATTATTTTTCCGATGTGTAAACTTTGTACTACCGTCGAGCAAGATGTAATGAATTCATAAAAATGCATTGCATTAATTTAAATCCAATTGATTTAAAACAATATGAAAGGGATATTGAAACTGTCATGGTCACCATTTTCGTAGCAATTTGCCGAATTGTTTTGCATTAACCAATAAACCAACGATTTTAAAGCGTGCAGTTCGATAAATTCAGTATTACACAGTGTTCTACACTACAGTTTGGGAACGTTAAAAGATTCTTTCAAACATAGAAACCGTTTGTTAGGCATGGCAGTAAGTTGTTGGTTCCAAGTCCTGGCTTGCGTTGCAGTGGTCATCGTCGTATCTACAACCAGCAGCGCTCAGTATATTGCGTCTAACAAAGCCCCAGTTGCGGCTAAAAAGCAATTATGGTGGGATGTTGCTGGTGATGTAGTTGATGTAAGCTATAATTCTGATAGCGCTGTTAATCAAAAACTTTGCAATGCTTAGTAAGCACTGCTTACTATGAGGCGTGCCATCTAAATTATATATGCAATGCTCGGATTTTTTGCTCTAGAATCTGGAAGCTCACAAGATGAGTTTAAATGAATTTCAGCAAAAGGTTAAAGAGCGAAATGACGATTTGCTGGCAAAGGAACGTGAAGCCGAGGAAAACAAGCTCAAGAATAATATGAAAAAAATTAAATCTAAACGCTCCACGAAGCGCCGAAAGAAACGAAAACGTCGGAGGATGAAGAACCAAATATAGAAGCGAGAGGACAAGCGTCAGCCAATATTTCCACTTCTTTAGAGCTTAAAAGATTTATACAAAGAAAGTCATGCAATTATAATTGTGACCGTATTAAAATGATCGCTAAAAAATTCACGTTGGTATGCATGTTAACTGCATGCAGAATGGATTATCTTTTCCCCTATCTGTGTGTTCTAGCAGCCGACGTACAGGCTTATTATCAGTCTGAGTACATTTTAGAGTCATCTGGTGTAGTTTAGTAGCCAAATGGTTTATGGAAGACGGTGAGATTGGTAACTATATGTTACAGGCCCAATTTATCATAAACCGTTTGGTTAAAAACAAGCCATAATAATATCCTACGGGACGGACATCTACTAAGTGTGCAGAAATGACAGAAGCAAAGTAGCGACTACCAAAGCTATGGTGTTGGGTCATTTCAGTGAAAGTCGTTGTTTGTATTAGGATCTCACATGATTAAAAAATTGGGAACTTGAGCTCAAGTTCAGACATGCTATGTACAAAACTTTTAGTGATTTCCATAACAAGTTTCTAAGCTGTAAGATCTAAGTTAGTAAACTTATCGTAATCGTAGTAGGTAGCTCTGACTTGCTTGCCACCGAAAAACCTACCATCGAGATCATTCAGAGCTGAAATTAAAATATTTCGTTAGCATTTTAGAGTTGATGAGCGTTTTTTTGATGGGTTCGGCACAAAGAGATTCAGCCATCTGTGCTATTCTTACCTTTGCCCGCTGCTATTGTAGTTGTAAACTCTACAAATATTCGTATAGCGTCTTCGCCATCGACATCCGGCATTTGAAAAACTGTTACGGTAACGACTTCTCCATATTTTAGACACTCCTCTTTAACTTCTGGCTCAAGATCGTCGTCCACTTCAGCGGGGCTGACCATGTTCTGGAAATACCAAGCCCAGAGTTAGTAAGGTAACTAAATCCACGATTAATCTATGGCTGTAGCTAAAATTTCTTACTTGGAGCAAAACAACTTTTGAAGGTATAACTTTGATAGTCTCAATAGTTTCTGGTTCAATTATGTCCTCGTCGTCATACTGGGAAACCAGTGGGACGAACGGTGGAGTTGAGGCATTGCCCCCAGCGTAGTGAAAAATTCCCTTAGGTTCGTCTTTTTCATGGATAATTCTTCCGATTCGATGGCTTGTCTTTTCAACCTGAAATCCAAATCCAATTTAAGGGATTGATGATACACGCGGGAAAGAATCGTATTAAAAAAGTTACTCATGAGTGCAGGAACCTCGCAATCGAACGAAACATTTGAATTTTACTCTTGATCTGATTTACCTGCAAAGCAGTTGCCATTCCCTGCTCCTTCTTCCCCAAACCTTGACCTTCTTTATACCCGTATTTAGCCATAATCCGGGCGGCAGCGTTTCCTCCAGCTCCAATTCCCAGAGCATACTTGCCTCCACCAGAATTAGGACTTTGTTCCATTGGTTCAGAATCTTGGTAAAATGATGGTGGAGCTATGGCTACTCCTCCCGATGAAGGCTTTGATGGTGGCGGGGGAAAATACTCATCCTCCTCCCTAAAATAGGTAATACAAGATGATAAGAAGATGCTAAAATTTTTGTGAAATAATGTGCTTCCTTGCTAATTGGCTTACTTGACATCATCATCCTTCTTGCGTTTATTTTCCTCCTCTTCAGCCTCCTTGTCTCTGCGATCCCGTAATTCCTTTAATGCCTTGTCGTAGTCGTTAGGATACATGGGATCGTACTCATTGTCAAACTGCCATTGAGGATCTTTTGATAAGTAAGCTGAAAGTGTTTTGAATTTTGTTTTCTTCGGGTCTTTCACAATCGTAGGCAACTGGTACGGCAAGATGTAGCTGGGACCCGAACCGACAGAGTCATCGTCGTCATCTTTCGAAGCAAATTTAGATTTCTTGAAATCAACTACAGGTGCTAGACTCGCTGATTTCTTTACTTGATCTCGCTTGGGCTGCAATATGAATAAAGGGCATATTAGATGCATGACACTGTTGAATTCACGAGGAGACCTAGATAGCCGACAGCCGACAGCGTCGGCTCCTAGATAGCCGACAAAAGCCGACATATCGGGTCCTAGTTAGGCGATACGAACGGCCGACAAATTCTACTATTTAGCCGACCCGACGGCCGTCGGGTGCTACTTGGCCGATTGCTTTTGTGATTCTTATAGCATTCCCACCTCCTTCCACTCTGACTTGATCTCGTTAAAGATGCTGCTGTCTAAGCAGTACTTGTTCGGCTTGTTCGGAAGGCGATTAGTGGGTAACACAAACTTTGTAACTTACTCCTACGAGGATTGGAATGAAAATGTAGGGATTAGGGGGACGAGGGAACCCGTATTGCGGCAAAGAAATCCGTGTGATGGCAAAGGTTTGCTCAATCTTGAGATATAATGCTTCCTCGCTGTTTTTGGTGGAATTTGGGAAGCAAAGAGTACTGGATTCATCCGAATACAGAGATAATGGAGAGAATAGGAGTAAAGTAAGAAAAGATTTAAGTGAGCATTAAAGGAGAAAGTATAGAACGGACAATACCCAGGAAGCACCCACTCCAGGTAAGAAGTGATCATACGCCTTCGAAATTCACTCCATGTGAAAGAGCTAATAGGGAACCCTCAAACTACTGGAGAGATCAAATTTGCACCACCCCTCCCCTTTCTTAACGGCAAACGTTCGCAGGCAATAATTGGAAATTATGGATGAGATGCTGCCTTTTGGATGCCATGCTTTGTATAGCATGCATTTCCTTGCAAATAAACGGGTAACCGAATACGGAATTGGCGGATTTTAAAAAAATTAAATGGATAACGGAGTTAATAGGTTGTAAGGTTTCAAGAAACGGTCGCTTCAAATAGGTAGGTAAAGGCAAACTATCTATTATACTAAAAACAGGCATTCTCTGGTCACCCCGTACTTGTGATAGTGTATTGAAGGTTAAAACTCAATGGTCGAAACTCAAAGACTTACACTCGATGGATAAAAAACATGCAAAAATAAGACATCTAGCTGTATTCGATCACGTGCCTCTCTCTGCCTCCCTCGCGCGCTCTATACCACTAAGCCACTGGACTGTTTGCGTGTGTGTGTTTTTCTTTTCTCTTTCCACTCTCTTCCTACTCAGCTGGATGTGTGCGTGTGAGTGGAACATATGTACATTCAGTGTATTATATGTCCTGTTAAAACTTACAATTAACTATAATTATCTATAACTCCGATGTTAGTTAACCAATGTGGCTGTAAATCAATAGCGATGATGCCCAACCAGTTTAACACCATTGTTAAAAATCTCATGTGAATGCATGCATCTGTTCGTGAGTTATTGTGCGCACAGACAGACAGACAGACAGACCGACCGACAGACCGACAGACAACATCGACCCGCTCTAGGAATGGCTCCGCCAATTAATAATATTTAAAAATTGCTTTGAACGATTGAGAGCTTTGAGCGTGAAAAATTGAGCGTTTGCGGTCAGTTTTCGAAAACCTATGAATTTTGAGTTGCGATTAAACATTTCTTTAGCAGTATTTGAAATTTCAAAAAATTTGTCCTACCGGTTTTTCCACACGAATGTAGGCAAGTTCAGTCAAGTATCATAACCGTTAAGGGGGAGGAGCGGTGCAAAAATTGTCCCTACAGTGTTTTATGGGTTTCCGAATACCCTCTTGCGCATAGAGTGTATTCGAAAGCATATGATCACTTCTTACCTGGACTGGGTTCTACCTGGATATTGTCCGTTACGGTAATTAAGACTGGCACTGGCATTGGGGAAGATATAAAAAGAGCACTAACCCTGCTGCACTTTTAACTTCCGCTTCTGGAGATAGAGAAAGGGTAGAAAGTATGTGTGTATGTGTAAGGTAAGTTCGGAGTTTGCATGGCAGCATCAAGAGAAAGAAAGTGCATAAGAAACTATTTCTCGCACACATGTCTTCCGTATTCTTTTTCCCATCATCAACTCTAACCGTTTTCTTCCTTGCATTATATTATTCTATTTTGCATCTTGGCTAGGTTTCTTGTAGAAAGAAAAGCTGGTCTTTCTGAACGCGCTAAAATCATTGCCTGTGATTTTAAAACAGCTGACGTAACGAAAATAGCAGGGTGGAAAAATAGAAACTGACTTGGCGAGCGAACCGGCTTCGCCCAGGGTTTGCGATGGTACAAATGTTTTATGTGCAGGCTGCAACACGTATTTTTCCTGTTAAACTTATAGTTATCCCGTTCAACCCTATAGCTGTATCGTCAAACCTGTTGCTTTCCCGTCAAACGTACAGTTCCCCCGTCTAATCAATAGCTCTTCCGACGAACGTATCACCTTTCTAGAAGCGGAATCATCTTTTCCAAACATAATCACCATTTGGGATTACAATTGAGCGATTTTGAAACTTTGAACAGCATTGAGGAATTTTGAAAAATTTGATCAAAACTAAGAGAATATAAACGCTTTTGAAAGGTATATCTGTATGTGGCAACATACCTAGGAACCGTCTCATCGTATAACACAATAAACGGTTAACCGAATACGGAATGGGCGCAGATTTAGAAACGATTAAATTTGGAGAGGATTATTGGAAAGGATTATTATACTATTAGTTATGTTTCCTCCAAAACCTTACAGCACAATTATCAATTATTAAATAATCTATAAATTGTCAAATAATCTATCAATTATCAAATAATCTATCAATTATCAAATAATCTATCAATTATCAAATAATCTATCAATTGTCAAATAATCTATCAATTGTCAAATAATCTATCAATTATCAAATAATCTATCAATTGTCATATAATCTATCATTTCTCAAAACACGAATAACCGAATACTGAATGGGTGCAGATTTAGAAACGATTAAATTTGAAGAGGATTATTGGAAAAGATTATTATACTATTAGTTATGTTTCCTCCAAAACCTTACAGCACAATTATCAATTATTAAATAATCTATAAATTGTCAAATTATCTATCAATTATCAAATAATCTCTCAATTATCAAATAATCTATCAATTATCAAATAATCTATCAATTGTCAAATAATCTATCAATTGTCAAATAATCTATCAATTATCAAATAATCTATCAATTGTCATATAATCTATCATTTCTCAAAAAACGAATAGCCGAATACTGAATGGGTGCAGATTTAGAAACGATTAAATTTGAAGAGGATTATTGGAAAAGATAATTATATCATTAGTTGCAGATTTCGAAAAAGTTTAAATGGAGAGGATTATTTGAAGGGATAATTATATATACTTTTAGTTATGTTTCCTCCAAAACCTTACAGCAGAATATGTACAAATTAAATTGGAAGCAATCACTTTAAAATGTGACCTACTCTTAAATAGATGTAGCATAAAGGGAAATACAACCATATAAATAAAAAGGGCAATCTCTTATCGCCCCATACGTAGCAGAAATAATTTATGGCGGAAACTCATAGACAAGCTTAAACTCTATGATTTAAAATCTGCAAAAATAAAGAGTAGAACTGGATTCGATCCCCTGTCCTTCCCTTTTACACCACGCGCTCTAACCACTACGTCACGCGACTTGTTGCTTGTAATAGTAATATTTCTTTCGACACTTGTTCCTCTCCCCAGCTACTGGACTATGTGCTTGTGCGCTACTTCCCTTTCTGTTTTCCACTCTCTGCGTGCTGAGCGTTGCTGTGCTTGCGACTGGAACGTATGTAATTGCGTTGCAAGTGATGACTCATCGCGCTGTAATTATCAATTACTCTGAAAATAATTATTCAAAAATTCTGAAATTCAATAGCGATGGTCCCATGTAGCATCTACACCTGTGTTCCAAATCTTATCTTAATCCATGCATCCGTTCTTGAGTTATCGTGCGCACAGACGGACAGACCGACCGACCGACCGACCGACCGACAACATCGAACCCGCTCTAAGAATGGCTGCGCCCATTAATAAGCCCAATGACTCGTTGAGGCCACGTGAACTCAACAGGACAGCAGGAGGAGGACCTGACTCATCTCTTCAAATTAAAATGTGAAAAAAGTTTTGAGCAGAATACCACCTAAGGGTTTTCATGCAAAAAAGGCATCCATCTTCGCTTATGTTCAAGCGCTGCGCTAGTTCAAAGTTTGGGATACGGCGGTCCAAATTACTGATACGGCCTATGCTAATGGTGCGGATGCAGACTTCAAATGAGTAATATGAGCCGCCATATCCCAAACTTTGAGCCAGCACAGCGCTTTGGCAAGGAGGTAGATAGATGCCGCTTTTTGCATGAAGTACTGTTTAGGAATAGATGCAGTGTGGATAGTCTGTGTAAAGGCTCTAGGGTTTGATGGAGGATCATGATGAGTGCTAGGAAAAGCGCAACTTGTAGGTTTAAATAATTTGAAGTTTAATGAGAGAGAGGCGGTGGTGGCAGGTTAGATAGTTGTTACAAGGTTGAAAGTTGGTGTTGAACTGCTCTCCGAGTCCCGAGTGGACTGGAGTTTTATAGCCTAGATTGAACAAGAGACTCTGATACTCTGATTTTAAAATATTAGGTAAATTACATGAAATGAAAGATTGAGAATAGAAGTTTTAGCTGAAAAACATGAACAGTTATTTAGCCTTGGACAGAATATGGCCTGATCAATTTCCACGAATCAGAGTACAAGTTGAAGATAGATTTTAAGCTGATTAAGTAACCTTTCTTCCACGCATAGATAAGCTATGGCGTGAACAAGTACCCTTAAGTCGTCCTCAACTCAAAACTATTTTCAAATTAAATTTGAAGTGATGAGTTTTAGCCCGCAGTAAACCCAGCACAGTTGTGGTAACTGTGTAGATGTGGGCAAGGCAATCCACTGAATGTATAATACGCTTTCCCAAGAATCAATAGGCGTCTAGCCGGGGTCAAGGTCCACGTCATGCAGAAAGTCCCTTGTCAATATCTGCCTCCGTTCATGAATTATCGTGTTCACGGACAGACGGGCACAAAACTACAAATATGATGGCCCTGTCACTTAATACTTAAAGGTTTTATAGAGCTTGAAATCGTCGTTGTTATTGCCGTGATTTCACAACACAGAGGCACAAAATTCAAAGGCGGAGTACATTACTGTTGCTGGTTTGAATGTTGCGCCTCTGTGCTGTGAAGTCACAGCAACAACAACGACAATTTCAAACTCTCTTTACCTGTAGTCCTACTCCCTTTCCTTTCAAGCTTGTCGTTCTAGTTTGTCAGCGGATGAATGGAATTCGACTGAGCCATATATGAATTTATTAAATGAATGTCACAGGAATGCGAACAACACAACAAGCAGAGCAAAAGTTCTTGGAATCGGCTAAGTAGCACCCGACGGCTGTCGGGTCGGCTATATAGTAGAATTTGTCGGCCGTCCGTATCGCCTAACTAGGACCCGATATGTCGGCTTTTGTCGGCTATCTAGGAGCCGACGCTGTCGGCTGTCGGCTATCTAGGTCTCCTCTGAATTCACTGATGCTGTTTGAATCTTAAATGTGTAATTATATTTAGCTCACCTGCGTAGTGACAGCCTTTTTGAGTTGGACGTGATTCTGCAAGAATTTAATTCCAGAAGCCCATCCGGACACGTTATCCGATTTCTTATCCGTATCAATGTCATCGTACAGTGACATTTTGAGAATTAGTTCGGATTCTGTAATACACCTAAACAGAAAGGGAATTCAGATTCAGATGAGCACAAAAATTTCGTGGAACGAAATTAAGTAAATTAGACAAGATCTCTGGCTCCGTTGGTTAGGAAACAGCTGAAAATTCTACTGTTAGTATGTCAGAGGAATCGGTGCACAGCCGGGTGTCAGAAGCCAAGGCAAGTACCAGTACCGCTATTTAACTATAATTTCATTAATTTTTACTTACCTTATTCTCCGTTGGAAGGTTCAGGTTGTAATGACGAGTTATTTCACAAAAGCTAAATTCAAATCCGAATATTGGGATTTGGTTTTTCGTTTATTCGTTGCATGTTGCGCGTTGTAAAACTGTAAACGTCCTATGAAAATAATTATTTCATATTTCGAAATATCTTTGAATCTTAAAAAGTTCGAGGGATCTTTTAAAAATGCAATGAGAAAGTTGTATCTGGTCGACGATATGAGAAAGAGATGTGATTTCGTCGGTAATCGCTGATGACAACGACAACATCAACAAAAACCTGACCACTACACGGCACACCGACCTTTAGACTTTGCACTCGGAATTCTCCTTTGAAAGTTTTAGAGAATTACGTGAACCATCATCCTGAAGAGAGTTAAACGGTAATAGACATTCTTAATTATTCATTGTAGTTAATTGTTGCGGTTAGTTTGGTTGGGAACCTCTCTGCAATAACACGTTACGTAAGTAATTCGTAAGGCAGTATGCCGCATGAAACTTGTAAGAGACTAACACATGTTACGTAAATAATCAGTAACGTTTAATGTTATTTTGTGCTTAATTGGTTTTGCAGATTGCGTTACGCATTTATACGAGTGAGTAACTCTGTTCACTTGCTGAAGAAGGGCACGTGAAAATTCGGCTAATCTCAGGCAAGTTATTTCTCTGATTACCATCGAGAGTTTAAATGGGTTGGTGTCGAGCTCTAACAAAATCCTAGTTGAGACCTATGTAGATTAATGTAATGAAGTTAGGTTGACGTTCTGGTTTTTACAGGATTTAGGACGCTTGATCATTGGTGAATTATATATATATACTTCTGGTTTTTGGAATCCGTAAACTTCTGTTTAAAATCATGTCAAGGATTCACCCTGTTCTAGGTAATTGAATTTAAATTGTGAAGCTTCTTACGTGGGTAGTTGAAAGTAAAATTTTGGACGCTTCGTGTTTTTCAGGAACTGTTGGAATTTTGAGAAGAGTTGCAACTGCAAAGCATGCTCATTTCGCTCGAAATGTATCCGTTGTGGCAGAACTACCGGAAGGTCATGCAATGCTGCAGAAGGCGGTCCGAGATTTTGCGGAACAAGAGTTGAAACCAATCGCTGGGAAGTTGGATAAGGAACATTTGTATCCGAAGCCACAGGTAATTGAAAGTTTTGAAGCTACATTTGCGTTGTTATCTCACGTTGGGGAAGGAAAATTAAGCATGAACTGAATTACATAGGTACTTAAAATGGGAGAAATGGGATTGATGGCAATTAACACCCCCGAAGAATTAGGTGGAGCAAGCATGGATTACTTAGCTTATGCAATCGCCATGGAAGAGATTTCAAGGTTTGACAGTGTTGAAATGTGATGGATAATGTGATGAGAGAAGCTGGAGTTTATTCAATTTGCTTTGATTTTGATTCTACTTTCAGAGGTTGTGCTTCAGCTGGAGTAATTTTAAGTGCTCACAATTCCTTGTATCTCGCTCCAATTCTTGCGTTTGGCTCTAAGGAACAAAAAGAAAAATACGTGCGGCCTTTTACGACGGGTGAAAAAATTGGATGTTTTGCCCTTAGCGAACCTGGTGTGTGAAAACATTCAAGGCTCAACTTTATTCGAAAATTGTGTAGTACGCAGGGATTTGTTAAGTACTGATGATGATTTTACAGGAAACGGAAGTGATGCCGGTGCTGCATCTACCATGGCGAAAGAAACCAGTAATGGCTATGTGTTGAATGGTACAAAGGCATGGATTACCAACTCTTACGAAGCTGAAGGCATTGTTGTATTTGCTACGACTGACAAATCAAAGAAGCATAAGGGCATTAGTGCTTTCGTATTACCGAAAAATACTAAAGGTATGTTTGACCTATACATCAGTCGATGTTGATGAGAGTTTTAAAGCACAATGTTGCAATTGATAAGTGTTTAATTGAAATTCTTCGTCACTAGGTGTATCACTGGGAAAGAAAGAAGACAAACTTGGTATTAGAGCTTCATCAACCTGCAATGTTATTTTCGAAGATGCGGAAATACCGAAAGATTCTTTACTCGGAGAACCTGGAATGGGATTCAAGATCGCCATGAAAACCTTAGGTAAAGTTAACCGTAATTATTTTTAAGATGTGCTTGGGATTTGCAGTGTGTATTTAATTCATATGATTCTTGGATTTGTACAGATGGTGGTCGTATCGGGGTTGCTGGTCAAGCTGTAGGTATTGCTCAGGCTGCTTTTGAATGTGCTATCGACTACGCTGAAAAGAGAAAAGCGTTTGGTTCTCCGATTTTGAAGCTTCAATCTATTCAAAATAAATTAGCGGATATGGCGCTTCAGTTGGAATCAGCAAGGTTACTCATGTACAGAGCTTGTGCTCTTGCAGATGCCAAGAAACCGTTTACTAAGGTAAATACTTTTTAGTGAAGGGGTTGATAGTAATTTTCCAGCTTTGGTTTTTTGACTTTGTATTTGAAGTTGTTTTGTATCCATTGGTAATTACTAATCAGAATTTTTGTATACCTGTAGGAAGCTGCAATGGCAAAATTAGCTGCAAGTGAAGCTGCTACTTTTGTTTCTCATCAAGCAATCCAAATTCTCGGTGGAATGGGATACGTATCAGATATGCCGGCTGAAAGGCATTACAGAGACGCTAGAATCACAGAAATATATGAAGGAACATCTGAAATTCAAAGATTAGTAATTGCTGGCAGCCTTGTAAAAGAGTACCTGTAATTCAGTGGGTTACGATTCAAGGTTCGGGCCATGACGCCTAGATAGTATTCTCGGATACCATGTTATTCGGCTATACCATCGGTTTTTTGTTTCAGTTTCATAGATATGCTTGATTACAAAAGTATCTATAATTAGATATTACTAAAACGAATTTAATGGGTAATTTGTAATTCAGGAATTTAGGTGTCAACAGCCATGTGTTTTTAAAATGCAACCTCAGTACTGCAAATATTATTCGAATGCTAAGTTTTTCTGAGAGTTATTTTTAGTCTTTAATCCTGTATCGCATCAAGTGTAATCTGTGAACACGAAAAAATCATAAATGTTTCAATAAATATTTTGCACTCCTGCAAAAATGCAATGTGCAATAATGCAATTTCGAGTGAGAAAGATGCACTGATGCATTTACGTAGGGATACACAATATGTGCATACATATCGCGATTGCCGCAAGTAGGAAATTCAAATTTTGCCATGTGTGCAGCTTCGACGATCGATCGTACCTCTTGTTGCTGTAGTTGTGGTTGTGGCTGTAAATTAATTGTTGTGTGAAGGTAATTAAAATTCAGATTAGTTAAAGCTCTTCACTTAATTCTAGGGTAAATTGTAAGCCAGATTTTAACGCTGTGTAAAGTTTTTGGAAGTTTTGTTAGTAAAAGTTACCAATTTTGCAATAAGAGGCAGTCAAAATTCCAGTCGGAGAATTTACAATAGTAATTGAGATGATGTAATACCATTTGATAAAATTAAGTTATTAATTAATTAGTTAATTAAGTAAATAATGAGGTGATTTAATTCAACTTTAAGTGATTCTATGGGTTTTATTGTTGTTTCCTTAGATTCTGATCCAGTCATTTCCGGAAGTGCCAGTGTACGGTCACCACCAGTCTTCACCTACCAGATTTTTCAGCGTCATCATGTTCTGCAGCTTTTATTATGGCTTACAAGGAACTTACTGATGTGGTTTCAGAAATATTTACTAAAATACGAGGATTGCCCTGCCCATGCCTGGAAAGTTTAGAATTTAGGCAGAAGTTGAATACAGAAATAGGATTCGGTTCAGGGGATTCTGAAAATTCCAGCGAGAAAAAGCTACCTTCCAGTGCATTATTGACGTTTGCAAATTCCGGGTTGCCTGCAGATTCCTTGAATTATGTTCTAGAATTAAGGAATTCTGCATCTGGACTTGTTGCTAGTAAGAAAATTGCAGCCCTGAGCACTTCAAAACAGTTACTAGATACTTGGATCCGATCAGGATTGTGTGCTGAAACGCTAGTTCGATATTGTATTACACCAACTAGTTCGACCGAGGTAAGAGAAAGTGCCGTTGCTGTGTAACTTTTAGTATTTTTAGTATTACATTATTTATGAAAATTGCTGACAAACACTATCGAAATGCGCGGCTATGGTACGAGAATGAGTGTGTAATAGCTGAATAATATTGTGTTGGCAAAGGTTGATACTTGTCTGACGAGAGATTAATTTATGATTTTGAAAGACATCGCATTTTAGCCGGAACCTGTTTGCCGTCCCTGAAATTTTTCAGCTTCAACGGGAAGAGTTTTTGAAACACATTCTGGTACAGTGCTTGATCGCTGTTGCTATTCTTGCCGAGTATATCAAGACTGATGAACAGCAAAATGAAATTCGAACAAGTTTCATATCGTCCATCATCGATAGGACTTTCTTACGTTACCACACAGATCAAGAACACCTTCTACCTTATTTCGACAACGAGAATGAATTTTTACCTGATGAATCAACAAACCCGTTCTTGGATTTTATAGTGCTAGCTACAGAAGTTTGTTCAACATGTTTTATTTCGAGGCGTTTAATGGGCAAAGTGTTCTTGAACGTGAGTCAAGTTTCCATGGTCAAGATAGCCAAGTGTGTATTCTTAGTAGATTCGTTTTTCGGCAGGTGAGGAAGCCACTGTTATTATTAAAGTGAATTAAGTTTCAATTTGAAGTATTTTGAAGGTATTGGAAATGGTGTAATGTAGATTTGTTTGGTTTATATTTATAGCCATGCTACACTATTGCTTCATCCCAACGAGGAATTCTTTTCAAACCGGAGTTGGAAACAGACATTGTCGATCTCAATACCCATGAAAAGTCGATTGCAGCATTTGAATTACTACACTTCATGGGCGAAGCTAACCACCGAACAGCAATACGATGTAATAACTGAAGTAATGGACTCATTGATTGAAAACTGGAAAATGCTGATGGGGAGTTCTATTGTGGACGCTTCGACTATTATCAGTTTCAGTTACGCTCTTGCAGCGTTGGCAAAAGCTCTACACAAGAAGACTACTGCTGATAGCAATTTTGAAGTATTGAAGAAGACTTCAACTATATTGACTGGCGTCACGGATTGCCTGAATAGCACAAATAGTGAAAAACAAGCTTGCGGAATGGCTGTCGGGCAAATATATGCGGCTCTTCATTCGTTAATACCCAAGAAAACAAAAGCTGTATCAGAGCTAAGTGCAGACGCTGTTCCTTCAGAAGAACATGCAGCCCTCATTGCTTCAGGAATGAAGCCTCCAGACTCTGCGGATAGTAGCAATCAACTGAAATTTGACTCGAATCATCATCTGTTCTTGAAGTTGACGAAGTTTTACTACGAAGATAAAGAATTTGCATCAAGCTCTTCGGTTGTTGCTAAGAAGACGAAAATTACGCCTAGAAATGTAATGCTAGATCTGAGTACTATGGACAGTGATGATGATGAACCAGAAAAAGGAGTTGACGATGATGATGATGAAAAGATGGATTCGCAATTTGAAGCGTATGATTTGAGTGAAGATACGCCCATAAGTGATGCTGTCATGAGCTTAAAAACAGTGAACAAGAAAGTACCGGTGTATTTTAGTGACATCCTCGAAATACTTACTGAAGCTCCGACGAGTAAAGATGAAGCAGCTAATGATGTATTGAAACGAATTGCTATACTTAAAATTCCTGTGTTGCTGTTTAAAAATGTGAGGGTGGACAGTCCAGTAGCGGAAGCTATCGCAAGGTATGCCGTGTTTTCATGTTATCATTAATTCAGTATATTGTGTGCCGATGGGTTTTAACAAGTTTTGTTTTCTCCAGAGTACTTGTGGAGATTGACACAGGCAGTGTGCTTGAAATCCCGGTGGTCTGCGGTTTGTTTGAGCTGGCAAAGCTTTATCCACTGGAAGTCTTTAATTTGTTTGGGAAAATTTCATTCGACAAAGATCATTACGCAAGTGGACATCGGATGGTGATATTGTCAAGATTCTTTGAAGTGACACAGCTTTTGTCGAAACAGAAGTGCTTTTCTTGTTTCTCTGAAGCTACAGGAAAATTAGATAAACTCATGGAACATATTCACCCTCCTTTTATCCGGGAATATATGATGACTCTAAGGGCAGCTAGGAAATGCAAAACCTGCTTCAAGATTGAGGGTGGGCTCTCGAAAATCACGGCAACAAGTGCTGTTGCAAAAGCGTTGCCTGAAAATACTGCCAGTGTTAATGCTTCGATAGCTGTGAAGAAACCGGAAATGACCCTGCCGTTGACATGGAGAGAAATCGTTGATCAGCGGGTTGAAGCCAAAACCCGAAGATTTGCATCCAAACGACAAGACCAGGCGTTTGCCGAAGATATGTTTTCAGCTAAACTGGCTCCGATTGTGTGGGCAGCAATAGCTAATCGACTTACAAGTCAGGCTCCAGTTTTGCTGAATCCGTCACATGCAGAAGCACTTAGTGTAGCATTATTCACTGCCCAAGCTTTTCGTGTCCTTGGAACAGTTGTGCTTGGAACTTCAGGAATATATTGTCCGCACTACAGGAATATCAGCTTGCAGAGTGAGTTGGAACTCTTAGAATACTTCATGTGTATGATGCTAAGGTTTGATGTGAGGGTGTTTACGGTTGAATTGTTATAACATCAGTATTGGTTTTTTGTAGGTGCTGAATTGGTCAATCTTTACTTGGATCATCCGGATCCTCAGGTTCGACGTTCCGTTCTATCGCTCCTAGGAGTCGTAATTGCAACGGCTGAAGGGAAAGCTTTCATCGTTGAAGCTTTTGAAAGTGCAGGAACATTCGAAAAAGTTAAAATTTTGAGTACAAAGGAGACTGATGCGGAAATTAAAACTTTATTTCGTAATGTGATGGATATTGTTACAGCATCTGCTTTTATTCAACTAGGAAGTATGATGATAGATAACAAAGGACCTGATGTAAAATATCGTAGTACTACTGTTCCTGATATCTTAAGAATGGAGTAATTACTTGTAATTAGGGCTAATATTTTTTATGTAATACCTTTTACAGGAATTAAACAGGGTTTGTAAACTTATGATCGGTGGTGTGCTTAAAGACTGATTTTGCTATTTCTCATTATTCTCGTACCATGCGCGCAGGAGAAAATATATAGATTCGCTCACGTGGAGTAGTTTGTCAGCATTTTTTAATTTTAATTGTTGGAATCGTAATTAATACTAAGCTTTTAAATCTCACAGGTTTCCTAGTCGTAACACCATGTTGCAAAGGACACGACCCCACATCATCGCGAGCGCTAAGTGGAGATCGCTACACAGTAACGCTGGGCACGTACAAAAAGATGATAAACAGGAGCGTCAACTAGTCAGACAACGAAAGCCTCTTGAGATACCGAAGATAGAATATGAATGGCCGTTCCCAGACCTGAGGGAACGACAAACCTTGTGGAAGTTCAACAGTGCTGTCTCAGTTTTTCTTGTTGGTTGGTGGGGTAAATGGGTGCTAAGTAAGTTTGTTGAAATAATATTTGAGTAATGTGACAGCAATTCAGATGTTTCATTAATCTAACTCGATATTCTTTTGTGATTGCAGCTAGACTAAACAAAGTAAAGATTAATAATTTAAGTATTTTGAACGATGCCATTTTTCGAAGACCTAAAGGTGTACCGTTAATTACGGTAGCTAACCATGAGTCTTGTTTAGATGATCCTTGCTTAATTGGTAACTTTCTTCATTGGTTTGTATTAATGGAGTATAATTAGTAAACACGCTTGTTTTAGATTCCATTGTATATCGTATTTGTTTCTATTCTTTCAGGTGCTTTGATGAAGAATCGGGAACTCTTGTCACAAAAAAATATGAGGTGGGGAATTGCTGCTCATGATGTTTGTTTTCTGAAACCATTGCATAGTTGGGTAATATCACACGGAAAATGTGCCCCGATTGTCCGTGGTATGGGAGTTCATCAGAAGGGGGTGGACTTTGCAATAGAAAGACTTAAAGAGGGCCACTGGTTTCACATCTTTCCAGAAGGAAGAGTCAATATGGAGAGGCAGTCGCTGCATCGTCTTAAATGGGGGATCGGAAGAATAATTTCCGAAATCAATATGAATCCCATCGTTATCCCTTTTTGGCATGTTGGTAAGTTTTTTTTAGCAAAGTCACAATTAAACAAAGTTTTACATTTTATGACATTTCTGTGACGAGAAATTTTGATTGGTTTCCAGGTATGCATAACGTTCTTCCTAATTGGAAACCTTACTACCCACGACGAGGAAAAAAAGTTTTTATAAATGTAGGCCAGCCGATAGATTTATCTAAAGTATTAGAGGCGATAAAAGATTGTAACGCTGTCGAAAAGAGGAAAGCAATAACTGATGTTATCCAAGAAAAAATGGCGGAGTTAAGGCTAGAAACATTAGAATTAGCAAAGGCAGAAGGTATAACTACGATTAGTGACGAACCAGAACAAATTGACGATGGTGGTAAATGACAGTAATGCTCGTTAGGAGTGGTTAACAACAGCAGTAGAGCTGCTGTTTAAATTGTTATGAATAACATTGAATTTTTTGAAGAAATCATTGTTATGATTTGAAACTATTTGGAGAATTAAACAAGTGATCCATGTGCTGTGAACTGTAAGAACTTGTGAACTTTTAGTCAGTTCTGTTTCTTCAAGATTACGCTTGCGCGTATCCACTATTGATCAAACAGCGGAACCATGCCCTTGAAAATTAGCCTAGTTTTCCTATACACTTACATATTGGTTGTCATGGTGATTTCATTGAACTCCTCAAGTAAACAGTTACGACTTCGTAGTAGGAAGCGCAACTACAATTTCTGAGCTCTTATTACCACGAGCATGCCTAGCCTGACAAGACCTGTTCCGAAATAATTTAGTTTTTTGAAAAGACTTGGAAGTTATTATTAATATTTTTCTTAACTGACTTAGGAGTTTTTATTCACAGCAATGGCGCCTCACGCAACGGATTTGCAAGCGAAACTGCGAATCACAAGCGTACTATCAAGATCAAAGATTGAATCCAAGCTTATTGCTCGCCACACTAACCGCTTCTTGGACTACTATGCAGATCAGAAAGTTGGAATCCTGAAAAGCGAAACGGAGCCTTTGGAACAGCTTATTGATGAAGTAAAGCAAACTGACGCTACGGGCTACCAAGAAAAGATGGAGACTTTTACCAAGAAACAGGACGAATGGACAAACAAGAATTTCCTTTTGCATTTCTCAGCAATGTCACTTAATAGAACAAAGAGTGGTGGAACAAGTCCAGCGCCATCCACAGCGGTGTCAAGAATCAAAACAGCGAGTCTAGAAGACTGTAATCTGCTGATTGACAACGTGATTACTGACTTAAAAATGGCGGACAAGGAGCCAATTGAAAATTGGCTTGTCACGTATGTTTCAATAATTTACCTTTGCTATAATTTTATTAAAGTAACCAAGCAATTAATGAGCTCTTCCTGTTTTAGTGATGTATCTATCCAATCCATGAAACTTCCCTACGGTCTACCTCACTCACTTAAGATTCCTCTGGAAACAATAGAAGTTGAAAATGAAGCTTTGATTGATCTTAATCGAGAGCATGAACGACAAGTTTCTATTGCTGGACGGAAAATTCCATACGAAAATCGAACAGCTTTCTGATCGTCTCGATGTAAATCAGCGAGCTTTATTACAAGACGGGTGGTCAATCGGAGAAACGGCGCTTCTCTTTCATGTTATGACGAGCTTCAAAGGAAGTTCAGCGTCAGGTCTAACACAACTAATGCGGGAAATGAATCAACGTCTATTTCCAGACAAATCAGAAGCGGAAGTGGTTCGTCAGAAATATCTGCTTCAAGTCAAACAAGTCCTTGAAGAAAAGCGAGAGAACATTGTCCGAGACTGGGTTCGAGAGAAGATGGATCTTCAAGAAGAAGTTGAAGAGGAATGGGAAAAGAGTCACGCTGATATTCTAAAAAAAGTTGAATATTCCCGATCGTGCAAGCAACAACAAAAAAGATGCATCCAGTTATCGACAAAGCTCCATGTACAAGCTAAAGCAAAAGCCATTGCTGAAGCAAAGATTCGAGCGCTGGCTCAACCGATACGGGAGGAAGAAGATGCTCGCAAGGGAAAACGACACCAAGAGGAATTGGAACATATTAAATATATAAAAACTGCTGCGGAAAATTATAAACAAATTAAAGTTCATCAGCAACAATTGTTGCGACAGCGTGCAGAGTCTCATAAACTGTCGTTAGAGCAGGTCAAGCACGACAGTTTGGCAATCCACAAGTCGAGAGTGAATTTTAGAAATAAACTAATGAAGAAAAAAACGGAAATGGTGAAAAGAAAGGAAGAGAAAAAGAAAGCAGATGAATTAAGGCGTGCAAGAGCTCTGGAAGATATGAAATACAAGCAGGCTATTCAGTATGATCCTGAAAAAGTTTTTTCGGAAACTCATGTAAGATTTGAACGGAATGGAATTTCCTAAGAAATTTTGAAGCTTAAGAGGCTTTTAAAAGATTTTGAATTATTTTTGAATTGCACATTTTTATTTTTCTAGGCTTCTCATGTTCGACGATACGAAACAAAGCAAAGATTGGAAGCACGCGCTGAGAATAAGCCGGATCTAGTTAACTTTTTCAGGGATACTTACTTTTATACTACTGAAAGTGTAATGAAGGATCGAAGGGCAAAACTTGAATGCAAACTACGTGAAGCAGGGTTGATTGAAAGCTCATACGCGAGGCAAATTTTGCTTGCCATGCAACCGGAAGACAAGCCTCATCTCAAGACGCAAATACAATTTTCATCCGAGGATTAGGAGCTAGTGTATTGAATTTTAGATTTTTGTTTTTAACACTACACTGTGTACTTGTATCACTGGAATTGTGGACGCGAAGCGAATTTTAGTTTGAATGGTCTTTTGCATCGGGCTTTTAGAACGTTTGTTTGATGAATTATTTAAAATGTTAGTGCGTGATATAAAAAAGCGTTTGGAGCAACGTGTATGTAGCATAAATTCGTGTATTTGGAGCATCAAGGCTGCACCGTGCTGATATTCAACAAACGTTGGGTGATCCTGCATTCGTGTGTTTGCATATTGAAGAACTATAGCTACTCGTTACTTATCCCTAAAAGGTGGATTTAATGGCGGCAGTGTTTGCCATGTTAATTAATAATGGATCTTGGCGACTGATCCGTATGATAGCGCCCTCTTTCTGCTTACAGGGTCTAGCGTCTATCCATGGCTTCAAAGAATTATAGCCACTTTTTACGGAATACTTTGTTTCTAAAATATGCCCCACCTGGTCGCTAGAGGGGACGATAAGGTAAAACGTTACCGCCCCACATCGAATTAATTGGTGAATTTGAATTGAATAATTAGGCGTATTAACTTGGTTTCTAATGTTAGGACGACAGCAGCCGTTTGTTACTAGTTGTTTGTTCAATAATTGAAGTCAATCATAGTTAATATTCCCATACTTGGAAGCAGTAGTATCCTCAGTTCGGATTTAGATAGTATACGTAACGATACAGAAATAGGATCATTCATCGCTGCAGATTTAAAAAATATATTTTATGTTTAATTAATTGATGGACTAGTATATCTTATTACTCGAGCATGAGTAACGTAAAGGAAAAACCGACGCCAGAGACAGAGCGTGAAGATCATTTTATACGTTTCTTGCAGAGATTCACCATAACTCCATAGGTTCGTGAATATATACATATAGAATTCCTTATTTCTTGAAATCATAAACGTGGCTTGTTGTATGATGAAAATATGTTGGGATTATTATAACGTTTCAGAGTACGTCAATACGAGACACGTTACAAGATGGAGTCGGGTTAAATGGTGGAATTACTTGTTGATAGTACGACCGCACGTTAAGGATGCGGAGGGTGAGTGGATCTGCAGTTTGATGTTAGCAGACAGAGACACAATTGTGCGGGTGTTTGTAACGGATTTTCCAAAAGTAAGTGCCTGGATGTACTCAATATGTATATGCATATTTGAAGAATGGTTGTAAATTGATGAAATTTCAGTACGAAAGACGCGTTGAGCATCGTTTAAAGTCGGGAATGAGCATAACATATCTCACGTATAGTGAGCGTAACTATGGGAATCGCGAAATAAATTTTTGGAATCATTCTATACCGTTTAACATTGAGTATTAATAGGAAATATCTAAAATATATTCTCCCGTAATGCTGTTTTGATTTCCGACTATAAACGACGCTTGAGGGTTGTCTAGGAAACGAATGAGATTGGAGGATTTATTGTGACAGATTACTGAGGAGGAAGCAGCTGAAGCAAAGGTGTTTTGTACCCGGGAGACGTTTTCCGTATTCAACGTATACGTCAAGGATGGTTTCGTAGGCGGGGTGTTTTACGTTGAGGACGTGTATGTGTGCGCGCGTCGACGGGACTCGCTAGGCTACCCAGAGGATATCGCCTGGCTAACCCGACAGAATCTTCAGTTGAATTCCCGGACTACTCCAATACGAGTCTCGCCGCCAGAGGGCGTGGTGCTGGTGCGGCCTATCAGCAGGACTTTTAGAAAATTCCTCAATGATCATGTGATGGATCCTGGTAGGTGTGGGAAAGCGGGATGGAACGTAGTGCTGTAACCCATTCGGTTTCGAGAAAAAACTTATGGCGAATAATTTAAACGCAGATGATTCTCGTGTGAAGGAGATAGACACGTGGAATCGGGAGATGTGGTTAGAGTTCTTGACTACGAGATACAACAGTGAGGGGGCATAGGTGCATTTGTACCGATAGCCCTCGCAAATGCGAAATGGCATTTGTACCGATAACCCTCGCATTTGCACCACTACAACGGTACAAATGTACCGACAGCCCTCGCAAATGCGAAAAAAGCTTCAAAAAAGGGTCAATTTTGCAGTTTATTTGACCTGCGGGTTCCTAGAAGTCATCTGCGGGTGAATTTTTTTATTGCATTCGAAAGAGGAAAAAAAACTGCACAAAATGTAGATGGTTATTAAGAATCGTAGATGGTTATTAGAAGTTATGGGACTTTGAAATATATTTTATTTTAATGCCACAAGTGGCATGTATCAAATTTTCTAACGACTATCAGTTCTTCCCTACACTTACTTTATATATCAGGCTTTACATAATTAAATTTGTTTGCTGCTAGTAAGCGCTGTTTTTGCTATCAGCAGACTTAAGCATCACTAGAATCTTTCATGAAATCTTCATAGAATCTAAGACATTTCTACGGTAATGGTTGTCTTTGCCTATCCCTTCATCATTGACTTTATGAAATTTCTATGGAATTTCTGTCAAAAACGGTATGAACGGGGCATTAAATTAATATTTGTGGTAAATCAAAATAGAGTCCTTTAAATTCGAGATAACCATCTCGGACTGTGCCAGAGAAATTCTGCGTGTCATTGTCGTATAACGTGAACAGCATCGTCCACCTGTGGTTCAGACGCCGTATGTATATGCCACACGCTCTTATGAACCGATCTTATTACCGACTTATTTAGCATTTGCGATGGCTGTCGGTACATTTGTACCGTTGTAGTGGTACAAATGCGAGGGCTATCGGCACAAATGCCATTTCGCATTTGCGAGGGCTATCGGTACAAATGCACCTATGCCCCCTCACTGTACAAGGAGAAGATTGAATATGCAGGAGTAGCTGGTATCGATTGGCAAATATTTATGATTGTCGGGACGGAGGAGAGGGTGGAGTCATGCTTTCCAAGGACTGGGAGGCTTGAAGTAAGTGCTTAAGCTATGTGGATAACTGCTAAAGTTGAATGAATGAAAGTTTAAATGAAGCTTTGGCTGAGCGGAGGATGTGTGCATCTCCGAGGTAATTAATAACGAAGATATAATTGGCACAAGGACACGGACAAGGCACAGTGGAGTACAGAACCGTTTGACAGTTATTTGTGCCTTATGAACGGATCGTATTTGGAAGGCGTGAGGTTTTGCGGTCGCTTTTACGCTCAGGCAACTTTTGCGGAAAACAAAGAGGACCGAAATAAGAGGGAACTTAACGGAATACAAGAAATTAGTTTCTATGCCAACAAACCACATGGAATTGACATGGATTGGGACAAGTGTAGTCCATTGGGACTAGTGAAACTAGTAAAGCCAAGCTACTTGAAATTTTTAAATGACCACGTACTAGACCCAAGTAAGTGAAGCGGCAGATTCTATCTTATAGATTATGAGAGGAATTGAAATGTAAATACAGATTATTAGAGGAGGAGCGGAGAACGGTGAAGATGGAGGGATGTTTCCTTACGAAGTGGCAGTGCCATTTGTTAAGAAAGCTTCCGTCCGTCCGTCTAACAACACCCTTGGTTTGGAAGATAGACTGACCTACGGTTTGCGGCATAGCTTGTGTCTGTACTTGATGGGCTTTCCTATCATTTTGATTGCATGCAATTGAACTCAACGTGACCTATGACCTTGGAGACAAAGAACGCGCTGTGAAACACAGAGCTCATGCTGTTTCAGCATAGCTCTTGATGTTTTAGCATAGTTAACTTACGTTTCGCTGCCCCTTTCTTACTTAACTGCGGATTTTTAATGTTTTAGGTAATCCAAGACAAAAAGACTATTCTACATGGAACCGGGTTCAATTGTACGAATGGCTGGCGTCTCGATATAAGATATACGGTGTGGAGGGATCGAGGATGTTTACAGTGGACATGATCATAATTGCTAATACGGAGGATGTTGTAAAAGAGGCATTTGAAGTGCCTGACAATGAGCGGGTAGTTATTAAATATAAGTTAAATATAGGGAGAGGCGGCGGCGAACTTAGGGCAAAACTAGGAATTTGAATTTTTTGTCTTCCAGACACCTGTGCAGCTGGTGGGCGGAAGGATGCAATATTTAGTTTGGAATAAGCGATACCCGAAGTTGGACCTTGTAATTTGCCGCTTTTATGAAGGGCATATCACGGAAGCACAGCTATGGGATACTAGCAATGTGCACGTGTGCGTACAACAACTTGAAAAAGTCCCCGATACACCTGCAGCAATATTGGCAGTTGCTGTAAATAGAGAAGCAGTGAGGGCGGGGTATAGGATATATATCCCGAGGTCGGTAAAGGCGCTTGCCTCCGTGGGAATATTGAATGGGGAGCACGTATCGTTTCTGAGGAAAAGTGTGCTTGATCCGAGTAAGTTTTTGTCGGGTTTATGAGTAGAGGGCGCGCGTAGCAGACTTTCTGATTGAGATGAAGCCTTTTAATAGGCTATGAGCAAAATGCGACCTTTCAATTCTGGGGGATGGAAGAGTGGCTGAGATTTTTGAAGAGAAGGTTATGGGGGAACGAGGATGTGAACGGGGAGCATAGGATAATTGTTGGAGTAGAGAAGATGTTCCGAGACGCTTTTAAGGATTCAAATCTTTTAAATGTAAGACATATATCTTCCGTTTGACCGGAATTTTGAAAAGACATGACCGAGTGGGTGGAAGGAAGGGGTAGAGGGTTTTGGCCAGTTTTATATACCAATCAAATAGGTTTTCCGTTGGATTGTGGTTTTTTTTAATGACAGCTTCCGACGGCGAATAATGAACTCCCAGTACTGCAACGTGGGACAATTAACGAATACTGGAGCAGAGGTGGATTTCAATTGTATGAGGTGGTGGTGAGAGGGGGGAGTGTGGTGGGAGTAAAGTATTGTCCTAGGGCCCAAATCCTGTGTTCTGTGACCAGGACTATGACTGGCAATAATGATTTTCCGATGGCCCATACCGGACAAGGTTTTTACCAACGTGGGAGGCTTTACAATATGGTCCCGCTATCTGAGATGGCGAAAACTATACTTCCGTCTCCGCTATTCGCAGAGTTTGTAAAGAAATATTTGATGGATCCGGGTAAGCGGGATTTTGTAAAGAAACCGGACAATTATATACTCGTTGACGGACGGCATGCTAATGTGTGTTCATGGTACCAAATGATGGAAATTTAAAGCGACGCCTGGCTTTGAAACATGGTCGGAAATATCATGGACGGAATTCTTGGGTTTGACGCAAATTGGGGCGGGAAAATTAAATCAGGTTTTTATTCCGTCATACTTGGGACGGAAGCAGAGATGAGAAGGGCTTAAAAAGGACATCCCAGGTTTCGTGTAAGTCTGGGACTGAAAAGATGAGGGAGAGTGAAATGGTTTTTAAGATATGGAGGCCAATGCTAATGGTTTTTACACAGGTGACGCAAAACAATAATAGGGATACGTGGAGTTACAGAAAATTTCCAGTTTATCAAATAAAGGTTAACTTGCCTCAGGGAGGCGGAAGAGCAGAAGTGGAGAGAGTATTACTCTGTGCGGATGTCTTCATTTTGGCAACTGCAAACCCTGGAACTGGATTTCTGCCAACGAACCTGATAGGGTATCATCGGTCTCGAATGGCAACGGGGGTGCATCATATGGAACCTGATGAGCATTGTGTTGAAATATGGTCTCCTCGATTCCAAGACTTTCTCAACTCGCATGTGTTGGATCCAAGTAAGCCAGCAATAGCCTATTATTATTATAGGAAAAGGTAAAGGGTGCTAAACAAGGATGGGAGGTATGGTATTAGGTTTCTTTGAGGGATAACTTTGGATTTTTCGTTATAGCGAACGCAGACCCAGCTGCAAATCGACGAAATCATGGAAGATGGACAACTGCGGATTGGGAGGCCTACTACGAAAACTTTGTGAAGGTCCACCTATCCGTGGGCTCGAGAATGCATACTTTAATTGTAGCGACGGTGAAAGAAATTAGAGATGCCTTCCAAGCGGATGATTGTAAGACGGTGAGTAAGCAAGGATTTAGTTGCGGGTTATCGCTATAGTATTGTACCAAGTTAAGACCAGATTATTTGAATGCTAGTTCCAAGCCATTGATAACCATAAAAAAATGGCTACTTATAAATGGAGCAATAAGCCGTTGGAAACTTATCAGTTGTTGCTGAACAATATGAAGATGACGTCGGTGCGACACTGTGGGACGAAGTATTATATTTGTGTTTCTGTGGGACAAGGAACGCTACCAGTTCATCAACAGTATTCAAGTGTAAAGGTCCCTGTACCCCCGCATATGCCGCCACCGGATCCTGATCCAGTGAATACTTGTGAGCCAGCTATCTGAATCTTGAGCGAATCCTGGTTGGATTTATGAGCTTGGAAAAAGCGCGATTTTAAAGTGTCAGGTACCATATGGTAAATTGATGTGGAAGAAAATTCGTGGTTTTATGCATCGGTGCAATTGTTGATCATTTGTTTAGAAAGCATATAAGGAATATTATTTTTTTTAAATAATATTAAATCATCCCTGCAACCCAATATGAGAGTAGGGTTTGATACAAATGTGAATGATACGGAACGAAACATCAGATTAAACAGTCTGTTGTATATTCCTGAGGATTGATTCTTATCGTATTATTTGGGAATAATCTCAAAAAGATCGTATTATTATGATAAATTAGCATTACGGGGATTGATTCATTTAAGAATATCAAATAAAAGTATATACTGGATCATAAAGGAAGATACATTGAGGGTATGCACTAAAAGTTTATGAAACGTATCAGTCTGTGACATACTCTGGGGGATGAGCAGAGTATATACTCAAAAGAGATGATGCAAGATCAATCGCGGAGAGTATGAACTTGTCAGGGGGAAAAGAAGCATCCGCGAGAGAAGGATCCCGAATCATAGCCGCAGAGAATGAAACGAGTATATACTAAAAAGAGATGATACAGGATCAATCGCGGAGAGTATGAACTTTTCAGGGGGAAAAGAAGCTTCCGCGAGAGAATGTTTCCCAATCATATTTTCAGAGAATGTAACAAGTATATGCTCAAAAGAGATGATACAGGCTCTATCGCGGAGAGTAGGATCTTTGGAAGGGGAAAAGAAGCTTCTGCGAGAGAATGTTTCTCAATCATAATTTTAGAGAATGTAACAAGTATGTACTCAGAAGAGTTGATTTAAGATCACACGCTTAGAGTACGATCGATGTAATAGGAAATTAATATAAAATAATAAATGGTTAAGGATTATCCTGCAAAGAAAAGGTTCCGTATGTACTGTTGTTGTAGGATTGAAGATCTTTGTTTTGGGGAACAATAGGAAATGATTTAAATGCGTACGTATTGGAAGCTGCTGCTGAAATTGCTATGTCAACTTTGGAAAGAGCTACTTGAAAGAAGAAAATCTTTATTTACTCGTTAGTGAGATAAACAGAATTCAAAAGTTGAAAAAAGTAAACATTTGAAGCATGAGTTATTTTCACAAGCTAAGTTGTACACATGTACATGCAATGCGTTTAATGCGCTATTAATGAATTAACTGCTCCATCGGTAAAGTATTTGCTAATACCATAAGTAAAATCGTCTATACACTGTTCTGTTTCATGTATTTCAATTTCAATTTTGCCTTTGAGAGACACTATATGAACAGCCCTCAGCAGCTACACGTAGAAATCAAAAAAAGTTTTTGGTAGCAACGCTGAAAAAGTAACTGGCAGATAAATCATAGCAGCTGCTGCCCACCCTTGAAATACGAACGGTCCACTAAAGGGCGAGGTTTCCTTGCAAATGATTTCGGTGGTTAGATAGAAGATATGATGGCATCGACTTTTGCGTTGTCAGATTTTCGCATCGGCATAGTGGCGCTGGAATTCGCTTTCTTGGTTGTTGGATTGTAGACTGCCGGCAATTTGTCGCCTGGCAGCAGATATGATTACCTTGATTGTAGAGTAGAATTAGCATATACGCGGATTTCTTGATCCTCGCAAACGACGTCACCAAACCCATCCAGCTGATTTGTCATGCATCCATTGAATTCGTTCTCAGAGTAATTTGAGGTTGCCGCTTCCGTCTGATCTGCTGTGAAAACATTCGATTTGATTCTTGGAGTTGGGAATACAAGGGTATTTATCAGCAGCCTGAATACACCATGATTGACAGCTGTCAACAGGAATACCTGCTGTCCCAAAACAAACAACCCGCCGGTTTACGGGTCGGTGGGCGGGTTTCACGGCTCACCCACCAGAACGGGTCGGCCCGCTATCCTCTGATCGGAACTACCAACAGCAATCTCATGACCATATGCTGCCATGGCCACGTCGCTCTAGTAAAAGAGTTAATTGTAACATTTGTTTAATTTTAAGACTTTAGTGCGACGACGAGAATACTACCAAAGCTGCTGTAATTATGTGTTATCAACTGTGGGTCATACTGAATCCCAACACCGCCCAGCACAACACCATTTCCCGTGTAAAATCATGGGACTTCTCTCCAGCACCGCATCTTTCACATTGCTGACACGAAACCCAAATTTATGCACATAAAAATTTAGTGATTAATATCCGTATAGTGGCCATCACCGGCTTAATATTGTCTTTACTGTCAAACCGCGCCCCTTACACCATTACCCCAAACCCCCTGGGAATTTTCGAATACCACCAATAAAAGGCAGAATTTAATCCAACATTACCTAAAATTTCATTTTAATTTTTCATTGCAAGTTTTCATCCGGTGGTGGTGAGGATTCACTGCCTTTTATAAGTTGTGCTGGAACATTTGCATGTGGTTTTGGCGGAATGGTATGAGGGGTGCGGTTATGGTTGGAAAGACAATTTTAAGCCGCTGATCGCCACTATACGGATATTGTTCACTGAATTTTTATTTACATTTATTAAGATGTCGTGTCAGCAATGTGACAGATGCGGTAGTGAAGCGAAATAGTATAATTTTCCATAGGTGACGGAGTTGGGCTGGGCGGTGTTAGGATTCAGTGCGACCCAAGACTTTCATTTACGAACGACTTCGTAAGAGCATATTAATTTACTCTATGATACACGTGTATACGACTTTGGGAGAAGTTATCAGCAGCAGTGAATTAATTTGGAAAAGATCAAAAAATTCTACTTACCAAAAATTTGATTAGACTAGGAAGCCAAAATAATATCATGCTTTTAATAAACAATAAGCGGCTTTAATAATTAAAACGACACGCGAAAATTAATATCGCTGTTTCAGTAATAGTCACAACAGCAGCTTTATGTTCTGGCAAGCTAAAAGATGGAAATGGGGCGTTTTCTATAGTATGCATATATATAAAGTATTACATAGTAACCACAAATTTCTACACCCGCCGACGACTGCAGCGCCAGCATGGTTCGGAGTGATTTTCCGTTTGATTTCATTGAAACAGCATACTTGTTCTCCGGTGGAGACTTTCCTCAGTATCGCTCAATTACTGCTGCCCACGCATTGCCTTCTGTATTCGAGCATTAGCATGTACAGCACTCAGTAAACTTTGAAGGGACCCGCTGCGTGGTGTAATAACGGCATATTTAATTATAAAACCCTTTAAATGTAATAGTTTATTGTAAAATTTTAGCTGCTGTTAATTCAAAATACTCGGATGGAGGGAGGGTCCAGTAAGCATTTGATTTTGGTGAAAAGAATTTAAGATTTATATATATATAAATAAGTGTAATGTGCTACTGGAGCTAGTCATCTCATGTTAGTTAATACTGGTCAGCATAACCTTATTGTTATTTAATTATGACGCTAATTAATTAATGTGTCTAGACAGCAGCTAACGTGTAATATAAATGGTAGTTAAAAGCAGCTGAAACTAAACACATTTTAATCATGCTAATGAATCCTGTAGGTTTCTTCCAAGGACCTTTTAGCGGCTGGACGTGCAGCTACTTTAAGAAGCATTTCGGTAAGAAGCTGGTTGGAATTTGAATTAATATTACATTGTTTAATTACAAGTAAATTACTATTTGATCCAGACAGCAGCAACTACTTATTATTAAGTGTTTATTACCGGCTAAAAGTTAACACTATAAAATACCACTAATGAATCCTATAGGTATTTTCAGAGGACCATGTAGCGGCTGCACGCCCTTCTTCAACTAGCGTAGGGGTAAGCCGTGATTTAAATTTTAATTAACATGTTTAATTATAACTACATTGTTATTCGACCCACACAGCCGCTACAACTAATCCTAAGTAATAGTTACCATCTCCAAATTAACATTTAATGACCGTACCCATGAATCCTCTAGGTTTCTTCCGATAAGGATGTAGCGGCTGCACGTCCATCAACTTCAACATCCATCTGGGTAAGCAGCTCGTTGGACTTTCAAGTAGTTGTGTTTAGTTATAACTTTATTATTACTGGACCAACCAAACAGATACAACTTGTTATTAAGTGTCAATTAGCAGCTAAAAGTTAATATTTCATAATTCTACTAATGAATAGTATAGGTTTCCCCTCAGCCCGATGAAGCGACTGAAAGGCAATCTACCACAACGAGCTTTGAGGTAAAGAAGCTCTATTTTGTTTCAATTAATTTTGTTTAACTTGCAATCAATTGATTCTACCAAGTCAGCAGCTTCAGCATCTCTTTAATGCTAGCATAATTAGTAAATTTCTTTTCCAACACTGAAGTGAACTGTATTTCTTTCAGCTTTTTTTGGACATGGATGAAGCAGCTGAACCTTCCATGGAAACCAAGGTTATGTTGAATATGATGAAAGCGGAAATACTTGCGCCCAGCCCCGAGGAGATTGCAGGTTAGTAACACAACGGGAAGTGGCAGGGTTTATTATTCTAGTTTTGGGGTATTCCTTCATCCACCCTATTCTTCCTTTGTTATCAGAGTTGCGTAAAGAGTTTAAGGATATGTCGCAGAATTTTATGCCTCAGCTTCCACCAAGGGAAGCTTGTCAACTACAAGTAGCCGCTGTAGCAGATGTGGTAAGCTCTGAAACATTATTATCTTAACAATTCCGCAAAAAAAATTGTGTACGGATTCATATGATTGGTTACGCAGCTGCTCATAATTATTGAATTTTTTTTTCCAGGAGCTTGCACAAGTGACGTTGGCTACTGGGGAGCAGTACAAGCTCATTGTAAATTCGGCAACATCAATTAAAATAAGTCGTCCAATATCCCCCAGGACAGTTATCCGGGATATATTACTGTGCATCTACAAGCACGACGTTAAAGCCATAGCACTTCTTTACCGTTCCTTCAAGAATGGAGGGGACCAAAGATATGAAGGAGCAACCCTGTTCCCAGAAGCGCTGGAAGTAGGAATTTTAGGTGAATTAGATAATTTATTTTCAATTTATATATACCGTGATCACCGGAAACTTATTTACCATGTTTAATTTTTTTCATTTCAGCGTATATGCGAGATACATGGTATCCGCTGTACTCATCAGAAAAGGTGACTTGGAACAAGGGCCTTTCCAAGTCGACCAGCGAAACCATCGGAATCCTCTTGACGAGGTTCAGAACAGCTGCTCTTACCACTGGCTTACTACAAAAAATGGATGGTTCATCCGCAGATAGTCCACCCAGCAGCCCAGCAACTGGTCGAAAGCTAGGATCCTCTGATGATTCAGGCAGTCCGAAAAGATCCTCTCCAACTCCTTCCGATGATTCCATTTAGAAGCGGCTATGGTGGAACTTATTTTAGCAGCTTCAAAGGCCTCCTCTTTGCAAGCATGAGGAAGACGACATTCCTACTCCTCACCCTGCACTTGTTACCGGTTTTTAGTTTCTGAACTTCTAAATTGTTTTAATTGAATTATTAATACATTTATTAATTACATTTTATTAATTTTAATGGATATAAATCATTTATGTTTAATCATAATGTATTGATTTGTAAAAGAAGCATCTATTACGTATTCCATTCGATCCTACCGCATCATACTATTAAGGTCCGATAACAATCATACCCTAAAAGATCATATCAGTAGCTACTAAAATCATTCATAACAATGTATACCCCTGGAGAGCATATTCAACGCATCATTTCCGAATGCATCCCTATCGATCTTTTAAAGAACATACAGAACGCATCTAAAATTATACGATACGTTATGATCAGCTGCAGTAGCACACAAAGTATACCAGAATCAATCCTTTCCAATCATCTTCCTCCAGTATGTTTCCAATGCTTTCTTTTAAGTTCGTTCTCGTAGGTTTCATAACAGACCCTATCCAAAGCACCTCCCCGGAATCATAACGTTACAGCTCGGCCGCCTTCTATCAAAGCTCTCTCTTTTTCAATCCTACCAAATCCTACTCCTCAAGTATGTACCGATTCATTCACGCACCATTCATACTCCCAGCAAATGTATCGAATCAGTTCCTTTTAGATGCACCCTCTTACGGACGAAATAAAAGCATATCTGAATTGTTTGTAACGGGAGCGCCATCTGCGAAGAGAATGCTTGCAGATTTGTCTTCCTTGGAAGGAGTACGGTTGTCGCCAGTATCGAGGTCGCTGAGGGCTATTAGTCCTCCGCCAAGATCAATTTCTTGGTGACTTGAAAGGGCGATTGCATTTGTGTTGCCATGGTTTCCGGAATAACCACTGCTAGCGTGTCCTTGCTGATGATCTGTTGAGAATATTGGATTTGTACTTTAAGATGCTGCTTTCTTCCATGTTTCTCTATAGCTTCCGTTAAATCTCTTCGCAGTTTGTCTACGTCTAATTCTATGGAAAACGAAGGCGTGTGTAATGTGTGGTTTGGAGAAGCTTGGTCCAAAGGGAAGCTGATAAACGTTAGGTGGAGTCACTTACGTTGGTTACCGGAACCGGTTGAGGAAGACCATGATTGTGGCGCCCTCTGACCTTGAGTCTGGCTAGTGTGGAAGCTCTGAGATCCATCGTAAAAGGAGGTGAAGATACCCGTGTTTGTGTCAAGGATTCCGGCAGAGAAGGTGTTGGTGGATGAGACTGAAGAAGAGGCTGAGTTTGAGCCTGAAAATATAGCGGTAATTGGATTTAGGCACATATAAATCAAATTTAAAATACGATTGAGCTTGAATCGTGTATAGTATAATACTGATTAGTGTGTAAAATTTAGAGCTTAATCTTAATTAGATAGAGGATTCGGTAGGATCAATTAATTTAAAACTTAATTACCTTGAGCAATTGCAGATCCTGCGCCAAACGTAAGCCCAATTCGCTCAGATATTTTGCCGTCGTCAGTAGGTTTGGAGGATTCGGTTAGCACTTTTGCATCCTTGTACGTTGGTTTTGCATTAACCGTGGTTTGGGAAATAACAATTAGTATAGTTACAGCTGTGTCGAAAATAAACTGAAGCCATTTTCAGGGAGGAACAGGTAATGTTTAATGTCACGTCAATAATTAGTCTGGACTGTGTGGATGAAAGGAAAGCACTTGAGTAACTGACTTCAAAATTGGTGGCTGGCTGGCTTGTAAAATATTGTTGAAGAAGATGTGACATGTTTTTACTGAGGAGCTCAGTTTTGGCTAAGATACAGCTGAGCTTGGTTAACCGTGAGACTCAGGTAAAAAGGTTCTGACCGCCATATACCAAACTTTGAGCTCGCACAGCGCTTAAACTAGGGCTTAGATGGATGCGGTTTTTTGCATGAAGTACTCTTACATGGTCCTCTACTCAAAATTATTTCCAAATTTTATTTTGGAAGTTAAAATTCGGTTCACCTCCAAGTAAGAAAAAAGGTCAGAAATAGCTTATACCTGTATAAAACTATGATGCGTGAGAAGTGTACGTGTTGCAGGGTATGTGTTTAAAAGTTGGAATTAAATTAGATGAATTCACAGTGGAATTCCCTTGAGCGTATAAAGAATTGGAGCCTGGTAAAAACATGAAGAGGATACAATGATTTGGCCGGAGGCGATGCGAGTGACTGCTTTCTTGCAGGTCACTGTATAACTGACCTCTAGTAAATATTTAGAACATGATCGGAATATGCTATACATTTTCTGAGAATAAGCCTAAAGGTTGTTTTTTAATTATACTATTGTTTTTTTAAATTATTTTTTTAATTATATTAATGAGATTTGAGAAATGTAAGAAAAACAAGTAAACATTTATCTAATTTTACATTAACTGACAAGAAAAGTAAATAGAAAAAAGTGTTATTTGACACAGCACCATGTTCGTTGTTTGCACGTGGGATGAGAGTGATATACTAATGGAAAAGCCATTGAAAATACTCAATTTATATTAATATTCCACAATTATATTGACATTCTACATGGTTCCTGAAACAGGATTGAAGCTTTTGTAAGGGTTTTTGTACTTTGATATCTTCAGGAGAAAAGGTGTGGTAATATTCAATTACTTATCCTAGATGACGCCACATGCTTGGGGCGTTTGAAACGGTGTTTGAACAAGGTAATTTTGTAAATGGCTCGTCTGGAGTGTGCGTCGACTTGGAAAGACATAGCTGAAAGTGGCATGTGTAACTGCATCGCGATTGCTGACAACTTGCGACCCCTATGGATTTCTAGTTTGAATTTGAAGAAGCTACACATTCCTGGCAATGGGGGACGAATCGATCATGGAGTCGTTGAAATTACCTATAAAAATTGAAACTTCGTGCAAAATACTTAATCTACCTTTAGAAAAAGTTGAAATCGAGCGTTGGAAAATCTGTAAAATATTTAAATTGTCATCAGCGTTAGCAACAATCGCGGGCTATTGGCCATACTCCTGGGACAGTGAGAGTCGGTTGGGATGGCGTTGGAGTTCGTGGAGAAATATCGTTTCGTTAATGGCTTGTAGCGTTGATTTCATGTGTATTTTCGGTATGCTAAGCCAGGGGGAGATGATGGAGCATGTGATGTTTCTCTTCATGGGGAGGGAACAGCAGGTATCGGAAAAGCTAGGGTTTCTCCTTACAACGTGGTATGCACTCTCTCATACACTATGCACGTGCGTACTGAACACCATCTATCGGGGTCGTATCACTCGGAACTGGAACAGCCTGTTGGACTTCTGGGAGGGCGTATCGGAAATCCAAGTAATGAATGACGAAGTCGATATGGTTCAGGCGAAGAGGGCGCTGCGGTCGGACAGTTGGGAAGCGGGTAGAGATGGGCGGTGCAAGTGGAAGGAAACGGGAGGGACGACGCTAATTGAAAATTTGCATTGGAGGACAAGTATTATCGTTTGGATCGTGATCGTTCTAACGGGAATAGCAGGAAGTGTTAATTCACAGGGGTTGATCATCGGATTCTTTAAAATCTACGAATGGAAGGAGGCTTGTGTGATGACTTTTTTCATAGTTTTCTGGAATTTTCAATGTATGCTTCATACAGTATTTTATGTAGTTCTGGGTCAGTGGATTGGGCTGATGGGGCTGTGTTACAGGAAGATGGGTTGCAAGGTGGCGACACTGTCTGCGAGGAGCGAGGCGAATGTATTTTCGATTTTGGTACAAAAGGAGCATGGTATCGGTGGCAGTCGTATTCGCAGAGTCCCTAGGGAGGAAGATGTAGTTCTTGATATTGCCGGAAGAGCGTTTAAATTGGAGAAAATAATTGAAGAGTTTGTTGATATAATGAAATTTCATATAATAACTTCGTTGGGATCGATGGGGTTGCCGATATTGTTTACGCTGTTTTTCACTTTCTCGATTACATCGCATGAATACGATAAAAGTGGCGCGGATACACAGCTTGAGATGACGACGCAGTACCTTAGTAAACTTGGAATGGCGGCGGGATGTTGCTGTAATTCGCTGGCGTTTGGATTTTTGTGTAATTCAGCGTCGACGGTTACTTCTGAGGTGAGACCGGTGACTTATTTAAAACTATTTGTAATGAATAATAATATTTAATATATTTGTAAAAAATTATTGTATGATTTAGAATTTGCTGTAAAATATTTAAATTGCAGCGTCAAAAACTAGCGGAACAATTAAGCGAGATGGCGCTCATGGACACGTTTGAACCGGATAGTAAGGGGAAGGTATAAAAGCATGAGGAAATAATATAGATGGCGTTCAAAGCAGTGTTCCATAAGTGTGTCAGTCAATTAAGGACCATTAATATGTGACATTGTCGGATTTTAATTTCAGTTTCAACTTCAAATATCCCTCCAGCGGATGTATGGGAAAGCAGTAACGATTTGCCCGTTTAATTTACTGACTTTTAACAATTCTTTACCTGCGTCCGTAAGTTTTTAAATATTTTAGGTTAGTTCTGTGAAACTAGAAATGCTGAATTGTTTAAAATTTAAGGTTTGATCGAAATGAAGTTTAAATTAATCTGAATTTCGGGATTTAAAAATATAATTTCAGCTCGGCGCAGGCATTGCTACATACATGGTCGTCCTCATCCAGTTTAACGGAATACCATCCACCTCTTCATAACATGTTAACGTAAAGACATCGGTAATCCGCCAGGTGGCAGCACAAAATACTTTGGTACCAAACACATTGACTTGAAGAGCTCACGTGAGACGTGACCCACCCCCGGTGCTATAAGTGTTTTTATAGATATACCCGAAGTATGCATGCGCAATTACAGTGCAAATTGTTATTATTATCCTTTTGCGTTAATCACCATGATTATACTTGATACTTGCTGAAAATTAGAGACAATTAAACTAAATTAATCCAACCACTAGATCCGCGTAATAAATGAATAAATAATTAACGCAGGAATAACAGTGCTTCATTAGATGAATTTCCTGAGTTTATCTGTGAGTGGCGATCATGCGTTCCAGATATTTTTTTATTGCTACCGTAAGCCATGAAATGCTTGATGATTGGAATCGATAATCAACGTAAATCGGGTCCAAGGCCCTTTGACGTAAATAATATGCACTGAAATTGCAGCAATACGTAATTGTAAAATCGATGAGTAACAATGATGTTCAGGTTGGGACAATTACTTATATTCTTAACTCAATTACCAAGAAAGGCACTTATTATTCAAGTATACGCAATAACATTCATGTTAATCAGAAGCTATACGACACTAGCGACACCTGCCATATACGTCAGTACCAAACGCATAGCTGTCGGAATCCTTAACGGTAACGTTAACTTAACAGTTGAAAGTCGCCACCGATGCGAAGCAAAAGTTTCATATGTATAATCACCGCAGCTCCATCTGGGATCTCAGACGGAAACAATGAGGTTCATACTGAAAGTACAAACGATGAGGGAGACTGTGAGTACGGTGGACTTCTTCATGACGTAAAATGATCCGACAGAGACTCCTAGCGGGAAGAGTGATGAAAAATGTCGTTTACCAGCTTTGCCCAGCTGGGTCTTCCATGAGCGAATGTAGGTTATTGAGCCTTCGTGCACATCCCCTAGGAGGGGGTAGAGCATAAATTCCACAAGGAGCCAAACAATCATAAGAGCGGGAAAAAGAGCTAAGGCCGCCAGGGGGATTTTGTCATGGAATTTCACAATGGTAAATATCGTTTGGATGTGGTTAAGGATGTTGAGAAACTTGAAGGTTGGCCAGAATAGCGGAGCGAAACAATAGTTGAAATTTCCGTTAAGGATTTGCTGGGATTTATAATTTTGTATGGATATGGTTGCCATGGTGAGCCGATAGAGCATGGGCGTGACTCTCAAGGAGATCTTTTGTCGTATATTTCGTATTTGGACTTTGTTGGCTCTGAAAATAGAGAGGGCGATGAGCATACATTAATTAACGACATGGTTAACGAGATCAATAACGACGGCGGATAATGATAAAAGCGTGTAATGATGATATTGATCGCATATACTCGAGGATAAGGGGGGGTAATTAACGTTAGCTCCAGGCAAATACGGGGCATAACTTACTTGGTTAAGGAACGAAGCCAGTAGTTGGTAGTGCATGTGTACATGATGACCAGGTAGACGTAAAAGTTGAAGATGATGACGACCCGATATTGATTTTGCCATTCCCAGGCAAACCAAGCGTAAGAGAGGAATCGATACCAGGGATGATTAGGGGAGACAAATCGATAGAATAGATAACGTGGATTCAAGGGCTTTTGGATGAATAGTCCGGCTATGAGGAGGCTCATGGGTAAAATGGTTGCGTTGTAAATTGTAATTAAATAATCCATCCCGTCCGTTCTGTAGCGTCCAAGGAACAATTTCGGCACTTCGTTCATTTTCATTGATGGATGACGAGCTGGAATTTAAATGAATACATCGAGGATTTTATGTAATTTCGAAGAACATTGGGTCTGGGATTCGAAGTTGGTTCACGCGACGTTTCAAATTTGACAGCTTAAAGAGAAATATTTAGGTTAAAAGACTCAAGTCACTCAAGGGATATTTTGCAAGGAGAAAATTGGCAACTCATTGCATGCTAGCCGGATTTGAAGCGTGTTACAGGAAATGGTGGGGTTGTCCTAGGTAGATGCGGAACTGTATGCGATTGGAACCGGGTTACGTAAGCATTGTGCTAAATTTTTGTTGGAGGCAGGTAAAATTAATGGATTTTAAAGGCTTTTGCTATAAAATACCCGGGTAACTTGGGTTAAGGAAATTGGAAGAAATAGTGGTGAAAATTTGGGTTTAACGAGCGCTAAGGTTTGAAATATGAGCTTGAGTTTTGGAGGAGATTTTGAATTCACTCTAATTAAGTTACTCTCACCTGTATTTGCTTTATCATATATTAAAATCCTGTTATACAATCCAGCAAAGTCTTCTCTTCTCCAAATCAAATTGAGCTGCCAGGCGGAGAAAGTTATCAAAGTAACCATCATGACGACATCCACGTTGAGATTTGATATTTTTCGCGTTCCACTCACAACACCGTTGGCAAAACAATGAGCTATGTGAGCCCCACTTAAAATGAGGTATGCATTACAGGAATACAGAATCAAAAGCTTCCAGGGTCTGGAACAAGGTAGGAGGCGGCCACCACCATGGCGGTCTTCTTCGAAGGGGAGGATGAAAAATGGTTTGGCCATGCTTAAGAAAACGCTCCATCCTGCGAACGTTTTCTGAGTTAGCATTTTGGAAGGATTTGAAGCTTCGAGCCGGAAGTGAAAGCTTGGAACGCTACAAGTTCCGGCGTATTTTGCTACAAAAGCTGTTTCATCCTGCTGTCCTGCATAAACTCTTGCGGTTTGCAAAGAGGTGGAACTCAAGGGATAAATTCTCCTAGGAAGCGAATTTGTTGTTGTGCAAGTAACTGTTCGTACTGGAGGACGTACACTGATGACGCAAATTGTTGTGAAGGGAGAAAATAGTGCAGTATCACTTGCTTGCGTTCATTAATTAAGAAGCATACTTTAGTTTCTGGATGCGGCACAATTTGACTTAATTAGATTTCGGTTTATTCCTTCTCATTACACCTCGGGCACTGCAATGGCTCCCTCTATGTTTGCTTCAGTGGAATTCTTCAGGATGAGTTGGTTGGACTTGCTGTTTCCCCTTTATCTGTCGAAGTGATAGAAAATTTAGCGCACTGATATTCAAAAGAAGGTACTTAATCAAGTCTAGGACACACACATTGCTGCGATCCGGTCGATACAAATACATTAACGGGGGTCAAATTGATAAAGCGGGGCTGAAATCAGGTTTTGTGTAGAATTTTTTCTCCGGAAAAGGGTCACACGTGTGAGGAACATGGTGAGAGCAGTAAAATATAAGACACTTGAATAAGACACCCAGGAGCTAAATGATTACTTTTAGTGGTTACAACACTTTGACCTTCAATTTCAACAGTTCTGGCCGGAGAGGAAGCTTGAGTGTGACTGCATATATACGCAGAGGCGGCAATTGGACGGAGAAAGCTATAGGCTTTGAGGAAATTAAGAGTGTGTGCTTTCTCCTACAGGACTTTCACCGCTTTTCGCCTAAATGGCTTGCACGGAAGAGTAACGTTAAATAAATATAACAGCTGACAACTGAATGCTTTCACTCCTTCCTCCAGGTGTGTTGAGCTGGAAGACTGTGTAAGTAAACTGGGAATAGGAATTGATCCAAGTTTGTCGCAAATGCGGATGCATATTTCATGTTAGGGGAGTGAAGGACGGATTGCATACGGCGTATTGACATATGGGGGCTTATGTCTGGTATTAAAAGGTAAATAAAATGGTTTTTAATTACAGGTACGGAGGATTTAATTTAATTAATTAAAGAACCAAAAACAAATTAATGACTGCTAGCTAAGGAAGAATGCATAGCTTTATTGTTGCTAGTACTTTAAAAGTTCTCAACCACAACCACAAGTTGAACCGTTTGGTTTGGTAGTTGGTTCTTGGTCGCCACCACCACCGCTAGGTGGTGCGGATGAGCTGGGTTGAGGTGAGGCTGGAAGCTTTTCTGGTCTGGGCCGGAAGTAAAAGTAAGCACCGAGGAGGAATACACCGAGATATGTTGCTTTAGCTACCTGAAAAATAAATAAGTTTTAGCAATTAGTAAATATTTAGGGATTTTTAATTATTTGAGTAACCATTTGGGAAACCACTTGGGATGAATATCAAAGGGAAGAGTGACTAACGTTTGCACGGCCATCTATAGTGACGGAATTGAAATACTTTTTGATGCCTTTTAACTGGGGCTCTTGTCCAGTCATTGTCGAGGATAAAAGTACGGGTACGTTAGATTGTTTAATTTACATTGGATACATCATGACTTACAGGTGATTGTTAAATTAGCTATTAAACTTTACATGGAGTTTAAGATTACGCGGCTGTGGAACTATATTAACAATGATTTGGCGGTAGGTTTTAGAATTGGCATGGTGTTGCATGGCAACTGCTGGACTGGTAAATCCTTTGCTAAATCCCTAATATGACTTGGTTAAAATAAAATTAATGCATTAAGAAGAGGGTGCATAAGGAAGTTGTGTGTTATCATGGATTAATCGCTTCCCAGCAAGTTAACTGAGTCATCAAAAGGATGTTACACCCATTAGTTGAATCGGAAAAACAGGATACGAGCAGGAAATTGGAAATTACGTAAAATTAAAAGAGTCATCTCTATTATAATTATCCTTGAAACTATCATCTGAATTTTAAATTTTTCATCGATTTCCGGGTTTAAAAACGCCTTACTCACTCCAACTAAGGCGCAATTAATTCACAGTATAAGCAATTCAGTGAAGACCGTTGGCGTAACTGGTGTGAAATTTTGTGGTAAAATTTGTCCATCTATCGTTGATTGTTGTGTGTCGACCACTTTTTGAATTTCTCCGCCGAACACTTGTGGACCTGGGGGCAGCAGAAACGAGAAACGACTGCAACTAAATATTCGACGGAAAAAAACTGTGGTAGGTTCCTGGCGGAGGATTACTTGGACAGTGGAAGGGATTCAAAGTGAACGCTGTTGCTAAGCGATAGTTGCGTCACAGTGGTTTGATGATGACCACTTGGCAGAAAGCGGTGGTTTGGAGATGGATCTATTTGATATTCCCTGCACTCCTTGATATTGCCTCATCCCAAGAAAGTACATACTTTTACATGACATCATACGACATTGCCAACAATTCCTGCCTACCAATCCAGTTTCTGATAACGATGCCGGCCAGGAAAGGAGCTCAAACTCTCTACCAGGCCTGGGACACTTGCGGCTCAAACGAGACGCTCGCAGAATTCCCCACATCGACCTCCTTAACCGAAAATTTGGTCACGTTCAATTTCAAGACCCGCACCATCTGTCGGCACGATTATGCTTCAGAATCTACCGAGTGCGTCTCTGGCGGCAAACGATTTCAAGTAGCGGAAGTGGATAAGGGCACTTCCATGCTCGTTATGGATGAGCCCGGAAATGAAATATTTTGGAACAACGGTAAGGCAGGCTGCATATCATTCAAGTCCTTGACTCGGGATGGAAGAGTAACGTTCCCTTGCTTCGAAACCCCTGGAATCCGTGCAGAGGCGCTGGACACCCGACGAAAAATATTTTTCTGGGCGAACACCAACAGCGAAATTTGTATGAAAATTCTCTATGAAAAGTCCTCGAGGCCTTCAACATTGAAGACGGGAACGGTCGTTAGTAGCATGACGCTTGACATTTTCTCAAAGTACCTGTATTATACTCGAAGGGACACGTCAAATACCCGGATCTACCGGCTTCCGTACAGCTCCTTGAGCAATGGCGGCCAAGAACCCCTGGAAATCATATCTGATCCTCCGTTAACGGTAAATTCCATCAAGTACCGGGAAAACTACATCATGTTCACTCAACCCGCTTCCGTATCAGTCATGAGCCTGAGTGATCTCAAAATCTCCGTATTCACAAATGACACATCCGCCGATGCTGTGAATAAGCTACCAGGTGGCGCCACGATAATGGATATTTTCGGTACATCCTATAAACGAAATGAAACGAGGGATCCCTGCGAAACGTCCAAGTGTTCCGATTTCTGTTTTCCTAGTATTGACGCAATCAATTCGACCTGCGGATGCTCTGACGGGAGTAAACTCGGCGATGATGAGGCCACGTGTTACTCTGACAGTTTGTCTACAGGTTGGATCGTTGGAATGACATTGCTGGTTGTTTCGGTTGTTGCGGGAGTCGCCATCGGCGTAATCCGGTGTAATCGGGATGCTGACGTCCAAAGGATCAAAGCCAGTTTAATGAAGAGGGATAAGGAGCGTGCCGGAAGGGCGTCTAATGTACCCGACTCTGCCGTGTGCCTACCTCTACCCGTGTCTTACATCCTCCGGCCATTCGATGTCACCGTGGATAACGACACGGTCCTCGGGGAAGGTCACTACGGCCCAATTATCAAAGGAAAGTACAAGGGAAAGGAGGTTGCAATTAAAACTTTGAAGTCCCTCAACTTTGACCTCGACAATTTCATCAGAGAAATTAAGATGATGGCCTTCATTGGTGACCACCCTCACGTAGTTCGGTTCCATGGTACTGTCGTCGGGAGGGGCTTCTTCTACAGTGTCGTTGAGCTTAGCACTTTGGGAAGCCTTAAAAAATACCTCACTGAGACAATGAGGCCAGCCAGTAGCGAAGGTAGGGAAGGCGGAAGACTGGATGTGAGTGTAATTGGAAAACTTGTAACCTGGTCTGAGCACATCGCAAAGGGGATGGAACACTTTGCTAACAAGAGAGTCATTCATGGAGATCTTCAAACGAAGAACGTGCTACTTTTTCCAGGCTATGTCGCCAAAGTTACTGATTCCGGTGGTCACAGAAATAGGAGTGCAGAATATCGAATGCTGGCGGAGGATGATTTGCCATGGAGGTGGATGGACTATGATGCACTCAGCTTCTTCAGTTTTTCCAGCGCGTCCGACGTGTGGGCATTTGGGGTGATCATGTGGGAAATTTTTAGTTTAGGAGAAATGCCCTTCGCTCAAGAAGACTGGAACCATGAGTTCGCTGAGGCAATGACACAGGGCCGTCGGTTACCACAACCGGAACATGCTCCCGATGAAATCTACAATCAAATCATGATGCCCTGTTGGGAGCTTCATCGCGATCATCGACCGACTTTCACAGAAATTATTCGACGCCTTGAGAACTACTCGACCCAAATGCAATGCACTCTGGTGGAGCAAGTACCCTAAAGTCTTGGCCCCAACGAGCACTGCATTATTTTGCGCAATCGGATTTGCGAATAATTGTTTATCGCCGTTTGTCCGAGCCTACGCAATTTTTGCGCACCTATGAGTGTAGGATCGCTTACCAACTAAGTACGTAACTATTACATATTATTTATTCACAATGTGATGTGTAGAGCAGATTACATTTAATATAGCTCTAGGCTTCTAGGCACCCATGGCTTAAAATAATAATAATATAACAATTCAGTATCTCAAATAAGTTTACATTCCTAAAACTATGCGGCACTTTGACAAGTATGCATAAGTGCACTCAGAAACTAATTCCCAACAGTTTGTAAAGGTAAGCTACAGTCCATGAGGGCTAAACTATGGCATTATACTTCTCATAGAAGTAGAGTACGGCGCTCACGGGAAAAAACTGGACAATTAGTGTTTTTAGGCTACATGGCAGTGTCGCTTCCAGGAATGGAAAGACATGAATAGTAAGTACAACCGGTAATACATAAATGTTTCATGGACTTAATAGTCCGCTGAATCTAAACTAAATTACAGTACTGCGTTTATAGTAAGAAACACAAATTCTAAACATGGCTAAACACAACAATTATTGGGTACAACTTACAGCAACATGAAAACAATACTCATGTATAACAATTTCCTCGTTTTTGGTAATTAACTGTCTTTGAAGTAAAGAATTGTAGACATACGATGTATAAGCTTGACATAAATTGGACTAATAAGTATTTGGTACGTAGATGTCATCTACAAAATGACAAAGACAAAAATTAAGATAAACAATAGCTTGTTAACAAGAGTGTGGAAGAATGAGGCACATGAATGAATTTACAAAATGTACAAGTTCATTAGTCGAATATTTTTAAAAGAGTAAGAAAATAGGCGTGAAATCAAGTAGAATCAGTGTCGATTTGGTTGATTGCGATTTTTCCATTTCCATTCTCTCCGTTACTGGTCTGAAAATAAAAATAGAGTTTGTTACATTATGCAGAACCAGAGTATTGATCGGGCTTCATTAAATATTCAGCTAACTACACTGCACGTGCATGTCATACAACACTTATTGCAGAAGCTTTATTGCTTCTGTTATAGGTGCATTGTTTATATAAATACTTACTCGGAAGAATCCACGGTGACTACGTCGGTGGTAGAATAAGCGTTCAATCATCGCTATGATCAGGGCAACGACCATTCCGAATACAAGGAGGGTCAAAGGTCCAATGAAATTCATCAACTGAACTTGTGGACGGCCCCCAGTCTCGACGCAGCTTCGTTTAGACCACCATTTTGATTCAAGCTGATGCAAAATCCCCTTCTCTCGCAGTGTTAGTATGGCTTGTGTCATCTTGTCTCTTAGTTCGGAACCTGTAATCAAGGGGGAATACGTGTAATTAAAGAACGATAAAAATCAATATAATTTTGAATTGAGAAATATCTTGTTCGGCCCAAACCTTTGGCTACGGCAGGGGCGAATGATTGGGTATCAATGCCGGAAATCATATTCAAAGAACAGTCATCACTAAGCGCTTCCGTAAAGGCTCGGTCTTCGCCCACAAATGCGAATCTTCCGTTGCCACGCTTCACTTCGTCGATACCAGCAAGAACGTTGGACTGAAACGCCTTCCCTTCCGGAGTTTTCTGGACCTTCCACCAAACGCTCTGGACGTCCTCTCTTGTTGTTGTCTGCAAGAATCGATTTGTGGATCCACCTTTGATAAGGCCAATCTCCAAATTAGGGTTACGGTGCAACAAGCTCTGGATTGTGTGAGAGGGAGGCAGAGAGCCAGGGTCGAACCAGTGTGAGACCAAGCTGGCGTAAATGACCAAAGTGACCAAGGAGAAGAGCCACCAGAAAACAGCGATTGTACGGGAGCTGACGGCCTGTGCATGAAAAAATTAAGAAATATTTAATTTTGTTTGCTTAAAATAAATTAATTTTAAATTTTTAAAAAGCTAGAATATCATATAAATTACCTGAATCCGGATGTCACTTCCTCTCAAAACAAGCGTGCTGGCAAGGAGCCACATGCTGTTGATCCAACTCATATCTTGACCTAGACTCGGGTGATGTTCTGTCCCTGGTAAAATGATCTCATCCTTTTGGAATGGGCTCAACCATGCAACGAGACGGAGACAAATTGACGTGACGAAAAATGCCAAGACGATACTGACCCAAACCCAAACGCTGAAGGGACTTAGCAAAGTTGACAATTCTTGGGTAGAGGCTTCGAAATTCTGTGAGAGAAAAAACAATTATTCTAATATTAAAATTTTGCATTCATCTTGTTCAAATTTAATGCTCTTAAATTGTTTGAAATCCCAAACATGATTTACGACCACCATATTTATCAAGCTTTGTATTTAAATGTATTACTTTAAAAAAATTCCCGGGGTCATAGTTTTTGGTAACCTTATTTTGCGAGTACCACGTGGGCTTTTAATTCGCCATATGAGGAATTTAATATAACTCCAAAGTAGGAAGAATCAAGCAGCAGCTGACTGAGTCAGTTTCTTGACATCAAAGCAGGCATATAAAATTAAAGGAAAAAATCCACACCCACTCGTTAATATTCCGAAAAATGCTCGCCCTAAGTTGTATGCATGAAACAAGTTTTTTATCCGACCGAAAGACTTTATTTCTTCCAGTTTCATCAACAGATAAAAAAAAGTAGCGGTGATGGCGGCCCTACACTGTTAAAGTTAAATCCCATTTCGCACCTGCCGTCTTCCTCCTTGTTTAACCACGCACCATTAAATCCTCGCATGCCAATCACAGTTAAGCCCTTCTCAGTTCAGCTATTACTCCACAAGCATTAGTTTTGAATACACTGGATGTTGTGCACTCCTCCTACGATTACACCTGTGGAAGGATTTATCAGATCAAGCAAATCATCCCGCCCATCATATCATCTTGAATCCTACGTAAAGCCTTAGCTGCCACGGAATGAATTATGATAATTAGATTATTTGGTAAAGCCTTCTTTTGCAAAGCTGTGGAGGAAGAAACAGAATTATTGCAACTCCGCTCATGAAGCCCTGTGCAGTGCTTTAAGTTAACTGAATTTAAACAAAATAATAATAATAATTAACATAAATTTTTGACAAGTAGATATTTTTTCTTCTTGTACCATCTCCAATTACGCTGTCACGTTGCGCTGTGAGGAGTAGTTACACTATTTTAAATTGCAAATTGGACCTACTTGGAGCTTCTGCTGCTGGTGATACCAGTGAGCGTGAAATTAATATTTGCTGCTTCCGCTCTTGTAAAAATTAACGCAGATTTTAATTTCACGAGACGTGGCATGAACATTAATATGGCTCAAAAACCAAAAGAAGACAGGATAAAGAGTGGGTGTTATTTTTTATAAAACTTTGCTCTTGAGAAGGCTTAACTGTAAGCAAGAATGAATGGCTATCGCTCTCAGCTGTTGCGACTTTTATACTTGCCAATCAGTTTGACGGGTTTCCAAAAATTTGCGAATTCTCTTGGTATATTTTATTCAAATAATTATTTACTGTCTGAGAAGCGTATTTTTGCACATCTGATGTGGATATGTAAACAACATATGTCTGGATTTTGGATGATTTTTGACAATCACGAAGGACTTTTGCAAACCCCGGGTTTCTATTAAAGAATTGCTTGATGTGCGAAAAAGATTTGCTAAAGCGTGAATATATTCACACACTTTCAGAATTTAGTGCCATCTACCTGTCACGCTACAATGATCTGACAGCAGTTGATTTGAAACTTTAGAAACCGTTACGGAAAGCTTTCTGTCTTGGTATTTGGATGAAGGCTTTTGTCAAGCACTTTTTGCGTAGGATTGAAATACATCGTTTACAAGATGGAAGATGCAAAAACTGAGATTCAGCCTCCGCATATCTATTTCAAGGAAAACGCCGCCGGATTTTGACTCATCGTCTAAAATTACTTGCAAAGGTGTGAAATTGACGTCAACAAGTCTTGCTGAAAGTGTTTACAGTTAAGCTTGAGCAGATGCAGATTTCAGACACAGATAAGATCATTACTTGCAAAGGTGTGAAATTGACGTCAACAAGTCTTGCTGAAAGTGTTTACAGTTAAGCTTGAGCAGATGCAGATTTCAGATACAGATCAGCTGCAATACAGGAATAGGGGTTCAACTGTCATGTGCAATAAACATTAGTTGTTAACTTCTGGTACGGCAGGACCTGAACTCCAGGATGACAGAGCCAGCAAAAACCTTGCTGAAAGTTCTATTAAAAGTATGGAGAAAGCATATCTTACTGTTTTAAGTTTTTTTTTTTTAATAGAGTAATCCCCTTGAGCTTTCGCTATGGGGTAACTGTTTTAAGTTTGCTATTGACTTGCATCTAAGTAACTTAAGTACTGCAATAGTAAATAAAAACAGAACAGCCTTAACGTAACAGCCTTGAATTTCACCGGCCTTTGCAAAGTTAAATGTGAAGGCAAAGGTGAACTTGAAATTCAGTTTTAGTGCAAAGACTGAACGTATTCCATAAACTAGATAATAACTCATCGATGCTATAAACACTGCAATGGATTTGGCAAAATTCCAAAAAAAACTTCGCCCCATTTTTGCAAGTTAAATAAAATTGCAAAAAAATATAAAATTTGCAAAGATGTATCCTTCATTAAACAAAGCGGGTAACTTGGATGGATTGACGAGGAATTGGCGAACACAGATGAAATTGTCAAACGCTGCTCAGACAGCTGGAACGCCTTAACATGAAATTGGATCACAGTTTATGGGATTAGTTAATAATCTAGGTTCTGTTTGTCCCGGGAGTTTGCTAGCCTCAGCAGGAATTTCATCGCTTCTCCTGTTAATATTTATTCAGGTTGCCAAAAATAAGTGTTGCAGATTCTAGGTCGGAACGCTTGGAATAGTTAACGCGTAGGTGGGTTTGTTCCACGGCAGTCTAGAAGGAGGGCTGAGGAGTACGTATATTTTTGTGACTGAGTCATCCGACGATATAAAACTGTAAGCTCGGATGAGGAAATCCGAAAGCGGGTAACCAAGTTCAGGAACAATCTTTGATCTCGATATTAACCCAAATATATATTTATACCACGGACCAAGCCAGATACTCCGCCATTCTCTTGTGAAGACTCGACGAGAAAGTTACTAACGTTTGCAAATTTGTCGCGATTTTTAAATCTTGCTGCTATTTTTGTGAAAATTTTAAAAACTCGTAAAATATTTGGGTATTTTGGTTTAACCTCTCTGTAAAAATGGCGAGACCAGTTTGGCAAGTGAGTAAATTTGCGAATATAATTTATAAAGGAATTTAAATTTTTCCAACCTATATATATTTAAAGACAACTTTTCCGACATACTTCTGTCCAACGCTTAAAATACTTTTAGCCAAAATTTTCGGGTTAGAATTTGAAAAAAGTTTTGAAATATTTTTGTTTGCATTTACTTTGTTTAAGGTTTGCGGTAAACGGATTCCAGAGGAGGAACTCGCAGCTCAAGACTGGATTGAGCAATGCGTAGGCCGCAGATTTACACGTAAGTCACGAATCTGATGCTCTGCTTGCAATTAACTTTGCAATTAGGCTATTTAAATTGTTACGGGGCGGCATAAAAACATAGCAGGGGAGGGCTTTATGCTAACTTATCTTTGAAAAATTCCAGAGAAATACGAAGACGAACTCCGTGACGGGATTGTCCTCTGTGAGTTAATGAACGTTCTAAAGCCCGGATGCATCCGAAGAGTGAACACATCTGGAGGCGACTACAAGTACATGGATAATATTGAACAGTAAGTACAACAAGCTACAGGGTTGCCTATTTCTTAATATGTTCACTAAGGATTATATACTCAAGGGCAATGTCTGTGGGGGTGTGTGATCCTTAAGGGCGTGTCTCGGCTCCGTCCTTAAATTACGTCACTCCTAGTGTACTTGGGATGGTTTTCTAATACACGTATAAAATTTCAGATTCCTTCAAGCTGCTGCCGCATACGGCGTTCCTAAAACAGATTTGTTCCAAGCCGTTGATTTAATGGAGAAAAAGAGCATCAACCTAGTGACCATGTGTATTTTTGCCCTTGGGCGAACGGTAAATTCCCTCTCTGACAGATTGATAACAAGATATCCTTGGTTACGACCTACTTAATTTACTGTATACTTTTTCAGACATTTAAACACCCTGAATGGCATGGCCCAACCCTTGGACCAAAACCTGCGGATGAGAACTTGAGACACTTTTCTCAAGATGTTCTGAGGGCTGGAGAAACTGTTATTGGTCTTCAAGCTGGACAAAACCGGGGAGCAACTCAAGCGGGACAGAATTTTGGAGCGAGCCGAAAGATTTTACTGGGAAAATAGATTTTTTTTTGTATTCAAATATATTATTGGAATTAATTATATTATCGATTGTTTGCACTAGCTTGAGCAGCCTGAGATATGGATCGATTTAAGCATACAATTTATGAGTGAAATAATAACCGACTCAATGCTGTTAAAAACCTCTTTTCCACACCTGGCTGTTATCCGGTAAATAAATACTCTGTTTCCTTCAAGGGTTTTTTTACGACAGTTTGTTGTTTTTGGTAATCTGGAAACAGGTTAGGAGATTTGTGCAGGATTAAAGGAAGAGGATGAAAGCTGGAAAAGGAATTGATATGTTTGGAATCCATGAGAAAGATGTTCAAATATTAAAGCTGTACGCGCTTAGGCTGTTTGTGAGGAACGTGAGGAGGAAAAGAAGTAATTTTTTCGAGGAGTTTTTGGACAAGTGGTGAAAAGAGATGTCGTTGAGAGTAGGGAAATAAAAAACTAGGCTTACCTTATACAAAACTGCGATGGATGCATGCATAAAGGGTGCCGTAAAATCCACAGCTTGCTCTCTTCCAGCTGTCACAGTCAAATCTGCCAATGCAACATCAGCTTCCTGTCAACAGAAACCAGGATAAGCACACACATGTTGAAAATATTTGTCGTGAAGGAGTTGATCTCGCTTTCTCTAAAACTATCTGATTTTTCTGAAAGTTTTGCAGGCGCCGTACAGTTGAAAGTTACAAAGGATTTTGTTTGGGTTTGAAATTACGTGCAGACATTTTTGGAAAATCGAGTGAGGATTGACGCAGAATTTTGCCATACAAGGAAAAAATTCTATTGCAGGGCGCTTCTACGAGAAAACGAGAATATTTTTAAAAAATGGAGCCAAAAATGAGAAATTCCATTAAATATCTTCGTACCCCGCGCATAACTTCTCCAATCATTCCGTTCCATGTCCCAGTGAGAATGTCCTTTGAACCATATCTTCCGTCACTAACAGCCCTCAATTTGTAATTGAATCCCACGAGTTTTGAAATCTCTTCCAGAACGTCCACACAGAATCCCTTGTAATTTCCGTCTTGGGATTTTTCAACACAAGCGGAGCTTGGGATTGTCGTTACTATGAGTGTCTTGTTAACTGCAGGTTCTTCATTTGTCAAAAGGCTGGAGTCGTAAATGTGGATTCCATCAAGGACGGCTCCGACGAGATGGCCTGTGGTCCAATTTCCCACTTGAGTGAAACTTGGCTCGTCCTCTCCGTTGTTGTATTTGAGTTTGAGTATCTGGACATCGAGGCGCAGTCTTTCGCTGTCGGAGAAACTGACGTGACCGGTGACACCGTCGAAAGTAACCTGGAAATGCCCAAAAGAGAATTTAAGAGCGGGAGGAAAACTAATTTAAATTGTGTTAATTTTTTAGCCATTAAAGGAATTGGAATTGGTCAAGAAAGGAAGTGTAGGATTATAAGAAGAGGCTAAGAAGGAAAGAGATTAAAGTTACCCGTGCAAAGGCTTCTTTGAGTTCTTCACCGGTTTCCCATTTCTTAGCCTCGGCGCAGGAAGCGTTCTCGGGTAAGGCCAAGTCTGTAGCGGATTCGTCATAACCTTCTAATCCTCGGGCCAAAAGTTCAACTGCATCCAGTGTTAGGGCTGTTCGGAGGGTTGCTGTTAATCCGGAACTCCTTCCAGGCTCAACCTGTCAAGCACATGTTAAAAATCAAGTTTAAAGTCATTCATGTCATTATGACAACTGTTGTTGTGACTAATTCCCAACCCGTGTCCTCTAAGCTAGCGGTCTGTTACATGTTTCATTAACAGCTCTTTCTTAAAGATAACTGTTTAAGGATGGCTTCGCCCAAAGTATTCCGGATACGCTGCGAAGCAGCTAAATCTACAAGGAGTTAGTAAGTAAGTGGGCGACTGTACTTCCGTCTTAGGACGAGTGCAAGTAGCTTAAAAGGGAAAAAAATCCCTAGGAGCTTCAAGGGAAATCCTTAGGAGGTTCTTTGGGTAGAAACTCCGTAAAAATTGGTCAAAGGGTCAAATAAGGAGGAGGAAGAAGTGGAAACTGGGCTATCTAAATTAACGCCTAACACTGCTACTATCTTAAGGAAGTTGACAAGTTTCCAGGCACTTTTCTCCTTGGAGGCAATTAATTATTGAGATAAATGAGATAACAGCTGGTAGTTATCCACGCCTTTAAGTAAAGTCGGTGCAGTCATGACTGCAACTTTCAGTTTGCAGTGTGGTCTAGGAATCAAGTTTGTCTCATTAAAATACAATTGATTAGAATTATCGGGGAGTTACATGTTCCAGGACTCCAGGAGGAGCTGCTCAGCCTTTGCTTTGACCATATTAAGATTAGTAGTGTCATTCATGGACTATTTGATCTTTCCCATGAATGTGCATACAAATTAACCTTTTCTAGCTCTCAGATGCAGCTGTTGTGAGTGCAACTACTTAATTTTTAAGACTCTGCTTCAAAGGGAGAGATGTTGAATCCCCGAAATTCTCCATGAAATTGAGAGTATCTGATGTATTTCAGCTTGAATCGTTGAAAGCTACAGTAGTTACAGTTTTAACTGGTTCTTCGCCCACTGTTGAATTGAATAAGACGGACTTTCTTAACTCAAAGAGGGGAATAAATAATGCTGGATTTGGGTTCAAAGGATTCGGAATTAGTTGGTTTTTTCTTTTTAGATGACACTCGTTTTGGAAGTTGAAAGAGGACGAGGAGGGTCTACAGTCTACACTGACAAATCTAAGTATTAAATGTATAATTCTACTGCATCTCCTGCGATACAATTTTGTAAAACTACGGACGACACTTGCTCTGTTTCTTCTCTGCTTTTTCCAGAATTTTGTCTATCAGTCTGCCTCTGCTCTACGATTATTCTGTTTTTTGTTATAATTTGAAAGTTTGTATTCTGTTTGGTACTTTTCGTGGAATTAAAAAATTAAGTCCTTTATCCTAACGGAAGACTGTACCCGCTCTGAAGATGCCTCTGCTCCTGTCTCTTCCGTCACAGGGCTGGAAGGAGGAAATTGTTGTTTGAAATCTTGGAATTTAGTTTCGTCAATAATGTTGAATCCGAGTACAAGGGCTTCAGAGTAGCTTAAACGGCTCCAGTTCCCGGCTTTCATGTCCTGGAAAAATCAGGAAAAAATCATCAATACTTTTATTCTTCCAAGATTAGTTTTTTTGAATTTGAAGCGGGTTTTATTTTCACGGTGAGGAGCGGTGCTAGTGCTAATGATTAATTTAAATAGTTTTCAAAGAAGAGACATTAGAGACTTTTATCTTCATCGCCCCCTGCGCAACCAATTCTTTTTATAATCCTACATCAAGTTGAAACTACGGGAGCCACCGGAGGCTTACCGCTTATTACCCGCCTGCTTTCACAGTCTTAAGAATCTCTGAGGAGCGAGGAATGAAAGAAGCCGAGAGTGAGTGCTTGCTGCTCTTGGGAAAAAAACCGTATTGAATTACACTTAGCTCCAAGCTAGGAACTAACTGACAGAGTCTTCTCCAGTATCGAATCTTGCGTAGTATCTGTTTGACGTTTATAAACAATCTGTATTGGAGGGAAGCTGAAAATCAAATTCTACTTTTAGCCCGGGTTGCATTTGTTCAAAGCACAAAGGTTGGTTGCTCCAGTGAGTTGACTACCAGGAAGTTGAGATGCTAACCACAAAAATACTTACAACAGTGGAAGAAGAGCTACTTTCGGGACGATTTATCATCATGCTGGAGGATTTATAGACCGGGTATTGAATGGGAGGGCCCACATGCTAAACGTAACAATTTGTAATGTTTCACTTCCCAATCTTGTGGCGGATATTTATAGCTAGCGGTCTGCCTCCTGATTCCCTTAAAACTGTGCCTTGAATAAGTGATGATGTCCTATTTAAGTTTCTGATTTTAAGTACCTCCTGGTTGAACTCTCTGAAGGACTGAGAAGTCTGCCTGAAGCCTGACCCCTATTTCCGGAATACAAGATTCTAATCAGGATTTTACTGATGTAAATCAGGGAACGGCTACAGACTGAAATGTCACATGCTGCCCTGCTAGCTAGCTCTGGCTGAAGCGAGGGAAATAAAGAATTCTTCATTTGCCTTTACATATCATCACTCCTACTTTGATTTTCGAAGATTCTAATAATGAGAAAAAACGTATTTTCTTTAGAGCTGTTTTAAATTCTCGACCTCCGGGAGTTCCAGGTTGTAAGTTTGTGGATTTCTATTTGAAAGGGTTTCGTTTGAAGGTTTAAATTTTTGGTGGTTAGCAAGCTTGAAATCCTGTGTCTGTGACGACGAGGAGAGATGGGAAAATTGGAAGATGGGACACAGCTGGGCTTGAGAATCCTACCATAAAATTGTTTAGGGTGCTTCTATATTTCGACACACCCTTCTTCTACAACTGCTGCAATTTAGAAAATATTGCTGTGCATGCTAGCGGCTCTACGTAGATTCTTGAAAATTCTTGTCTTGAAAATGAGACTCAGAAAGCTATAGTAGTTTGTTCTTCATTGCGTAGTTAAAAGTGGGAATTCCGTAAAAATCTTTTGCTACAACCTCATAAATTCCATGGGTTCATTCAAAGAGAAAAAGCTGAGATTCAATTACAAATCTTTCCAAAGTCGTTGGATGTGAAGGCGAAAGGAGTTGGGGAAGAATTCAAGGCATGAAAGCATGCAAAGAAGAGCCAAAGTTGAAATCATGAAGCTCTCTGTATTTTTTAGGGTCTCTGGAAGGTGGGAGAGAGATGACACTTTTGAATTTTAAATAATCTGCGGGCATTCATACGACAAAGTTGTGGCTCTCTGCATTTGAAATATACATGTAATTAATTCACCTGCCGTACTTGATCTCTGTCTCTCTGTCTGTGTGCCGGGAATATTTAAAGAAAAACTAGACCTCGAAGAAACCTACTTACAAATTGAAATATGCGCATAGCAAAATTTTAAGTAACCAAAAAGAGAGACAAGTCTTTGGGGAAGAGGAGCGGGCTGAGCTATGATTGCTAAGAAACATAGGGCCCGCGTATCATAAATTATCTTATTCAGTAATTATGTTGTAAATTCGTATAGACGGTGGCAGGGAAGGATGGGAGTCGGGAAAACGCCTCTCTGGATTTTGAATTACATTGAAGAACACAACTCCATTCTACTCATCTTCTATTCTGTTGCTCAAATCATAACTTGATAATAACAGCCCAAGCTGATTACTGATTACTTGGATACTTCAAGCATGAAGCTAAGCGGCTGAGGGTCAGGTTCGTTCCAGGAGTTTTTGGACATGAGTTATATTTACTGCGAAAATCTACGGGTTTTTAACAATCTGTCCAGCCTGCCAACTCCCATCAATCCGACTGTAATCAGCTCCTTTTGAGAAATTATTAGCCTTTTAGTTGTTGCGGAGGGTGAGACTGTCAGCTGTGTTGAATTTAAAAATCCTGGAGAATTCACACACAACACACGAAGCCCGCTGCAAGAAGAATGCAGCACAGGAGGGAGTGTATCCTTGGTGGAGAATCAAAGAAAATTGTGTTCATTTTGAGGGTCGTAAAACTAAAATGCAGCAGGCTCGAGGAGTCGGTGCTAAGACTGGTACGCTGGAGCGCTGCGGCTGAGCGCTGTTTAGGAATATAATAAAAGTGAAAGGTTCTAACGAGAGAATAAAAAGAATAAAACCTTCCGACGTCTCATATTGAGATGATGAAAAGTTATAGCGTATAAATGGAAATGTTGTTTAAAAGACTTGTTCTTCTTCCTCCCTCTGCCCGTCTTTTCCCATTTACTAAATGGAAGAAGACACGTGTGAATGGTGGGTGAGCTGCGCTGAAGCTGACTGGAAGGACACTCTGAAGGACCCCTCCCATAGAAGTCCCGGAGGGTTTTACACACAAGCGTTTCCATGGCGAGAGTAATAATTTTTAAAAACAATACACAGCTGAAGGGGGTACTAAAATCCTTGGAGACGGAGGGGAAAAGGGAAGTGGGAAAAAGTGAATCCCTTAAAAGGATTCAAGAAGAATGGATCCCCGCGTTCTAATTACAGGAACATTTAGGGGCACTTACCAGCATGGTGAAAATGTAATTGTAAGATGCCGTCATCATGCCCGTCTCGAGCGCTGCTTGAATAACAGAGGGAACGGATTCTATTCCTGTGTCAACGACTATGTTTCTCGCTCCTCTCAGACGGAGTTTGACTAAGGTGGATCGTAAATCAGTGCCTCGCTGATGTACACTCACGGGACCAAGCATCTGTAAGGATTCCGCTAACGATGTCGGATCGATGATACCTAAAAAAGCAAAAGAAATTAGTTCAATACATACAGAGAGGAGGGGATGAAATTGTAAGCGTGTGGTAAGTGTTGGCTGGAGGCTGGAACGAGCTAAATTGGTTTTTGTGGATACAAATCACTTTGTCCACGCGATCTCTTGTTGAAACGCGCTTTAAGTTTTGAAGAACGAAAGGATATTTGTAAAAGCTTTAAAAAACTTTTTGGAATTCTTTGGGATTTTTGATGAAACTCACCAAGCTCGCTGTCGTGGATAACAGAGGTTTCCTTCCATTTCAATTCCTTGGCGAGATCTGTGACGAGGTTAATTAGCTGAATTTGGGTAGGATGCAAAGACAAGGCTAAATCTCCAACACCACCGCCGTTCATGTGTGGTTTAACGGGCCGCGGAGAGGAACTGATCATAGGGATTCCAAGAACGGTGCTCATCGATACCAATTGCCGGTCCAGTGCAGCGTCGTTTGGGCCGAATATGGTAACGATCCCGGAACTTACTTCCTCGCATGCTGCAAAGGGTAACAGAATTGAATATTAGTTAGTTTGAATAAGATAGAAAAGTATTTGATTCATTTAAGGGATGAGAAATATCTCCAAGGAGAAAAAAGCCCTTGGAGAAAATTTTAGTTGGTTTAGTTCATTCAAGACAGAGTGGTGGTGTATTCAAAGAGAAATCTCCAAGGAGAAAAAAACCCTTGGAGGAATCTCAATGTTTTGACCAATGTAACAAATGACTGTTTGAATGTGTCATAGCAAACACCGTTTTGTCTTCTATTTAATAGACAGGCGGAGGCAGATTTTGAAGCGGCTTGAATCAAGCCACGCTTCTAGAGAAAAAATTGTTTCAAAAGATTTTACAGGCTAAGGCTTTGTATACACTCGGTCTGAGATTCTATTCTGCCTGCCGATATCAATTTAACCTTTCGCGCATATCATCCGCTCCATTAATTACAGAAGACTTGTTGGAAGGGATGGAGATGCTCTTAATGCTGCTCATCAGCTTTAGCTCGTCCGTTTTTTACTCCACATCAAGCCTCAAGAGCATCGTAAACTATGGAGATAAAAAATAAAAACTTTTCAAAATACAACTTTGAGACAGTGAGACAGAGGGAAACGCTGAGCTAACGCTGATAATACCGGGTGTTTCGATACTTCTCATGAGCAATGCAAGGATAACTTGAAAGATTTGACTTCCCGGTTAATCTAATGCTTCAGAATCCCTAACTGTAAAACTATGGTATCTAAAACCAGTCCTTTTAAAGATCCCGGTTCGTTTCTTATAGTTTCTTCTAGAAATAATACATTCCGGTCATATCATTTACTCGAGCTTTCACGTTCTCACGTAGTTCTCTCCTCTTCTGCGTGTGAATTATTTAAGATTGTAACGCTACTTTTGGTTGTACAGAGAGAAAATACCGAAAGATGGAGAGTTGGGCTGGATGGAATACAAAGTAGAGGGGGAAGGAGTATCTTGTGTCTTGTCTGTCTTGAAAATAGTCAAGAATCACATTTGTTAATATCAACTCGTAACCGAGGAAGAGAGTAAAATTCCCTCAACTCTCCATTCTTTTACCCCTAACTACAATCAATTTCACCTCCTGTCATCATTATTCCTCTTTAAGAAGATAGCCTCCACCTAACGGGATTTTCTCCTTTTACAAAATCCTATTTAGTTTCCACGTCGGGAATGATTCTTGAAGTTGAGGGAAAATATTTAAATCTTCTAAACTATTCTAAACATTCGACCTTTAAAAGAATTGAAATGTGTTTTTAAAGGGAGGAAAAACAATTTGCTAAGTTTTACAATAACTTTTGGTTAATTTTTTTTAAAAGCTGAAAATATACGAGATCCAAAGCACAGCTTTATATAATAGGTAGAAACTGATTCTTTAGGCTACGTAATATGGGCATGGATTCTAGGTTTTTATACATTTTTTAGAGCTACACAAAGCTCCGACACCCATCACGTAATACTTGGGAGGGGGCGGGAGTAATAAGAATACGTGTAATTGTGGAGAGAGCCTGCTAATTTCACATCCAGGCTCTAACTGGCCGAACGGATGGCGGCTGGACGGGAGAAAAAACGCAGGATTTGAAAACTCTTGGAATTTCTGTAAACTGGTTTGATTCTAATTTGTCAGTTTCATAATCGCATCTAACTCACACCTACCGGGGTTTGTCTAAAAAGTGTAAGCGCACGTGCTCTCGTAGCAGCCTCTTCTCGTGTGTATTCTATGGAAGAACGGAAGAACAGGTAAACATATTTCTACCTGAGCTGAAACTACAAATTGAAGTTGCTGGAGTTCTAGTCTGCTGGAGGATGCGCCTTTTAGAAGAAGAAGAAGAACTGCATAAGCTAACAGAAATATTGAAAAGCTCAGGATTTTTAAAAGTTACAGGTTAGAAGGTCATGTTACCTGTCTTGTCTGCTCTTAATTATCCTGACCTGGGCTACCTGACATTACAATTAAATTAATTACAGCTTTCGGACATTAATTCCAGTGAGGAGTCCTGCTTCCATTTTCGCCGCGGACAGGATTCTAAGTTCTCAGGTGATTAATTAGCTGACTTGTAAAATAATATCACGTTTCTTCTTCCAGGCGTTTATTAATATTGACGGCAGGGAGAAAAAAAATTGTTGAGATTCTTGAGATTCAACTTGCCTCTTGAGTAAAGATGAAAATAATCTTGAGGTGTGGCATACTGGATCTGAAATTGTATTTCCGTGTCGTTTAGGAATCCTCTGGCTTTAAGAGAATCCAGAGCCAGTTGGAAAGCATGGGGTAGATGTTGCTCTTTCTCCAAAAATACGCTCCCTGTGTGATAGAAAAAAACAGAGGCTTTAGAAACAAAAAACAAATAACGCACAAGAGTTACAATCGTGAAGACAAAGAATAGGGTTTCTAGTATTTTAAGAGCGTTCCCCACTCAGAAGTGCATCTCTTCCTTGTTTGTATGACGCGGGCGACAAGTACCTTCTTCGTGAGCCGCAGTTGTATTTAAAGTATCTTTCAGGACAACAATACTCAATGCCATAGCGCGCATCAACCCTGACTGAGATGCTGCTGAGAGAGTGGAGGGAATCCAGCTTGTCAATCTTTGAATCTCTCTCTGAGATTCTCTCTTAGGGTTTTTATTCATTCATTTGTCTTGAAAATTGTGAAAATTCATTTGTCTTGAAAATTGTGAAAAGTCCTAGGGAAATTTTCCAGAGGTTGGGTTTACACCATGGGTTCTCCAGAGATGGTATGAGAAACTGTTGGAGCTTAAAATACATAATCGGAGATGCAGCATACTACAGAACTTTAGACCTTGATCAGGTCCAGGATTTAGAAGATAGCTGCATATGCCCTTCCAGTAGGCATCCGTTATCCGTCCACCAAGTGTCAATGTCAACTTGGCTTTAGACACACGCCGTCCGGGAAAATATCATATTTCAAAAAGGCATCAACCATGCAAGAGCTACCGAATTCCTCGTCTACATCAGGGTCTGCATGGCCTTGTATGTCAATGATAATCCGGGATTGCGCTTTCCACATCTGCGTGAAGCAGACTTTGTTCATTCAAAGATGAAGTGGAGAACAAAGGATTTCGGAGGTACTTGGTGATTCAGAAATCCGTCAAGTTAAGTGTCTTTGAAGGTTCAAGGGTTTGTGAAGAATCTCTCACTTCCTTCCTGCCTATCCCATTTGCCAACCGATGCAGACTGCAGACGCAGAGGTCCTTAAGGTTCTCAATGTCAAGGTTTGAAGTTTGAAGGTGTTTGAAATAAAATTACACACACACGCCTCTCTGCTGAATTGCCTTTAGTCAAATAACAATTTAAGGAGGATCCGTGCCAACTGGCAATGAGATGAGGTGTGGGAGCTAATAAGGTTCTTGCTGGCAATGTTGAGCTACAGATTCATTTAAAGGTCAATTATAATTTAAAAATTAAATAATTAATAAATTATTCCAAGCGAATTTATTTCCAAAATGCAGTATATATGGGGTAATGGATTTGCGTTTCGCAAGTAAATTCGCTACAAACGAATTTTTTCGCTTGGAATAATTTATTAATAATTTAATTGACCTTTAAATACCTTCTTGGTAGTTAAACCCACCAAGAAGGTAACCTTAGGGCATCCTAAAAGACTTGCGCGGTTACGGACAGACGAACAGACCGAAGCCTCCTTATAAAGTTTCTCCGCCAATTTGACTTTTTTGGAACAGAATGGCAGCCGTATGTAATATCCATGGAAGTCATAGACGACGAATTTGTTTCGCCCTAAACTTTGTCTTCCGAAACTTCGATAGAGAATCCATTGAGTGTACCAGAAAGCTAATTTTTTGCTTAATTTTTTGAGGCACAATCTAGGGCGGACTTTATATATATTGTAGCGTGCAGGAGGTCAATGAAACTGATGGAATCGTCGTGAGAAAGTGGATTCTCACTGAGAATCCACTTTTGTAATCTGAAATTTCTGGTAACCATTTTACATATATATACTCTTGAGCGGACAGAAAGATATATTTCAAGACCACGTACAAGTTGCATCAGAAACCTTGTACTTTATCACATGTTCAAGAGGCGGAGAGAAGGCTCTTAACTTTTTCAAACACTCATCCGTCCTATCCTACTATCAGCAACTCAGGCTTTTTGTCACTTAGATTCTTGATCAGCTACAAAGTAATATAAGCTGTCACCGAAATGTTCGAGATCAACTGCCAAGTTTAGTGGTGGCTGGAAGACTTGATCTGAGATCTGGGAAAATGTTCTTCCGGTGGTTTCTCTTAAGGCAATTTTAGCCAGCATAGCTACAAGCAATGGAGTGACAGGTGGAGCAGTTACTGGAATTATTTTCGGGGCTAACTTTACACGACGTTAATAAACGTTGTAAAATGGCTAATATTTTCCCTGACATTTTTTGCTACAATTTTGCTTGGATTGCCAAATTCAGAGTTTAAAATTGTGCGATAAATCAAGCGAAAAATCCAGAAGGGACATTAGTTTACTGTTGGGATTGTGCGTGAAAAAACGAGAGTAAATGGATTTTTCTTTGGACGTTGCAGGAGTAAGTAGTGCAAGATTGAAGAGTGTCAATTATCCGTAGTTAAAAATTGCAATGGGAATTTGCCAAATGTGTCTGCTTCCAAGTTGTGAATAATTCATGGGACGCTTTGAGACTGTGTCCTAAATTAGACTTTATCAGGATGCAAATGCGTTCCGTTTTACTCGGATGGTTTCAGTTTGCAGATTACCAGAAACTGCCTGCTAGAGAGGGAATATTCGGAGAAGATTATGCTAAAAAATACACCTGGTTTCTTTGACGCCTTTCCACTCAATTCACCTACTTAAATAATGGCTCGCGTTAATGTGAAAAGCATCCTCTGAGTTCCTCTTGGCAATGACTTTTACTCCACTTTCGTAAGGATTTTCTCTACTTTTCTCTTGGTTCTTTGCTGCAAAGAGCTTTGGTTTTAAGCAGTTTTAAACGCTGAACTTATAGCGTCGAAGCTATTCCATCTTCATTCACTCACGTGTGCGTAAACGTAATTTTAGGCAATGGTTCCGCCTGTCATTATGGCCTTTGAGGCTTTGGCGTTACCTGATTTCCGCTTGCATTACTAAGCCTTCCCGATGCACCTCACTAATTGGTTTAACCGCAAACTTTTCCGCCGCCCCTCCTTAAATAATTATAGCTGTCTACTTAACACCGGATCCTATTGTCCATGACCCTATAATTTCCATAGCTTAACATCACATTAACAGCTCATCAAAGGAAAGGTTAAGTTATTCCCTCCCTCGTAGCTTTTCCTTGCAGCTGAAGGTGAAAGAAACCTTGGGAGTTTTCGTGAAAGGTTCTTTTAAAGCTCTTAGGGTTTTGCCGCCAGATTTTGCATTATGCACTCTGGAAATTAAACGCACGCAATGCACACTGGCTTTAACATAAAGTAAAGGAGTAGAAAAATGAAACTAAAGAGCTGCAAGAGCTAAATGATGTGAAACTAGTCAAATAACAAATTGGCGATTGAGAAGGAGTAAAGTTCATAAAATGACAAAGATGGCAGCACAATTCAGCGGATAACTGCAGGAGTTGCAAAGCTATAGACACCACATTATAAGTACTCAGCCTCCTGTCTGAGCAATTAGAGACACAGATGTCCGATTAACTACCCTCCAACTGACCATTAAAGAAATAAACTTGTTAAATACTTGGAGCTTTTAAGAAGATTTTTTGTAAGGCGTTTCAAGCAAGGAGATGCATTTGATTTTATATCTGGCTGCTGACCTCAGAAGATAAACTTGTACTGTTTTTCACAGCGCTTTTAGTCAAGCGCGTTAATAGTGTGTCTTGCCTTGAAATTTTGCACTCTAGTGACACTGAGGACCAAGTCTTAATTGTATTTGCTCTGTCTGTGTATGTATTGCATTTTACAGGGGTTTGCAAGGAAACTAATGCGAAAACCTAGGTTTGACTTGCGAAACGCAAAGAAAGGATGAAGGACAGGTTTGAGAGTTAGTCGGTTTGGTTTAAATGAGTGAGCTCAACTCGTTCATCTTTGTGCTTAAGTAAATGATAAAGGAAGGGCAAATTGTGGGAAAAACTGGAATTCGCGCAAGTAGTGGCGCGGAGTAATTAAAGTTTGCAAATTAGCACTCTTTAAGAGCTCATGCTCCTGGTATTATGACATCAAATCAAACGTTAAAAGTTTAGAATGCAAATATAATGAGCTCTCTCTGTATACCTTTGCACTCATTAATATGACTATTTGGTTTTGACTACTTGTCAAGTCATGTCCTCAAGGTAATAAAAACAGGCCGAGAGGCTGACAAAGCTTGTTTAAAATGGCACAAATATTGCGGATTATGTCAAAACTGTGTTCGTAGTAGTTTATCATGGAGTCATTATGGGGGAAAGACTGAAACACACCCTGTTCAGTGTCCGCCCTTTCCTCGTCGTTTTTTTAGGGGACGTCTTTAAGGGATTTTTTCTCTTGGAGACGAAAATTCAAGAGCTTGAAACTTTTGCTTTGAAAGTTGAACTTGAAGCTTTTAAGTTTTAGTGCAAAATCATTATAGCTTACACAAATCTCATTTTATGTAAATCCGATACTTTGAGGACAATAAAACCTTACGCTGTGGGTAAAGGTGAAATGTACTTGAAACAACAAGAGGAGCAAACAATTCGGGGTGAAGCAGGTGAATTGGTAAATGATGAAGCCACTCGAACCTGCCTTTAAAGGGCATTTTGACTTGATGCTTAGAACATTTAACTTGCACAAACGCATATGCTTGAGCTTGAATGGCTAAAATTGCCTCCAGCCCACCTGACTTCCAGGTCCAGCCCATGAAGCAAGGACGAAGGAGTGGCACTTGGTTTGTTCGGGCAGAAAATTCTCGCATGAATTCACAAAGATCCAGAAATGCTTTTAGTAACCTTAGTAACAATGCCACCCGAGTGAACATTAAAAAGTTTCTTAGGAAAACAAGGAAGGGAGGAGGAGGAAGACTTGCAAGAGTTAAAGAGGGGTTGTCCATAAAGAAGCGAGACAATACTTGCGTCATCCTTAAAATCCAGGAAAGGTTGCTAAGCATTTTGGCCAGCTGGCCAGTCAACTTGTACAAAACATCGGAGAGGAAAGGCAGGTAAGGCAGGAAGGTACGGATTTGATTTGATGTTATCGTGGATTTTAAAGGGGGATTTATGCAAACATGTCCAATTTGTTTTCATCATCCTCTTACACTTGTAATCATGTCAGAGGAGTCATCGGAGGTAATTCACACAATTAAATTATATACACATTAACTTGAGCCGCGCCTTTAATTCTTGGACGTTTCCTCTCTCGGACTTTTGAATCTAGGCTCTGGACAGTGTCCAAGCAGAGTTAACAATTGACCATTATTCCTGCCCATCTCCTCATTATCACTTGCACTTTCCGTAGGAAGACATGTAAGAGTGCGCCTGAAGCTGAATATTAATCATTATCGTTTTACAGGAGAGTTTTTAAAGCTAACAAACGTCGTTACAGTTTGAGATTAGCAATAAATTGTTAGCAATGAATAGATTGGAGTAAACCGTGGGAGAGGGGCGAATTAATGATAAGTTACCCGGATAGGTGTTTATAAATGTGCGTTATTTTAAATTGTTAGTTGCACAAGGAGAATGAAGTCATGAAACGTGAGGATTATGCGTTTGTCATGTGATGCACAGAGATTCGTTTCAGGTTTCACCAAGTCATGGAAATGCGAATAAATTATGGGCTGTGAAGCGAAACAAATTAATTAACAGAGGAAATGGTCGGGAAAACTTATATATTGCAAGGAAGATGAGCTCAAAGAGGTTGAACGCAAATTTTTGAGCATTCAAGAAAGAACTCTATGCGTTTAAGGGTTTAAATATTACGTTGAACATGTGCTGGGAGGACGTTCAGGTCCATTAATTTGTCTTGTTAACTGTCTCCAGCTTTGGGTAACCAACTTTCCTAGTCGTAATGAAGACCATATTTGTTGAAGCCATAAGTTTGCAAATTTTATAACGCCTACGCGAATTAGTTTTGGATACGTGTCGTAATGACTCTTTACGCGGTTTACAACAGCTACTATGGATCTTGGTAGAGGTGAGTAGGTGCAGAGAGTTTAGAAACTATTGAATGGGCTTTAATGGAAAGAGGAGTTTAAAAAATAAAATTCTGAAGAAGGACTGGAGAATTATTTGATAAGTTGATGCAAGAGATACTTGATAAGGCACTCTATTTTTGAAACTGTGTGGATAAGCTCGTGACATGACTCTGCACCATCACCTGTTGACATTCTTACAATATTAGTTTACACTCCAGGATTATAATCAATCTTCCTTGTCAGCTGTTCTAGCTGGATCGGAGATTAGTGTGGAGGGATGTACTTTAAGATGGGAAAAGCCCTTGGAGGATAGGCCTTGTTGCTTAGGATGCAGGTATTCCAGCTAAGGGATTTGTTGGAGATGAAGTGAGGTGGAAGCAAGTAGTTGAATTACAATTTTTTCTCTCACCCTCCTTCATCCAAGCTAACAAGAATGATTAATCAAAGGGAAAAGTGTGGAACGAGGGTATTAAATTCGTGGAGATGAGTCTAATCGAAGACGGAAGATTCTTCATATTCTGACAGGAAGAATCACTTACGCGGATCACAAATCTCCATCATTCTTGAGTCAAGAATCTTGACTCTACATGGTGAAGAGTCAAGAAAGATGACGGTCGTCCAGTCCAGCCCATCCTCATCTTGAGAAGAAGAAGAAGATGATGCTCTTGGAGTCTCTAGTTCCAGGTGGAGTGATTCACTCCACTCCCTGGACAAACCGGTCAGGCATATACCCTGCATTTAGTGTATTCAAGGGATATTTTCTCTTGACTCTAGAATTTTTTAAAAGACCCTGAGTTCGGATAGAACTGCTCGGTTTCATTCAAATCCATAATAGCATGAGACTTTTAAGAGTCTTACCGACAGGTATCTGGAGAGAAGCTGGACATGCTGGACAAGCTGGAGAATTGTTGTAAGTAACACCCAATTGACCCAATTTACACATGCTCGGGAAGGATAGTTTCGTTGGGGTTTTATTATCCATTCTTCTTACAAATTAAGGGACAGGAGAATTTGTGTAATATTCCGTGTTGATCACATGACTTTATCACCTCCTCACTCACGCTACAACCTGTTCGACTCTACAGCATTCCTACCTGGAATTCTGTTTCGACGTGTCCGTCAAGGTTTTCTCCAGGGATTTCTCCATCCATACTCTTCGCTATCAACCCTATCTCTCAGGATGCACACCTCAGTTTCCATTAACTCAAGCTCGAAAAGCTGGAGATTACAATAAGCTCCCGCATCACATGCCCCACATGATCCTTCTATTGTCCAGGAAGTTTCTTCATCAAAATTCTCCCGGTAAAAAAATTCTCCAGGAACTCCAGTCTTGTCATGCACGCATGGATGGGATAAGAGTTTACAGGATCCAATAAAGACGTACAAGACTCTTGCATGAGTTAATAACTCTATGGTCGCTGGATTGGTGGAGATGAGAATAATCATAATTGATATTCAAAGGACAAGGGAAAATTTATTACAATACCGAACCCATGCCAACCTATCTATCATAATCTATGACGTTTCAATTCGCCTACACAATTTACACAGTGCCGAAGAAGGCTAAGCTAACTTCTCCGTGCCTGTATCGGCACTGTCCGGCACACCTTCCTTCCAGGACTGGCAAAGGTCTGAGTATCCAGGCAGGTATGACAGAAGATAGCTTCGCTCTTCCATCGAACAAAACCTACACAGTCTCAAGAAACACTTTCTCTTCCTGCTTTGCTTTTTGCTAATTAATCTTATCGTGTACACAGAGTTTGGATGTGGAATGAAGGGAGGTTGAAGGCTGGGCGGAGACCTGGGACAGGTAAAATTATAGGTCATGTGTCCGAGACCTAGAGCGGCACCGTGTAGCTACGGCATGCAGACTCGGAGATTTCACGGATTTAATTAACGCTTCAACAGCGTTCAATAACAGTGTCTAGTTTCTAGGGATGAAACTCGGGAACGTTTTTGCTGGAGAGTTTTTGTGAATGTCGGTAGTTGGAATGGAACGAACTGTAGAATGGAGCTATGAGCTGCTAAGGAACAAATCCTTATTAGTGGTTGTCAGTCAAATTGGTGTATCGAATCCTGGAGAGTTTTGAAATTATTCACAGAAGAGCCTGCTTCATTAACTCCTGGAATCGAATGAGCTGGATGCTGGAGTACAATGAATGTGGAATTAACGAGGCTGTTTGAAGCTATGGTCGGGTAGGAAAGCTATCAAAATATTCCGCAATTCATGATGACTATGAAAGCAACTAGCAATGTGAAGGTGGGAAACAGGATGACAGGTAACGTGAAAGGTGGTACAGGTGCGAAATAACCTGTTATCGGTGCAATCGTTTGAATTCTGTTTACTGACATGCAGGTGTTAATTGTTTCAGTACTGATGTAAATTACAATTTGTTTAAGATCTGGATGAATAATTGTGGATTTTAATTAAATTATTGGGCGAACACTTGTGCCGCATTGCATCAACTGCTTTCGTATTTGTTTTGCTCTACTTGTGAGCATTTATGAATGCTTTGAGTTAGTTGGAGGAGGAAGACTTATGTCAAAGTTTGAAATGTAAACCACTTCCTAACTCAGCCCACAAGCATTAAACTGTAAGTCTTGAATTTAGAAAAGAAGCTCGTTGAACGTAGTGGCCGTGATCAAGGTGACCTTTGATTGGACAACTACAAACAGCAATGCATCATTTTAGCTTTGTGGTTTGGCACTTAATTAAATGCATTTTCGCACTGATTTTCCTCTACTTTTTTTTGCAATGACGCCAAGTTACTGACTACGACTTAATTTGTTCATGAATGCAAAACGTTTGACCTTGCAATTGCAAGGCAGGGCTTGCATGACACAGCGAGGAGAACTCAGATGATGAATTATCTTGCATTTAACAGATAATTAAAGGTCAAGTTCAAGGAATAAAGAAGATAAATTAAAGACTGTCGCCGGCTGATATTCATAACTGACAGTTTTGCAACTGTGTTATGAATTATTAATTCGGAGAAGATGATTATTTCAGTAGCAATGATGATTGCAATCTGAGGGATTTTTTCCAAGTGCGTAGCTGTTTTTTAACCTATTTTTAGCCATAATTATGCAGCAATTACAAACAGTTATTTAGCAAAGCTAAAAAGAATTGTGTAAATCTCTTGTACTTGGATAGTTTCGTTCAAGAAGAAGGCCTAGCCGATTAGTTAATCTAATTAATCAAATAATGAAAATTATGTAAAAGATGTTTAAATTTTTCGTTGAATTTCTCTTAACTACCAAACGAATCTGCTGAAATATTTATATGGAATATTGAATAATATTGAAAAGTATTCAAAAATACATTTTTTAAGCAGAGTCTCACTGCAGAAGGTTCTGGAAACCTTGTTACCGATGCAGGGCAACAAGTATTCAACACATCTGAGATGTTTGATATTAAGTTATTCACGGATCAATTCCATACGCACACCAAACGCAAGCATCTTTTCTATAATAAAATTCTCCCTGTCACACCTGTCCGAATTGAATCTACAAATGAATATTATAAACGATTCCATAGTGCATCCTCCCCTCCTCCTCTTCCAATGTCCTATAATCCTTAACCATGAAATAGCCGTCAAATACAGGGATGTCATTACAAAACCAATAGAAGCTAACTAAGCCAAGCCGAAATTCTGAATCCCATCATTTCTTTGAGCCACTAGCCACCCACCTTCCTATACCGTCCTATTCCATTCTAAATATAATTTCCCCTTGATTATGACCGAGAGCGGAGAAGGTGGAAAGAAAAGAACTGAAGGAGGATTCTTCTGATCTAAAGAATATTTTAAGGCTATCAGAAACATTAAGTCTGGGCTATCAGTGATGATCCTTTTCTTTTGGTTTCTTTGATTGCGGTGGATCGTGACGCTTTCAGCCTTGACATGATATTTTTAGCTATAAAAAAGCAGCCTCAAAAGAAAATTTATTGTCCTACACCCTGGAGAAACGCCACACAGACAGGTTGCAGGAGGGACTGGGAGGATCTTTGAATACAATGGATGGAATGGAAGGAAAGGAGTCCTCCCTTCGTCCCTTGACTATTATCCTTGATGATGAGTTGTTACAAAAACACTCCAGGTATTTAATATCCACTTGTCTTCCATACCTCCTCCGAAGGTCCAATCTTTTACACTTATCTTGCATCCATCCGTGCTAAGGGTACCCGAGGAGCTAGCTAAGGCTCCCTGGAATAATAATCATGACGATGGCAATTTCGTCCTTAGAAACTCCTTGGGATTCAGAGGATCTACTCATCTTACAGATTACCGACACCTTGAAAAACTACTGTTCAAGGGACCATGGTTATGTAGGTCCTAGAGTGTAGGGCACGAAGGCTTGGCCCTTCCCTTCGAAGGTGTAAGAGAATCTCTTGCATTCTAAGTACCCTATCCACTTTGTATTCTATCATTAGAGCTAAGATTAAGAAGCTGTTCTTCCTCTTGTCACCTATATCATGTGTCCCTTGGTAGGGCCCTCGTTGTATTATTTATGAATTTTTAGGCTTGCTTTGCGGCCTTTTTTTAGAATATTTTAAATTTACATAACAACTAAAGCCAAGACCTTGACAAATTGAATACAAGTTACAAATCTAGCTCTGCCTGTTAGCAATTTTGAAAGATTGATTGGCAAATCATGTGTGTTTCACAGCAACGAGATGGACATTAATTTTCCTAACAGCTAGGATTGTGAACACAAAAATAATTGTGGCTGTTCATTATTTTCAGAAACAATTTAGCTGTGAACTCGGATTTGGGGGTTGGTGATGCGGGTTTTTTGCTAGTATTTGAACGTGGCAAATCCGCTAATGATTTCCGTTCTAGCGTATATTTCAACAGGTTCATTTAGCAAGTCGGGAAAAAGGAATATGATTGCCAAAACTTTTTTGTATACCGCGTGTGAATTCAGTGCTAAAAGAAGCGTTAAGTTTAATTTGCGTAGGATGCAAACGATGGAAGTGTCAGTTATCTCTCAGCTAGTTTACCAATTATGCTGCGTGGAACTGCGAAAGTGACACTTGCGTAGCTCGATTTTTGTTTCAGCCGTAAGCACGCTACTAGGGCCTAATAAAAATTACGCCATGGTGCACACATTGTAGCGAAAAAACTGGAATTCCGCAAACTGTAGAGGAAGTTTGGCAGTGAACCAACTCATGGTTCGTGAGTCGGCTTGAAGATAGCGCTATTCACTTGCAACTTGTCATAACTGGTGCAGTCTGCATAGCGGGAAACCAGGATGAAGTACAGGAATATAGTTTACACAAGTTGCTAATTAATTTTGCATTATGCTTAAATAAGGATGTGTTTATGGTTACTCACCCACACGGAGGGATGAAGGAAGGGTGGCGTTGGCGGGTATTGACCCAGTAATGAGGAAAATACCCAGGAGGAAGGAAAATACCGGGTAACTTTTATACGACAAAGATTCCTTTGGCGGTCTAGGACCCATTTTTCTAGTTATTTTAGCACTTCCTCTCCTGTAGTTCCGTTAGATGCTGCAGACAGCACTGATTCTAGCTGAAGGAAACTGAAAAGAAACAAACAAAATGTTATTACTTGTGTGCGTGTGTCCGCCTTCTAATGATTAGCTAATTTTATAACACTTTTTTATGAAGCTTGTAATGGTTGCGGTTTGTTGGGGTTTGTTGGGAGCTTCCTGGTTTTATAACGCGTCTGTATTTCCTGTTGGCGGCTTTTGCCAATGGCGCTTAAATTAATTTAGTGCAAATAAACTGTGTGGATGAATTATTCATTAAATCCGCCCAACTTCTATAACCTCAGTTCAACCCAGGAATGAAGTAAGAGCTAGTTTACATAATCTTTGAATCTTGATCTTGGCACCATCCGCGACGTAACTCAGCTTCCTACTGTATTTTCTAATTCCTGATTTAACTATCTCTAATGGATTTTAAACATATTCATCCCAAGAAGAAATTTTTGGCTAGCTTCATAATGAGATTCCAGCCGACTCAAGCCTGAAAGTTTCAGACGGAGGAGATTTCAGACAAGGCGAAGCTCAACCAAGAATCTACCGTCTAAGATTACATACTGTTAGTGCAAGCCTAGAGACAGTTTTCAATCCCTGTCGTCTGCCTTTTGGCTTCGCTACATTAAAATCAGCTAAATAACTTCTTGAAGCGTGCTTCGTGAAGCGGCAACTATCTATGTGTGCTTTAAATACCACACTGGCATACCTTACTGTGTTAACAAGACTTGTATACGTAGATGTACATAATGTTTGTAGTTACTGGATTAATAAGACTGTTATAAGAAGATGATTTACATGAGTTGAATTTGGAGTTTAAGTGTATAAATTATAGGAAGCTGATAAAGATGTAATAAATTGGGATATCCAGCCCTTGCTATTTCAGACATATTTGCTATGCTTGACTGCAAGAAGAACGATAAAATTTCATGAATTTCTATTTTTGTAAAACTATTTAAAGTATCCCCTCCTTTGCATCCTTAAAACTAGCATAAATTCTTGAGACAGCTATTTAAACAATATCTCCGTAAGTACTGATTTAAAGTTGTAGAGTTTTACACGCTTGATTTCTCTTGAGTGAGTTTGCGAATATTTCGCAAATGTTTGGATGGAACATACTTTTATATATGTTCGTCTCGTGATTGCAAAAGCTTGTGAATCTGAGCAAATGCTTACGGCTTATGGTCACATTCTGCACCCTTCATGGCTTTGACTAACAGGTTTTAAAAGATGTCTGCTAAAATATTTTGAAGCTTAGAGACAGGCTGTGGATTTGGTATAAGCTGGAGGAGGAGGAGATAAATGCTAAACGTGCTAGAATTTATATTTAAAAGCGAGCTTAAAATCAAAATGCGACATGTGGAGCCTCTATAATTTCGGGCTTTGCACTCTTCTCAAAACAATAATCAATCAAGGAAATTCCTTAAGAGCCTCTAAAAGCCTCTGGATGATCCTTCGGGAGGAATATCAACAGTAGTTTTATCTTGCAAAAAAAATAATAAAATTATCTCGAAACCAGAAGCGTGCTTTGCCAGCATCGGAAACGTTCACAAACTTGTTGAAATGTTAGGAAAATTATTTTAAAGTCATGAAATAGTTTCACAAGCTAGTTGAAATATTAACAAAAGATTTGAAAGAAATCTATTAAAGTTATTTGTTCAACATCTGTCTTCGGCTGGCAGTACTAGTCTGCTACACGCGCCAAACTGTCTGAAATCGGGTAATTCATATTCATAGCACAGCAAGCAGCCTCAATTCTCTTGGTTTATTGACACAATCTGATTGATTTCCTGGAAATCACTGACCAACTGCCATATATATATGACCCTATAGTCTTTTACACATCATTCAGCTCCTAATAAACACTTGTCTAAACACTCGTGAGGAGAAAATAAGAAACTGCCTTCAACGTATTCCAGGCAGCGGCCAAAAGTTTTGCACACCCAGTTTTTACATGTCTGCATCGCATAATTCAGTGTGGTTGCCCTTTTGAAAGTTTACATTAAGGGGAAGATTGTAATAACAGAAGTCTAGCTGTCTGAGAGTTGGCACTTGGCCCTTGCTGAGGATATTGTGTGAATTGACATATTAACGGATATCCTTTAGCGATAAAGCAATAGGGTACAATACATAACTTAGGATTGTGAGCAGGGGGAAGTAATGATAGATAAGCAATTACGAAAATTTTAACTTGCTACCGTCCTTTGTTATACTAGCGGGTAATATGTGATGGCAGTTGCCTAAATCATAGGTTTGCATGGGAGGAGGATTGCTGATTGGTAATTATTATACAGGATTTTCTGATTATTACGCGTTGGCTAATACTTAATAATAAATTACGTATCATCGGAGCTGCCTGTACAGAATTAATTAGTACGGTCTTGAAGTTAATTACAATTCGGAGTTAATTAACTAAATTAAAGCAAATATATTAGCTTACCTGTTAACAATTGTATTAAACCCTAGGAATGCAGAATCGATGCACAAATTATGGTAAACACTGGTGGAAAAACACAAAACGTTCAAGTATTTTCACTGTAGAACTTTCTCCGACTTGATAATCAGGAGCACACTGCAACACAAATGTTCCTCGCTCAGGCGACGCTGGCCAACTGACTTGCTGGATGCTGAAGGCTTGCGTTATACTGAAGTTGAAGATGATGCGGCTCTTTGTTGCTCTTCTTGCTGGTGCATCCTGAGTTTGCTGAGAGCTGTACTCGTATTGTGCATTCTCACTTTCCCCGTGTTCAAGTCCAGGAGAGATTGAATAGGGAAGTTGAACCACAATTGTGAATCTTGCTTTAAACACACTTGTATGGCTAGGGTTGAACACTGATTATAATTATTAATTACTACTTTTTTGCATAATATTTTGTTAATTCCAACCATACTAGAGATCAAGTCACTAATTACTTATTCCATTTAAAGGCTTCCATTAAAAAACCAAAATTTGAAGTGTTTTTCCGAAATAGTTTTGGAAAGTTGCGAAGATTTCGTTAATTAAGGGGAAACACGTGAGATCTCAGGTTTTTGAGAGACTAGCATTGCTGGACTCCTAGTTTGGTTACGAAAATAAGGTTATTAGCAGTCTTGAAATGTGTGCTGGAAGACTGCGAAGAGCGGAGCATTTATAATCACACACTGTACAAAAGCCTCCAGCTAAGGGAAATTGGTAACCCAGTGATGATTCTCTCTCCTCCTGCATACTTGCATATGTGCATCTGCCTGGAAACCAAAAAAGCGAGGGTTGTTGTGCAAGAGGGTAAGAGAATTATAAATGAGGATTCTCATGAGGAAAAGATAAAACTTCTCTTACCATATTCGGTTATGTAACCAGGAGGGATTACAAACAATAATTCAAGGAAATGATGCAAATGCAGGTAAAGGACAGAGTGAGAGAGTGGCCTTCTGCGACCCGCACATTCTCAGGAGTGGAGTCACTGTGAGAGTCAGACATGTAAAATTATTGACAATTTACGGCCCTCGCTGCTTCGAATCCAGCAGATAATGTAGACAGTCCTACATGAGATCAATTTTCTTTCGGTTCTTCCTCACGTCTTCTTCTCGGTTACGATAAGTTTCCTGAAATATAATTGAAAATGTTCGCAGAGTGATTTCCATGATTTTTTTTCATTATCCATGATTTTCTTGTAAAACGTACCTTAGCTGGAGGCAATACTTTCATGATACAAGTTTCGTCCATTCTTGCATCAAAGCTTCTTAATATTAAAAATGATTTCTGAGATCTCCTTAAGGGATAGTTGCAAATTACAGTTCTCCAAAAAATAGAATACCAAATCCAGAAGCAGTGCCATCATCAGAACCTTCTCCAGCCCAACTTTTATCTTCATTATCTTTCTTTGACCACGGATTCTGGCGTTACTTTGGTGAGGAAAAGTTGGAAATCGGATGGCGGAGCTTTTGGAGTAGACAGGATCTGTAATTTAAACCATATGTGAAAAAACCATAAGTCAAAATTCACGTCAGCTTCTAGTCTATTCAGAACAACGTTACACTACAATACTCAGCGTCTCCCTGAATTCAAGGGCGTAAAATTTTGGCTAACATAATGGAGCCATCATTACTGCGTGAGGAGGATATCAGGAAGATACATGCACGAATCTGTGCTGTAGTACCCGGGTACGTTTTGCTAGGCTCTATTTGACTTGCAACCCGTTCGTTACCTCCTGCATCCTATAGTATTTTCTTCAGAGTTTATTTCTCGTGACTGGCCGCCGTTTTGTGTTTACATTTATATCTTTCTGCGTAATGTCGTTATCCGTTGGCTGGAACCGCATTCATGAACGATTTCATCTCATAGGAACTACAAGAAAGCTTAAGACTGACAAACCCTTTTGGAATTTTTTTCGCACTCGTCCCATAGGGGAAGAGAGGGAAGAAAAGTATGGAACGCTTCATGGAACATCGCATGTCTCATATTTCATCTTTGTCTCTGTCTCCTAAACTCATTTTTACCACACCAAGAATTCCAATTCCGTACTGGGGATTATTATTCAACGGAGCTAGCAATAAGGTATGCGGCTTGTAAACAATTTTTCACTTTGCTCTACCCTAATACCGTCCAAAGACCAACGCTAACTATTATTTGCATCAAGAAAATTTGAGAACATAGCGTCGGTCATGCTAAAATGTTGTCCCGTTCGATCACCTTAAACAAAATACTGAAACTAGCCCCAAATGGGTATCAAGTTATATATACTGAATGCATGCATTAATTTTGTTCAGTGCGTACCTTAGCTTTCGTTTCGAATGCATTCCATACATCACAATAATCAGAAACACTGGAAGACTTGTCTGGTGGGAGTTGAATAAGTTATCGGATGCATCCATCTCTGCCTGCAGCATGATCTCAGTTTCTTGAGAAACCGGGAAGACGTTGCAGGAATTGCTGAAGACTGCCTGACTATCCGGAGTAGAGGGAAATCCTGGAAGAGAAGAGGAAACGTTTTTTAAGTTATCGTCAACTCAAAGACAACTTGTCTCCTATCGACTCTGTGCACTTGTTGTCAATCAAGCTCTCTGCATGTGGAACACTTGACAAGTGGATGAAAAATTGAGCGAACTTAGAACACATGGAACACATTGATGACAATGGGTAGGGAAAATACTTTGATGCTTGGCTTGCTAACCTCAAGGCGATGTCCTCAACTGCATACAAATCTGGACAGGCGCAAACATGGACTGTGATGCAATCAAAAACTGCAAGAGGTCCCGGATTGTCACATCTGATCATTCATTGCTTTGTCCAAAATCATAAGAGCCCATGGTTCCTGCGGATAGAAAATGCATACAATTTACATACTTATTTTCCCAGGGTTTACCGAAACATGTCGACAATTCCTAGACACCAGGTGCATTTTTGAATCATACCATCTGTGCTGTGTTTTCTGTCTACCAGAATTGGATGAATGCCAGGAAAATGTGGATTCAAGTAACAGGAAAAGGTGTCTTTTACAACTGTTTACTTGTTACTTGCCTGTTAGGGGGGTGATCAATTATATTTACTGTTGAGAAGTATTCTGATTAGCTTCGAGGAAGAAGACGTTGGTAATATCGCGCCACTGGGGAATTATCTTGTTATTGCGAATTGAATCAATTATAGAAGTTATTGCAGCTTCGGACGGAGGAAAAGCTTGAACAAGCTGCGTAGTATCATGTGGAGCAGTTCTGAGAAGTTGCTATAATTGATATGATATAAACATGAAGATCCTGCTGGAACTGATTTCTACAAAAACATTGGTGTTTATAAAGGACTTGATGAAGAATCATGGCTCAGATAACGACTTGAAGGAAATTGGCAAAGTCAATGTCGGGCCTGGAGAAGATTCTGTAGATTCCTGGAATTTAATGAATTATTCATTTAAATGGAAAACTACGGATGATGAGCGAGTAGCATGTTTAGCATAACCTTTTACCTTTCTTATCAGAGTATTGACGTAGGCTTAGCAGTAAACAGTTTAGAGCTCACACTTTGGATTTTCGTACATCTGCACGTTTGGATAACTTTAACTAGAGTATTTACACCTTGCTAGTTGGATAAGCACTAGCATTCAGAGATTTACCACAGGTTCTAAAATAAAAGATGTCACATTAGTTAAGAAACAATTATGTAGGTTTGTAGGTAAAACTGAAAATCTGTATACCTTCTTTAATATGGTCCAATCGTTTTGGGCACGTATGCCAAAGAAAGATTTTGTAGTCAGTGGTTTTAAGGGAGCAGCCGTCTATATTACAAGCGAATATTTTCTCCCCGAGATGATGACTCAAATGGTTTAAAAGTTTTAGTTTCGTGGAACAAATTGATCCACAAAATTCGCAAATTAATGTTTTGCTAGAATTTCCAGTTGGATCTTTAATTGGTATCGGATATCCATGAAGTTGGATCTGATCGACAATTTCTTCTATTGTAATTGTCTGCGGTTCAGGCCGCTTGAGCGGTTTGTTATGACTGAGTATTTTCAGCTCAGACTTTTCGGCCTTGACGATGTCAATGTCGGCTTCAACTTTCACACAGTCTGAATCTCCAGTCTAGTTAGTTTCTACTTTCTGCAAGGAAGAGGGCGAATCCGGGGGGACAACGCTGAAATTAGAAGCGTTCAATTTATGCTTTTTAGTGGACAGGTGCTGCTCATACGTAGATAAATTCAGGAAGCCGGAAGAGCAAATTTTGCACTGGTAAGGTTGAGTATTCGTGTGAATTGTTTTGTGGAGTTGAAAATACCAAGCACGAGTGGTTGCGAAACCGCAAATTTTGCAGGTCAAATCTGGACGTTCGCTATGCGTATCGGCGTGAGACTTCATGTTTCGTTTATATTTACAGGTAAAACTGCAAATGTCACACTTGAATGGTTTGTCACTGCCATGTACAACTTGATGCTGTGCGAAATTCGCACGGTTTTTAGTTTTATAGTTGCAGTGCGAACATTGCTGAAAGTTTCCAAAATGGTTCCGGTTTTCATGTAACCTAAGATTAGCTAATTTCACTGTAGAGTAATCACAACCTTGCACGAGGCATCGATGAAGAGCAAAGTCGGTAGTATGGGATTCTGTAGCCATTTTGATACAGGGATGGGCATCAGTAAGAGAAGTTGTAAGATTAATACAGCTTTAGATTTGCAGTTCACTTCACTCAGTTGCAGTTCAGACGATTTGAAGATATTTAGTATTCCTAATTCTGTAAAAAGAAGAACCATTAATGATTATCTGGTATAGATGTAATTTGATTTTGCGTAATTAAGCTTGACGAACCTTTAAATAGCAGGTGATTATTTATGATGAGTTTACTTGAAATGATATTGACGAACAGTTAGAAACTGCATTCCACTGCAACCATCTCTACAATTGTAGATGTCCTCCGATATGACATGCCATGTGAAAAAGTAGATTTAACGCATCGATAGCTACTAGTCCACAAACTTCACACTGAAAGAGGATTTTTTTCGCGAAGTTTCCATTGGATATATTTGATTGTTCTCTTCTATATTTTTCTTGGATCCTCCGTGTTAATTTCTTCATGACAGCTCTGCTCACAGGTATGTCTTGTTTCCGCTGCTGGTATGATCGTCTGGCTGGTTTGAGTATTTGCTTTACTAGACTCGGATCAGACACTACTGGAACACTTTCGACAGCTAAATTCTGTATGCTGTCCACTTCGGTGACGACCGGTTCAGCTTCAACAGATATCCTTTTCTCTGAACTTGGTGTTTCCAGTTGAAGCTCGATGGGCGAACTATGTTTTGTTGGGGTTTCACATGCAATCGGGACTTCAATGATAAGATCGCTCTCAGAAGTCTCGAAATTTCCTTCCCCTTCGACACCGAATGCTGTAGATTTGTTTGACAAAAGGAACTGAGTGAGAGTAATGTTATGAAGGGTCCATAAGTGATCAGCAAATGGAGAGAGGTACGCTGTTTGATACTGGCATTGATCTTGATTACAAACATAGAGCTTGACCTCCGGATGGTCTTCTTGGTGTGCTTTCAGTTCATCAAGGTCCCAGAAGGTCTCTGTACATTTGAAGCAGGAACGAGGTTCGATGCCTTCATGTCTCAGAGTGTGTAGTTTGAATTGAGAAGAATATTTTGTATGGTAACTGCAGAAATAACAAATGAAGACTTTTCCGCCATGATCCTTGTCCTTATGTTCCGACAGTTGTTGACTTTTGTTGCACTTGTAATAGCAACCAGGTGCGTCACAAATATACATTCCAGTTTACCAAATCCAGTTGAGCAGTCAGGAAAATAATGAGCATTAACATTACCATCAGATCACCTGTAAGAAAGAATGCAACAAATGTATAGTTGGATACGCCAGAGGAAAAACTAAAAATATATCAGAAGAAATGATTTTAAAGTTAATTCACTATTGTACCTTGGAAATTTTGCTGCACTACAGTTGATTTATGCACCGGAAAAACGTGTGATTCTTCAGAACAATTAAATGTGTGGATGGTTTAATAATTAAGATTAAGTTTGATGATGACTAGAAATTAACTTTTTCCCCTCGAAGATTTTCGCACACACACGCGCACGTGTGCCGTAAATTACTGGCCGCCTTAACCGCTTCCCGCCTCATGCCAAGGATATCTAATAGCTGCAAGGTAAGGTATGATCCAGCGTTTTTTCGGTAAAACAGCATTCCGCCCGGTTAATTAGCTCCAATTATAATAACAGGTAAGCCAGGTAACACGTGAGTGACGGATTTGAACAGGTAATAATTTTGCGGTCAGTTCAGTGGGACATAATACTTATGTGATACGCTAATTGTTTATTTTTATTAATTGATTGTCGTTAAAGTCATCAGTTTAACTTAAGTTTGCTGACATTGCAACAAAAATTCATCTCATATTCGTTAAATAAATAATCATACATGACCTAAATGCACGCTACATTTAAATTATAGCAATTTATAATTAAGTTATAAGTGAGTTAAAATTAGGCTAATTATATTTTCATAATTGCCATCTGATTTTAAGGTGCTTGCCAGTCTGATAGCCAGCCAATGGGAGGTCGTTGTATCTTCCCCTATACTTAACACAGCGCCCGAAAAGAGGATCAGGAGTAATGCTAAAGCATAGGAAAATTCAAGCATATGCAAGGAGACGGTACGAAACAAACAGCTTCCTTTCCAAGGGAAGCTTTCGGCGGGAAGGATTTAGGGAAGCTTGCGGTCTCGTACCGTCTCCTTGCATATTCCTGAATTTTCCTATGCTTTAACATTACTCCTGATCCTTCTTTTTGGGCGCCATGTTAACAAATGGAGCCTATGCTGAAAGATAGGAAAAGGAAAATCATCTTGGAAAACGAATGCATAACAATGGAATTCGCTTAATTGTGGCCCAAATTAAGCCCGGATCTCCTATTAATTATGCTTAGGTTGTTACTATTTATTTTATTAGAGGAATTGTTAAGTTTAACGTAAATGACTACAAGTTTACTAATTAAACACTTTAAGAAACTTGATGCGCTTGATACTTAATGAATGATTAATCACGTTAAATACTCCTGGGTTTTTAAGTTAAAATTCAAGCTAATTAACTTCACAAGCCGCTATTATCTGCTTTGGCCTAGTATCATTATCTGCGAATAAAACAATGCTTGAAAGTAAGTTTAATTGACTTCAGATTGTTGGTTGAGTGGAGGAAGAGAAAATCGGGAAAACGAGAAAACCAACTGATTTTCTCGTTTTCCACCCCGATTTCTCCACTCCAAAGCGTCACAGCGTCATGCGGTTTGCACTGGAGGATTGCTGGGGTCGGTGCAATTAGTTTGTACTAAATTGAAACTCTGTAGGTCAAAGGTTAAAGATGCTGAAGCGGGAAAAGAGTTAAATTAGCCAGGAAAACTGTCTTTTAGTTTTCCGGTTCATAGCGTCTTTAACCTTTGACCTACTACATTCAAACTGGGCTCTATTAAAGCTGAAGAGCTTAGCTATGCAGCAGTAAAGATTTGTTGATGCTAAGACGCTAATTGCTTGATTGTCTCGTGTGCGAGCGGTATGTCAACGTTAAGCGCTGGAAATGTCCGAAAATGTTTGCTATGATTATGGGGTAAATCTAAGGTATACAACGCAGAAGCGTATCAAATGTCACCGGGCGTTGACTGGAAGAAGCCATGTGTCGTGTCTATCGTCATGAAAGTTAATTAACTAATTGTTTAATAGTAAAACAACCGGATGTCATTCTTTTCATTGACTTTGGCGCTCAAACCGTGTACAGTAAAGGCTATAACTAAACTATTACGGAACAGAGGTCAAGCTGAATTAGTATGCATACAGACAAACTCTTTTATCTTTAGAAGGTAGTCTTGAAACAACGTGACGATTAGAGCTACTTGGAAATGTCTGGAAGCTGTTACAAAAGCATTTAAAGCGACGTGTATGGTTGTAACCACGAACAGGGTTAAATAAAAGCTGGAAGGTGTCAGGAATTTAATGGAGAAGGACACCAAGTGGTGTGGTCTTACGAAATTGACAGGTTACCTTTGGTGCTCCTAATTGCTCGTCCATAGTGTGTGGGGTACTCTATCTTTGACAGGGCTCAATTAACTTTTTTGACAAGTTGGTAGGGCCGTGGAAAATGGTTGGAAATAAACAGAAGTCTAGTTGGTGTTGGCAATTGATGAAAGTGTGGGTTAGAACCTTGAGAGGCGTATACTTTTGAGCAAGAACTTAGGGCTGAGAGTAGTGAGGCAAGTGGTGGAGTCAAAAGAGGTACGAGTGACACATTGAACGGGCTACAATCTTTGGAAGAATATGCTGACCCGAAAGGCAAAAACATTTTTGCTCAAGTCGGTGAAATCATCGTTTGCCCTGGGAGCGGCTCCGTATAATTGGGACGCTAAAGGTCAGAGGATGGATACGACGAAATCGAAATTTAGGAAGTTGATTTGGTATCTGAATTCTTCAGCGTTTGTGTTCTATGAAGCGTTTCTTGTGTATCAGTTGGCTAGGATTACTCATGAGCATAGCATTGATACGACAGATTATAGTCGGAAAGAACGGATAAAGCGTGCATCGGAGCTTATGAATCTTCGTTACAAGGCAATTACATGGTGTCTCCCTATTGCGTTCCAAGTATCGACGTATTTTCGATGGGAGCAGTTTGCTCAATTCGTTAACTTGTATATTCGGTGCTTTGACAAAATTAGAGGTTAGAAGGAAGTTGTTATTCAACGATAGAGTTAAGACTAGCTGGTAAAAGACGACGGTTGAAGCTAACGGCGGATTAACGATATTTGAATCGTTTGTAGATAAATACGTGGAAGCAGGGCGGAGGGATGCGCTAAAGAGCAGTCTTGACACTGTGGGTCCTTACATCCTATACATGGGATACGCGATCGCTTCGCTGCAAACGCTCGGACACTTTCGGCGGCCACATCAACTGGCGCTGCTTTCTTCTCTGTTGGAAGATGCGAAGGGGGCAAACGCAGTTATTGGAGTCGGGATTGCAGTGTTCCATTCCTACCTTATCTGGTCCTTTACCTTTCTGATGCAACTCTATATTTTTGCGATGATGGCCTACACGTCATCCGCTGTTCTTGTTCTGCGGGAGCTGAGGTTCACTCCGTTAAAGTCTGCGTTAACGACACGAGAGTTTCGAGATATTCCGACGTTTCGGAAAGTTTATTTTCGGATAATGTACTTGCATCGGCTATTCAACGAAGTCTACTCTCATTTTGAAATACCGTTTTCGAAAACGATACTCATGTCGGCAGTCGTGCTGGGATTCTATGGCTGCGTTAGGTTAGAAAGCATTCGAGCGGTTCAAGTTGCAGTAGTTGCTGTTGTAGGTTTCATCACGTTGAAGTCTACGTATACGGGATTTTCTAACTTGTTTCTTGCATCGGAAGAGGCGGTAACGTCGTGGAAAAATCGAGAGATGAGCATGTTTGAGGTTATGCGGTATCCGGATTTTAAGAAGGTTATCGATTCGCTACCGGCGTTACCGACGAGGGTAGGTTATTTCTACAAAGCGGAGACTAGAACGATTGTGTTAGTTATCGTTGGTGTGTTATTCAACCAGGTGGTTAGTGTGCTTGTTGCATTTTAAGGAGGAGCTGGATTGGTTTAAGAGGGCCGTTTCGGGTTGAAGAGAAAAACTGTATTTAAGTTTTCAAGTTAATTGTAAGGTATGAATATTCGGAGCTGTGTGTGAATGTGCTTGATGGACGCCCTGATGCAGGAGATAGATTGCTGATATGGACAGTTACGTGTGTCGCAATAAAGCTATTTGAATCAACACCTGGCAGAAAAATTAGCGAATGCTGCGCTATGACATGAGCGCTTATAAAAAGTATGTTGGATAGATGGGTTATCATAAATGAAATATAATTAAATATGAAAACTGAAAAGTATGCATATAATAATATATGAAAAAATATTATTTTACTATAGTTAAATATAAGGTTACTATGATTGATACAACGGAATACTCGGAGTTTCGTAAACTTTTAAAGTCTTTTTACCCACTGGCGACGTAAGTAAGTTTCTTCTATACGGCAAAGACACGGTCGATAATATTAATCTTGTTAGGAATCATAGTTTATCAAGCTGTTAGCGTCCTCATAGCATTTTGAAGGGCTGGTTGGACTCTCTGTTGACAGTTGTGTGGAAAAAAATAGATGAATTTAGCAGTGACGGAATGGTTAGTGAATTCAACTACAATTTCGTAAGAATTTTGCATATATTTCAGTCAAATGCAAAGTCTAAAAAAATATTACGGCATAACTACATTAAGTTGCGGTGCGTTCTTATTAATTACAAGCCCCAATAAGAAATATCATGAGCCGCTTAAAGACAGTTTGTCTGGAAGTAGTTAACTCGTTTAAAATAAATACAGATTATATTTAAGACAGGATGGGTATCCTTTTATCATAGATACTCTAAATTCATTAAGATATCGTCCGTAAGCGATTTGTAAAGAGTAAAAGAAGAAAAGACTATAAAAATGCTGTGCATAAATTTTATACGCTAGTTAAACTACCGCTTTATGAGTTACGTGCAGATCATAATTAACGTAATTTCTGTTTTGCGTAAAATCTAAAAGTTTTGTGTCCTTCAATAACATAGCATCATTGATGATAAGTCGGTTATGGACTCGGTATTTGCTGCTCCGCTATTTTAAGACCTGAAATAATCAAAAATGGTATAATGAATGAGTGGATTAAAGCAAAACCGTTGTGCAAAGTGTGCATTTACTAAAAGATTGATAAATTGCTACCGTACATTATACGTGTAGTGTTACGATGGATTATTGCTGGTACTGGTCTCGGATTGGGCATAGCCATTGGAACAATGTCGATAATTTGAATCGGAAGGAGTTAATCTCAACTGGCAGCTGGAGCAGGAACATTTAAAAAACTTCTTTCCTGTATGTTTGATCATGTGCTGAAAGAATCTCAAGACGTTTCCGGTATCGAAATCACAATATTCGCACTGGTAGGGATGTGTGGATTCCGAATTGATGATGATTTCAGAATTTGCTACGTTTTCCATAACGTGGTGAATGGAGTCCATGACATGCCTCAAGGAGAGCGAAGCAGGAGAGGGGACTCGGGATTCTGGAGAAGATTCATCAGATTCGTCATGATAATAAGGACCTGGAGGTGTGTTGAGAGATTCGGAACCATTTTGGTAATCCGCTAAGGGATCAGATCCAAATGATACTTCGTTACTTCCGAGAAGAGAATCGTCAAATTCCATTGTCATCAAACTGGAAGGATCTGGTTCATCATCATCGTAAGAATTGTCGGGATCTCCGCTTCCGGTTGGATCTTCAGGTTCGAAAATTTTGTCTGGAGGAGCAAATGAAACGAAATTGAGTTCTTGACAATTTCCACTCGGAGGAGTATATTCTTCTTCAACTTCGGATTTGATCTCAGTTTCTTCTGTATTCTGATTTTGTTCCTGGAAGTCCATTAAAGTGATGGTTGTGTTATGAAGTACGAACTGCTTTGGTGCTGGTTTAGGTTGCGCTACTTTCTTCTCGCCGTCAGGGTTCATTCGGCATTGCTTGGAATGCTCCCGAAATTCATCGTAACTTTTGGCGATGGTAAAACACTTGGTGCATTTGAATTTCAGATTTTTAATTCCACTGCTACCGCTAGGTCCAGCTCCGCTGGTCAAAGGTTTGAGTCCAGGGATTTGGACTTTCTTGTGAACTGTCTGAATATGTAGCTGAACATTGGTCCTGTCCGTCGAGGTGAAAGAGCATTTGGAACAGACGAAGCGTTTTGTAGGAACTGAAGCTTTCTTGACTGAAACTGAAGGATGTTCGGTGGACATGTGGTGCTGTAACCCTCTGGTAGAAGCCGCTTTAAATCCACAGAGCCTGCAAACAACGCTCTGAGACTTCTGATGAGAAGTAATCATGTGGTTTTGCAGTAGTTCTTCACTCAGATTTCCGATTCCACAAATTTTACATTTCCACACCTGCCTGAGTCCATTTGCATCGGTATGATCAGTCTTCAAATGGTCCGTTAGGTTCTTCATTGTCGCAAAAGTTGCCCCACAGAGAGCACAGGAATACGGTTTGGCTTCTCGATGATATCTTCGAATATGCTCGTTGAGAGTTTGAACGTGAGGAGATTTAAATGCGCAAAATTTACATCGAAAATAATTGACTCCTTCACCGTTTCCCATCCTCTTCTTGCCCACAGATATTTCCGCTTGAGCGTTTACTTTTGCTTGGCCAGGAAATGTTGCAAATGAATATTCTCCAGGATTTGCCAACTTTTTCGACGCTGCGCTGGAACGATTAGGTTTGACGCTGTTGTTGCCACCGTTGGAAGCACAGAAAAATACTCGGGCGTGCACTTGTTCGTGTCTGGTAACATTTCGTTTTGAAGCTGAAGAATAATTGCAATACGTGCACTTGAACTTTTTCTCCCCGTGAACGTAACGAAAATGAGATTTCATGTTATTTTTGACATTTGTCTGGTAATAACAACTCTTCACTGGACATTTCATCATCCCCCCACCTTCTCCACAATCTGCAAGGTAAGCGTCCAGGTTAGCGCTAACATTGTAATCCACCTTGGTGTCGTCCATCTCCATAGTGGATCAAGTTGGGATGATTCAACTCACGATGTTCACCTGAATAAATAAACCAATATGATTGAATTAGAACTTGAACAAAAAACTGAGCAGAATAATCAGCACTAAAAAGTTTTGGAAATAGGAAAAAATAATTAGAAATTAAATAAACTTTTATGAACAATGTTTTCAATGACTTGTCAAAAATATAAAACAACGCAATTTAAAATAGAAACAATAGGTAATAAATTATTCAAGACTTACCGTCGTAAGCTGTGACTTTAAAACAGAATCATGAATTCGTCCAAGTTATTCGCTTTCTGTTTCATTGCTAAACGTAACACTGAAAGTAAAATTACTTTTTTCAGTAACAGACAGTTGAGAAAACCGTCGACCACGAACTATAGAATCAAGCAGGAAATCACTTCACAAATTATCTAAACCTAATTTTTTAACAATTTTTAAAGATACACTATTTGGAATTTAGGTTTTTGAACTTGAAACTAATTAACTCAACGCCTTTAATTGAAATTAACTTTGTTAACTTACAGTGGTTCTAAAATTCGTTTTGAAAACTCCTTGAAGATTTAAATTTGGCGCCTTCTGAAGGGGAGATCTTTTGGTCCATTGTCTTGGAAACACGACCCCCACAGGACATGCTGAGGACACTGTGCATGGGCCGGTTAAGCTTCTGATGCGCACTAGCAGTGCAGAAGGGTCCCCTCTACCGTGACCATTAGACCTTCCAGTTGTACCAAACGCTGTAAGAAAATCTCTATGACACTCTGTGATACTTGATGACTGACTACTCCTTGGGCTATTCGATTGACCTGTTGTTGTCATTAGTTAATTGTAACCAGATTGTTTGGACAAGGCCAATTAATCAGTTTCACGAAAGAAGTTGTGAAGCGCTTTTAAATTAAAATTTGTTGAGCTTTTAATCAACGCTAGGCTCTACATAGCAAAGGCGAAGACAAAAGTTACAAAACGAAAATTAAAAGAAAACGATACAACGTAACAGCTAATGACTGACTACCACGAGCGGACATAATCCTAATTATGACACAATACAGACATCATTAAAATTACTATTTTTGAAAAATTGTTGCTGAAGTTAACGTAAAATTAAGCTGGAGAAGAGCTAAATGGCATCAAGAGTCTTAGAGTTTTTACAAGTTTTACATTGCTGGGTTACGCAAGTAGTGTTTCTAATTATGAATCTAATATTTCTTTTCATGCACAACAATCAAACGTTAATTTAACACCTCAAACATTTAATTATGACTACGTGGCCTTCAATGAGTTTTTTATGCTTTAGATTGAGAACAAAGTGAATATGAGATAATAAGCTGACTACTTGCCTTGGCTACTAAAATTCTAATACTTAACATAACCTTTAGATATTCCTTCAGAGTAGTTCAGAGGACGCTTAGTCCAGTACTAAGATACAAGACCTAAGGATACAATGGCCTTAAATGGCAAATAACACCCTACTAGGTGGCTGACAAATGTAGCTATTGAAAGTTTAAAAGAAGAGAGGCTGTTGTTACAAAATACTGAAGAAGCTGTGAGAAGTTGGGGGTCACAGAGTTGTGTTTCAAATTGAGATAACAGTGACCATCTACGGGCACTTAAATGCTACAAAACAAATTCAGATACGAACTTCAGCCTTAAATTTTGAACGTGGTATTCCAATCTTGCCATTGATGCCGTGTTGATTTGATTGCACAATCTGCCGTAATTCATAGGATCATAATGACTGCGAATACTAATTATATTTACAGATCCGAGAGGTCAGCTAAGTAATTGTTGCACAACAGAGACGTTTGTGATATCTTGAGTAGCTTGCGACAAAACGCAGTTAGTTGGAGTCGTTGAAGAGCATCACGAAGCCTCCATGATTGGGTTGGCTTGTGGGCAGTCGAGAGGTACAACATTTATCTTGTCAATACTGTCGATTTCTTGGGGTTTGGGTAGCGATGGCGAAATTTGATGAGCACAAATCTTGTGACGACTCTTCATGTGCCTTTGGACATTGGAGAACTGGGCAGAGGTGTAAGGACAACAGACACAGGAATAAGGCTTGATCTTGGTATGCACGGTCCTTATATGTCGTTTTAAATTACTGGAGCTGGTTGTAGAGTAATCGCAAGTAGTGCAACTGTAGGGTTTTTCGTTTGTATGCGTCCGGAGATGAATCTGGAGTTGCTGATTTTGGTTAAAACGATGACCGCAATATGAACATGAGTATGGTTTTTCTCCAGAGTGCAGTCTTGTATGGCGAGGCAAGTTTCCGAGAAATGATGTCGAGTAATCGCATTCTGTACACCGGTAAACTTTGTCCTTTGATTGCTTTCCCATTTTGAGTTTGTTTCGAGATTGTGGCCGAAATGCTGAATCTTGTCTTGATGACTTGTTTTACGGTGCAAAACTTTGCCTTGACGGCAAGAGTTCTTGAAGCTCCTGCTCCATTGTATGGTAGTCAAGGTGTTATAAGAAACAAGGGATGCAGGTCAGTTAATCGAGCTGCAATCACAATTGATATTAAAAATTATATTAACTGTATTTGAAGCGAGCATAGCAACAGTGCAAGATTACAACGGTTGTAAAGAATAAATCGCATCCATTGATCAATCAATATCAAGAGTGTGTATCTTGATTCAAGATATGTAAGTGCAACGATATTCGGTAAGCATAGAATTATACATTATAATTGTATATCTTTTATCCAATTACGATACTTAACTAATTATGAAATACTTACAATTATAAAGTTGAAAACCAACCGTGCAACACTGAAAATTTTCTACCACTGATGACAAGGCTATAGTTTTAATTAACCTTGATAACTTAATAGATTCATATTCACTATTTCGCTGAGGAATTGCGTATTAAAACGGTATAAGCACATGTCAATTAAATTTCAATTACGTTAAAATTTCGAGAAAAAAGTTTATCGACATTTTTTTTGCGCGAAACCAATTGTTTAAATTTTCCCGCACGGGCTACTCAGAGGGAACAAGGATATCTAATACCCAGAATGTTATCAGTTGCCTCTGACTCTTTGTCTCCCTAGCGTTGAGTCCGTTCCTGAGTCCAGAAACGTATGACCTATGACCTCTGAACAAGACACTTATCTTAGGATAGCAATGCCAATATAATTCAAATGCCTATCACTTCGTGGCTATTAAATACATACAACGAGACAGAATCAAGAGTAGTTTGTGAATCAAAAAGAAAATGAATGCTGATTCAAACGTTAATAGCTTCTACAGGCAGTGATACCCATTCAACTATGTCGATTAGTTTCGATAGGTCCCGGAGCTGTATAATTCGAAAGCTCCATCTGACGATCAAGATAAAGACGGTAGAAAGCATTTCAAAGGCATATTCATTCAGTGGTGTCCCCAGGCAGATGGCTTGGCATGCTGTGAAAAATGCTAAGACTTCAGTGGCTTCCAAAACAGTCATAACCCAAGACATGGTTCTATACTCTGAGCATGGGTCTAATATTTGTCCATGGATTGCATAATTCTAAAAGAGCGTTAAAAATAAATTGTTTTTTTTACAAACGTGCAGATATATGAAAATAAGATCGTAGTTTAACTGAAATACTGCAAATGCTTACTTTAAGTGCGGTAAACGCGTCAGCCGCTCGTTGCATCTGCAATGCTCGAAGGAAGGCATACAAAATAAAGGCCAGGATCCACGGACTGTTATTGTCTAGGAAAATGAAAAATAATTGGATTTCATTAGCTTGTTTGGTGGAGATCTAAATCATGAAGCAATTGACAGTTAACGGGATGGAAAACGCTGCATTTAGGAATATCTTTTTGCGGTCCTACCACGTAGAGGAAGCAAGTAAACTGGATAGTTTAGTAGTCGGATGTCCGAAAGAACGAAGAACCCCAAACGGATCATGAGGAAGTAGACAGCGGATGTGACCAGCATTAACGCTCCAAAGAACTAGAAGTACGTGAAATGTCCATATTTAATAATTTTGCAGAGTTGTGGTATGCGTAAGAGGGAATCGTAATGCTTTCACATTACTTTTAATAATTGCAATCACTTACCATGTCTATTTTGCTCAACGTTTTCACTGTGCTGGCCATCAGTTGGAATTGGTGAAAGCATCTGTTGCAATAAACGGATGCTTCCGTTTCCTTGCGAGGAGTGTGTGAGGGATGGTTACAGATTTTACTTGATTGTATTTCCATGATGAAAACGGAGGGTTTTCACGGTAAGCCAGTATTTAAGCTGAAGACCTAGTTGGATGAGAAGGAATGGATGCAGTCTGAACTTTCACAGTCGCGGTCGACGCTGCTGTTATCTTGTGTAACCTGCAAAAATACTCTTACAAATTGATGCACGATTAGGCCTTATAAGTCAGAAGCTGGAGTCCTGCAAAGTATATACATTTCAAAAGGAAGAATTAATGTTACATGGAATCAAGTGATGTAAGCTTTTCTTTAAATTGTTTCCGGTTCCATTGTTCGTTGAGTTACTTTCCCTTTTTCCAAGCAATCGATGTTTACATTTCCGTTGTTAGTTAAACGTGACGGAGGTAAGACAAGGTGTGAGGCACATGATTTCCTGAGATTATCTATTTAATTATCGGTTAGCTGACTTGAATGAGTTTTGCAGTTACTTACAAGCTGATGACTGAATATTATTGGCTGAAGACACAATTATGCTTAGCTGAGACGATGATGGCATTAACTTAAGCCGTAAAAGGGCTTCAAGCAATACAGAGCATACGTTGAACGTTTTGTTGCTTAAATTCTTGGTAGATTTTGTGTACATGTATAATCTACTCAACCGGGTCGATGAATGAAACGCTATGGAATTGTAGAAACTGTTGCTTGCTATAATGACCTTGCATAAGTTGGATAATTTAATTGCTAAAAATAATGTTCTCTATGCTTCTGTTATGGTCACAATTTAAAATTCGAGTTTTAGATAGGCGACAGTGGACCAAGATTTTCATGCTCCGTGAATACAATTTCAGGACCGGGTTGGAAAAGCTCAAATATGGTGACCTGATAATAGAAATTCGGATTAAACCTAATTTTTCCTTTGTTTAAATATTCGTTAGTTGTGAAAGATTTATGCGCTTTTTTACCGCATTGACTCCAGTTTTCAAGAATGGGGCGGCAATGTACATGGTTTTAGTGGGACCAGCCTTGTAGTAGCGTCCGATATTGAATCCATTGATGAAAACGTTGCCCTTTGACCAGTTTGTCATGTCCAGGAATGTATCTTGAGGAGATCCTTCAATAGTAAACGTTGACTGAATCAGAACAGGTCCGAGAAGGGTAGATGCATCTTGGATAGGTGCGAATCCAGTTAACCTGAAGGATACGTAAAAGTTGTGATTAGATGAACATTTTTTTAATTGACAACTTTCTTGAGTGCTCAGATTTACCCGCGAATCCATTCTCCACGGAATTCCAACGGTATGATTTCCCAATCTTCGAGATCTTGGCCGTCAAGGCTAGCAGTTTGATTAAATAGTCCTTTGTTTTCGTGAAAATCTCCTGGACCAAAACCAAAGTTAACGCGACCCCAGTTTTCTACAAGCAGGTCCAAGGTACGTTCAGCCTCCGTCTCGAGGTTGAAAGTGAATGATTGGTTTCTGTAAAAATTAAAAAAACCATTCTATGAAAGTTGTAAACTTTTAAAACAACTAGCTAATCTGAACCTTCAAGCCTTGAATTTCTTACTGTCTGATCCAGTATCCAAATTCTGTGGCAAGATCGTTGAGGTTCGTGACGCATTTAGTATTTTGACGAACTCCATCTACGATCAGCGAGAGCTCATCCTTAACTCTGCCGACAGTGATTTCGCTTCCGTTTCCAATCAGTACATTGTTCTTTCTGTAGAGAACGAATCCAAAGCTCTGGCCGCTGTTGCCGTTAATCGGCAAATTCTCCATAGCGACAAGATCAGGAGACAATGTTCTAAGGGATGCAGGAACTTGATCAACCAGACTGTTGAAACTAAGGTATTGCTCCAAAGGTAGCGCTGGGTATGAGAATCGAGGATTTTCGTGTGGAATCTCGGGGTGCCACAAATCAACGATTTTATATTGTTCGATCACGTTGTATGCAGCGCCGTACTTTGGGTTGTACCTACCAGACTCGGATAGAGGGGCGTCGTAGTCTAGAAATTAAAGGTACAGAATCATATTGCAATTAAGATAGTATGACACCGGATGTCAAGGGGTACTTACCGTAACTGGACGTGTGATGACGGTAATAGGGATAAATGCCGTTATATACGTTGGCCCCGTTGAGGAAACCAAAATCAGTTCCACCGTGAAACATGTAGAAATTGACGGAGCCGTTGTAAGTATCAAAGATTGTCTCCAAGGTGTTTGAAAATTCTATAAAAGAATAAGTAGTGTGTTAGTGGAATAGCATCGAATTAAACTTTAAAATTGACGTGCGTTATCGTTTGTTAAACTCACCTAAGGCAGTCATATGTGAATGGTACGGATGCATCCAGTAATCAAACCATCCTGACCAGTATTCGGCAACGAAGACAGGTTTGTCGGGCTGGAGCTCTAGTAAAACGTCTAGTTGAACTGCAGGGGTGTACCGGAAATTAGCAGTTTGAAGAACTCCTGGAATAGCGCCTTTGTCTCGAGCGCCACGGGGAGAATCGGAGGTAAAGAAGAGCTCTTTTACTCCACTCTCTTCCAATAACGCTTTAATTGCTTCAAGGTATTCAATTTCTTGTGTGCCAAATGCTCCGAATTCATTTTCAATCTGTATGAAAAAAAATTAAAAACTTCAAACTGAATCCTGTTGAAATTGTTAGCGAGTAGCCAGTTAACGCAGTTTATGATCAAGCTTACCTGGACTGCAATAATTGGTCCACCGTTTTGCCATTGGAGGTCTACCATCAACGGAATCAAGGCACGGAAGTAGCTCTCCGCTCTGTTCCAGTATCCAGGGTACATGCTTCGAACACGCATGTCAGGATCTCGAAGAAGCCAGCTGAAATAGGTTAGCGAAAATGATTAATACCCTACCTTGAATTTTTAGTTCAGGGTTTTAATACAATCTTGGAGAAGTACCTTGGCAAACCTCCGAATTCAAATTCGGCGCAAATGTAAGGACCAGGGCGGAAAATGACCAACAAGTCTTCTTCTTCGGCGATACGGATAAATTCGCGAAAGTTCAAAAAGGGTGACATATCGTTTGTTCCGTTACCGAAATCATACACGCCCATTTCCGGTTCATGAAGATTCCATGGCACGTACGTCTCAATTGCGTTTGCTCCTATGGCTCTGAGCCGCTGCATACGGTCCCTCCAGTAATCGGGATGGACCCGGAAGTAGTGGATCGCTCCACTGACGATGCGAATCGGTTTGCCATTGAGCCTATTTTTGAGGAATAGTAAATTGTTAGCTGTACTTGTAATCGGCATTCATAAGATATTGAGAAAGTGATCGAGTTGTTGAAAACGTTACTTGAATCCATCAGCTTCAGCTGTAAGTCCGCTTACAGTTTCGGTTCCTCGATAGTACTCGTATACTTTTGGCAAGTCTTGTGTACTGGCAAATGTTACCTGAAAGAAGCAATACGGCTTTTGTAAGGTCAAAGTTTTTAAAATTTCTTGATGGTGAAAATGGAAATAAAAAATAATATATCTTACCAAAGCCAAAACGCAAGCTAGAATTGGGCGAAATCCTGCCATGGCAATAACGGATGAATAAACTTTCTGGAAGCCACTAACTAAAGAAGTGAATCATTTAACTACCTCAATCCTGCTTTTTGCTAATTAAATGCCTCATTGATAATACATCAGAAGGAATTAAATAGTTGTTTGTCTATACTACTATTACTTAATCAGTTTGATATTTTCCCAGCGTCACTTACAATCTATTAGTTCCATTTAATACGGATTTCGAAAACAATGGGAATAGCTGATAAGAAATACGATAGATCAACACAAAAGGGTTAGATCCTGGCATGGAACTATTTTTCGAGTTTGATATTGGGTTTGACTGAAAACACTTCACTAGAAAATACGTGTATGGTCTGATCTACTTCCACTGAAGTGCTGCTCTTTGCCCTCCAGATCAAAGTTGCAACAAATATGCTGTAAATTAGCCCTTGGCTTTTATTGCCTTACAAAAGCCTAATATTTCCTAGTTACACATGCATAGCCGTACCATTTATAAAATACAATATCCTATCCTCCTTGCATGTCAATAATAGTAAAATTTGAATTTGTCTTGAAGTATTTCCTCATTGTAAAATTAAATTAAAATCTAAGGTATGGTTTTTAAAATATACAATTAATTATCAAATAGTTAAATATCAGCTTGGATTCAAGTAACCTATGTTAATTAATTAGCCGGCCTCAATGACTTGACAACTATTAAGTATGCAGATGAAATGTCGACTGAAACAGAATCGTAAATGAAGTTAGTTGAAATCTGTGATGCAGATTCAACTAACGTTTGCAATGGAGCAATAATCGTAGCTACAAATTCTGAATCACTTCCTTGGAATCTCGTAGGTATATGTCTAGAGCTTCTAAGATGTAATCTCGAGGAAGCTTGAAATCCATCTTGAAATATGTCCAGGCATGACGACATTCTTTTTCCAAACGCGCATATGCCACGCGGGTCCGCTTCTTCCCAATAATTTCATAGAATCTTGTAATCTTTTCGTACAGTAGGCCGGCAACAAATAAGGATTTGTGAGCTGAAATAAGGGTTGAAACAATTAAATTTAGTACGTAAGCACCTGCAGTTTAGTTTGCTGATACATAGTAGCTGTGTGAGTGTAAGGTGAAACTGAATGTACCTGATGGCCAGTTAAATCCAGGAAAGCATACTTTCCTAATGTTCCATTGATGGTCATACCATTCGAGTCTTTGATCGATACCGTGTAATGTCATTTGACGATTGCGAATTGCTGGTTCGTAATTGCCTGCCAACCATTCCTCTGCTTCCAGGAGAGTGTAGTGTTGAGGATGAAGAACGTTCTTGGCATACTTGTCCTTGAGAAGCATGTATGCAATCATGGGATTTATGGACTTGTCCAATGCATATCGGATTTCCTCTCGGACTGCAACTACCGTCGCCATAACAGCATCAGCTGTTTTGGTCGCTCCACAAGAGTTACAAATCCATTTGACATGGTCTTCGTAACTAAGTGGTTCGGATGATAACATGTAGCCTTCGGTGTCACAGATCAGACATTCCTGACACGCAACGGCACCCCACATTGTGCCCAATTCGGTAGGGTCCAAGCATCGTTTGCACTGACACGTGAATCCACGTTCGCTCCAAAAGGATTCTTGTCGGACGTAAGTCGGCACTAGATTGATGTCGGTGTTATGGATGTCGTCGAATAGAATATTCAAAGTTTCACCTTTCTTGATAGCCACGGATGTGTAGATGCGGATTCTGGAGTCTGGCTCCACGGAAATAAAGTAGTGACAGTTCGGAATGCAGGAGTGTCCAATTGTTGCGGCTTTTGCGTAGAGGCAGAAGTTACGAAAGACGACTTTCCTGAAAGAACACAAATGAAATGTGATTTAGTTCGAAACTGTAATACAAATGTTCTCGAAGAATTTATTTACGATAGGGTGTAAGAATACAAGTTTTGGCAATGATATTTCGATTAAGAGACTTGAGGATAACAAAAACTGACTTACGGTGCAGGCGTTTCTTTCACAATTATTTCTCCAGTAGCATCCTTGACATAACAGCCTACTGCACGAAAAGAGTTGACGTATCCAACTCTAAAAATGTCGGAATAAACTTTCAACTCCTGCGCTGATTTTCCTGTGGCACAGCCGAGCGCTAGGATTGCATCGCGATATTGAAGCTGCATCGGCAATCCCGCTTTTCCATCAACAAAGTTCATCAATCCCAACAACTTCCGATACACCGCAGGGTTGCTGTTTGCTAAAGCTCGACCACGAATCATCATTATCGTGTAGGATATGTTATCGTTACGATAGTTGAGACTCTTGGCTGGTGTAAATTGTGTCGAGGCAAAAATGGGACATTCATTTTCGGTATGCGTAGGGTCCTGGAAATATCAGACATGCATCATTAAATCACTATTTTCGCAAGCATAGGTTCGAACAGTTATGAGTTTAGTTAGTTAGCGTAAAGAATGAAGATGAAGGCTGAAGATGAAATGAAGAGAAAACTTACATTTGCGCATCGAGAATCACAAACTGGCCATTTACAGTGCTTGCACAAGTCCTTTTGCTCCGACAAGAACCTTAAACCGCAAGTAACGCAGGCATATTTAATGTCCCAGCCGTATGCTGGAGCTCGAACTGTGACGGGTTCATCAAGCAATAGCTCGCCAGCTTCGAGATCTGTTGAAGCAATCCACTTGGTGTTCCTCCCTTGGGTGTTGTGGTCAACTTTAATGACCTTGTACAATCGGCAGTTATTCCTATGACCGTTTTCCCAATCTTGCTTTTGGTGCTCCGGTGAACAAAACCCACGTCGATAACACCCCTTGCATATGAAATTAGTCGGTTCATTGCAAACATCACATGGTTCCTCCTGAAATATTAAATAATCATTGATAAATAACGTATCAGAAATGACTCGGTTCGATTGTATTGCCGATTCAAACTGTCATTACTGCTACTGTCAATACAGGAAGCAAATATTTGTTAGTAATTGCCGTCAAAAAATTAATTTAAAAAATTTACCCTTTTCTTAAGTGGCATCTTTTCCTGTTGAAACCGCAGTTTTGATTGTAAAATTGAAGCTTTGTTTTTCGTGATTAACTTTTAATCCTGTGAATCAACACAAAGCGATAAAGGAATTTAAATTAAGCCAGGAAAATATTTCTACACTCAGTTTTCTGAATTTCTTAAAATTAATCTTGCGTTAAAACATTACGTGTGTTCTACTAATTAATCGAGTTAATGGAAATTTTCACAACTGCTCAATTAAATGAAACCTGCAGATTTTCTTCACCGTCAGCTGTGAAAACGTCACAGAGAAAACTATTCACCAGCTGTAGCAAAGAGGCAATGAGAAAATTTTCCCAACATGCTCAAACATGTTTTACATTTTCCTCTGCAGCTCTTTTGTTGTTGTTGGCCAATAAATTTGCATGGATGCAGATGGATCGCGATTGTAAAGCGATTTGATTGGTATGCAAAAACAGAAAACAATTTGATTCATTGGTTGGAGCATTGCAGTTGTGTATTTTAAGTTGTTGTAGACTCTTTAAAGGGTTGTAGTTCTTTTGGATTGGTTTCAGAAGAAAATAAACTTTGCCCATGAAGTGAAAACGTTTTTGCGATGCTTGCTAAAAATACGCTGAAGAAATGGCACTTGGTATTAAATTCTATTCAGCGCAGCCTCGGATGACACATAATCTTAATTGTTGGCACTGCTTTTAGCTCTGCTGATGCACTGTCGCGCAATCAGCAGATTGAGTGCTGAAGTGAAGACACTTAAATGGTTCATGATCATGTGTACAAAGATTTTGCAGTTTAATTGCACCGAGTTTTGAATAGGTTGTAAAATGTGCGAATCTTGAAATGTCAAGATCGCTGAATTTGAAGTTGCGAAAGTAATTGGAATGGATGTAGATCATGTTAAGCTTACCGTGAGTAAAGGCTGTAAGCCCGTAAGCTTTGCACTCATGGAGAAGGGACTTGTTGAGCGGTTAATTGCAATTCTTATAATTTTAGGATGTTGGGATTCACGTTGCGACGCTGGAGGTATGTTTGCTATTGCTGTAAAGCCCAAAGTGCAAACAATGTGTTGCTGCACTCATTGTGACATAGTGTATCCTGCTTGAACTAAAATGCACTATCATTTCCCCGTCTTTCAGCTCACAAGGCGCAATTATCCTTGAGAATTGCATCTGCAGTTTGTGGAGCGTTCCTTCAGTTTAATAAGACTGGAGTTATGAAGGAAGAACCTTTGGATTTCGTGCCACCGGGTGCGCCCAGCGTTGTGGGATGTGAAGAAATCCGTTGGGAAGTTTGCGAAAATGAGACTGCGGCAGGTAGTTAATTTTAATGAAGGATTTTAATTGGGATTTAAGATTGATTGGGTTTCTAAGGTAACGATATGCCCGTTTTTTATCATGACAGACTGTAGTGGGGGCTTAATGAGCCTGGAAAAATGTGGATTGGAATCTGCGGATGAGAACGGAGGAATGAAGCAGGATCCATGGGACATTCACTTCCATTTCAACAGCAGCGAAGGCGTTGAGGAGGATAAAGGATGGACGGCTTATCGTTCAAAGCGTGTAAAGCGTGTTCCTCGATGTGGGGGTGTGTTCTACAGGCGACAGGTCATTTTGACCTCTGCTGGATGCTGTGCTCGGGCAGCTTCGAATGGTGGATTGTTTGCTGGATGCGTGGCTCGAGGCCGATGGCGGCAAACGCAGTGGCTGGTACGGCATAAAGATTATGAAATGCATCCTCATCCTGGTTGGGCAAAATCACATAGTCGGGAGAAAGACGATGATATATGTATCCTCGTGTTGAAGAAAGGGCTGGAAGAATCACTGGACCGATCAGACGTTGAAGGTCTGTCGATACGCGATGCGGAGGGCTTTTCGGACGGTAAGTATTTTTTAGCGATAGCTATATTTCGTTGGGCGGCGATGAAGCATGCGCTACGTCGTCATCGAGACGAAGGCTGTGACATAGTTTCGGTTATTTTCACAGGAAATGCAACTTATAAAACATGGCCGATGTCAGCGCTGAAATCTTCAACAGCATCGCAGATACTAAATGAAAACGAAGAGTATCCTGGGATCGTATCGTCAAAGGTGGAAGTTGAGGTACGATTGGAAAACCCTGAATGCGAAAGACGTGTCACTCATGCTCTTGGAGTCCATCCTCCGAAATCGGTCAAAACGGCGAGGTCAAATACAGAGCATCGCTTGGGAGAAGGGACTGGTCACGGTCAGAAGTACTTGTGTGCCGGGCGGGGGAATGCAGCTGGACCTAGCCCCAGATCCGGAGACATGGGCGGGGCTATTGGTTTCCACGATGAAAGTGTCGCAGGTTCTGCGTTAGTATGCACGGGCCTCACTGGGAATAAGTTTCTCTGTGGTATAAGAAACTCTTGGGAAGTGCGGATACCTGCGGCCCAAAACGCTGTTAACGACATAATTTTCAGGGCAAAAAAGTTTCCGACCCTGCCTCCATTAATTCGCAAAAGCGGTAACTCAACGTTGGGGACTGAGAATGCAACAAAGCCGGAAGTACCAACACCGACGCCGCCTGCTGTTAACGAGATACGACCTACTCCGCTGCCTCAGGGAGATTCTATGCTTTGGACCTTTATTAGGCCTGAATATTATGCCAATTGGATTACCAAAATTGCAGGGCCTCAAGAAGTTCGCGATCAGTCTCAGTCTCGGCAAGATAGTTTTTGGGGATCCTGGAAATGGTGATTAGTGGCAGATTCTAAGGATAAGTTAGCTATAGTCGGAATATCGTTTGAGAATTGTAAACTAAGCATAAGCAGTAATTTAGAAGCCGTGCTTCGATACGTCATTTCAAGATACATGTTAACTAAATATCATCCATGAAGAAGTATTTGAGGACATGTCATAGTTAATTTAGACGCTGTCTGAAACTTAATAAACTGAAAACAATGGGGTAAAACTCTCACTTGTGTACCCCCTACAGTAGAAACTCTTAATACCGGTATAGCGAATAACGGTTTATCCGGTATAACGGGGTAGATTTAAAGTCACTACAGGTGTCAAACTCTGAATAACGTATCGGAATAATGGTTTAATTCAGCGTCCCCTTACATGCCCGTTATAAATTATTTCTACTGTGCAGCCTAATCACATTCGTAAGATATCTCAGAAATCACTTTAGCAAACTTCACAGCTTACGAGCAGCCGCGTTTCAATTTTAGTTTCCAGTAGTTCCATGTTCGAAAATAACTTACCCTGAACTTATCCAATTACCTAAGTGCACCTTAATGGAGCAACCCAGGCTAAATGTTGTTGCGGCTACGGTTACCTGTCTGCATTGTCAGATGTAAGTTGGTAGGGTCTGCTATAATTACAGAGGTGTACATAACAATCCAATTTTTATTAATCATTTAACATCGAATTTTCTTTCCGACTCTATTGGTTGTAATATATGACTTGCAAAGTATATGATTCCTATATAAAGTTCAAAACAAAGGATTTCTGCAAGTAAAATACTTATATTTTTCTTTTTTTGATCTGACGATAAGAAATTTCTTGAAACAAAAATCTCGATAAGATATCTCTCATGTACTCTCACATTTGGCTTCGCAAATTAACGACAAGAAGTGCGTTTGGGTACAGAAACGGGGATTACATTCAACTTGGGTAAAAGCACACAAATGAGTTATATGGAGTTGTTACATTGCAAGCTTATTATTACTTGTGATCAAAAAATGCATGAACTAGTAGGGAAGTAGTTTCTTGTATGCAGCAATTATATAAAACGACATCGAAGAAAGGCCCCGTAAAAGACAAAAGATATAGTTTATTTTAATCGTGCAATTTTGAATGACGCTGCTGTAGGATGGGGGGTTATTAAACCGACGAAGTCGAAAAAATTTGATTCTAATTTTCGAAAATATTACGTGGAATATTTAGATGGAGCCGGTAAAGGGAAAATATATAAAGTCATCCCCCGTGTTTGATGAGTATAAATTAGTTTCAGAGGTACTGAAGTTACAGGAGAGTTTGATCAATCTGGAATTTATTCGCTATTTTTTAATTCTAGTTTACTACTTTTTAATACTGATGATACCTGTAATTGTTTTTCAGGAATCTATGGAGAAAATCAAATTTTTTTACGAATGCTTATGGCAAGAACCTGGATCAGAAATCAATGGCTAAACAGGTTTGGCGACAGGAAACAGCTCCATTCGATTTTCTGATCCATACGCCTAATTCCGATTTGATGTTACCGAACATAGAATCGCTGTGTAACGCGTAATTGGTTTTTCTGGCGTGGAGTAGTTATCTGGGAAATAGGGTTATTGATGTTTTACTCTTACGCAGATACACCTAAGTCGTCTAGGAAAGATCGTGTGATTTTTATAACCCTAAAAAAGGTATCATATAAAAAAGTCGATCATGGAGTACTAAAAAGTTACAAGCTAAGCAGGTGCCGATAAACTCGTACTGATTTTAGTTTTAAATGTGAACCTCCCCAATCGTCGAAGTAAAATACTGTAAACGGTTCATTGATAATGTTGGAAAAGGAGATTCTTCGACGATTCTCGGCATTCTTGCAGCTAAGTCTACGTAATAGTTTAAGCCTTACACATTCCCCATTTTGAATTACTTTTCATAAAGCATCTATAATGGTGAACAGACATATTATAACCAAATAAAACAATTCCAAAGATTCTTACATCTAATTCTATCACACTTTTTTCAGATTTGAGGACGATGAAATGCTTCATCGACGCCAAACGAAATATAGCTATCACTAAAAATATTCACCGTCCGAAAAGCCCTCCGCATCGCGTATCGATAGATGATGAAATCTGATTTGCTTACCCAGGGTGTCCTGATAAGTAAAGACATAAACTTTCTATTACCTCCATGTGCGCTTTGAACTGATCACTCTGTAGTTTTTACTGCGAGATAACTTGAATACGAATATAAATCTTCAAAGATTATGCTTGCATGCAGGAACTCGATTTGCAACATACGCGTCCACACGTGGAAGTTAATTTCTTCTACAGTGTGGTTCTTCCATCATTTAACGTGTACACACACTACAGCGTTTATTGATTTAGTTTGTTACGGTAGATTTTCCGCGCAAGTTTGAAAACAAAAACTGCTTTGTATTCGGTCAGGTTTTAAATCTGTGGACGATCCGCTAAAGAATATATACGATTTTAGCATTTGCTACGGTCACGCCCCTGTCGTGATGGTCACTCAGCTTGCTTGCGTTCACTGGTCGCTTAAGACTTAAGTTTAATGGTCAACCGACTTCGCATCGGTAGATGTAGTGATTCCCATTTACAGGAAGAAGATGTGTGATGCTGTTGCAGCAGAGCACCGGGAGGTCAAATGCATGTGGTGGTATAAGCTAACAAGTATGCTGAGAATATAGTACAGCTTCGAAACACCGCTGACAGTGTAGCGGACGTTATTAAAACGCAACGGGATGTAGAGCAAGCAATGAATAGCTTTTCCTCATTCTTACCATGTACACCGGCGTCATGGAAAAGATTCTTAAAAAGAAATCATAGATAAAATGGTTAAGTGGAAATTCTGTAACCACATAGGAGGCAGCGCGAAGGCTTAAATCAGGTTGAAATATTCGCGGAATACTTTCCAACAAATAAGGAAAGGTGGATTAAGAAGGATTTTAACCGGAAGTTTCACTGTATTTATGTATGTATGAACAATGATATTTACTAGCAAGGAAGAATTCATCTTGTTGTTTTTTTTCATGGAAGAGTTGGAGGATGCCGGATTGTGAGCAAGACTTATTCGAGTATCATTTGCTAATCAAACGATAACAGAACTGCATTTCTGCCAAATTCGATTTCTGTAACCAATTACAAGAGAGCATGAAACTTTTAGCTAAAAGCTTCTCAGAAAAATTGCACAGTATTCAGAAGCGCAGCTCTAAGGAAAGATGCCAAAGCGATACATTTGCAATGCTTTTGTCTCTGGCAACAGCTAAATGGAGCGCTGAACAATGAAGAAAAAATCAAAACTTTGTAACGTTATGAAAATTTGATGACTACAGCCTGAGTTTGAAGCTCATACCAATATTTTCTAACATCCGGAACATAGCTCTTCCCTGCCTTGTTCACAGAGAAATCATTATACGCTCTCAAGTTTGAGCTGTTTATCCTTTGTGGCCAGAAAATTGTTGGATTGTTCCTTGAAACCTTCACAGGGTTTGTGCATTATGATCTTCCTTTGGAACGGCTGATGACTTGACAGTTTCTTGGTTTACTCATTTGTCTGCTTAAAGGTTAACAATGATATTTTGACTTGGCTAAATCTTCTCGACGGAGCACTCCTCATTTAATCTACATATGCTTGAGTTTTTTTACTTTTACACCTCACCCAATCCAGAGTACTGACTGACTCATTTTGTGTGGATGAAGGTGTAGGAGCAAGCGGGCTTGAGTGCTTTTAGTGTTGGAATATTATTTTCTTAAGGTGTCTGCTGATGGCAGTTAAGGGGTTGGTTGTTGGATCGGAAGTGAAATAATCGTTACAATAACAGATGTATTATCCGTGTGTAGAGAGAAGAAATAAGAAAGCGTTGCGTACAGAGGGTGGGTCTATGGTTGTTGTATGCACTCAATCAAAGTTTGAAGTGCTATGACTGGAAAAAAGAATTGGCTTCATACATGACATTGTTGTAAATAATTTCGAACTTAAGAGTAAACGAAAGCTGTGTAGAATTGGAGGATGAATATATTGAACATGTTTCACTTTCAACGAAGAGCTAGCAACGACCTGTCGTTTTGCACTAGCTCGCCATCAGTCAGTCGGAGCAGTCGCGGTTTCCAGATTTGCTAATCGTAGCACGGATTCGCAGTCTTGTGTGCAGACCTGCCCGGGATTTTCCTTAAAATTAAAAAATTAGACAGAATTAATTGACATTGATTAATTAAGAGCTTTGAAAATGAGATTTTATAAATTAATTAGATTATTTCCGATAGTTTTTGTGATACTGTTTTGCTGCGCCGCAGAGCCACCTAGGAGTTTATCTGGAGGAAAAGTTAAATTCAAGCCATCTGCACAAGTACCGCTCGCTGTTAATGTTAATAGTCAAGGGATTGGGGGCTCGAAAGCATTGCCATTTTATACAAAGTATGTTCGACAAGGAGAGGATGCTTCCGGAACGAGATGTCCCCGAAGTTCTGATAAAGCATCGAAAAGAATATTGCAATTACATAACAATACTGGAGTTGGCGGTCGGACCAAGTACTTGCTGGAATCGTTTTTTGGGATTGTTGGTGCTGTGTTGTTCTCAATAGCGTATATCGGCTACCCGGCTTTGGATTACGCTTACTCTGTTTTCACCATCGCTAGCAATAGTTCCGTGAATATACAAGGATTAGGAAGACAGGATTCGGAGGGAATGGAGACTAACGAATTTGAAGAGGGCATGGAAGGGAAAACGGCGGGGCGATTCTTGCTTGTTGATAACCTGGCGGTTCCTATTAACGATTGCTTGGAGTGGGCGATTTGCATTGCCTCGAACCAAGTAACGGGAAGGCTGGAATCGGCTATTGTTGACAGGTGAGCTTGCTGAAATTAGTCTGACATATAAATAATGACATGGAATTAAATAATTTAAAGAAGACAACAAAGTGACAAACTACGATCGTTAGCTGATTAGTCGAATTTTTGTTTTACCAGTGTACTAAACATCTTCAGCGGTCGAAACGGTATACTTAAGAAGATGTGGAGGACATATCGACGAAGTGGAACGGATAGGATTTATACAACAGATGCAGCTGTATCCTGTGATCAATTCGTCTGTCAACCGTTTCGGTTTGTTGTAAAAATACTGATCTATATACTGGACTGGAATGCTATTATCAAGCAAACGCTTTAATAACTGTTATACTGTAGAGTGACATGAAACGACAACTAATAAATCGATAAATCAGTCAAGCCAAAAGCTTATGTATTAACGTAAAATTAGGTCTGGAAGCAATGAAAGTGTTGCGATCTGTAATTGATTATATCGAGATTGACAAAGAAGGCTTTGGTTCGTTAAATCTTGTGGATATGTATTCTATCCTACAAATTGTTTTTATTAATAACTTAGCAATAACTGTTAGCAGCGTGTCTGCGAAGTCTGAATAAGTAGCTGAGCCAGCTAATTTACAATTCGTAGGAGTGCTAGCCTATACTTGATTTTTTGCTATTTGATGCCTTTGCAATCCGTATATATTTATATATTTCTTGACCTATTCGTTGACTGTGTTGAGAACTCTAAAATATATATGTGATTCAAATAAAGTTATTTCTTAGCTGATTATATACTGCGCCATCTCGACGGTGCGGTGGTAGAATTGATAATCAGGTACAGGTACTTCCAGGTATTGGTGTTTCCATAATACTTGGATCCAGTTTGATAGCTTTTGTCGGTCGAGGTTGAAACTCTTGCTCGTTGGTGTGAAATTCGTTGAAACAATTTTTTCCCTTGACGCATAACATCTTCTTGCAACTGATACAAGACACGTCGGTATGATTCCGGCAAACGAAACACTTTGAATGGTTGGCGTGGACTTGCGGGAAATGTGGCACGTTACCGTTCATTCGGAGTTGCTGAGAATTTTGGCGGATTTCCATAGCGTGCTTCGGAAACTCAACAAGGATTTCTTCGACGACCCTCATAATAAACTCTTTGAAAGTACACTTCTCGGCAAGATGAAAACTATGAAAAATCACAAAGGCGTTGTAGAGACAGAAGTCGACTAGTTGAAAAAATATTTTCTTGTGAAGCTTCATGCTCTCCTTTTCGATGGTGTGAGACAAGAGAATTGATTCGATGTTAGTGTCACGTATTAGCTGTTCAAATTCGACGAGAGCTGAGTTGTTACCAGGAGCAACGGATCCTGATTTAATGTTATGAGCCATCTCAGTCCTAATAAGAAGTTTTCGTTCACCTTCATCATGTCTGCAACAAAAAATTGAAAATCAACATTTCGATATTGATACTTTGCCAGTACATTGAAGATACAAAAGAAATAGTGAAGAATCGCTAAATATTTAAAGTTATTTGCTCCTATCACCTCTCCATGATGACGTTATCTTCGACGATTACGTGATAGCCATCTGTGGTAGTTCCTTCTAGAGAATCAAACCTCTCAAGGTGCTTCTTTGAAGCTACTCCGAGAAACAGAATGTTCTTCTTGAGTAACTTTTTGGCCAGTTTCGGTGACGCAAAGCTTGGACTTGCGACAACTCTTCGATGTTGCAGTGATACACCTTTCAAGAAGTTCAGTATTATGTCCTTATCTAGGGTCTCTGTCTTCGAAGTGGGATTCGTCATACAAGGCTTTGCTTTCACAATGAATTTAGTATCGCAGTCAACTAGTAAAAGAAACTTGACGGAACTGCCTTTGAACAATTGATCTGATTCAGTTAACACCAAATTTTTGCTAGGATTAATAATGCTGATATTCGCTTTAAAAACTTCTTTCGTGACGTTGCCGAGCTTCAAAAGAGGATTTTTGCCATCTCCTTGATCGGAAGGTTTGCGGAAATTCAAGTTACTTAAGATTTGCTGGTATCGTTGACGGCGAACTACTTGGGAGAAATTCGGAGTGCTGGTCAATCGGGCGGTCCAAAATGTTCGTTTTGCTAGATTCGGCTCATCGATCCCTTCAATGAAGTTAAGACACAAAAATCTCCAAAATTCCCGTTTGTCCAGTCCCCGCCACGGTTTTTCGTGTGTGTTCCTAGCAGCAAAATTATTCGTTTCTTCGAGAACTGATGATATTACTTGATCCGATAGGAGAGACTGGAGGATATGAAAAGGAGATGTATCTTTGTCCGGAAGTTTAAAAGTTGTCTGCGCGTGGTCTTCGTCGGTGACTGGAAATGAATTATGGCAGTTGATATCATTTCGATCCGTCCGAGACTGACCGTCGGTTTGTTTTGCAGAACCAGCTTTACTTGGAGAGTTTATTCGGGTTGATGGCAAATCCACGTCGGTCAGTGAGCGCCGTTCTATTGTATTAATCAAAACTGTAGTCAGTACTAGTTGTGTCAATCATTAATAACTGTTTAGTTAAACAGCGTACTCGTATTTATAGTATTAAAGTTAACAGAATCTTAATCAACAATGGTTACTACATACACTTAGTCAGATGTAATTACAGCGGTACCTGGCTTTTTACGTGAGGGAAAGTTTTAAGAAATCAATAAGAGTAGTGTAAGAATAAGTTAATTAAATTATTAAATCACGTACCCGAAATTACATTTTCAATTAAATCCATGACGAAAATATTAAATTTTGTGACTTGTAATCCACATTTACAGCATTCAAACTGACTCTTGCAGTTAATAGTGCAAACTGAAACTCTTTAGTTAAATTAAATGCGAATTGCGCTAGTAATAAAGTAAATTAAATTTCGTCAACCAAATGTGATACAATCATCAGCTGTTTCTAAACTGCGCTGTGCAGGCATAGACTTGTAGATCCAATAGCAGGAGCTCCTCCGATGCTCCGATGCTGCCGCCAAGGATCAGGCTTTTAGGTCCGCGACGTTTAGTTTCGTTTATTTCATAACCGCACTGCGCATGACGCGTTACGTTTCGTTAGCTCTTCGTTAGCGGCTAGGAATATCCGATGATCATCCAGATGGCGCATCCTTTTTTGTAGAAGATAGCCTCACATAAGTTGCATATACTTGCTGAAATGAGAATACTTTGCAAAAATTGGTGTGTTTGGTACTAATGGTTTCTGGAACCTGGTTAGCTGCTTTATGTTGATTGGCAATTTAACTAGAATATTAATTTTATTTCATTCAGTACAGAATTTTTTGACGAAGACCTTGCGTAATTGCAGTTTGCTGACATTGTGAGTCATGTTTGCTTTACGCGTAGTGTTAGTTCGTTAAGGTTAATGGATTGCACAACGTTCGCTCACTGAGAAAAGCTGCACACAAGAAACGATTTTCTATAACTAGCGTCATGAAAAGTTGGACAAAAACATGAGATGAATTATTCTTAAAATTGCATGATCCTCCTTTATTACAATGCTCCTCACGTATAGGCTCTGACATGTATGTAGAGTTTGTGACCCTCGATTGAAGCTGATGTATCGTTTACGCATTCACAGAGACTTCCAGGATCTCAACTGCGGAACAGGAAATCTTCTGGAAATCATCATTCCTGCCAATATTGGCAGTGCCGTCCGTATTTTAATCAGTATCGGAAGGGAGAGAGAGTCTGTAGGAAATATAATAATTCTCAGGAATAAGGAGTTTAGAACTTGATGATCAGTTAAGTCTTGACCAAAAGATGGAAAAGACCATGTTTTCACGTACGGGTATCCGAAGCAGTCTTGCAATTTTGTTGTTGGCTCTAACTTGGGAAAATACTTTAGGAGAAAATGGGAGAAACCGGACAGAAAAGGTAAGACTTTGAATCAGCCGAAATTAAAACTTGTGTGTAGGCATTATTCAGGCTGTGGTTTAATTTAAAGTATTTGAGCCATGAGCGCTGAACGTGATTGGTTGACTTTTAAACAGAAACTCTACAATTGGTTTGACGGGATCGAAAATTGGGAGCCAACGGAAAATGTAAAACGGGACCTTCCGTTTTACCAGCCTGGTTGGGACTATGACGGTAGACCTGTTTTTGTTATTGAATTTGGAAAATGGGACGTGCGGAAGTATTTGGATTCCGGTAAGCCAGAGGACAAAGAATTGGTCTATAGACGAACTGAAAAAAATTGGCACATATGCTCAACTCCTTTTCCGCAATCAAACTCTTCGGAAGAGGGCGCTGTGATAATTTTCGATACTAGCGGACTTACCGCGTACCAGTTGGCTTCAACTTCAGGTAATTATTACGTATAATGATTATCAAAAACTACGTATATAACTAACTTCCTTTGATGAATGGTTATTGAGTATGAAAATTGGTATTTAAGCTGTGACGTTTCAACTATCATCAATGAGAATCGGAGAGACATTCGAAAGCCATTTCGTTGATGTTTTCATTGTGAACGGTGAGAAGATTATTAAACCAGAAACTAATAATTCATGCAGTGATTATGCGCGGCCTCATTGCAGGGTTTTTAAGAAACTACTCTCTAGGGTTTTTCTATTTTTAGCCTTAACAGCGACATTTTGTGTAACGAAAATGACACTGTATTTTCAGTTAACTTTGTCGTGCAAACTTGGATCAGTTTAATCCGTCCAGTTGCTGGAAGAATGATCGGTCGTGCAGTATTTGTATCTTCTGATAAACAGAAAATTGGTGCTATCCTGCGCCAAAAAATTCCCAAGGAGCAGTTACCGCCCTGGCTTGGAGGAAGTGAAGATTTTAAGCCTGTAAGAGTGATGTAGTTGCAACGGGGATCAAATATTACCTGAGTAGTAGTGAAGGTAGTTATCCGATGCAGTAGTAATTATGATGTAGTTACTTTAATCTGTTTCGCTGGAACATGAAAACGATGGATTTGGTCATGATTTTGTTTATCGGATTGAGAATCGTTGATTTGGTTTTCTCATTTCGTTTGTGGATGAATATAAATGCGGTTTGTTATGATTTTAAACGTATAAGTATTGCAAAATTTAAGAAATTAGTTTGAGACGGCGTAGCTTTTTCTATAGAAAACCAATGTAATTTGAGTTGAACGTACGTGATGAAATAAAATACTTTCGGCTGTGAAAGAGAACGTCGTACAAGTTGTATTAAAAAGATTTGAAAAGTACTTGAAATGTAGTTAATTACACACATATCGAGAAAGTGCATCTTGTTTATTCGAAAGCCTCCTGTAATTTGCAGGTACTTGCTGAAAATACTTTGCAAAAAATATTGACGGGTTGTTTGGAAATAATGGTTCCTGGAACCTGTTTAACTGCTTTGGGCGGTTGATTGATAATGATTGATTAGAGCTGTAATTTTTATTTCATTCACTAAAGGATTTTTTGTCGAAGACCTTGGGTAATTGTACTCTGTTGAGTCGTGTTTGTTTTATGTTCTGACTGCGGTATTTCCTTAAGGTTGAGCTATTACACAAGACTTGTTGGGAAAGTCTGCTGACAAGACAAGATTTTCTCTAATCAACGTGAAGTGGATCAATAAAAGTTTTTTCTTGAAATTCTGCTTCGCTAAGATCCTGATCACGTGGGCTCTGACTTGATAATGAGGTTTTTTCGTCAAATGCAATGCTTTTGAAGTATCTTGACATGCACTGGATTTTACAGCAGAAGGAAACAGGAATTTATTTGCAAATGAGAGAGGTATTTAAAGCGGCTACAAGTGGAGAGAGAGTTTTAAGGAACTACAGTAGTTGAGAGCTTTAGTTTGCATACAGTGTATAGCTTGACCGGAGGGTCAGAAGTTGACCATGTTCTTTTGTACAGGAATCCGACGCGTCCTTGCCATATTTTCGTTGGCGTTGATTTGCGAAAATACTCCAGGAGTAATTGGAGGAAATGGGACAGAAAATGTAAGATTTGGAAGATTTTGGATTAACGAAAGTTAAAATTTCTGTATTTTGTTGGGTGTTATTATAAGTTTGATTAAATTTAATTGAGAAATGACAGTTGAGGGAACAAATAATTTTTGAATTTTTTGAACAGAAACTCTACAATTGGTTCAAAGGTATCGAAAACTGGGAGCCATCGGAAGCGGCTAAACGGGAGTTGCCAGTTTACCAGTCTGGTTGGGATTATGAAGGTAGACCGGTTTATGTGAGTGAATTTGGAAAATGGGATGTGAGGAAGTATGTGGATTCTGGTAAGCCAGAGGACAAAGATTTGCTTTACAAACGGTGTGAAAAAATTTGGTACGTCTCTTCAACCCCTTATCCGCAAACCAACTCTTCGGAAGAGGGCGCTGTGTTAATCGTGGATGCTGGCGGACTTTCCGCGTACCAGTTGGCTTCAACTGGAGGTAATTTTTTACTGTGTGACTAATTGCAAGATTATTTTTAGGTAAAGCAGCGTTCTCATGATTTGTTTTTGACTATTTTGATATTCAAGCCGTGACGTTTCAACTTTCATCAATGAGAATCTTGGAGACATTTGAAAGCTATTTCGTTGATGTTTTTATTGTGAACGGTAAGAAAACGGTTAAACAATAATTAATTTGTGCATTGATTGCGCAGTTTTCAGGACCTCAGTGTAGAGGTTTTTTGAATATTGGAGGGAGAAGGGTTTTTGATTTAATCCTTAACAGTCACATTTGTTATAACGAAAATGACACTGTTTTCAGTTAACTTTGTCGTGGAATCTTGGATCAATTTGATCCGTCCAGTTGCTGGAAGGATGCTGGGTCGTGCCGTAGTTGTGTCTTCTGATAAACAGAAAATTGGCGCTATCCTTCGCCAAAAAATTCCCAAGGATCAGTTACCGCCTTGGCTTGGAGGAAGTGAAGATTTCAAGCCTGTAAGAATAATTTAATTGCAACTGAAGCGCTCCCAAGCGGTAGTAATTAATGATGCTGATGTGTATTTTATTCAACGCTACTAGCACATTAAAGAATTTAAAGGCATTTTGGCCGTAATTGTCTGTTGGCTCGCATAGTTTTTAATGTATTTTCGCATTTGCTGCTTTTAGAAGGCATGAATCCAATTTACGACTTAAAATGCGTGATAACGTAAATCCCAGGCTTTTTTGCATTGGCTCTTAAAAGCCTGAAGAAGAAGCTACATTAGGGAAAATACAAGATTTGTTCAAGTTGACTTGCCTACGAACCTCCTTACCTGGATCTGTCTCGTAGAGGTCATCATTCTTATTGGAGCTTACATAAGCATTTTTAGGTGACTGTAAATTGAAATTGCTGTAGAGAAGAGAAGTGCCATGTAACGTGCATCAATCTCCGCAAAAACGAGTTTGCAGGCTTGTTTTGAGGAAGGAACTGGTGGTTCTGAGGTAATTGCTATGCTATGGTGCAATTAGTGCAAGGAAATGACTAATACTTTGAAGAAGCTATTTTTCATGCGTCCACTGTGAGCATATGGTTGGAAAGGCAATTATAAACAATCGATAACATCAATTAATTGCGGAAGCTAAATTTTATGGAAAAAGAACATGGATGTTTCCTAAAGGAGCAGACCCCGTGGTCAGGGTAATCTAGAATCTGGAATGGTTTGTTGGATCTCTTTGGAGGGCTGGTTGGGATTTTGTGTGGAAATATTTGAAGTTCATATTCATTTAGATATCCTTGTTCCGATTGGAAGTAATCTGGAAAGATGACATGGGTGACACGGGGGCTTTTTTGGCATCCCGGAAGCGTTGGATGCTTGAAACCTTATGAAAGATAGGTTGACATATTCACAGCTATTTAAAAGAGTAGCGAGCGACAGTAATTTAATTTTGCAGTCATCTTCTACAGAAACAAGGGAACACAATGGGAGTTATTGCTGTAAAAATCCTGCTGCAGGCTCTAATAGCCATTGCATTGCTGTCTACAACTAGCGAAAGTGTGATTGATGGAAATAACGGCCAGGAAAAAGTAAGAAACTAATTAATTAATATTAAATTAAAAATATTCTTTGCCGAAGATGTTAATGGATAAACTCATATTTTGGAAACAGAAATTTTACAATTGGTTCGACGGTATCGAAGACTGGGATTCACCGGAAGAGCTGAAACGGGAGCTCCCGTGTTACCAGGCCGGTTGGGATTACGAAGGTAGGCCTGTTTATGTAACTGAATTTGGAAAATGGGACGTCCGGAAATATGTGGATGGAGAGGATCCGGTAGCGAAAGATTTGATTTACAAACGTTGCGAAAAAAGTTGGTACACCCTGTCAACTCCTTATCCACGGACAAACACGTCGGAAGAGGGCGGTGTACTGATTATCGATGGTAAAGGACTTTCTGCATACCAGTTGGCTTCTGCTGGAGGTAATTGTAAAATTTTGACGGACTAAATTTATTAAGAAGTTTATAAGACGGGTTAAGAAGCGGCATTTGATTTTACTTTTGAACTTATTTAGCTGTGACGTTCCAACTTACATCTCTAAGAATCGGAGAGACTCGGGAAAGTTATTTTGTGGACTTCTTTATAGTTAATGGTGAGGAGAGTTGGAGTTAAGGATTTTGAGGAATCCTTAAATGGGCCAGATTTGAGGTAAAAATGCTGAAAAGAAAATTTATTTTTCTGTGGGTTTCAGTTAACTTTGTCGTGCAAGCATGGATTAATTTAATGCGCCCAGTCGCTGGAAGACTGTTTGGTCGCGCTGTGATTATTTCATCTAACCCTCAGAAAATAGCCGCTGCGCTTCGGCAAAAAATACCCAAGGATCAACTACCGCCCTGGTTTGGAGGAAATGAAGGGTTCAAACCTGTAAGAGTACTTTGAATTATACTAGGAATTATTTAATGTTTATAACTACATAATTACGTGATTGAAACTGAATTTAAAATATAATTAAAATCATAATAATCAAAGTGGTATTAAAGTGTACTAATTATCATAATTCATGATCATCATCTTTGTGAAAGTGACGATCACAGGAAAGGGATTTGTTTGAAAAGGTATAACAGTTGAGGAAGCGCATATTTTTGCGTCCGAAGTCATTAGAAAGCAGCTCAAGAATCAAGAGACGTTAGCTGTGATTAAAATTAAAATAGCCTCATGTTATGATTATAACGAAATTTGAATTTGTAAACTAAAATGCGTGTCCTATAAGCTACGCAGGATAAAATGATGGGCGGTCCTACTTCCGGATGAAGGGTGCCAGGAGGTCCATGGGCAGAGGGAAGATAATTGTAGAGTTCTTTTCCGCCGATATTGTATTCAAAGTTTGTAAGTATCTCAACTGCAATTAAATTACCAAGTTCCAAAGGTATTTAATGTCAATTTCCATTTGTAAATTAGAATCGCATAGCAGTTACAAAACGTTCATGAATGTAACACAGCGTACCTGAATTGCGGCCGGGCTAGTTGCCATGACATCAGCGGCATCCTTGAGTGCTCTTGATGCCTTCATTTCGCCTTCAGCGGCAATTACTTTAGCTCTGGCTTCTCTTGCAGCCTCAGCTTCTGCTGCCATAGCACGTTGCAATTCCTGAGGAAGTCTCACGTCCATACTGTGTAAAATTAAAAATATTTACAATGTCAGTATAGTCCATAACGCTTTGTATTTCTAGTTTAAGTCAAGTTTAGTACGATAACTTTTAATTCATTACAGAACCTACATTTCAACTCGCTCCACTTTGACACCCCAAGGGTCAGTAGCTTCATCCAAGGAGCTTTGCATGGACTGCGATATGCTTTCTCGTTCGGATAGGATATCCGCCAAATTCTTGGTTCCAAGAACATTGCGAAGCGTCGTTGACGCTAACAGCCGTGTAGCATAACTGTGTAACATTGTTTTATACTGAACACCTTGGATTCATGATCAGAAACTGCTTATAGTAAGTACATTTGATTACCTGTAATCAGCCACGTTAGACACAGCTACCGTCGGGTTCGATACTAGAATGAAAACACAACAGGAAATATAAATTCAATGCAATTATATCCTATAATGATCCAGCAGATATTTGTAAAAACCATACCTCTGTAGTACACCACAGCATCGACTCTGACAGTAACAGAGTCACGAGTCAGAACCTGACATGTTCAAAAAACGCTCAGTATTAAATGTTAACTCTTTTCGTATATATCAGAATACACTGAAGATAGAACAAGTCACTAATCGGCTAGCATATCCACATTGGTTTCAAACAAGCTAAACTGCTTACCTCCTGCGGTGGAATATCGAAGGATACAGTTCGAAGATCAACACACCGATAAGTATCGGTACAAGGTAAGATAAAGAAAACACCCGGTCCTCTCGCACCACCTTTTTGAAGTCGGCCCAACCGAAATGTTACAGCACGCTCATACTCTTTAACAACCTGTGGTATTAAATATTCTGTTTTATGTACACTCTACCGCCCACGCTGAATCACAATCTTCGAACTTTAAATCATCACAGCTCACCTTGAAACAACAGAAGATGGCAATCGGGAAGGTGAGAATAAGCAGGATGAATGACCCGCCCAACGCTAATACTTCAATGCAACCTGTTCCCTCTTCTTGAACTTAAATTAATCACATCACAGTTAATTAATCCTTCTTGATTCAATCCCTAAGAAATTCCTTGCCATCTTGTACAGATTAATCTAGCTTACCAGTTCCAGCTTTGTACAAAACAGTTCTGTCGTTATTGGCTTCAAGTCTAGTTCCAACATTTTGAACATTTCTCTTGGACGGCATTTTTTTCGGACGCACATTCGGCGATGATGATGTTGACATAACTTTGTTTCGTTTCCGTCTGGCCAGATCTACACGAACTGAAAACAAGAAAACATCGTCACAAATCCGAAATCTTTGTTCACGCCCTAGCTAGTTTGATCTCAAGACGATAAATTTAATAATTAATTTTACCTTCAGTTAGTTCACAGTCAACGATTAACAATAGTGCTGCACAATACTAAATTCAATGAAGCACAACAGTTTAAAATTAACTGCTGTTGTCTCATTCAGTAAAATACAGACAGTTCTAACGCCATAGGTTTTCCGTTTTCCTAAACTGAAAACCAACAACCACCAGAGGCGCTACGATTTGTTATGAATGGAGCGTGAACTTGGCGGGATTTTATTTTCATGTAAAATTTCAAAGTATGAAAGCTGTGGCGCGTCCACTATGTATGGTACATGAGAACAATGAATAAATTAATTTCACGCTACAAGTTAGGTAATCATGAAAGTTACATAACGGTATTGAAATTAGGATAGCTGCCAACTTGACGCTCATTTCAGGTTCCATGAACATTAAATTTTCGCGCCAAGGCTGGGAGGAAGGGTTAGGTTTCAATTGAAGAATTCGATCGATGGATTGGTGGAAGCCTTTCGTTTATGATCCGGATATTAACGATGTTTTGCATTTATTTTCTGTATTTGAAGTAAACGATGGAAAAATTAAATTTTGATCTGATCGATTTTCAGTTTGTTCTTTTAACTGCAGCTTTGTTTAGTAGCGCTGATAGTTAGCAGAATGGCGATAATAAGTCGGTTACATCGAGAACACGTGTTAGTTAATAACGCATTCGGGCGTACTTAACTGCTGTTAGTAGGACAAGTAAACACTTTTCGTCTTACGTGCAGTTAGGGTACATGTAGTATATTTTTCCTCATTAAAAGCGCCGTTTTTAAATAAATGCATGCGTGCATTATGAATATTACGAGCTCATTGGAATAATTGTAATTAAAATAATTAGCTCTTACAGCGCTTCTTTTGTCGAGCTTGTACTAACAATGTAATGTCAGTTGAAGCGAAACTGTGTTCTCTGCCTCCTAACTATCCTCACGTTGAAGTTTCTAGCGAAATTTTTTATCATTATACCGATTACAAGATCAGGGTCGAAGGGCAAAGTTTGGAATTGGTTCAAGGTTTTGGAAAAATGTTTTTCTCTGATCATGTTAAAAATAATTTAATTTTTTTAAAATGTTGCTCTGCAGTGTTGTTTTTTAAATTCCGAGTTGATGTAACTCAGTCCGTATGTCAACGGTTCTTTTACAGAAAGGAAAACATAGCTTGGGAACTGCTCCATCTAGCGTCGCATGGATATGCGCTCTACTCGTTAGTGACCTTAATTCTGGTTTTTAGCTTTCCAGAGAAATACTTTAAGCCTCACACAGCATATATTCATGGGCTTCATACAATATGCTACATATGCTCGTCGTTTGGTAGCCAAATATATTTCAAACGAGAGCCGGAGGCATTAGCGATGCTTTTAAATTCATCGATGTCGTCGAGTAGGGGGCGTAATTGGAGCTTGCGCCGGTTAATGCTGTGTTTGATGCCGTTCTCGTTCCCAAATGGAGCTTCTGCCGTTGGTTCAATAATGTTTTCGCCGATGTTTTTCGGTGTGCATCGTTTAGCGTTCTTCCCGCTTCGTTGGCTGGGTGGCTTTGATTGGAATCCAGGGATTGTTGCTGGAACTGCGTTATTGACCTTTTGCGATGTCTACTTCCATTGCAGGATGCTCTGCCATGTGTACCTATTCATCGTATCTCAAATGTTCATTTTCGTTTGGTTGAATGAGAGAATTGACGGGATGATGTCGAGGTAGAGTTATCGGTAATGATAGCGCGTGGGATGAGCGATGTATTCAGTGCTATAAAGAGATTCTGATTTGAATTCTATAGGTGGGAAAGCAGAGGTCGCGGAAGTAGCATTAAGAAGTATCTGCAGGATTTCCGGATGGTTGAAATGTACGTGACGTATTTCAACGTTTGCAACTCTTGGCTGGTGTTCTGGTTTAAAATGTTTTGTCTCTCGGCAACGATTGTGATGTTATTTGGAGCGCTTCGCTACTTTTGGTCAGATGTGTTGATAGGATGCGTCAACGTCATCATTGGAAGTCAACTTCCCTGTTTCTTCATAGTTATGTACGACAAAGCTTTCAAAATTCCAATGAAATTGTCAAGTCTTGCGTCTGGTATGCTATTTTCGGGTGGAATCGCTGAAGCGGGAAAAACTAATTTGAATGATCTGGAGCTGAAAATATTGAAACGTTCGGTGAGGTCGATGAGAAACGCAGGGATTCGTGTTGGAGGGTTCCATAGTTTCGAACGGATTTCGACTCCAAGGTTTTTAGGGTACGCGGTAGAGAAAATCGCTACGTTGCTCATAACGTTTCGTTAGGCAGATAACGTTTCGTTAGGAAGTTGTAGCTTCGTAGGTAGTTTAAGGTCGGGTTCGGGAAAGATACCTAAATAAAGATGGCTCTGTTAATTAATCGTTAAGGTGATAATTATAATGAACATCTTGTTGTCAAACATTCAAAGTTTCCATTAAACAGCAAGATGGAAAAATTACCTGCATGGATAATTATTTGAACTAAATTCGCTACTTAATCGCCACAGAAACGAAAATATATTATTTTGAGTTGGAATTTTGAAAGAAGATGGCGCTAACGTACTTGGAATTCGTTTTGTTTAAAACCGATTAAAGGGATAATTCTGAGACAGCGTTTTCGGTTAGCTTGATTACAAAATGTCGGTTCGTGTTTCTCACGCGAGTAGCGTTAGAATATTGCATTCACCAGGTGGAGCAAGTGAAGGTGTAAGTGAAGGATCTAAAACACGAAAACAGACGGAAAAGTATTCATTAGACGGTTTTGCCTTGCAAAATCATCCAGCAAGTCTGCTCAAGGAATTAGCGAGCTCTCCGAGCTCGGTATCGAATATTCGGGTAAAAGAGCCCAAGGAACTGAGGTCAGATGCGTCCAAGACGAAGCTTTCTGAAATTGAACTCGGGGAAGATACTACTTTTGCGGATTTACTAGAATTGGAACCTCCGCTAGGTGTAGATGGCAGCAGTGATAGCGTCGAGGATGACTGGGATGACTGTTACAGGAACGTTGTAAGTGTTTAGAGACTGTGAATTTAAATCGACTGAAGTCTGTTATGCAATAACCGAGTTTTAACAAACAGAAAGGCTCCCCCTATCGGATGCTTGATGTTATGACATGTACGGAGCTTATGGACAAAATTAGCGGGAGAGATCACGACAAAGCCCTGGATAAATACGAAATTCTTGAAAAAGTTTTCCCTCCTCGGATTGTGGAAATTAATGGGAAAAGATGGTTGCTCAATGTAAGCGCATCTCTGGCGTTAAGTTGGGTGAACTGCTTAATTATTACGTAATTATTAATCTGGCGGATTGGTTTTAATTATCTAGGTGTCAAAGGAGCAAGCAAACTTACAGAAACGACAAAAATTGTTTAATAAAATGGAAAATTTAACGGAAATCCGATTTCGAAATTCTCCGAAATTTACTCCTTCGATGGTACATTTGATTGAAGATGCTTTTGGTTAGTGGGTAAAGTGTACCGTGTGTTTGAATTGCAGAATTGGAGATGCTAAAATTAATGATACATCGGAATGGTTCTAATGGATTTAGGCAGTTAATGAGAGTTGAAATTCAAATTTTTTAGATGAACTCCTGAGGCAAGAAATTTTGGAGACACCGGCAAGAGGAGTGCTGTTGGGAAACGTGAGAAATGCGTTTAATGCTACGATGCAAACACTGGAAAAAATGTACGAGTTAGCTTTATTAAAGGCTGGAGAAAACTGTTATGACTTTAAAACCATGGAAACGGAATTAAAAGCTTTAATAGCGGATGAAGAAGGGGACATTTCGGAAATGAAGAAAAAAATTCACAATTTAAAAGGATTAATTCGAAAGTCCATGGCTGAGTATGAGAAGGACAGAAATGAAATTGAGAGGAAGAAGAAAAAAGAAATTGAATATTTGCAAAATCTTGTTAATTATCAAAAGGTAAGAGTTTATTTCGTTCAGGTTTCGAAATATTTTACAAAAGTTTAAAAAAAGTAAGGTGCGCCATCTGTGAATGATTGCTGATGTTGCATTGACTGTTTATAAATTTCAGCATCAAATTGAGGTTGCAGAAAATTTGGAAATACTTGGTAAAGCGCCAGTTAAGCCTGTGGTACAAAATATCGAATCTCTTCAAAACGTGGTAACTAGTTCGAGCATATCGGTGGTGCCAAGAGAGCAATAGTTGTTAGTAGTGACACCTAGAGAAGAGTTTATTAACTAAAATGTTCGTGGGAGAATCCTCTGGAGAAAAGCAGATTTACACGGCCGGAATTGATGTTTTCCGTTTTTGCGGCTCAATTTATATGGGTGTAATTATATGTTTTTTAATTAGCTCAGGCTACATCGGACTGGGAGTGGTTGGTTGCATGTTTTAGTTTGTGTTCGTGATGAGCGCAACAATGACTTATTTCGTACAAAACTTTTTAAACATGTGCAATGTGTGATCAGAAACCAGTTTTAGGGAGTTACTGTATGTTAGTGAAGAGTAGAGGATTGAGTTTGTAAACGTTAGCGTGATAAAGTTGGTTTTCCAGTTATTTCTCGAACGAACCTTTTGCAAAAATGGTGTTCAAGAGTGAAATAAAAGAATACATTTTTTAAACCCTGCGTTTCTAGAATAATATTTGAAATTTTCTGGAATGTCATATCCTATTCTTATAAACTTTAATTTGGCACCAATACAAAATTAATTTCAATATATTTCTGCTGATACCAGCTTCAAAGAATCAAATTGGAACACTTGAGTTTCATAGCTTCGGTAATCAAAATCAAACTTTTTTCCCAAACGGACTCGATGGAAGTGTTGCCGTCAAAGATGTTAATATCGGATTGATTTGCGATACAGCTGTTGTAATGTTTTTCAAACTCTGGCCAAACACATTCGTCGAAATAGCCAGGGACATCTGGTGGGACGTAGGTAGTTCGCTTGGATCTTCTGTTCCAGCATTCCGCCTTGTCCAGTGTGACAAAGAGCTTGACGTCACATTTGTCGTTGATGATATTAGAACCGAAAATAATAAATCCTTCGACTAGGAGAATTGGCACGTTACGGTATTTGGAAGTGTCAAAACCTGTAATTTAAATATTAATTTAAGTATTAAAATAAAAATAAATAAAAGTCCAAGCCAATAAAAATAATGTAGGGAAAAGATTTTTTTATTTTTAAATTTAACCAATTATTTTTATTTTGTTAAATAGTAAACTCACCAATATCCTTAACTGCTTCAACTAACTCTTTTCCGGTAGTTTCAAAATTACAAGGCCCGTTGTTTCCATTATCCGAGTCTGCAGATTCGTGAAATAGATTTAGGAAGTCGGCGTGCATGCGATCGTTGCCGAGCGATTCGGGGATTTCGTAATTGACATGGTTTTGGACATGAGGAAGACGGATGTGACGGGGATCGTCGTCGTGAAGGAAATAAGCGTCTTGATAAAATACTTTGCTCCATGGAAAAGAGCGCTGAAGGAGCTGGACTAGTGTCGTCTTTCCGCCACAGGTCACGCCGGATACTCCTATGACAAAATACTTCATCCTGGGTGAAGACTGGGTGGGAGAGAGCCTGTGATTGGTAGCTAAAATATAAAATTATTGACGAATAGGATTATTTATTGAGTTTTTAGACCAATTTGCTCCGCAAATTGATTGGTTTAGCTTTAATCGTAGGTGCTAAAAGAGATTTTATCTCCAAGGGATTTTTTCTCTTAAGGCAACTTTTTAAACTTTACCCTGATGATGCTGTCGCGGCATTTAGATTTACGCTTGCAAAGTGCAAGATAACAAAGGGAAGAAGTTTGTTTACTTTAATTTTTGACGTTTATCACTTTAAGATTTAATTATGTTGTCACAAGGAATTGATAGGGTTTTTAGGAATGTTGGAATAAGAATGCAATACAAAGAGAATGCACAGGTGAAAGTGTTTGTGGTGTCCTGCAAGTTAAGTTTCGCTTCTACTAACAGGATAAAGACGGAGAATTAATTAAATTACATAATTGTATTACCTGATACGTGAAGTTTCTGTTTCCACAGGTGTCGCGCATGATCGTAAGGAATTTTTAGGAGGAAAATACTTGAACGGAGAGTTAACAAAGTGGTCATTTTAAAACGTTTGGTAGTTGACTGCAATTAATACATTTGAGGAAGGAGGTAACAACTGTAGGGTTTCGAATACACTTGTTTAAATTACATAGTTTCGGCAATTTAAAACTCTACAACACAATAAATATGAAATGTCAGGTTTAAATTATACTGTTTAACACCAAATAATTAACTGTCAACTGGCTGGAACGTTATTAACTGTACTTTTAGCTAGCTCATCAGGTCTGCTGTAAGTTAGAATGCGCACTGCGTAGCATTTTTTTACTTGCGGTAAAACGCAATTGCAGTGAGCGGAAATCAGAAGGGGAGCCAAGAGTTACATGTGCGTTCTCCTGAAAGCAACTGCACTGACCCGCCTTACAAAAGCAAAAAACTGTTGGTGAGGAAACTGTGTAAACATATTCAGTTACTGTTCAGTCCATAGAAAGTCTATAGGGAGAAGTCAGAGTTTTATATCTTACCCGCTCTTTTCTGCTCCCGCTTGTAACCCGACTCGGGTAAACCCGAAGACCCGATGCAGGTAGCGAGTATGAAATAAGAGCTACTCGTATCATCGTGAAGCACGGAAACACAGTTGAAGAACCTTGTTTTGGCTCCTCTCCTTACGGCCTTAGGAGAATCTCATCTCTTTTTGAGAAAATCAATACAAGATCTTCCTGGGAGAGGTTCAGATTTGAGCTTTGAACGGAAACCCGCAGTGCATACTGGCTTGGTCTGCATCTCAAATTTTAAAAATAGCTCGTCGGCCTGAATATTTGTAAAATCCTAAATATTTTAATTACTCGGGCGGTTAATTTGGAATTTTTTTTAAAAATGTCATCCACAATATCCAGTGTACGCTCTTCTCCTATCCCAGACTTGGCTTACGATTCCTATCGGAGTTTGTCTTTGCGGGATCAGACGCTTGTGAAACGGCAGTTGTTGTCGCAAAATTCAGGAGGGATGGACAATCGAAGCGCTAATCGGTTAAGCGATTCTAACATGAATTCAGCGCCAAGGATGTCAACATATAATCAAAACATTAATAGCCACCAAGCTCGGGCAACTAACGGAAAGTACGGGACTGGAAAGTCTGCTGGAGGTGTGTCATACACAGTTCCAAAACCCATGGAGCCCTTTGACCCCTTGAGTCCCCACTATGTGGTGGTGGATGGTCAAAAGTACTCATTGGTCAAGTACTCTGGAGAATCCATGGCATTCTGGATAATGCTGACTGTGTTGAGTATTTTGGCGATGGTGAATTTTTTGCTAACCATTACAATATTTGGAGTCTTACGGCTTGGCGCTGGGATGGAGAGTATTGAGGTAATTTAAATTTAATTTATATAGAGGGCGCTAAATGCAATATTTGAATTGAATTTAAATTGGCGCTTAAAGGATTTATTGATTTATGACCATTATTTTTGGGTTGCAGTTTTTGCCATCTGTGCTAAAATTCTATGGATTCGCTGATCTGGGAGAGGTGTTCAAGAGGGATGGGATTATCGAAGGGCTGCCGAACATTCCAGTGGAACTTACTGGAGACGAGGGGGCGCTGCGGTTTTTAGTTTCATCGGGTAACAGGCCATCCTTGTCCATTGACAGCAGGATTATCAACATTTCGCAAGTGGCCGAATTTCGGATTGTTGATAAACGCGGGAAAGAAATATTTTCAACAAACCTGCCGACCCTTGGGCTGCCGAAAAATATTAAAAGCGTTGATGTTCAGGTGGTGAAGGCTAATAAAATCACTTCGCCTATAAACGAAACGCTGGTGATACGATCAAGTACGTTTGCGTATCTGAGAGGAAGCGAAGGGACGAGGCTGAATGGGAAAACTGTGAGCTTCAAGGCTGATGGGGATATTTTCCTTAAGGTACGGTTTGACATTTGACCCGAGGGAAAGACCTGGGGAAGGTCGTTGGTTTGCTTTATGTGTATGTATTAATGTGGGTTTGGTTTGCAGAGCGTCAACGGAAGTGTAATCCTGATTGGGAAGAAGATTGAGCTGGATGTCAACAGGTTAGCGCTTGTGAAGGAAGACGGATTTACACGGAATCAACATACGCAACAGACGATGGGGAAGAAGGAAGCGCAGTATTTGCTGTGCGCTTGTATGCCCGAGGGCAAGCTGTTCAGAGTGCAAATACCTGTGAATAATTTGCAGGTGCCGAATAGCAGGAGAATTGGATGTCATAGTGCTAGAGATCCGTGTAAATAATCGCAATAACTCAAGCCGGAATTCGCGAAAAGAGAAATTTTCGCGAATTGAGTCATATCAGCGAACGCAGTTTAAAATTTATTATTGTTATTGATGGAGAATTAATTGTCGAAGCGGTTAGTGAAGGTTTTATCACAGTTAGTGATTTGAATAACGCTTTTGTAATATGTTTGAATGGCTATATGGGTAGAGTATGATGTGGTAGTGCTTAATTTTATGTAAATGTTTAAAAATATTGGAATAAATTGTAATTTTTAATTAAATGTGTTTATTTATTTTCATGAATATATTTATTGTATTTTAATTTTAATCGCAATAGGCTTTTAAAGATAATTGGCGAAAAATATGGTTAGAGTAGCAGCAAAAATTGCAACAGTAGCCGTTGATCCGGGAGGAACCATCGTTGATCGTGAGGCATCGGTAGCATTTCCGTGGTATGATGATAATGCCCGCGTTTCTGGTTCAACTGGGTCACCCGGTTCCGAGGGAGCAGCTTGACGGTTTATGTAAAGGCCGTTTGTATACTTGTAGTCAGCTTTGTCTGAAAGGATTATTAATATAACTAAGGTAAGAAACCTACTAGGTTAATTAGTTAATTATATAGATTGCAAATTAATTATAAATATTGTTTGGTAAATTAAAATTTAAGTAAGCTGATTTATCTAACCGGCAAAAGCAAGCGGATACTTGTCATCACCGTCGGATATAATTATATATTTTCGCAAATAATTTTGAAAATTAAATTTTCCTTCGGGGCGACGATTTCTTCCGAATGCTTCATCTTGCTCGCAAATTCGTCTCAGGATGTTCTTGTTTCTAAAGGTCCAGTAAACCTGATAGAACTGTAAATAGAGGGATTTCGTGGTAATTAATTGAACTATATAATTTTAATAATTTTATAATTAATTAAAAGCAAGAATTGTGAAAGTTTTGAATCTGAACTTTGACCTTACAGTTTTGACTGGACATTTTTGTTTATCCCAGAGAATAAATGCTTTAAAATCCTCGATTTGTGGCTCTCTGCAAATTGTATAGCCCTGAAATTAACATAATGCGTAAATTAAGAAGTTATGTCATCACTGTCTGGTTTCGATGCGTTTCAATGGCTGAGAAGAACAACACAAGAATATCCTTAAGAAACCTTTAGGAAATATACCTTTTACTCACGTCTCCGTTTAGCGTGTCAAAGCCGACGCCCATGAAATAATCCTTGGACGTCTTGTTGGGCTCCCCGCAATTATTTAGGACGGCAATTGAATAATCAGTAGTGTTTTCCCATACAGAAATCGCGAATGCGCAGGTTCGAGAGTCCAAGCATCCTTCAACGTCCCCCCAACACCGCTTCCCGGGTTTTCCGCAATTATCGTAGACTTGTGCAGGTGTTATTTTTTCCTGAAATTTTGAAAATGTCAGGACCAAACTTTAGGCTTCATTCAGGGAAGGATTGTAAAGGAAGCGATGCAAGAAAAACCGGTAGTTAAAAATTAATAAGTGATGTCGGAGATGAACCAGGAGGAATAAGTAAGTTGATTAATTTTGATTAAAGTAAAACGCTTGAATTTGAAAATGTACGACTTTTTTTGACACTTTTTAATAAATGGTCAGTTCTTAAAGTGAGATTCGTTAACAGTTGTTGATTATATACAATGTAGCCTAAGAACGGAAGAAGCTTTTGTGGTTCCGGTAGATGGCGCATAAGTTTAGCGGTTAAACTTGAGGTGCAAACGATTAGATGGCCGGCTGTACACGTTAATTGTTGCGGGAGTTATCGGTATTATTGCCTCATGAACGAGAAAACTGGTGGCAAAAGAGCGGCAAGAAAAAATACTCCAGGAATTGATGGACGCATAGATGGGGATCCTCCAGCGGCAGCCTCATCTGTGGATCCATGGTACGAAGAAGAAGAACCAGAGGGCGGTTGAGGGTCGGTTGGTTTGGTGTTGGCTGTAATGGGTATTTTGGGATCTTCTGGTTCTACGGTTGCGGGATGACGATTAATGTAAAGGCCATCGTCGTATTTGTAGTCTACCTTGTCTGAAATTAATATGTGATGGTTCATTAAAGATGATTCAGCAATTAACTTCCTAGTAGATAACGACTAAGTGAAGCTGTTTAGCATTTTGAATGAACTAAACGAGCATTTCTAGCTAGCACATAGGAAGGAATAGCATCTAGCACTTGTTTTGAAGATACTGAAACTAATTATTAAGTCATAGACTGTTTATAATTATATGTCGGCGCACCTGCAAACGTGTATGGATGAGTATCATCTCCGGCCTTGAGGATGACGTATTTTTGAAGATAATTTGTAAGGTTGAATCTTCCCTCGATCTTCTCGCCATGAACGCTCTTGTCGTACAAACACATTTGCTTCAAGTTATTCTTGTTCCTTGAAGTCCAGAAAAGCTCGTAGGCATACTGAAAAGATAGGTAAATCATTAAGTGAAGATGCAGCGCGGCGCGGTGATTAAAATCTCTTAAAGACAGTAGAGAGCTTGATGGGGTAAAAAAAAAGGCTGGAAACTTACAGTTCGTCCTGCAGCGCACTTGACATGATCCTTCCAGAAGATGAAACCCTTGAAGTCATCGATGCTAGGGTCGCGGCATTTTCGGACTCCCTAAGAAAAAAAATTGCGAAATATTTCGATTATTTAAAGAGATTTGTTTGCCAGGAATTTTGCAAATTTTTGTGAAAATTGCGAAAAATTTGCGAATATTTTTTCGCGAATTATTGCTTTGATGGAGCTTACCTCAGCGTCCAGAGTATCGTAGCCGACTCCGATGTAGAAATCTTTGGAGGATTTCTTGGGTTCCGCACATCCATTTACCATGAGGACGTTGTAGTGTGTAGTATTTTCGCTCACAGAAATTGCATAGGTGCATTGCCGTGCTTCGATGCATCCTTCCTTGTCTCCCCAACATTTTTTGCCTCCTTTACCACAATCATCGTACACCTGTGAGACGGTGGGCTTTTGCTGAAAGTAATGAAAAAATAGCACGATTAGTTTCACTTAACGGAGAAAAGCTAAAAAAATTGGGAAAATTGCGAAATTGCAAAAAATGGCGAGCCATTTTTAATGCTATACTTACAGCTGTGACTCCACATGCGTACAGGAATAAGCCGATAACTAGGAATTTAAACATTTTGCAGGCTTTGCAAATTCTAAAACGTTTTTGCGTCGATGATCTCTGGAAAAGTCTGGACACTGAGTTGCTAAGACTGGCCACACGGAAGGAGATTGTTGAAATGGCAAAGACTTTGGTAAATTGGCTATAAAAATAAGAGGGGAAAGGCTATGAGTGGTGGAATATGCTAATTGAAAAGCATCACCTTTTAGGATTGTTGAGAGGAGGGATGACGCGCTTTGTTGCCTTGTTTGGGACGCGAGAACTAGAAATCTTGAAAGGCCAAGTAAGTAGATGTGCCTCACAAGGAGGAATTATGTGCTCTGTGTATGGAAAATTTAGGAATTGCTAAGAGAGTTGCTCTGGAAGAGCTTGGCGAAATCAAAAGCTATATGAGTAATATTGAATATGCTGGTGGTTGGCAATTTAGGAAACTAGGATGCGGTGGGTGGTGAAGGTTAATACGGACGTAGGACATACAGGAGGAAGAAGAGCAAGAGAAGATGAGATTTTTGCGAGAGATGTGGAAAATAAAAGCTATATCATGTTACTCTTCTTGGGTAAGAAAGACGGGCTTCTTCCATGTAAAGAAAAGATTCTTGTGCCAAATGTTGGTTTGATACAGAGCGCAATTTACGCTACAGGTTTGAATCATCGCAGTTGAGCTCTTAAGAAATATGTTTGTGCATTTTTTTCTCTTTAGGGTTTCGCAAGGAGGGCGGAGTTGTTAAGTTGTTTTGACTGAATACTGAGTAACCTTTGTATGTATGTGACATCACCGAGGATGTGTCATTTTTAGAATTGAGATGACACAGAAATGAATGGAGAATATTTAAAATTATTCTTGCTTCTGTCTGTTTCATGGAAGCACAGGATTTGGCTGGTTGGAAACATTACTCATGCTTTTTCGCGCGATGAGTGTTGAAATTTTTTGCAATGAGGGAACAAATAAAGATTTGGGAGCATAAATTTAAAAAAGTACAGGTGGCCATCTGCTGGAATATTTTAGAGACTATTGAGTATTTGATGGAGTAATTTAATCTCCGAACTATGGTAAAACATTGTTATAGAATGAGTAATAATAATAATCAGTGACAAGCATAACTGTTTACGGTTAAAATGACTAGAGTTTTTAAAGCGAGTACATGCAATGTTGGATGCGATTAATTATTTAGATTATATAACCTGGTACCTGGTATTATTCGCACGAAGATCGTGATGAGTGACGGATGTTTGGAAATTAAAAGTGGCGGATGGAGAACAACAGTATGGATTGAAATTGTAAAGCGTGGATTTTTATGAAGAAATGGTATCAGTAAGGACGAAGAAGCGTTAAGAAAATCCAGGTATTCTTACAATGCCCCAAAAGATGCACTTCTCCTCGGTCCGCTCCGCACTCGAAGAGCACCTGATTGCATTTGTTAGAACTGGGACAATCAGTATTAGACCCTCTCGTCGCGGTTGTAGCTGTTTACAGAAATGAAATTAAAGACATTATCGCTTTCTATGATGCCATCAAGCTTATTGGATGCTCTATATATATATTTTCTATTGGGTTCTTTAGTAATATAATTGCCACATCATCATAAAGGAACTAAACTAGGACTCTATGTATTTATGAAGCTAATGGAATAGACAAAAAGAGTGTGTGACTGCCCAAACCTAGGCCTTTCTTGTAGATTTGGGTTTACTTAATCCTGTTCAAACAGTTTGAGGCTAATTGGCGTTAAGTTTTTGCTAATTATTTAAAGCACTCATGCAAGCACTTGCTTTCTTTACTCTAGCGTTTGTTTTACAAATAGACGGACACCGAGAGAAAATATCGGAATCGTCATCAAAAGGTAAATAACTAATGTATTAAGAGGAGGGCTGAGCTGGGTCTTGGAGTCTTCTCCGGACAGGTGCTGGAGCTGGAATGAGATGACCTTGTAAATCTTTTATGTCAACTCCGACGGTGGGCTATGCAAACACTGAGAGAAGGTGAGTTAGGTGAGGATAGAAGTTAAGGAAGTTGGTATTGCGTGCAGGTATTGAATCAATATTTTCAAAGGGCACGTGGAATATGGGAATCGTTGGTTTCCGGGGACAATTGGACACGGCATAAAATTGCGGGAACACGAACAACTTGTGTGGAGTTAGCTCTTGATTTAAATTAGTTGGAGTGTGGAGTCACCACTTGAACATCTTGAACTGGAATACATCTCTGTTTTGTATTAGAAATTTAAAGTCAAATGAGATTTAACAAAAGATTTAGAAAAAGATCAAAATAAAGGTCCAATTTAATCTGCAAAAAATAAATAAGATTTAAATCTATATGTTTGTTGAATTGCCATGGTTACTTTTGAAATAATTATGGAGTGTTCTCGGTGGACTATATTATCTTGTGCATTGTTTTTTATATCAGTATTATTTTAGAGGCATAGTTGATATTAAATTAATGCAGTTTTAGGGAGTTGTTAGGTCCTTGATCGAAAGATGTCGCAAGGTGAAGCGTTTTAATGGGAGCTTGTGCAGAGCGCGTAATTAGTTGTCGTATTAACTAAATAGTAAGTATTTTAGGAACTGGAATAGAAAAATTAGGGGCAATTTTAAAATTTTGACAGACTGAACTCTAAAAATGAGCCGTCGTAATACTGTGGAGTGATACGACACGAGATGGAGCTGATGGTACATAGTTAAAATCGTGTGAATCATGCAAACGTTTGGAGTGACGCTAGTTGACGTGGGGAATTACGTGATTCATTCCGTGCGTTCTTGAGTGAAAAGAATTGGAACTTGGTTGCGCTAAAATGATTGAGTTAATTTAAAAGACATGTGATATTGTGCTGTGTGGTCAATAAATGACACGCTAGATGACTCCAAGCCGGGGATTTAAATATTGTGACGGTATATCGATGAGAATAATGGAGTTTTATGGGGGAGAGTTACAAGAAGCGAAGCCTTGAGCTGCACTTGTACACAGCCTTGTCTTGTCACATGATTCAAAACCCGTAGTCTGATATATTGACGCCTGGATAGATTTGTGAGCATGGATTTTACCGAATTGTCTTTCGCCTTCAACCATGGGAAGTCATTGAAGATTGGAGATACAATAAAGAATGAGCAAGGTCAGGATGTGGTTGACAAAGGCTTTTAAGGATTATTCAAATAGATATCTGTAATCTGTTTCCGAGACCTTAGAGTTTAGGAACAAAGGGTTGAACATGGAATGACCACCTGTAGTCGAAATGACAATTATCGCTATCACTTTTAATATCCTCTTTTGTGCAATTCAGCAAGCTGGTTGCAGTTTACAGATGTGCGAGTTGGCAAAGATAAGTTTGCCGATATTAGTTCTGGTTAAATATTAGAGTCTGGACACTGCGTGATCTTTTTAGATGAATTTGAGCTTATCTTCTCGGCTGATAGCTGTGGTAAAGATTGAAATTAAAAGTCATGGTTTACATACTGAATATTACGGAATACATATAATAGCGACTAAGGGAAATGAAGGTTGGCATTTGGCATTGTGAGATTGTGGGAGGATTTGAGGTGGAAATGATGTTGTGGGTGATTGTGTAACTTGGACCGATGCGGGCTATGGTGATTAATACTGACAATTAACATTGGATCATGGTTGTAATTAAAGTTTCTAAAAGTGTGCATCATCATTCCCCACATTACATAATTGACATTGAGAGGTGATGAGTGAACAAAGTCTGAAACCGTGATTACATTCCGAGGTAGAGAGGAGACGGAGTGAAGTTGTGGTCCGGTGGTGTGTGTTGAGGCTCGTTTAAAGAGCTTAATAATTAAGTGTATACCTGGTAGGATTTTTTGGGATAATTTCAAGACTGTAAAAATTCCAGGATGGGCGTGTCAAATCTAGCGAAATTTCGGCTTCTTCTCTGGAAAAATTATATTCTTCAGGCAAGGCACAAAGTTCAAACGGTGCTGGAAATTGTGATACCGTTAATATTTGTTGCGGTTTTGGTGGGAACGAGGAGCATTATCGATTCGAAGCCGTACGATGGATACGACTTTCCGGCGTGGGCACCGGATGATACCAACGCTACTGCGATGGCACAAAATGTTAAATCGCAAGCCCTAGTCCCTGGATTCAAGTAAGATTTTGTTAGATTTATTTAATTGTAGTTAATTGCTTGGATAATCGGTTGAATGGATTATTCGGATGGGCCATTGAGTTGGTGGGAAGGAGTTTGTGCTCGATGGAATCAATGGTGGATTTAATGGATGAGCGCGTAATTTGTAAACCTAGCTTCTGGTTTGAAGGATTCGCATAAACATTTAAATTAATTGAATATGCTGTGTGTAATGGTAGTTAATTTTCTGGTTTTGGTGTTAATTACAAGTTGTGTAGTTAGTTATACTGATTGATGAGTGGTGTTAATTTAATTAATTTGCTTTTGGTAATGCAGGCCTTTTGAAATTTGGTACGCGCCATCGGGAGAGCAAAACGTCAAAAATGTGATTGAAATTTTTGAGAGAGAGTTTTTGCAAGAAATTGAATACGTTGTGAGACCGGAAAATGGAACAGTTTTCATTGGAAATATTTCAGGTATTAGGAAACAACTAATGTTTTTTTTTGTAGAGGGTGAGGTTAAATGAATGGGATGGGTGTGCGGTGACGATTGATGATAAATGTTTTGTATTTTCAGTAATTGGATTTGAAGATGCTGCAAGTTTGGAAAATAAATATGAAACGACGACTACAGGACCTACGGGGCCAAAAATTCTTTGCGGAATCATATTTAACAAGGTTGAGAAGGGTGGGATTGATGTAAGTATGATGATTATCAAAAGGTTTAATTTGAGTGAAGAGTTTTTCAATGAACTTTGATAACTTTTATAATTTTTTAGTATACATTGAGATTCAAGCCGAACTTGGAGGAAAATATTGAGGGAACTGTGATTGAAGGGTATGTTTTTTAAATGTTGATGAAAACGTGTGAAATAATTTAAGTAACTGTAATTATGATGTTGTAACAATGCAGAAATGACAAATGGTTCACGGAGTTGATATACCCGGTATTTCCGTTTCTGGGACCTAGGATGAAAGATGATCCGTATGGTGGCTCGCCAGGTTGGATTTGCTTGTGTTTTTATGAAATAGATTTACTATGGAATGCGGTAGTTGGAATTGGCTTATATTAAATATTGTCGGTATTGATAGGATACCATCACCAGGGATTTACGTACGTCCAGTATGGGCTAGACGCTTCTCTGATGGCTCATTTTGGAAATGCTGCTATAAATGGATCCGTGGTGAATAATATGAAATTACGGATGCAGCGTTACCCATTTCCTGCTTTCATCGATGATAGATACCTTGTAGCCCTTCAGGGATGGTTCCCATTGATTCTTATGTTGAGCTTTTTGTACCCGATGATCAACATTACTAAGGCGGTTGTAGTTGAAAAGGAGCGAAAGCTGAAGGTAAGTTGTTTTATGGATGAGTCAAGAATTCAGAATTTGGCATGTGCGAGATACGATATGGTTGAAATGATTTATTTGAATTTACTAATAGGAATCGATGAAAATGATGGGACTACCAAATTTCATGCACTGGGGAGCATGGTTTCTGAAATCGTTCTTGTTCCTGCTTCTCTCGACGATATTTATGACTGTACTTCTTAAAGTGGAGTGGTACGGCGATGGTCTTGCAGTTCTGACTTTTTGCAACCCTTTCATTCTCTTTATATTCCTTATATCTTATGTATTTTCTACGATTTGCCTTGCGTTCTTGGTCTCAACTTTATTTTCTAAAGGTACGTGAATTCCTGTGTTTGATGATTGTTTTAATTGATGAACAAAATTAAAAATATGATTATGTATAATTGAAATTTATTATTGTTTTACAGCAAACTCAGCCTCAACTGCTGCTGGTGTCATCTGGTTTTTGTTCTACTTCCCTTACTTTTTCCTTCAACCCCGTTACGACCAATTGTCGCTAGGAGGAAAACTCATGCCGAGTCTTTTACAAAATACAGCTATGGCATTCGGTTGCCAAATTATATCCATGTTTGAAGGAACTGGAGTTGGGAGTCAATGGAGCAATATCAATAAAGGAGTAAGTCCTCAAGACGATTTCAGCTTGCTTCAGTGCATTATTATGCTTTTGCTGGATGGAGTCTTGTCATTCTTGTTGGCGATATACATCGAAGGCGTCCGCCCTGGAGAATTTGGAGTTCCCTTGCCATGGTATTTCCCGTTTTCGGTAAGTTGAAAATGTGAAAGCTGAACTTGAGAATGCTGTTCTGGTCTTCATTGGGTGATGCGTTTTTCTGGTTTGTAGAAAACCTATTGGGTTGGGAGCAATGCACAGAAGTCTGGAAACATCATCACACCAGCTGGTACTTACTCTAAAGATGATGAAGAACCTCCTCCACGTAACGGTAAAGCCGGAATCAGGATCATGGGACTGACTAAACGGTTTGGAAAGAAAACGGCAGTTAATAATCTCGTGCTGGATATGTATGAAGATCAGATTACAGCGCTTTTAGGCCACAATGGAGCTGGGAAAACAACTACAATGTCGATGTTGACAGGTTAGATAATCGGGTGTGAAGGTTGGGCTAGTATAGTTTTTTTGTTAGTTTTTAAATAGATTGGTGAAGATGTATAATGTGATTTACTACAGGTCTTCTGCCTCCCTCATCGGGGACAGCTGTGATAAACAATTTCGATATCAGAACAAACATCAAGGAAGTAAGAGATAGCTTGGGATTGTGTCCTCAACACGATGTCTTGTTCGACGAAATGACTGTAGAGGAGCATCTTCGTTTCTTCTGCCAGGTAATATTCTTTGCTGAAAATTACTTTCCATATTTGCAAGTATTACTGTTTTACATGTATTATAGACTTGTTAATTTATGCTTTCTTCTCGATTATTGCAGCTCAAGGGCCACGATAACATTGACGCAGAAGTAACGCGAATGATAAATGCAGTTGGACTGGAACCGAAGCGACATGCCCAAGCTCAAACACTATCAGGAGGGATGAAAAGGAAGCTTTCGGTTGGAATTGCTCTTGTCGGAGGGTCTCGTGTAGTTCTTTTAGATGAGCCTACTTCCGGTATGGATCCTGGAGCACGTAGAGCCACGTGGGATTTGTTAGTGTCGGAAAAGAAGCATAGGACGATACTACTCAGCACTCATTTTATGGACGAAGCTGATTTGCTAGGAGATCGAATTGCAATTATGGCTGAAGGAGAACTTCAAACTGTTGGATCATCTTTGTTCTTGAAGAAACGTTTCGGAGGTGGTTATCACTTAGTTGTGGTAAAAAAATCAGGCTGTGATGTCGACAAGATTACTGGAATCCTGAGGAAACATTTAGGAGAAGCTACAATCGAGCAGGATGTAGGAGCGGAGCTGAGTTATTCTTTATCGGATGAGAAATCACATTTGTTTGCGGATATGTTCGAAGAGCTTGAGCAAAGAAGACAGGAATTGAAAATTGACAGTTATGGTGCCAGTATCACGACCATGGAAGAGGTCTTTATGAGGTAAGTCAAAACGGGACACAATGACACAGTGGCGGCATGGAAAACAATTGAGAGTGTATAGTTCAAATATTTTGCAATAGGTGCTAATTTGCTCATTCATGATTTTTTCAGGGTCGGTAAGGCAGCGGAAGAACGAAAGCATCAACGTAATACGGGTGAGGCCATGAATGTCTCGATGGAAACATTACAAAAGGATGGGTCACAATATCAGCTATATGAGAAACACGTGGTTAATACTGGAATAGCTTTATTGTTCCAACAACTCCGAGCTATGATCGTTAAAAAGGCGTTATACGCATCCAGAAATCGTATTTTACTTGCCATACAGGTAATTGACGGAAAAATCAAGTACTACGTTATTTTGTATTAGAATATTTCATTCGAAAGTTGCTAATGTATAGTTATCGTTATTCCAGACTATTATTCCTGTTGCATTCCTCATAATTGCGCTCATCATGATTAATACTCTTCCGGGTATTTTGGATAATCCGAAACTGGAACTCGAGTTGAAGCCATTCGGGTCTGATACAGATACATTCCTGGAATGCGGGGACGGGGCTATGTCAGAATTCTGCGAGGGTTACAAAAATCTTGCAGGTGAGAGGGGAACGAGAATTGTTGAAAGTACGAACGTGACCCGGGATATATTGGAAGCTTCCACGAAGGATCTGGGGAATGTGAATTACAAGAAGATAATTTCCATGCAAGCAAGCGGAGATCAGCTCACAGCCCTATTTAACAATCAACCCCTTCATGCACAGCCAATTACTTTGAATTATATGACTACAGCTCTGTATCGCGTGATTACAAACGAACCGGCAGCAACTATCAAGGTTGCAAATCATCCGTTCAAGTTTACGCTTGAAGAAACTGCTGAAAATGCAGCTGGACCAGGATCAGTTGGGTTCCAGGTGGGATTCAACATCGCTTTTGGAATGAGTTTCCTCGCTGCAAGTTTTGTCGTATTTTTAATCAAAGAAAGAGAATCAAAGGCGAAACATTTGCAGTACGTTTCTGGAGTTAAATTTTGGGTGTTTTGGATCGCAAATTTCTTGTTCGATATGATAAACTATCTCATTCCATGTCTATGCCTGATCATCGTGCTGCTAGCTTTTCAAGCGGAAACATTCACTTCAGCCAGTATTCTGTTTTACGTATTTCTCCTCTTCCTGTTCTACGGATGGGCAGTAATACCTTTGATGTATCTGTTCAGCTTCTGGTTCAGTATACCATCTAGCGGGTTTACGAGGATGACCATGATTAATGTTATTACGGGTATTTTGCATATTAATTTGGATGGTACTATAAAAGAAATTTACAAAGTTTGATTGCGATTTTTATACCTTGTATTTTTATTTACAGGAATGGCCCCGATTTTAGCTATTACAATTCTGATGATACCGGATTTGGATCTTCTCGACACGGCTGAAATACTTGACTGGATTTTTATGATTTTTCCTCAGTACAACTTGGGATATGGAATCGTCAGTCTAAGCACTAATGTGCTGTATCACGATTACTGTCCACTTCTTCTTGGAAGCGCAATCAGCTACTGTGATGTCCCGGATAACGCAGATGCACCGTGCTGTGACAAATGTACTTGTTGTTTTAATGCAAATATTTAAATGTAGTCATGATCGTGAAGTTAATTACCTTTTAAATACTAGATAACAATGGATACCTTGCTTGGAATGCTCCTGGTATTGGACGGAATCTATTTTTCTTGTTCCTAATCGGTGTTATCAGCTGGGTCATTTTGTTTGTGGCTGAGTCGAAGATTTTGAGCAAGATCTTTCAAAAGAAGGCGGAAAAAGATGACACGAATTACGCTAAGGGTATACTACTTTGAATATGTAGTTCTCAGAATCATAATTTGTGTTTACTTACGAGGTCGAAACTGATTTCATTTTTACGTAACCACTTTCAATAGATGATTCAGAAGAATCTGACGTAGCTGCGGAAGCGGCCAGAATCCGGAACACTAATTTGACGCAACTGTACAAGACGGACAACTTAATTCTGAGAAATCTGAAGAAATCATATGGAAGTTTTACTGCTGTCAAGTGCCTTAATTTAGGAGTACAACAAAGGGAATGTTTTGGACTTCTCGGTGTTAATGGAGCTGGAAAAACGACCACTTTCAAAATGCTGACTGGTGATCTTAGTCCGACGGCAGGAGATGCGTTCATTTACTCTCACAGCATTACTTCGAATATCAAAGAAGTGCAGAAAAATTTAGGGTACTGCCCACAGTTTGACGCAATTATCGAAGAGTTAACTGGCAGGGAAACAATTAGATTATTTGCCAGACTTCGAGGAATTAGGGAGGCAGAAATTGACTCACTAGTTGATAAACTAGGAGCTAATCTTCTGTTCACGGAACATATGGAGAAACGCTGCGGATCTTATTCGTAAGTTCGAGTGTTCTGTTTGCTGATAATTTAAGTGATTTAAAGTTGTAGGTGTAAAGTTTTAATATACGTGATAATGTCAATAATATGTGGGAAAATTATAGGGGTGGCAACAAGAGGAAATTGAGTACCGCATTAGCACTTGTCGGTAACCCACCGATTGTTTTCCTTGATGAACCGACGACAGGTATGGATCCAGTGGCAAGACGTCATTTATGGAATTGCATCAGCAATGTGCGAGATGCTGGAACATCTATTGTTTTAACATCCCACAGGTATGAATGATTGCATTAATTGTTTCGACAGCTCTGGAAAGAGGGCGCTTGGCGTAGGAGTTAATTTTAATATTTGTGCATCGTTTTACAGCATGGAAGAATGTGAAGCTTTGTGCACTCGATTAGCTATCATGGTGAACGGCGAATTTAAATGTCTGGGCTCTACCCAGCACCTAAAGTCCAAGTTTGGAGAGGGGTACACTGTTATTGCCCAAATGGCTAGCAAAGCTCCAGTAACAAAATCAAGCTTAAAGGTAATGTTTCTGGGAGTTATCAGAAAAGAGATTTTAATTAGAGGTTATACATTTCTCGAAATATTTGAATTCATAACTACAACTTTAAATACATGTTTCAGACGTCAAATTTGAGTGTGAACAAGAAACAATCGTGGGAGATTGAAATTGAACCTTTACAGAAGTTTATAACGCAATCTTTCCGTGGGGCTACTCTGAAAGATGTTCATCCGGGATATGTACATTATCATGTTACAGATGCAAGTATTAGCTGGGGTTACTTGTTCCGTCAAATGGAAGTCGCAAAACGGGAATTCAATTTGGAAGCGTACAGTGTCGGTCAAACATCTCTGGAACAAGTTTTCCTCACTTTTGCCAAAAATCAAATCGTGGACGAATAAGCTAAAAGACTAATTTATTATTTTAGTAGTTTTTAAATGTGGGTGTTGAAATAACGCAAGTTGAGGAAACTATTTATCTGCCATGCAGAATTAGTTTAATATACGGTTATTATTTCAAGAAAGTTAAAAAAGTGCAATGTGCAACATAGATGTCCTTTAAATGGACAATTAATTTTCGTATCGAAAACAAAGGGTATATTCGTTTAGGAAAAATTATTTTATCTCACAGGCAAACGTTACTGTCTGTTTCTGGTTACATCTGTAATTTTTTCAAAATGCCTACGAAATGGATTATATTTGACTAGATATGTTGATATGTAGATAACAGAAGTTGCAGTTTTTTAGCTGTAAAATGTTTCAAGAGTTAGAATCGATTCGTACACAATTTTAAGCCTGCGAATGTATACTATAGTTTTTTTTGCGATTTTACGTGAAGCCATGGTGCTTGCAAGAATTAGCGAGCCAAACCATTGATGAAACGATGTGGTGCTGCTGACGCAGAGACAACTAAAACGGCAAGATTAAAATAATAACAGTTAAGAGTCAGGTAAAAGTAACTTGGTTCCATTTTGCTATAGGATTATTTCACTAATGCCTCCCTGAATAGTTTGCGCCTTATCCATCCTATACTTACTTTGTTAGTTTTCGAGCATTTTGGGAAATGGGGCAATATTTTCGTGTCTGAATAATTTGTTGTAAACTTATTTGATTGTCCACTTTATTTGCAGGTAGCAACAGGAAATATTGGAATGCAACTTTGTAGCCATTGACTATTTCGTCTAGTGACAAAGAAATTTTTTCAACAGCGTTTTAAACAAATAGAAGTTTCTGGAATGATTAGTTGATTTACACCATCAGAATTCAGGCTTAGATTTTTTACAGTTATTTTTGCATCGCGTCAAATAACGCAACGGTTTTCCTACTAAGTGAGCGGGATTGTGAATTTGTTTTTAAAATTGGCGAATTATTTACAATTAGTTTCTCTCAACGCAAAATGTGTACAAACAGCGCGACATTTTCTAAAATCAAGTGTAAGTGAGGTATTTCAGTAGTTTGTTTTAACTTTTGATGAATGGAAGGTAGTGTGAAAGGAATCGGTTGTTGAAAAAATTCCGTTGAAGGAAACTATGTTTGCTTACGTTATTTTTTCAAGCATTTACATTTAAAAATTGCTAGAAACAAAGCAAATAGGAGCTTGTTCAGTGTGGGAGACCTTAAAAATGAATTTTCATGGGTGTCACTTACAGAGTCCAGACGTATCTTGAGAAAGTTACAACTTGGATCCCGAAGACAAGTTATTGTTTATTTCCAAATTAGGAAAAATAAAAGCCGGGATTCAGAAGGAAGAGATCGAATTTTTGATATTGGTAAACATGTTGTTCTCATGCCAGTCTCTCTTTTCGTAACAGTTAATTATTACGATAGGTTTAATTATTGACATTAGTTAAAACGTACGAGGTTTACGTTTGACAAGCCGGAAGTGCAGGTGAATTGCGGAGCATTTTACGTGCATGCTGCACTATAGTTTCGTGGGTGGTTTGAGCATTTTAATTAGCGGGATTTCATTCAATTTGATTGCATGTTTTGCAATTGTTCGGAAAGCTCGTAGGGTTGTGTTGCAATTCAAAACTTTTTAAGCCCACACAAAATCGTGACACGTTTCGACATGCAATCGTTAGAAAATAGTTCCAAGCATCGGATCTATAAGCTTTTGGTTGGTCAGAATATCGCAATCAAAGTAGAATTATTCCCAATACGCATTAATCTTAGTATTTAGTAAGCTCTAATTGGGGGTAAATTAGAACGAAGGGTTTGGATACTTGTAAGTATTGCGACTGACTGGAAACGCCCAAGAATTTTTAAACGGAAAGCCCACATTCTTTGACGTTCAACCATGCTCCGCACATCTGTTATATTTAATTGTCCAGCGGAAATGAAGACCCAACAACGTATATCGAATATGATTAACCTCAGTGCGCGTGCCTGTATGAGGCATACAATACCGTCTTTCAATATTCATCCGGCAACTGCAAGTCCAACGGGAGTTCGGCGACGTTTTTCATGGTTCTTGGACTCTGGGACAGAGCATGGATGGAGCGGTCTTTCGGTGAAAATGATTGCGTTCATAAGGCGGCAAATCCAGGAAGAGCGCTATATGCGCTCTAATTTGAGGATGCTGAAGTTTTGGTCACAGTTAGGTATATTGCCGTTAGATATTGATTTGAAGGGGAGAGGATTTCGAATGACGGTATCGGAGCGACGCTTAATCCTTTGGAAGGTCATGGGATGGTTGAACGTGATCCAGACGATGTACTGCTGTGGGACGCTGGCGCTATCTTTGGTGAAGAGCGCGGAATATTTAAAAATTCAACATATATCGATTCATATTTTTCTCACGTTCGTCTACGTCGTTGGAATCTTGTTTGATTTTGCATACTTTCGATGGAATCCGTCGGTAGCGCTGGCAGTCATTAACGAAAGTCATATCCTGTCTAGTAAATCCCTAGAGGGCGTTTACTATAACTTGAAGATAACGAAGCAACGGCTGCTTCTGGCTATTATACCTGTTATGATTCCAATCGGTTTGGCGCTAGCGGTTATCATCTTGTTCATCGATTGTAGCCGGCCGCAGCATATATACTTTTTGTATGATCAACGCGGCGACTGTGACGTCGGGTATAATTGGATACTGTACGTTGCGAGCTGCGCGCTGGATACGGTACTGTTTACGCGAGCATTCTGTGTCATCACGGCGCTGTATCTGCAGCTACATGGATTTGAGCATTGGAATACGAAATTGACGGTGGATACGTACATGGTGAACAAGAGGTACGTGGTATTTAGTTATTAGGTACGGGGTAGTACTAGTAGGTACTTTTTGACACTGGTACGGGGACATACCTAGGTACTTTTAGGTACGGTATGATACTGGTACGGATAAAGCGTGACTAAGTACTGTACTGTACAGATGGTTTCGGAAGGCTGTACCGTGCTGTACTTTACAGTCAAAGGAAAAATTAATTGTGTATACCGTTTAAAAACGATTCGTTTGTAAACGTAGGGATCATCGCGCTCGAAAAGCGCAACTGGATACCTCAAACGACTGGCATATGAGGCTAAGGACGTATCAGCTCATGCTATCCTGCTTCAATATCGTTAATAGCGGGATCATATTTATGATGAAACAGCTGCTTCTGACTGGGACGATAATCGGATCATTTATTGCCGTTGGATATTTCAGTGTGCATATTCCATCGGGATTCTTCAATACTTATGTCGCAGCATATTGTTTCATCGCTTATGCCGTCATTTACGAAAAAGCATTCAGCATTCCGCAAAAGATGGGCAATCTTAAAACTGAAATCTTGAAACAAGCTGCTACGAGTAGTAAAACACAGGATTTTCGGCTGGTTAAACGACAAATTCGATCTATTCCAAACGTGGGAATCAAAGTCGGCAGCTTTCATGTCATGGAACAGATGTCTACCCTGTATTTTCTTGATTTTGCGGCAACTAAGCTGACATCTATGTTAATTACTTTTACTTAAATGTTCTGTCTGCTAATTCGTAGTCTTTCTGCAATTGACAATCAAATTGATTATATCTGATACACATTGTACTTTGTACCTTGCCTGGAAGCAATTATGTAAGAGGCAAAATGATTTCGCTGGTAGGTCCAATTTACTACGACGAATGCTATTCATGTTCGCTTCAAACTACTGCAAAGAAATAATCGTTATATCTTCGAGAATGGCCAAAAGGTATAATTAGTAATTCATTGAGAAATGCAGCGAGGTTGCTAGCTTTTTTCGCTTAAAGATATCATTATATTTGATTGGATAGTTTGTTAGTAATTCGAGCTGTACTCGCAAAAAACATGATTGGATTGAACTACTTCCAAATGATGTAGTCAGTAAACGTAAAATATCTTGTTGAATTTTGGTTTGCGATAAATGGAACTGAAACGTATAAAAGAAACTTGTGGTTAAGTCCTTAAATAATACCGATTAAACAAAGAGAATAACTGATTCCGATTTGTCAAGAAATCCTTCATTGAAGATTGATTGAGTGAAACTTCGCGATGGCAATTGGATCAGGAAATGTAGTACCAATTACTTGGAGTACATCATTGATTTTGTTATTCTAACTTTGACATGCAATACCGGCTTAAGTTAATTACAGGTAGGCTTGCATGTGAATGATGGAAAATAACATGTCTTAGCGATGGCTGCACGGTACATTGACAAAGGAATAAAGTTATGCCACCAGATGTCGCTACCAAACACTGAGCACGGAGGTAGCAGAAGGTGTTGCCGATAAAGGAACGGTGAGAACCGAAAATGTACCAAACATGTGTCTCTTTTCTAATATGAATAAAATACAGCTAATTGCGGACATAATTCCGTAGATAATTAATAGAGACAATATGAAATCGGATTTGGCTAAAACAGGTACGACTTCTCGCTCTAGATTAGCCTCTAGCTTATTTAGCGTTTTTTCGCCATTTCTAAGCCTCGCCATTGTTTTATCGATCCATTGATATAAACCACTTTCGATGAGTTTGTAGAGAAAGTTGGCGAGCTCGCTTCGATTCATCCTGTAGAATGACCAGCCGAAGGGTGACTGGAAAATAGTTTCTTGTGATTTAACAAATGGTTTTGTCACCAAGCTGGAGATTCTCCAGGGTGGTAGACTGAATTCTCCAATTTCGCTCTCGAATTGTATCATAACGGATTTGTAGCAACGGGAAATGATTTGTCCAGGGCGTTTCAACTGTAAACGTTTGGGAACTTTTAAAGAATTAATTATTGCTTCGACCAAACGGTGCTCGCGGGTGTTTTGGTAGTTTGGTACGGCCCCCTGGCGGAACAAGGATGCGGTGTACATGTAGTACGCGACCGGATATAGGGATACTTTGACAACTGGTGAGTTTAAATCGAAGCGGCCTACCAAACGCGTCATATCGGTTGTCTCTGGGTTCCAAACTTTGTCGTAAAGGGCGTAGAAACTAACGTTGTGCAATTGGTCGAAGTTTGTGGGACCGAATACGACCCCTGGGTCAGTCATATCTGATGTTACAATACCGCGATACGCATTGGTGAGGATGATCGCTATGCTGGCAAAGGAGAGTTCTAAGATGGTCAAAAAGAGTTTGTGTTTGACCATATTATCGGGTAAATGGTCGAGATTCTCGAGCAAAAGTCTCCATGGAGCAAGAAGCAAGCGGACGAAGCGCTCCACTGGGTGGAGCTCCGATGTCTCCGTGCCAAAGTACATGGCAAGACTGAGTACGAGGGTTGAGATGCCGATCCAAATCCAGACAGCTTGTTGAAAGGGGTGGTAAAATGCTCGGAAGGTGAAGAGCCGTTTGACGCCGGCGCATGTGACGAAGCGGATTCCTTCAGTCCGGACCGGTATGTTTCGATAACCGCCGAGCATTGCAACGTTTGTAAAGAGGAGGTCGAAGGGAGGGGGGAGGAGTTGGGGTCGTTTGTTACGTCGAGGAAACCTGCTTCGTATGACGAGAGATTGATTGTAGAAATTATTCGCAATTATTGAGAAAATGACACCGATGGGAGCGCTGTTTCCTTTAACGAAAAAAACTCGCCTGGAATCGTAGCTGATTGGCTCGTCTTCGGTTGGGGAGAAATAGAAGTCCATTTCAAGGGTCATGCTATCAGGACCTGCTTGGAGTTCAGTAGGATTGCGACGATGCTGGTCCTTGAATATGCTCAAATGGAGGTTAATGGTTCCAAGGGTTACTGTTAACTGCTTAAAAACACGAAGATCTGCCGGTGTCCACCCAAACTCCCAGTAGGTTTCTTCAACAGGATCGCAGTAGGTACATATCATTATCCAGTCGGTTATGTCAAGCGTCGTCGACGGTTTACGTAATTTTGGTTTCGTATTACGTCGACTGGATTTCCGGTTCGGACTGTGTTCCAGCAAGAGAACATGGAAATAGTTGAAATCGGCGTAGTTTTCGAACCAAAAATAGGATTTGTCCTCCATGTTGTCTTCGGAATGTATTTCGGGGTTCCAAGCGATAAGGTCGCGAAGCTTGTTGGGAATGTGTTTCGCCAAGTTCCTCATCGTTACCAGGAACGTGTAAATGAACGTTGACTCCTTCATCGAAAATAAAAACATTTGGCTCATCTTGACCCTTGGGCTTGACATGGTAAATGTCCCTATGTACACGTTGAGCTGTAACTTGCAGTTCTGGGGTCGCGTGGGTAGCCAATGATCAGCTGCTTGTGTGCTCTCGTCGTGAAAGACACTTTTTAGGGTATTTCGCGGGAATCGAAGGTCGTTCCAGTACATTTCTTTGTATATGTTGAAGTCGTTGTAGTATACAATGGGCACGGTGTTGGGTCGGAGGTTCTCAAGATTCTGAATAGCTAGGATGTAGATGGCGCAGTCTTGAAATAAATCAAGGATAAGCTCCAAGTTTGTCACGGATATGTCGTAGATCGTAGCGCCCTCTGTGCATTGTTTTATTTTTAAAAGTGCAAATAGTATGAACAAAGCGAGTTTTGGATTCATTTTTATTAGTAACTTGAACTAGCGTGGGGTGTTTTGTAGAATTGGGAAACGGTTGTCACATTTAATGAAGGCTTTGATTTTGGTGGTGCTTGGGCTCGATCAGTGAGACAAAGGTTTTCGTAACTATTTCAGAAATGAAGAGAAATACAAGGCTGGAAGAGTGATACTTGACTGTGAAGAATTCAACCGGGAAAACTAATACGGAATGTGTGAGAAATGATTTGTTTTAAGGGTTGCATGACTTGATTACTTTACTCATTTCCTAGATGGTGCATTGATAATTCAAGGATTTAGCAAAATTTGCGGTAATCAATACTAAAAGGTTCGGACGTGCGTCCGTCGATTTAAATCCCTCGAGATTTAAACTGCGTCACTGTGGAGCTGGCTCGTGTTAACAATCACGTGGATATACGGTTTGTCTTCAGGTTTTAGGCGGGCATTAATTTTTTTGAATTAAATTTAAATTATGGCATGTATTGTTGATGAAATAATTTTAAATGTTGTGAATAATTTGATGATAAGAATATCTGATGCTATGGCTCTAGAATTTGACTTTCTATGAACTGCAATTTTGCAATTAAAAAAAATAATGAAGAAATTGTTTTAAACATGAAATAATTTTTAATAATAATAATAATACAATAATTTAATGTGCTCAGACGCAGTTTTATCCGCAGACCGTACAAGGTATTTGTGCAGTTATAATTCGCTTAACCTATTGCTTCACCTAAACCTTGGGATGCAGTTGGTGACCTCAGTAGTCCGGTAGGGTTTACAGGTCACACTGTGCCAGAATGATGAGTTGTCCTCCTGTCGCAGTGCAGACGATAGATGATGCCAACTTACTTGTAGAATACCAGGTAGAATTTCCCCAATCGAGCAGCCCAATCTTCTCTTTCTTGCTCCGTAGATTTCCTCACTATCCATCCCGCCGTCTCCTCCTCCCTTAAAGCACAAAGGGACCCGAAGAACCCGATCTTCACCTTCTTCCCTGGTTATTATTGCGTTGTTTATGCTTTTCAGGATTTGAACCTGCTCTGTTGACTAAATTTATAGCCTACATCATTGACCACCAGTCCGGGGTGTCTCTCCCTAATTAATGTTTAATAATAAGTAACGTTTTACTTTTATACATGTCTTTTAAAGTTTTAAGAAGAATTAATTTAAAAAAAGATTTATGCATAAAATAATCTGGACAAGCTCAATGCTCATCATTATATTCTGGATTGTACGCTAGATAATCAGTCTTGGAAAAACCAAAACATAATATACAGTCACCCGAAGTTTTCATCCAAAATCTACATGAATCCCTATGAAAGCCTGTAAAATTACGTAAATAAGATTCGTATTCTTTCATATACACATCATTAGCTATATCGCATTTCCAGTTGATGATATTTTCTTTAGTAAATTCTCTTTCATCTAAACTAAAAGAATAACTATCATCCCATTTATTTCCATTACTTATGGGAGTTTTTCTTATTTTTGGTTTTACAGATTTAATAACACTTTCATATTTTATGTCTATAATCAAATAATCATAAAATTTATTAATGCTATTTGAATATTTAGGGTTATAGTTTGGATTAGTAACTGTTTTATTTATTTCTTTCAATATTTTTAAATTAGTCGGTAATTGAAAATCAGAAAGAAATTCTGGAGAATATTTTTCAACATTTTGAATTACTTTTGAGTGTAGTCTTAAATAATTTCTTACGGTAGTATCAACACTCGAATCAAATAAGTAAATCATTGTACTTGATGGCTTTTAAATTTCACTTTAAATTCTGTTAAAAAATATTATGATGTATAAAAATAGTGTTTTGCAGATCTGAAATTTTCGAATTGTTCACTTCACTAGATTTTCTTAGTGTCACAGTGTTATTTATAGTAGCACAGTTGGATGTGTGAAGGTTTAAATTAGGATTTGTTAAAATTTTATAAAAATGCTTTTGTCTGGGTTGTTGCAATGTAGCAGTAGCATACTATTATCGTTCCCTGAAATTAGTGATGCTTGAGCAAGGATACTTATACCCCCTCTACAGATGGATTCGTAACATACCCAGGAAGTAGACTCTTCCCGAGTAAGAGTCTACTTGCCTTACCCAGGAAGTATGATTCAGTGTAGCTATTATCACAAACGTTTAGCTTTTGAGTAAAACCTTTATTTCTAATTCACTTACGTAAGCGCGTAACACAGAATTGCAAAAATTAGATTAAGACAAATACGTTGTAAGAGCTCCGGCTGCATGGACGTCAGAACAATAAATTCATTCATTCACTTACGTAAGCGCCTCAACTTAAGTAAAGGAACTATGAAAGGCTTGTATCATCTTGCATATTAGTCGAGAAAATTCACATCATCCTCCCTGTGATAACGTTTCTCACAGTTTTGGACGAAATGGTGCAAGCTTCCGTTCCTTTTAATTTATTTCGCTGGCAATCTCAAAGAATTTACTTAAGTGGACGAAAACGTTGAGCGTAAATACCATGAATGGCTATTCTTAGGAAACTATTATGTGACGTGTTTTCGCTAGATACTTGACTGTTTCCGGGGATTAACTGTCGTATTGAACGCCAGATGGGAGATGGTTGGTTGGCATAGATTTTTGTAAATTAATTTTTTGAAATCTTGGAAAAAATAAAATTGCAATTCATAATGATTTATTGGTCGAAAGAGATTTCTATTAGGGCTGCTCATTCTGAGTGGCTCAGAATGCAGGCGTGGTGTTGGATGGTGAATTTACCAGCTAAAATAGAAATGAGTTTATTTAAATAATTCGTTAATTAATTAATTGGTTTATTCAAATCCAAAAATTTCAAAATCTTACCAAAACGCATTGATACATCGGTCCTGGTTTCTGAAGTTCGGAAGCAGTTTCACAGCTATATCCTTGACAGCAGGATGCATTGTCTCCTAATCCAGCGCAAGCGTCTCCGTTTTTGCCACATTGCTATGTACATATATAGAAGATGTTGGGAGGATGATTATATGTTAATTGTTCCGCAATTGCCTTGATATCATTTAGGAACTAGGAAAAGCAGAGAGGGTCTACAACTTAAGTTGTGACGGACCTGGATGGGTTTGTTGCCGGTATTATTGTTGTTGTTGGGTTTGTTGGGTTTGCCACCAGGTGGCTTGAGGAAGTTGGGTGGCTTGAACATGGGAGGAAAGGCTTTGGTGGGAGGTGTCGCTACTATCTCCATTCCCCCTGTAACTTGTTCGATACAGAGCGTGACGCGGTCTTCACAGTCTTGGATGTAATCCGTACAGTTTTCTGAATTTCAATAACGAAGATTAACAACAAATGGTCATTTATAGAACATCTTCTACAGCTCTCTTTGTTTTTAACACGTGCAGGACTTGATCTCCCTGGCATTATTTATTTAAATTAATTCTAAAAGTAGTTAGTAGAGCGTACGTTGTGATGGCGGTTTTCCATTCATTTCCTCGGATTCGCAAACGTAAGCGATTTCGCATATCGTCTCGATTTCTTTGCAACCATCTGAAATTAGTTGGGTTTTAATTTTAAAAATCAATTAAATTCTGCGTCTATCCGTGTTTAGAAAGAATTGGTTAGCCAGGTTTACATTAAAATCATTATACAGAAAAATAATTAAAGTGCGGAAACTTACCACAGTTTTTTAGTGTATCACAGGTAAATACAAAGCTGGAAGAGACTCTGAATAATCCAACTGCTAAAATAGTGCAGAAGAGGACTCTGGAAAAGTAAAGTACATTTTAAAAAGATAAAGAAGTAATCAGTCAAAGGAGACAATAAACGTTACTATAGAATCCACCGTTCATGGTAAAGTTTAATCGGAGTACTCACAGTTTATCCATTTTAAACTGTATTCAGAATTCAGAAACTTTCGCGGCACGTTTGTGTAAATACAATATTGGTTTTTGTAGGAGCCCAAACGGTTGTGTAGCGGACGCAACTAAAGATGAAGAGAAAGCACCCTATGTTTCGGAATTGTGTAGTCTTTAACTGACTACGGGATAGTTGTAGTTTATTTTTGTGATTGTCACCGGGCAGATTTGCGAGAATTTGCATACAATGCCGCAGATAGGTTATTGAACGATTAATGCGTATTATTGTTGCTTGTTTGATTATTCTTGGGGAAAGTTTTGGACGGAGAGTATTACAACTGTATTAAGCAGATGTTCACAGCTGGTCGCGAATGTTTAGTACATTAATTAACAAATGGATTTGGTTTGCAGAAATATTCCGGCTCAGTTAGAATTGAGGCATTAAAAGGGTGATTAATTGTCACTAGAGAAGCTGGAATAATTTAATCATGTACAGAATACGAGAGTGAGCTAGAATAATTGGGGTTGGGGAAGGTCATGATTTTCAGACACTGTATATTTTACTGCAGCCTGTAGTTTGATAAAAGTTTAGAATTACTTTAAATTATTTAAGAATGAAAAAATTGTTGTGCTCCCGAAAATAATTTTTAGTTACATAGTCGTTTAATCTGTCATGAAAGACTTTTGTTAAACAGAAATGCGCTGTTTGCGAGGTGTGGGGAAACCATTATCGGCGAATATTTTTATTAAGTCGGTGGAAGAATCCTTTGGTGTTCGCGGACGATTGGGATCGCTAAAGTCGACGGCATGGACGCCAAATCGTTCCCTGAAAATGAAATAGAAGCGTTAACGGCATAAGTAGCGATATAGAGTTAACTAACATTATCGTTATCGTTACTTACGTGTATCCACGGGCCCATTCAAAATTATCCATGAGGCTCCAGGCCGTGTAGGATTGAACGTCACAGCCATCGAGTTTGATAGCTTTGAGCATTTCGTTAATGTATGACCTGTAGTAGCTGCTGCGGAGGGTATCGTTAACTCCGACGGTGGGAACGTCACTCCATCCGTTTTCCGTTACGTATAGCTTTGGATTGCCGTAGGTGTTTTTAATCCAGTTAAGAAGTTTACGGAAGCCCCAGGGGACGGCTTTGAGCCAAACTGAGGCTGAGCCTTGCCAATCAGGGTCAGCCATAGTTCCAGTGTTTTGGTCACCGCCCCAGCTGATGGTGGAGCTATCTTGCGGGAAAACAAGCTCTGTGGTGTAATGATTCAAGCCGAGGAAGTCATAGGAACCTTTGATTTTCATCGACCACTCCGCATCGAAGGAAGGCAACCTGGATTCGTTTCGACCTTCTTGTTGGCTCTTGGAGCCAATGAGTTCCTTCATTTCAGTCGGATAATCTCCGAAAAAGACGGGGTAAGCAAACCAGCCGTGTTTGAAAAGGCGGGTGCGCTGAGCAGCGTCTTCAAATTCGGTGGCGTTGGGGAAAAGCGGTTCGTACCAGGCGGCGTCGAGAGTAATTCCGACCTCGCCTTGCTGAACGGGTTTGAACTCGTTCTGGTAAATGTGGTAGGCTGTGGCGTGACCTTTGAGCAAGTTGTGACCGCAGAGGTAGCATCCAACGCCAGGGCTTTTGATGCCGGGAGCGTTTACACCTTGGCCGTAGCCGAGCTCACATTGGACCTGTGGACCACATGCGAGGTCATTTATCGGAAGCGGTTAGCTGTAAAAGAGGAGTGGTAAAAAATTGTAATCATACCCAGGGCTCATTGAATGTAATCCATCTCTTGACTCTGTCGCCGAAATTGCCGAAGACAAGTCTTGCGTAATCTCCGAACCATTTCTCGAATTCGTTGCTTTGGAAGCCGCCTAAATCCTCTAAACCCTGGGGCAAATCCCAGTGATACAATGTAATCATAGGTTCGATACCGTTGGCGATAAGCTCGTTAATCAGGTTATTGTAGTAGGTTAATCCTGCAGGGTTGACTCCCCCGGAAAGCTGTCCCGTAGGAAGAATCCGGGACCAGGATAGCGAGAATCGATAGTAATCGGCCTGAAAAGTATAGAAGAATGGTAACGATAAGGTATCATCGATTCGAATTGAATTTTAAGACTGCTGGAATTGGTATCGATGTAGCTGAAATTACCCCCAGATTTTTCAAAAGTTGTACATCTTCGGCGTACTTGTGGTAGGAATCGCAAGCTACATCGCCGGTGCTGCCATCGAATATGGGCGATGGAGTTCCATGAGTAAAATTGTCCCAGATGTTTTCGCCCTTTCCTAGGGAAAGAAAAGTATAGATGGCGACACTTGTCAGGTGGATGTGTTTTCATTGAGAGTTGAAAATTATTTCTAGCTTTAAAATTGCTAAATCTGCAGAAGTGTTCGCGAAAGAAGCGCCGCGCTTCATTCAGACGGAACAATTACTGAAAAGCTTACCGTCTTCGTTCCAGCCCCCTTCAACTTGATACGAGGCTGTAGCATATCCCCAACGAAAACCGTCCGGAAAAACGTCGTAGAGAAAATCCTCGTCGTCTGCTGCCAAGGAATTATCCAGGACGGATGCGCTGGAAAGCTGCGCTTCCAGGTAAAGCGCAGCGACAAAAAATTCGAAAACACTGAAGAACTTCATTCTGAGGCTGCAGAACTTTGAGGAATGAATAAGTTTTGTAGCAGACTGTGGCTCAAAGCTCTGAACCGCAAGCCTAATCAGGAACCCAATCCATCATCATTTCTCATCCAAGAGATTTAATCGCCTCGATAATAAAATCAAATGAAATCATAGAGTATTTCACAGAATTGTGGAATTTTCTTGTATTAATTCCAATGTAAATAGCATTTATCTATGATTGATGATGACTTTTTAAATTCCAGCTTAAGCCATAAATAAAATAAACAATTGATACTAATCTGTCAAGTTTTCCGATTTCAGGCAGTGGCTTAGCCATTATGGCTTAGCTGTTTAATCAATCAAAGCTCTAGTCATCTGTAGCCTACATTAAAAGTTTAGGTGCAGATAGTTTATTCAGGCTGTTTGAAATGACTTGGAACCGGCTATACATTTTTAGGTTATTGAAAATTATTTGAAAATTAATATTTAAAAATTTTCAGATGCTTGAAAATTAATAATTAAAAAATTTTCAGATGCTGGATCAATTGTATTTTTAACACGAAAGAATCCAATTTGTTGGAGGTCCCATTTAATTGACATGAAATTAATTTTGTAAATTAAAATATTTAAATAAAAAATCGATTGCTGACCCAATGACCGGGATTTGTACAGCTACTGTTTCATAGGGTTACTGGTTCTTCAACTGTGTATGATGTTCTTTGAGGGTGAGTTGTAACGTGCGGTCACTCATCTCGACAGTCTCCGGCTTGTCTTGCTTATCATTTATGGATTTTCGCTTTATGGGATGCTTTTGACAGGCTATAAAACGGAATAAACTATGAAATGATTTGCTATTCAGGCTACCTCCTTTCGTTTCATTGACACCACAAGAAACATATGCTACTTCTGTAGTCATGCAATAATAAAATCAAAGCTCGTTGATTAAACATTCTACCTGTGTGTGTGTATAAAACAATGCTGCGTAGCCGGGAGTTGAGCTTGTTGTGAAAATCCTCTTGCTTACCCGGGTTGTGAAGCTTTCACTCATGACTCGTACATGCTTTCTCCTCCTCCTCCTGCTTGTCTGTCCGCATTCTCTGACACTAGATCACCGGGTAAGGTGGTTTGCCGTGAGGTTGGAGACAGTTTGGGAGCTGTTTGTGAAAGAGAAAGCTGTGACTGACTTCACTCCTGCTGTGGCTTCTGTAAACGTGCGTGCGGGTATTTAGTATCATATTTTGCAGTTGTTTTGGGGACAATCCGGAACCTCTGCTGCTCTGTGGTTTAGTTGGGTATTTGACTGGAAGAGGAGGGAGAGGAGGTGAAATAAGCGGGTAGTTAAATAGGGCAGAGAATGTGTGAAGTTTCTCCTCCTTCCTGACAAGGTGGTGTTTAGTGTGTCATATATGACGACAGACTTTAGATGTGAGGGATTTAGGATTCATGACCTCAAGAGCTACACAACGTCTGCATGTTTTGCTTGCTCTCATTTGTTCCGGGTGAAAGTGCCGTCTTGGACTTTCACTTTCTGGAGCTGAAGAGAGTGGATTACGCTGAGGTGTCTGGTGTAAGATGCGAATGAGCCTGAAAGTGTTCTAGTGTAATGTAGAAGTGATTTCGACAATAGGGTTGAAATTTTGCTTAAGATTTTTAGCGATACTAGCGGTGTAATTGTGGGTGGAAAGTTTTGAAAATTATTGTGGAAAAGTTGTGTGAAAATGTTTGGTCAACGGCGGAAACAGTATCCTCCCCCGGGTTTGATCGGGGGAGCGTTGAAATCCTCGGTTGCGCAAATGACAGAGGTCGGTGTTGGGATAACGACCCGGTTGAGACAGGAGGAAAAAGAGGAGAATACGAGGATACCGCGATTGTTTCAACGAAAAGGGAAAGCAGTTGGGAAAGTTTCAGCCGGAATGGCTGCGGGTAGGGCTCAAGTAAAGGAAGTGCCGATGACTCTGTCGGAACGTTTCCAAGGGAAAGCTAAGCAAGTGTCGCATCAACCGTTTATGAGGGGAGGTCCGCACGCAGTCACATCCGGGAGCGCAATATGGAGTTGGTGGAGGTGTTGGTGCAGGAGTTGGTGCAGGTGTTGGTGCCGGTGCGATGCAACGAAGAGCCGGTTACGGAGGAAGAAGTCAGACGTCAAATCAATCGTTTAAATCTAGTGGTGATGCATCGACGTATGCTCCTGAAATTCTGCTGAATGATGAGCCGATGGATTTGTTTAAACGAAAATCCAAAGCTATCGGATTCATGGCAGCGCAGCAATTGTTCCCATCGTCGGCACATCATGAGGAAGTTGTTGAACAAGTTCGAGGAGTACCGGGACAAACTCGGTTTCAGCGTAAAGCAAAAACGATTGGGTTTATGGCATCGCAACCGTTGTTTTCCCGAGAACCGGTTCCCGCGGAAGGTCCAACCGGATTTACCCGGTTTCGGAGGAAAGCGAAAACTGTTGGGTTTATGGCAGCGCAACCGCTGTTTAATAGACTTGTGGAGGGTGAAGTTTATTTGGATGAAACGTTGTCGGCGGAACCTGGGTTGATGAACAGGTTTAAACGGAAAGCAAAAGCGGCGGGGTTCATGGCGGCGCAACAGCTCTTCCAGAGGGCGCTTTCTGAAGATACGGGACATGCGGGAAGGTTCAAAAAGTTTGCGAAAGCTATTCTGCGGACTCAGAGGATGTGTAGGGTGAATCCGGATTTATTGCAGATACTGGAGCTGGAAGTGGACCCGTTTGTTGGAAGTAATGAAGATGAAATTGCAGCTGGGAATCATCCGCTTCTGCGAAAAGATGTAAGTTATTTTAAAGATGGCGCGGCGGAGGAATTAAGTTGGTTGTGTCTGAATACATTGGGTATTTATTGTGTACGGCATTTTTTATTTTAGGTACTTCTTCACTTGTTTCCGTACCTAAACGTATCGGATTTAAAGACTGCACGGCATGTGTGCGAATACTGGAAACGTTTTGCGACGCTGGCGCTACAGCAAAAATCCATCGTTAAACTATCAGGGATTTGTCCCATGTGCAAATCTGAATTTATGGACTATTCCCTCCAGTACCACGAACACATTGAGACAATACCCTTTTACCGGTTTTGTAAATTTTTAAACGATATCCCGCCAGAAGTCCATTATCCACTCCCGTACCGGAACTTCAAGCTATCGGATTTAAACTTGTACTTTAATATTCAAGTGACCACAGATGCAACTGGAGTTTTTCTCCTGTTTCTCAAGTTTTGGGGCGACAAAACCCACCATCTTCACCTGGAAAATGTTCAACTGTGCCCTCCGGATTCGTTTTACAGGATACTGGACACGTGCTGCCGGCTGCGGAACGTTGTTTTCGATAATTGCCGAATTTGGTTGGATCCACTTGCACCAGAGCCGGATCCGGATGAGGAAGTTGGTTCGTTTAAAATGAATCTGAATCTCTACTTGACTTCGATAACGTTCATATCAAATTTCGTTTGCGAAGAACTCCTTCATTGGCAAATGATCTTCCAAGCGTTTCCTAAACTGGACGAACTGAATTTAATCGATGTGACAAAAGTTGAGATTAATCACTGCTTGGCGGCGCTGTTGAATTTGCCGGACGAAGAGGAAATTGTTGACATTAAAAAAGTTGGTGGATTTAAAAAGTTGTCGAGAAAAGTGTTGTTATTGCCCTTCCGGCAGAGGGAGGATGAGTTGCCGTCGGATCATGAAAACAAGAGTTTCAAGCAAGTTACCCGGTTGCTCGTGAAAATGCCGTTTAATATGAGTAGGCTTCAAAAACTGGAGGCTATTGCGGAAAAAGAGAAGGAAGGGAAGTTTAAGAGCAAAATGTCGAGGTTACTGGAAAACCGTGTTGCCTTGGCAACGAAACCGAAAATTGTCAAGATACCAAAGTCACGCTTCCAAACGGCAGCTTCGGCTTTTGCCCAGAATCCGTTTTCGATTCCGTTGCGGATGATTGAACCGGAATCGGAAGTACCGGAAACGCCGGTTTCGATGGGTCGAACGATTTCTCCGATGCCAGAGTCGATTGCTGAATCGGGGAAAGGTAGTGCGATGAGTGAGGTGGCAGCGCCATCTGTGAAAGAACCGGAGGAAGGTGTGGCCTATATGCAGGTCAAAACTCATAAGTTTAAAGCTGCAGGTATCGTTGCATTTAAACCTTTCAAGTTGTACGATGTTGTCAAGAAGGTGGCTCCACTAGAGCCGGAACCTGCGGCAGCTGCTATTGTACCGGAAGCTCCTCCTTCGAGGAAGTCAACACCAGCTCCGAAAATAGAAGCTAAACCCATGGAAAAAACAGAGCAAGAAGAAGAGCTTGCGAAAAAGTTTTATGCAATTAAAATGAAGTCTAAATTCAAGTCCAAGAAAAAAACAACTGAGGAGGCTAAAGAGACGGTGGTAGAGGGCGCTGCGGAAGTGCCAGCTGAAGTAAAGGATGAAGATCGGCAGAAAAAAGAAAAAACTCCGCCGAAGGATATTGACGTTACGTTTGCTGAAAAATATTTTGCCACGAAGTTAAAATCAAAATTCAAACCCAAAAAGTCTGCAGCTTCGACGGAAGAGGGAGCTGCCGAGAGTGCAGCTGGTGATGCTAAAGAAGAAGAACCTCCAAAAGTATTAGTGGTGGCTAAGAAAGATATAAAAATGAAGCTAAAAGATCGCTTGCTCGCAATGTCCAGGGGTGAAGTTGCTTCACCGGTAGGTGAAGAACGATCGGATGCAGATGAACCTGTCGGCGTTGTAGCGAAAAAAAGTTTTAAAGACGAGTTTAAAGCGCGAGCCAAACAGGCGCTTGTAACACCATTCGGCGTTGAAGTTCGCGGTCCGAGAGAAGAGCGCGAAGAACGAGAACGTGAAAAGGAAAAGCGCCGGCAGGAAAAGGCAGAAGTGAAGAAAAAGATGCGAAAAAATCTTCGAAGTATTGTTAATCAGCCATTCACAATTGTTACTCCAGGTGCTCCTGAACCTGTAGAAACGTTTAAACCGCGAACTTTTAAATCAGAAATTAAAAAACTCATGTTCCAGCCCTTTCAACTTGTTAAAGCACCCCCAACGCCGATGGAACGATTTCGGAGTAAAGCAAAGACGTTAACATTTCAACCGTTTAATTTAAATGAACCAAAACCAAAGGAGTTTGTCTTGCCGGGGTCACGACTTCGAAAAATCAACATATCTTGCAGGTATACAAATTTTTTACTGTCAATGCAGGAATTTGTAAAACATTTTTTGGCGGGATAAACGATTGTAATTATTTTTTCCAGGAGAAATTACGAAGATCAGCTGAAAATTGAACTTGCAGCGCTTGTGCTAGCAAACGAAGGCCCTCTGGAGGAGGAAAACACAGGGGACGAAGACGACTTCAGCGAAGATTCCATTTCGTTATCTTCAAGGTCACGGACGGGTTCGACTTCTTCCGAATCTGAGCCAAGTTCTATGCGAGAACGAGACTTTGACGAGCTGGAAATATGCGAAATCGTTGGAGAAGTTTTGACCCGCTACGAAATAACTCACTTGACCCTTCGGGTAAACTACACACCAGAGGACTCTGACAATTTCCCCATAGTTTTAGAGGCGTGCCATCCGAAAGTCGTTGCCCTAGGGCTGACCCGTCCCTTACAAGTATTCGTACCTGAGCTGGACCTGCACATTCGATACAATCCCTTTGAAACTATAGACGAAACCGTTCTTGTGTTGCCCAACGTAACCAGTCTTTCCATAGCCCACAATATCGTAGACAGCATGGACCAAATAACGAGAACGTTTCCATCGTTGATTACTCTTTGCGTTCACGTGGTAACGACGGAAGTTGTCGCCAGGCAAATTGTTCCGTACAAGACTTATGTGAAGACGGACCTCATGATAACGATGCGGAGTGCCAAACCACACACGAAGATTAAGAATCTAACTTGGAATATTCTGGAAGCTCGTAATCCGGAAACGAACAAGCGAACTGTTGTGTACAAGTCTAACGCGCTGCTGTATGTGCCGCGAGTATTTCCGAGCCTATCGAAATTGGTGGTTTCCATAACAACCGCGGAAGAGCTGCACGCGATTTTTCAGGGGTGCCTGGCATTGCATGATTTAATTGTTCTGAAAAATTCTTTCTACCGAACAAAGGATTACGATATTATTGGAGATCAAGAGTCTGAATTTGTACAGTTCAGAGTTACAGGGGCGCGGACGAGCCCGATTAACGAAAATCGTCATGATGGTATACGTCAGTTGAAATGTGAGCTCAAACCACGATTTCTGCAGGATTTGTGCTAATTTTATCGAAACTAAGTCGCTATTGTAATACAACTAAAAACCATTTGTGAAATTCTTTGGATTTTTTCAGTTTTACGCCGATTGTCCTTAGAGAACAACAACTGTCTCTTGAGTAATCAGTCAGTGCAATATGGTTTCATACATCTTCGGCGACTACGAGCGTTGCACATTAGCCGCGGGAAAAAGGTAGTCATTTGCTAGCAAATCTGTGGAAAGTTTGAGAAACAAGCGTAAAATTCATACTTGATGTGTTTCATGATTGAATGCTATTTTAGATTACGCAGAGGGCGCTGCGAGAGCTAAAATCCTGCAGATTCTTGGTACACGTTAGCGTAACGAAGGAGAAGCTGAAACCTGGTGATCTACGTCGTCGTGCCGTACAAAACCAAAGCCAGGATATGATTGCAGGTAAATTACGAAGGAAGCCTGGACCTGGGATAATGATCACACAGGCTCCAGCGGCCCCCAAAGAGAAGTTTGAGACGTCAAAAAAGTATGAATACTTTGGCGGGAAAAAATTCGCTATAGTTAAAACGACATATGAAGTCAATGGTCGCCGATACGAGCTTGTTCGACGAGAATACGAGAATGAAGGCGAAAGAGATTCAAAGGTTTGGCAGAGTCGATACAAGCTTGCGGCGCTGCGAGAGCGTGAACTGGAAGAACAACGATTGCAGGATGCTGCCGGAGCAGATCTGGATATCGACCCGGAAAAGATTATTCGCCGCGCGGAGCGCCAATATGAAGAAGATTTGCTGAACGAAGAAAGCGATTTCGAGCGGTTCATAAACGATTATGACGAAGAAGGGGATTTCGATGGTTACTGTGATGAAGATGTAGAGCTTCAGTACGAAGATGAGGAGGCGGAGCTGAAAGCGCTGCAGGAAGAATCTTCTGGAGAAGATGGGGATTGCCAAGAAGCGGACACTATGTACGAAGGTGATAAGGAATATTATATGGATACCGTAGAAGAGAAGACTTCGGAAACGGAGAGCTACTGTGATTCTGGAACTGACCGAGAGTGTCATGCGGACAAGGAAACGGATGATATGAGCGACGAAAATCCAAAACCGGAAGAAACTGCCAAAACTGGGGAAGCGACCGCAGACAATCCTGATAATCAGCCGACACCAGCGGACCCAGCCATCCTTGGTGACGGTAAGAATGAGGCCCCTGCAGGAGGTTCTTCAGAGGCCAAGGAAAGTAAAGCGCCGGACGTACCAGACTCGGCGGATAAACCCGAAAAACCAAAGCCAGACCCTCAAAAGCCAGAAACTGGAGAAACATCGGACTCGTCACCGGATTCGAAGCCCGGGAAAAAATCAAAGAAGGATAAAAAATCCGGGAAAGAGAAACACAAAAAGGACAAGAAGGGGGGTAGCAAGGTTCGCGAACCGGAAGATGGCGCTGATGGTGGCAAGCGGAGCAAGAAATCAAAATCCCGAAATGCAGAAGAACTGGACGATCCTCAGGACGCAGCCATCTTGAAACTTACAACCCTTTACAGAATCGGTGAAGGCGATGGGCATGCTATCGAATTTAATCGAAGTATTCTTGAAGCTCCTCCCCCGGACTTGTTTCCTAAACGCCCGGCAACCGCAGTTCTATGCAAACCTGAACCGAGTTCAGGTATGAAAAAATCTCGTTCAATGCCACAGGATATTAACAAAGAAACTACGGAAGCAAAACGGAAAAGTTCGTCTGCATCCGCTTCTAAAGCGCGCAAAAGCGCATCGGCTTCAGGGCCGAAAATCCCTCAAAGCAAATCACCAGATGTGTTACTCAAGCAGGAGCTTGTTAAAATCAAGGACCGAATTAAAAAACATGAAAAAACCAAAGACAAAAAGAAGAAATCCAAGAAAACAACCAAAGATGCTCAAACAAGTCCACCACCAGAACCATCAACGCTACCTAAGCTCGAAAATAATACGCTTAAATTACCCCCTCTGCCGTATATAAAGGTTCAAGATACAAATAGTCCGAAACCGATTACAATTTCTCGAGAAGTTCCTAAAACAAAGCATGTTGAGGGGAAAAAACGGTTGCTAGAACCAGGAAGAGCGCATAGTCCGTCGGAAGATGCTCAATTACGTGAACTCCGGCAAGCGTTAATACACAAAATGGCCAAACAAGTTAAGAAGGAATTGCATAGGAAACATTCGGTAAAGAAGGACCTCTAGCGGTGATTAGAGTTTTTAGGAGCTGTTAATTACCTGCAGTTAATATAACGGTGCCTCAGGCTGTTTTTTGTTATCGTTACAATTATTAAGTAGGTTAAGTCATTGCTCCTATTCGAAAAGAATCTCCGTTTCTTACAAGTCTCAGATTACTATTGCTAATATTATAACTGTGACGTAAGTTTACCATAGGTTATGTTTTAATAAATATCGAATTTGTTACTTCAGCGGATAAATAAAAATCTTTTTGTCCTTGGAGTGATCTGGCCGTTTTAAATCGTGTGGGGAAGAGTGGTTCTGGAACGAAACGTTTCAAGAGGTTTGCGTGCTGAACTGGTAATAAATGACGGTGTAGGTCAAGGTCACGCTGGCGATCTGGGAAAATAAAACAAGGATCTTGCAGTTAGGCAGAAATTAGTAATCCAGGTTCCGAGTTGGACGAACAAATCAAAGTCAATTAAGTACCGAAAGGAAGAGCGATGTGTTGAACTGTCCAAAACCAGCGAGGTTGAGGGTGAAATTCCTGTTTGCATTCAAGTCCCAGAGGAGCGTTTGCAAACGATGAGATTCTTGGTTGCTCAAAGGAACTGTTTTTGAAACCCATTCGCGAATTTCTTCTTGCAGCTATGCATGGAGGAAAAATTCAGTATGTTTAAAGCTGAGCTAATGTGCTACCAGGTGGCGCTAACTGTATAGCGGATTTTACTGCGTGTATTAGACAGCGTCAACTGTGCAACTACGCTCCTGCTATAGATGGTCTTGTGTAGTTAAGTGTATATTAACCACTACTAGGTGGCGCTAAATGAGAGAAAAGTTCACGTACCTTTCCATGTTTGACGCCAGCCGTTAGCAAGCTACCGTAGAATCCTACAACATAAAGCGTTCGTCTGAGGGTTGCATGACTAAAGCTTGACTGGAAAATGGAAGGAATGACAGTGACGACGTAAAAGGGTAGGTTGGCGGCGAAAACGATTAGGAGTATGATTTCAACGCATTTGTTTATGCGTTCTACTTGCATCTGAAACTCTTCAATGACCTGGAGGATGTAGTGCTACGGACGGAGGGAAAACATGGTACTAGTACAATGAGGATAACTTATGGAAAAACCTTGCCGATGAGGCCTGGTACGATACAATTACTTACAACGTATTTGCCCGGATATGGATCGCTCTGCAATTTTCGAATTTTGTACCTCGTGTCGTCAGCCAGCTGGCAGTACATGGCGGCGGTTGCAATCAAAAATAAATCTCCTTGAAGAACAAACAAGAGGCTTAGCTCAGCTGGTATCAGTAAAAGAATCAGTAGGATTCGTTGGAGTTCTGTCCAATTAGGATGTTCTGAACATGGTCCAAAATGGTAAGTTTTTAAAGTTGTGTTGTCTGCTTCAAACCAAACTTGGGATTTGAGATCACCGTAAATTATGGATCCACTCGTGTACAACATGTAGGATATCATGAGGGAAAGGCTTGTGTACTTGACCTTGTTTGCAGAGTTCCAGAAACTGGTGCTGTACGACGTTACTTCGGATGTGAGTCCGATATTGGCGATTCTCAAAATACTCTCTTGCTGATTCCAGCAAATGTATAGTTGGGAGAAGATTTTACCGAAATCACCGAGTCTGCCGCTTACTGTCATGTATTGTGGTGATCCACATGTTTGTTCGATGTATGTGGTCCAAAGGAGAAAACCCACGGAAGCGGATGTAATCAAGGAATGAAGTAACTTGAATAACATGGAAATACGAACGTTACTTAGCCTTTTGAACAATTTACTGCATAACGGATATTTTCTAATAACTTTTACTTCATAACACAGTTATTTTGAAAGTGAAATACTTACAAGCTGTAACTTGTTTCGGTGGAATCGGCACAATCCGATTCGGGAATCATGCTTGATTTGCAAAGGTAAAAGTCCCAAATAGTATCCGACGCTAAAATATGCTAGCAGCCAATATGAACTGACATCTTCGAAGCGTTTGGTTGACCTTTTCAATGTTTCTTCTTGGTGAAAACGCTTATTAACGACGTCAAACTCTCCGTTTTCAGGATCCGTCAATGGTTTTACGATTGTTAACGAACCCGTCATTGATCCGAGAATTCTTCGATTGTTGATAGACTTCACCCAACCTTGCCTGCTTCCCATTGTTGCGCTTTAATTCGATGATGATAATGAAATTCAGGAACTCCCATAGGTCTTGCCCAGCCTAAACAGGAACGAGGGCTGGCAGCCAGCAATACGTTAAAGTACCGCTCCTAGAAAGCGTATGTATGCTCATTTTGGTAAAGTAACGAATTTTGTAAATTCAGCTTTCGTCCGGACTTGAAAAAATAGCTCAATTCAAGAAGGGTGCGTAATTTGTTGGTCTTTGCTAAAATTAGATATTTTGGCAAAAATATTTGCAGTAGCTTGAATGAGAAACCCACGGTAAACTGGAGTAATTCACGTAGTTCAGTTTTGATTATGGCAAATTCGATTCTAAAGAGTATTGATTCTCATTTGAGTGGATTGTAATGTTGTTTCGCTACAATTCACGCTTACAAAAAACACTAACGCGCCCTAATCAAAACTATTAGCTAAACGAGCTCCAAAAGCCGTGACATTTGTCACGGTTAAGTAAGAATTTACAATATCGATAAACGACGAGTTTGAGAAATTGGCTGGATAATTTTGCCATATTTTAATGTACAGCGTAAGGAACGAGGAATGAAATGGTTCGTTGTCTGGAAATTACCCCCGGGGCACAGCAGTGATCCACATGCCGTTATCAGGCTTCACGACGCCGTTCAAACCGTACAATTGGGCAGGCGCTGTTTTCTTGTTCGCTGATAATTGGAAATTAAGTACCATGTGGGCAATAACGAGCTTACTTTCGATCAGCGCGAAACGATAGCCTAGGAAACAGAGAAATCATGTAAAAATAATAGTTCAAGAAATTAGTAATATCAATATCTAGCAATTTCAGGGTTACCAAGTCGAGAACGCGCCAAGGAGCTTGCTTACCAATACAAAATCGAGGACCAAGGCCAAAAGGCAAAAAAGCGCAAGGATGTCGATTCGCGCTTTCCTCTTTCCGAAATCGTTCTGGCTTGAATTCTTCTGGGCTGGACCAGTGATTAGGATCCATGTGCTAAAATACGTTTAATGTTTGAATTTGTAGGTGAGAAGTCGCAGAATAGTGTAAAAACGCACAGCGCGTTGCGCTCACGAAACTTACAATTTCATAAAATGGCACAACGACAGTAGTTCCTTGTTGAATGAGAACATCCGTACCGGGAATCTTGTACGTTTTGGTGCAAGAGTGTTCCAGTCTTCCTGCAGGTGGGTACAAGCGCAGCGTCTCTTCAAAGTGCAAGGAAAAATTGAAGTTTGAATAAAGGTTATTATACATGTTAATATGCTTCATTATTGGAGGACTAGTACCTTGTACGAACCCATCCAGGTACTCCATTTGGTTAATACTGTCGTACGTAAATTTTCCTCCTGCCGTATCGTACGTCTGCTTAACCTCTTGATATAATTTACCCTGAATGTCTAGCCGTTCCGCCAGCAGGTGAGATGCCCAAACTAAAAGCGTTTCTGTTGTATCAAAGCCACCTACAATAAACATGAGGCACTGGGCTACGATGACATCGTCAGTGATTTCATAAACGTTCTTGGTTTCAGTATCGTTTGTTTCATTCCCTTGCCCCATCTGTTCTCGCTGAGCTGCAAGCATGAGCTGAATAAAATCCTCGCGCTTTTCTCCGCCGCGGCGCTTTTCCAGTACTTGTTTAATTACTCGGGACAAGAAATCATCTGCTTCCTGATTCCTTAATTTGACAGGGAGGAATGTGGACAGGAGGGGGGCAAATGCCAATACCCAGAACTTGTACTTGTTCCGACCGGAAAACTGTCCAGAGATTTTTTTTCCCATGTCGTAAAAGAGTGAGTTTGTGTCTTCGAAGAGATCAGTTTGAATGCCAAAGGCTGCAGAAACTATGATGTCCATCAAAACTTTCTGATGAAGCTCCCGAACTTCGACTTCTGGGCTTTTAGCAGCACGGGCCTTCATGGCAGCCGTAAACTTCCGGGCACTTTCGTCGAAGATGTTGAACATGGATTTGATTTTACTTGTGCTGAAAGCCGGGCTCATTTTTGTTCTCAAGTCTTTCCAGTAATCACCTTGAGCGAAAAATAATCCGTGATGCAAATGTGGGTCGCGACTAAAGTCCACGGACCGGTGGTCGACGAAGTGGTCGAAGTCCTTAATGCAAATTGCTTTTATCAAGTCTAGGTCTTTGACGAAGAGGACGGGGTTACACATCTGGGAATTCCAATGAAGTTCTTTGAGATTTATACCGATGGTGTACAGATGAAATAAAAGTATTCGAACACGAGCAAAAAAAATTAAACGAACCTCCATGTAGCCGCCAAAACGTTCCTGGCCAAGAGCCTCGTATGCCTGTTTTTCGATTTCAATATCACCAGTCATCAAACCTTTGGTCAAGGTAGGCAAATCCAGGAATTTGACGCCTTTGTCTGGCCAATATGACCGCCATTGTCTGCGCTTAAAATATATTAGCAGTGCTACCAACACAATTACTGTGGTGAGCAGAGCTGTAGCTAGCGCCATTTAAAAAATTTAAAATCCAATATCGTAATAATTGTAAAGTGAAAGGTACAATAAGTGATGTTAAAGGAGTAACTGGAGAAAACGATGGAGTGAGGTTAGTATCCTGAATGCTGCGCGAAATATGATAACCTACTAAACAAAATACTGGAACAGCGAATTCTCTAGTTATTGCACACATTATATAGCAACAAATTTTGCACAACATTAAAAGATTTGCAAAACCCGCTAACCAAGGGCGTCTTTACGTTGGATTTTTACATGAGATAATCAAGGATAGTTAATAGATAAATATAATCAAAGTGGGTCCTTGGAAACATCTTTAATTGATCCTTTGCATGTTGAATTCGAAGTTACAAAAAATAATCGCACGACGGGAATTGATCTCTTGAATTTTTTGATTCTGATGCGTGATGCAAATATTCTACTTGGCGTGTTGCATTTCATCCTTGCCCCTAACATACACAAGGCTAGGGAACTCATACTGTCACCCCTCCTCATCCTCTGCGCTAACTTACAATCGCCAACTTCCTTCAGCTTCGGCATACCAACCACCGCTTCACTTTGCTTCTCAGAAAATGATTTCTGGATCCTGCAAGTTTTAAATAGGATAGATGTCAGCGTCCTTTGGCTTGATGACGGGGCGAAAGAGTTTAGTCACCAGCTTTCATAATTAACATACTGTGAGAGAGACAAGGAATTAATTTTGACAATAATGCGCACAAGTCAAAATAGCCATCCTGTTTTTGACTCACCATCAGAATCATTATGTTATCATTTACAATGAAACTGTGGCTGAACAGTCTTACACTGCAATACTGAATCAATTCTGTGATGATTCAAGATACTTTACTAACTCAGTTCAACTGTAAGCTGTGTTCCGAATCTAATTCTCAGTCACATTTATTCGCAGCGTACTTATGTCCTTCAGGGCGATTCTTGAGACAGTAATTGCTACACTTTTGAGAAGATTTGGAAACTTTTTTCTGGTGTAGAGCAAATATCTATCAATTGTGGAAACTAAATAACGTATATTCTGCAAATACGCTCGAAAAAATCAAGTGTTGTTTTAAGTTTTAAAAGTTGAATGTTTCAACGGCGGGTCAAATTGCAAATGCGATTTCACTCCAGATTTCAATTGTTTCTTCAACTGTAATCTGTACAAGACACATTTTTTGAAATACCTTAGCTCAAGGACTGATGGCTGCAGTAAACTACGTTATGGTATATTCTTTTGCAACATACCTTACGTTTGGTACGAGACTGTAACATGCGTGGATCCCTGTATATTACTCCGTTCTTGTGCCTTTTCGGGGCAATAATAAGGTCAGGAATAGCTGTAGAACCTGCAGATGCCATATTTCGGACTTGGCCTTGGAACACCGATGCAGATGTATTTGAGGGGACCACTGTAAAATTGTGGTGCCATTATCGGGGTCACTACATACACAATTTGACGATTTGGAGCAAAGACGGCGAGGGCCTGAGAGGAGAACGATTCCTCATTGACGGTGATACCCTTCAAATTTCAAACGTTACTTTTACTGATGCTGGAAGTTACACATGCGCATTTAAACATAACGTCCTAACTGGTATAGAAGAAACTTATTCCATGCATGTGACTTCTTGGATTTCTGCTTTCGCACAGATCACTTGGAATCTGCGAGGCAATTGCGTTGGGGACAAGGTCAATTTACAATGGAATTTTGTGCAGAAAAATGTGCCCCCAGTTTTCAAGTATACAATTGAATTGCAAACAAATCTTGAGCCTGAAACATGGAAAGTCGCCGTTGACAACATCTCTCCTACTGAAAATAACTACACTGTGTCTCTACTCAGGCCTTGGAGAACCCATCATTTAATGGTTGCAGCGTGGAACCAAATCGGGCAATCTGTTCAACCTAATTCCACAGTGACTTGCGAAATGCCACCAAATGTGCCATTTCAAAATCCAGAAAACATGAATGGTCATTTTAAATCTGCAGGCACACTTGTCGTAAGCTGGACTCCAATGCCTGAGATAGGTCATAATGGCCCAGGCTTTTATTACCGGGTGAGCTGGAAGCTAAAAGAAGGCAAAGAACCGTTGAGTAGTAAAAAAATACTGGACTGGAGAACGAATTCAACTGTTATACCAAATCTGTACGCTAATGAACTTTACCTTGTTCGAGTGGTAGCTGTAAATGATCAAGGAGATTCAAATAGCGAACCGAAAGAGGTACCAGTAGTTTTCTTTCAACGTGGTAAGGACAGCTTTGTTTCTGTTGAATTGCAAACACTTTTCAGCAGTCAACTTGTCAATCGTCTTTGAATATTGCAGATGCATCTAAGGTGCCTCTGTTTATTGGCGTCCCTGTCCTAATCCTAATCGTACTATGCCTCTTTATTAATGGGCGGAGCCATTCCTATACAGGGTTGAGTGACGTCCGTCGGTCCGTCGGTCCGTCGGTCCGTCGGTCCGTCGGTCCGTCGGTCCGTCGGTCCGTCGGTCCGTCGGTCCGTCCTTCCGTCGGTCCGTCTGTGCGCACGATAACTCACGAACGGATTGACGGATTGACATTAAATTTTCATTATATGTAGTTAATACACTTAGGACCATCCCAGATGAATTTCGTCCATATTGGTTAATTAATATCAGAGTTACAGATAATTTAGGAGTCAATTAGTCATCACATACATGGAAATACATACGTTCCACTCACAAGGACGCTCAGCAGGCAGAGAGTGGAAAAGAGAAAGGAAAGCAGCGCACAAGCACACAATGACGAGACTGGAACGAAAACACTGTTCACACTACCGTGACTTAGTGGTTAGAGCTTGCGAGGGTCGAGGTGAAAGACGCGCGTTCGCATCCCGGCTAACTCTCATTTTTTGCATATCATTCCCATCAAACCATTGAGTTTTAGTCATATAGTTTGATGAGCCAGTGAGTTTTAGCAGTATAGTAATTCTGCAGATTACGCGGCGATAAGAGAAATTGCTTTTTATAGCAAATAAGAGCATACAACATTCCTAGTTAGTATTAAATCATGGATTAATTGTTATTATGAAGTCTTAAACTTCTACATATACTATCAATCCAAGGTTTTTTAATAAAGCTCCGCCCATTGCATATTCGGTTACCCGTTTATTACACTTGGAATGTGGAATGTACGTGAAAGGAAGCGTCGTCAACAGTTGGAGGCAGACATTAAGCAGTTCATGGAAGGGGACAAGAAGGCGGAACTCCAAGCCGTTAATCCTGTACAAAAAGCTTATTTCAAACCCTTCACTAACACCCTTGACGAAAATGCAGTTACCGTGGATTATACCAAGGTAATTGGGTCAGGTAACTTTGGGAACGTCTTCGCCGGCAAGCACATGGATACGTCCGTCGCAGTTAAAATCGTCAAACCCGGTTCACCTAACCAAGCCTTCCATGAATTTTTGGCCGAGCTGAAAATAATGGCGTACATCGGAAAACACGACAACATCGTGTGGTTCATTTGAGCCGTAACCTCAAAATTGGCCGAGAAGACGATATTGGCTGTGATGGAGCTGAGTCCTCTGGGTTCTCTGGAAAAGTATTTAAGGGATCATGAATCATACAATCGAGAAAACTACGCTCATATTCCAGGTCGTAACTTAGATCTTGCGAAAACCTTGCCCACGTCAACCCTCATAAGCTTCTGTCGACAAATCGCGGCTGGAATGGAGCACCTCGTTGACTTGTCGGTTATTAATGGGCGGAGCCATTCCTATACAGGGTTGAGTGACGTCCGTCGGTCCGTCGGTCCGTCGGTCCGTCCTTCCGTCGGTCCGTCTGTGCGCACGATAACTCACGAACGGATTGACGGATTTACATTAAATTTTCATTATATGTAGTTAATACACTTAGGACCATCCCAGATGAATTTCGTCCATATTGGTTAATTAATATCAGAGTTACAGATAATTTAAGAGTCAATTAGTCATCACATACATGGAAATACATACGTTCCACTCACAAGGACGCTCAGCAGGCAGAGAGTGGAAAAGAGAAAGGAAAGCAGCGCACAAGCACACAATGACGAGACTAGGTAGTGGAACAATACTGGAACGATAACACTGTTCACACTACCGTGACTTAGTGGTTAGAGCTTGCGAGGGTCGAGGTGAAAGACGCGCGTTCGCATCCCGGCTAACTCTCATTTTTTGCATATCATTCCCATCAAACCATTGAGTTTTAGTCATATAGTTTGATGAGCCAGTGAGTTTTAGCAGTATAGTAATTCTGCAGATTACGGGGCGATAAGAGAAATTGCTTTTTATAGCAAATAAGAGCATACAACATTCCTAGTTAGTATTAAATCATGGATTAATTGTTATTATGAAGTCTTAAACTTCTACATATACTATCAATCCAAGGTTTTTTAACAAAGCTCCGCCCATTGCATATTCGGTTACCCGTTTATTAATGGGCGGAGCCATTCCTATACAGGGTTGAGTGACGTCCGTCGGTCCGTCGGTCCGTCGGTCCGTCGGTCCGTCCTTCCGTCGGTCCGTCTGTGCGCACGATAACTCATGAACGGATTGACGGATTTACATTAAATTTTCAGTATATGTAGTTAATACACTTAGGCCCATCCCAGATGAATGTCGTCCATATTGGTTAATTAATATCAGAGTTACAGATAATTTAAGAGTCAATTAGTCATCACATACATGGAAATACATACGTTCCACTCACATGGACGTTCAGCAGGCAGAGAGTGGAAAAGAGAAAGGAAAGCAGCGCGCAAGCACACAGTGATGAGACTAGCTAGTTGAACAATACTGGAACGAAAACACTGTTCACACTACCGTGACTTAGTGGTTAGAGCTTGCGAGGGTCGAGGTGAAAGACGCGCGTTCGCATCCCGGCTAACTTTCATTTTTTGCATATCATTCCCATCAAACCATTGAGTTTTAGTCATATAGTTTGATGAGCCAGTGAGTTTTAGCAGTATAGTAATTCTGCAGATTACGGGGCGATAAGAGAAATTGCTTTTTATAGCAAATAAGAGCATACAACATTCCTAGTTAAGTTAGCATTAAATCATGGATTAATTGTTATTATGAAGTCTTAAACTTCTACATATACTATCAATCCAAGGTTTTTTAATAAAGCTCCGCCCATTGCATATTCGGTTACCCGTTTATTAATGGGCGGAGCCATTCCTATACAGGGTTGAGTGACGTCCGTCGGTCCGTCGGTCCGTCGGTCCGTCGGTCCGTCCTTCCGTCGGTCCGTCTGTGCGCACGATAACTCACGAACGGATTGACGGATTTACATTAAATTTTCATTATATGTAGTTAATACACTTAGGACCATCCCAGATGAATTTCGTCCATATTGGTTAATTAATATCAGAGTTACAGATAATTTAAGAGTCAATTAGTCATCACATACATGGAAATACATACGTTCCACTCACAAGGACGCTCAGCAGGCAGAGAGTGGAAAAGAGAAAGGAAATCAGCGCACAAGCACACAATGACGAGACTAGCGAGTGGAATAATACTGGAACGAAAACACTGTTCACACTACCGTGACTTAGTGGTTAGAGCTTGCGAGGGTCGAGGTGAAAGACGCGCGTTCGCATCCCGGCTAACTCTCATTTTTTGCATATCATTCCCATCAAACCATTGAGTTTTAGTCATATAGTTTGATGAGCCAGTGAGTTTTAGCAGTATAGTAATTCTGCAGATTACGGGGCGATAAGAGAAATTGCTTTTTATAGCAAATAAGAGCATACAACATTCCTAGTTAGTATTAAATCATGGATTAATTGTTATTATGAAGTCTTAAACTTCTACATATACTATCAATCCAAGGTTTTTTAATAAAGCTCCGCCCATTGCATATTCGGTTACCCGTTTATTAATGGGCGGAGCCATTCCTATACAGGGTTGAGTGACGTCCGTCGGTCCGTCGGTCCGTCTGTGCGCACGATAACTCACGAACGGATTGACGGATTTACATTAAATTTTCATTATATGTAGTTAATACACTTAGGACCATCCCAGATGAATTTCGTCCATATTGGTTAATTAATATCAGAGTTACAGATAATTTAAGAGTCAATTAGTCATCACATACATGGAAATACATACGTTCCACTCACAAGGACGCTCAGCAGGCAGAGAGTGGAAAAGAGAAAGGAAAGCAGCGCACAAGCACACAATGACGAGACTAGGTAGTGGAACAATACTGGAACGATAACACTGTTCACACTACCGTGACTTAGTGGTTAGAGCTTGCGAGGGTCGAGTTATTCATGGAGATTTGGCTACACGGAACGTCCTGGTTTTTGACAACAATTGGGTCAAAATCAGCGACTTTGGATTCTCCCGTAACACCTACGGGTACGGGAAATACAAGAAGAAGAGAAATGTTGACATACCGTATCGATGGGCTGCTCTGGAGACTATCCAGAATCTTGAGTTTTCTCACGAGGCGGACGTCTGGAGCTACGGTGTCACAGTCTGGGAAGTGTTCACCCTTGGACATTGTCCATTCGCCATGCACCCTATGAACGATTTTGCTCAGCAGATTCGTGACGGGCTCAGACTCAAGAAGCCTGAACGTGCACCTGGCAGCATCTACCAGGATCTGATGCTCAAGTGCTGGAACTTATCACCGGATGCCCGTCCTACGTTCACCGAAATTATTGAAATCTTCGACGACTATGAAACACATCCTTGAATTTATTATGATTGCTTTGCTTTAATTTCATGTTTTTCCATTATTAACTGCTGTCACGGATTGGACTAAAATTGAATATTTTGGCAAAAATAACTGCTACACGTTATTACAGTAGCTTGAATGAGAAAATCGTAGTTAAGCGAAGCAGTGTAATTTACTTCATTTAGTGTTGACTATGGCAAATTAGATTCTTAAGAATATTTATTTTCGATTTAAATGGATTGTCCATGTCCACTACAAGTTCCGCTAACAAAACCAAAATGTGCCCTAATCAAAATTATAATCTGCAAATGCTTATAAAGCCGTGACGTTTGGTACCGGTTAGTAAACAACTGGCAATGTGGATAAAAAATGAGAAATATTAGGAATTGGCTGAATATTTTGCAAGATTTAAATGTAAAGCCTAACGTTCGAGAGAATGTTGCACACATTTATATAGATTGTTGACCAGAAGTTAGCCTCGGGTCACAGCAGTGATCCACATACCATCATCAGGCTTAACTTCGCTGTTCAAACCGTACGATTGGGCAGGCGCTGTCTTTTTGTTCGCTGATAATTGGAAATTAAGTACCATGTGGGCAATAACAAGCTTAGTTTCGATGAGTGCGAAGCGATTGCCTAGGAACAAGAGAAATTATGTGAAAATATTAGTTTGAATACGAGAAATCAGTAAAAGCCAGCATTTTCAGAGTTTACAAGTTCAGATGGCGCCAAGGAGCATGCTTACCAATACAAAATCGAGGACCAAGGCCAAAGGGCAAAAAAGCGCAAGGATGTCGATTCGCGCTTTCCTCTTTCCGAAATCGTTCTGGCTTGAATTCTCTTGGGCTGGGCCAGTGATCAGGATCCATGTGCTAGAAGAAGTTTACAGTTTGATTTTATTGTTGCAAAAGTATAGAATACTGTAAAAACGCGCAGCGCTGCGCGCCCACCGTACTTACAATTTGATAGACTGGTAAGACAACAACAGTTCCTTGTTGTATGGCGATATCCGTATCGGGAATCTGGTACGTTTTGGTACAGGAGTGTTCCAGTCTGACTACAGGTGGGTACAAGCGCAGCGTCTCTAAAAAGCGCAAGAAACAGTAGATACAGTACAGAAACATACACTGCAATGTGCTGGGTACCTGGGACACTAATACGGTATGCATACCTTGAACAAATCCATCCAGGTACTCCATTTGATTGATACTGTCGTACGTGAACTTTCCCCCGCTCGCATCATACGCCACTTTAACCTCCTGATACAATTTACCCTGAATGTCCGGACGTGTTGCTAGGACGTGAGATGCCCAAACCAAAAGCGTTTCTACTGTATCGAAACCGCCCAAAATAAAAATGAAGCACTGCGCTACGATAACGTCGTCAGTGATTTCATAAACGCTTTTGGTTTCCGTATCGTTTGTTTCATTCCGTTGAGCCGTCTGTTCACGCTGCGCTGCAAGCATGAGTTGTATAAAATCTTCGCGCTTTTCTCCGCCGCGGCGCTTTTCCAGTACTTGTTTTATAACTCGGGACAAGAAATCATCTGCTTCCTGATTCGTCAACTTGACATGGAGGAAATCGGAGAGAAGAGGTGTAAGTGACAGTAGCCAGAACTTGTACTTGTTTCGACCGGTAAACTGACCAGAGATTTTGTTTCCCATGTCGTAAAAGAGGGAGTTGGTGTCTTCGAAGAGATCAGTTTGAATGCCAAAGGCTGCCGAAATTATGATGTCCATCAAAACTTTCTGATGAAGTTCCCGAACTTCGACGTCTGGGCTTTTAGCAGCATGGGTTTTCATGGCAGCTGTGAACTTCCGGGCACTTTCGTCGAAGATGTTGAACATGGATTTGATTTTGCTTGTGCTGAAGGTTGGGCTCATCTTTGTTCTTAAGTCTTTCCAGTAATCTCCTTGAGTGAAAAATAGACCGTGATGCAAATGCGGGTCGCGACGAAAGTCAAAGGACCGGTGGTCGACGAAGTGGTCGAAGTCCTTTATGCAAATTGATTTTATCAAGTCCAGGTCTTTGACGAAGAGGACGGGGTTCCACATCTGGAAATCGTAATAAAGTTAGTTTGTTTAGATTGAGATAGGGAGAGTACAGATTTAAAGTTAGAATTTAAAGTCAAGCGCTAAACATTAAACGGAAGAGTACTGACCTCCATGTAGCCGCCGAAACGTTGCTGGCCAAGGGCCTCGTAAGCCTTTTTTTCAATCTCAATGTCGCCAGTCAGCAAACCTTTGGTCAAAGTTGGCAAATCCAGGAATTTGACCCCCTTGTCTGGCCAATATGACCGCCATTGTCTGCGTTTGAAGTACATCATCAGTGCTACTAACACAATTATGGTGGTGAGCAGAGCTGTAGCGAGCGCCATTTCGAAATTTTAAAATCCAGTATCGTAATAATTGTCGAGCTAAAAGTGATTTAGGTGACACAAAGGAGAAAATGGAGAAAACGATGGAGTGAGAGATGTTATCTTGAGGGAAGTGCTGGACGAAATGATTCTTGTGGACCACTATAATCGCCTTTGCGTTCTGACTGATCTAGAAAGTAATTACAGGTATTTACTAGCTTTTATAGCTTTTCTATCCGTGTTAAGACAGTTCCATTCGATATAATGTAGGGATAGAAGCTTTGAATTGGTTTCGAATGTATCAATGTCATTATTATGTGGATGAGGCGGAGTCTTTGATTCTGCGACTCTTCTTGATAATGACCATGCTGATTCCTTAGGGTTGCATGTCAAGTTCCATAGCACTGCATTCAAGGTGTCGCCATTATGGGGCGAATAAGACCTTGAAGAACGGCTAAATCCGGAATATGCTGCTGTAAAAAAGAATTATATACTTGTTTACTTTAGACAAGCAAAGAGACAAAAGATGCAGTACTATATTAATCCCTGTAAAAAGAGGAATATTTAAATTTTTTGCTGCAATGCTTTATACTCGAGATAATGGAGGATAATTAAGATAAATGCAATCAATTTTTCTGTCCTAGGAAAACATTTAAATTGATCTTGAACATGCTAGATTCGTAATTATTAAAAAATGATTGCAAGTTTGCACAAAGATCTCTGGCAATTCTGTCTTGTCATGCAATATGCAAAAATGCTACAAGCTACAAAGATGTGCCGCGTACGTGACGCTGGAAAACGAAACGTTTTATCTTTCCGTAGCGCCATCTATGAGGTGAGAATTGCCTTAATCATTAACTAATCAGAGTAAATGATCATTGAATCTTCATTGAAATGATGCATTCAAAGAGGGCGTTTCCGGCGTTTTGATGCAACATTTTGCAGGTTTTTCTTTATGAGTATAGTTTTGATTCGGAGAATGAGGCTAGACTTAATTAACAGCTAGTTATTGTGTGATTCATTGAAAATTAAAATCCTGTTCGGGTGGAAGGTGAGCTGTAAGCCAAGACATGACGGAAGTTAAATAAATCTTGACATCATTGAAGAGGATTTTGAAGAGGACACTTGCTTTATTCTTTGGCATCGGGAAGCGTGATGGTGCTATCAGTTTTGTAGTGGCATGCCAAATGTGACTTGAACCCGTTCTTGTTTGGGAAGTCGTAAAAGCGGAGCTTTTGCTTTGCTATTAGGAAAAAGACAGACGTATATAATTAACTCTTGTAATCTGTGAATGGGTGGCGTCGCTGGGAAAAACTTCATTCCCTTCCAAGAGAAAAATTCCTTAGGATCTCATTATATTATTGTATTATCAGCTATATTTACCCTCACCCTAGGGATTTTTTATGGCTCGTGCCCTCAAGCGGTGCAGGTTGACTCTCATTGAATGTTGGGACGGAGATCAAACATTCGGAACTAAGCAGCTGATAATGTTATCTGCTATGAGTTTGTACACCAGCAACTTCGAAGATTCAGTACACAGATCCAGGAATAATGCAAAGCAGTTTGTTGCTTGTGTGTGCGGATGTTCATCAGGTTGGGTTAAAGTGTGCGCATTAATTTGCTAATAAAATAGTGTACATTGGAAGTATGAATCACAGAGGAAAATAATAAAGATTTATGTCGACACTATGTGAGTTTCTCATCGTGCTTTTATCATCTGGAATTGATTGCATGAATTCCTCGAAGATAGTATCAGTTACGATCTACGCTTGTCATTCCGAGCTTTGGTAATAGCAACAATAACAATCAGGATTCAACTTGGAAACGATCAGTCAACGTACTGATGACGTAAATGAAAGCTTTCGACGATAAGTTGTAGTTGTGCGTATATGTTTTCAGTTTAGTATTGTGAAGTGCCTTTGACAGTGAACTGACTGGAGGTAAGTTTGGTGATTTGATTTTCTTGTGAGAAAATTATTCAAGGATGTGGAAAAGTATTTACAATTGAGTTGGTGTTAATATTGGAATTTTGTGTTTTTAGTTTTTGTGTAGCTGGGCTAATTGAATACAGTAATGGCATCAATATCGACGGATGTGGATCTGGAAAAGATGCAGCCTATGACTAGCAAGAATGGTCAAAATGTGGGAACTAGACTTCAGGTCAATAATGACAGAAGTGTTTTATACAATTCTGGAACTGGTAAGCTAGATTAATTAAAGATTGGATGGAATGTAGGGTACTGGAAATTGAATGAAAAAGGATTAATTACTTGTGATTAATTTCAGCTCAAGAAGAAGGATCTGGATGCATTGAAACATTGGCATTGACGGGGTCATTCATTATGCTTGTTCTCACCTTCCCGATTACCATCTTTTTTTGTTTCAGAGTTAGTTGATTTTGATGTGATGATAATGTAAAGCACGGGGTTTTTATGATTCAATAGAAGAAGTGTGGTGTACGTAAATTTTTGATTCAACAGGTTGTTCAAGAGTATGAACGTGCTGTGACGTTTCGGTTGGGACGACTTCAAAAAGGTGGTGCGAGAGGACCGGGTGTTTTCTTCATCTTACCTTGCATCGATACTTACCGGTGTGTTGATCTTCGAACTATATCCTTCGATGTTCCACCGCAGGAAGTAAGCTGTTTGGTTTGTTTGAAATCCTTTTGTGGATGTGTTAAGTTCATTAGTGAATTGATCTGTGTTGAGTACATTTAGATATGGTGAGTTCTCTGTAATTAATGATTTGTTTTGAACTTGCCAGGTTCTGACCCGTGACTCGGTTACTGTTACAGTTGATGCTGTGGTGTACTACAGAGGTATGGTTTTGTAATGTATGCTTGATGGATGATTTTAAGGTATTGTTGCATTGAACTTGTATTTATGTTTGTGTTTCGATTCTAGTATCGAACCCGACAGTAGCTGTGTCCAATGTGGCTGATTACAGGTAATTGAAAAGAGATACTAGAAAGAGTTTCTGAAGGTGAATCTTTGATATTGAGTTGAAAGTAATGTTTTACAGTAAGTCTACACGGCTGTTAGCTGCCACGACGCTTCGGAATGTACTTGGAACCAAGAATTTGGCGGATATACTATCTGAACGAGAAAATATATCACATTCGATGCAAAGCTCCTTGGATGAAGCTACTGATCCTTGGGGTGTTAAAGTGGAGCGAGTTGAAATGTAGGTTCTCTTATGATTATATTGAGATGTTATACTTGATTTGGCTTAAACTACAATGACCTTTACTAAATATTTTTAATTTTACAGTAAGGACGTGAGACTTCCTCAGGAATTGCAACGTGCTATGGCTGCAGAAGCTGAAGCTGCAAGAGAAGCCAGAGCTAAAGTAATTGCTGCTGAAGGAGAAATGAAGGCATCAAGAGCACTTAAGGATGCTGCTGATGTCATGTCGGAAAGCCCGGCTGCAATCCAGGTACGCTGCGCTATAACAGTTATGGGATTTGAATTTAAGTCGATGCACTGCTTACTAAACTTGGTATTTTAATTGCAGTTGAGATACTTACAAACTCTAAGTACAATATCGGCAGAGAAGAATTCTACTATTATCTTCCCTCTGCCAATTGACATTTTGGCACCTTTCTTCTCGGGAATGAACCGGAAGTAGGACCATCATTTTATCAAGCGTAGTTCAGAGAACACGCTTTTTTAATTTTACAAATCAAGTTTTGTTATAGGTATCATGTAAGGCTATTTTAATTTTAATCCAAGACTACTTCCTTGCTTATCGAGCCTTTTTCCTAAGACTTTGAACGCACAGTTATGCGCTTCCTCAACTGTTATGCCTTTTTAAACAAATCCCTTCTTGTGATCGTCACTTTACCGAAGGTGATGGTTGATGTATGGTGTACAGCACACTTGAACGCTGATTGCTCATACCTCGGGTGTCCATGTCCAGATTTTAATGCAGAGTTTTACCTGTTGTATTTGTTAATTATGTATACGCTAATGAAACTAACGCTTGAATGAAATTGTTATGCAGTTGCAATTAACTGTACTGTCTTACGTGTGCCTTGTTTGTCAAATGTTTACAGAAATTATGGCCTTAACTTCTTTATGCAAGTAAGTTTAGGCTAATACTGCTTACTTGCAACCGTCCGACAAGAACCTTTAGCAATAAAACATATGCGAATAAGTGCGAATTCATCACGGTATTCATTAGCTCTTGTGTATGACCTGATGAGTACTTCTCTATATCACATGAGTGGGCAGATTAGAGAACAGTACATTCATTAAATCAGTGCAAAAAACTAGAAATCCACGTGTTCATCACTGGCTGGATTCCGGTTTCGTCTATCGTCTAAAATGGTACGATGTCTTTACTAGACTGGCGATTATAAAAGTTATCCTTAAGAACAGGATGTCTTTAGGATAAGCTTCGTATGGCATTCAGAAAATTGTCAGTGATTCTCATCTTGTTCACAAGTGTCCGAATAAATGGGCCGCTCAACTTCACTCTGCTCTATCTGTTCTGACGTTGCGTTAGGAAGATACAGCTTCGTAGGACAGAGAGTGATAGGAGCCAGTTGAAGAAGGCCCATTGTATTCGGACACTGAGGCGTGTGCATCACGGATTGCTTCAATTCATTCGGTATTCATTCGCTGCTCTGCTGTAGCACTGCACAGCTGTCACGTGGAAGTATAAAAAAGTTTTTTTTCAGATTTTGTTACTTAGTTGCATAACTGTTTTATATATATACTTATTTATATACATACTGTTAGTTAATTCAGCTAGAATTGGTAAAGGTATTTGGAAGGTAATTGGTATTTTTGGTTGTCATGTCGTAAATATTGGAACTTTGCTAATTAAGATTGATTGTTGTACTGAATTTTTGTAATTTGAATTGTGTGTCACATTTAGTTACCGATGTTAATAATTAATGGACTTGTGCATTATCAGTAGTTTTGCCATTTGTGTAGCCGTAATACGTAATTATTTGTTAGAGAGGAGGACGTAATTGGTAAAAACTAGTTTTTGTGCCGGGTGGGAATACAATTTTGTAATTGAGTCCAGCAGATCGATCTTTTCCAGTTTTTTATCAGAATATGACGCACGGAGAATTGAAACCTTCGTTGTACATTGTTAAGTTGGGGGTTTCATTGTGATAGAGTAACTTCAAGGTTATAGGAGGCCGGTTGCTATCAGAAAACTGCTGTAGAACAATTAACAAAGTTTCTGTCAAATGTGTGGCATAGTTACGATCGGGTTGTAGGATTAGGACTTGATTTTAAGTGTTGACGGTATTTTGATATTATCTTTGATCAAGTAATTAATTATACTGATTGAGTTGCCTAACGTGTACACGCGAAAAGTTATTAGAATTTACCGGCGACTAATAAATTTGACCTCTGCAGATTTTTGTAACTTGAAGAAGAAATACAAGGGTGAAAATGAGGAAACCGGCACCTACGGAGCAAATGCTGACGGAAGATGTAAAAGAGCGAATCTTAATTATCGATGGGGCTATGGGTACGATGATCCAGAGGCATAGGCTGGAGGAAGAGGACTTCAGAGCTGACAGGTTTCGGGAACATTCGAAATCACTTAAAGGGAACAACGATTTGTTAGTGCTTACCCAGCCAAGGATCATTATCGACATTCATAAGGTAACGTTACAACCAGAACTAATGATACAAATTATTAGCATTCGATCGTTGAGGAATAAATGTTTGATGAGATTTGAAATTGTTTGTTGTAGGAATACTTAAATGCTGGTGCAGACATTATCGAAACGAATACGTTTAGTGGAACTAGAATTGCTCAACTTGACTATGGAATGGAAGCTTTGGCGTATGAGCTGAATCTGGAGGCAGCTAAGTTGGCTAGAACTGCTGTCGAGGAATTTTTAACGGAACATGCATCAAATCCTGAAAAAACTAGAAGGAAATATGTTGCTGGAGCTCTAGGACCTACGAATCGGACATTGTCTATATCACCTTCCGTGGAACAACCCGAATATCGGAATATCAGTGAGTTTTGTGTATAGCAATGAAGTGTTGGGTGATTTAGAATTTAGATGTTAAATGACACAGTAATGTTAATGTTTTAGCTTTTGACGAGTTGGCGGATGCATACAAGGAACAGGCAAAGGGACTTCTCGATGGAGGTGCTGACGTATTGCTTGTTGAAACAATTTTCGATACTGCTAATTCTAAAGCAGCTATTTTTGCGATTCAGCAACTGTTCGAAGATGAGGGTTACGATCCGGTTCCGATTTTGGTACGTGGACACGAATGAGTTGAATATTGTGGTGTTTGATGTTGAAAGCTGTTGAATCATTTAGAATGTCTTGATTTTTTCCTAGATTTCGGGTACTATTGTGGATAAAAGTGGAAGAACATTGTCTGGACAAACTGGAGAAGCGTTTGTAATTAGCGTATCCCATTGCAAACCTTTCAGGTAATTTGTGAGGATTTTCACTATTCTTTTAACTAAGAATAGCACGATAGTGGAATCATGAACAAGTACTGTAATATCACGGGGTGTAGCATAGGACTCAATTGCGCTTTGGGAGCGGATGAAATGAGACCTTTCATTGAACGTATTGGCAAGATGACGCGAAGGCCGGTATTGTGTTACCCTAATGCTGGTAAATTTTAAAGAATTGTATATCAAGATGTTTTGTTTATTTTGCAAAAGTTCATAAATGCAGTTAAATTTTGATTACAGGTTTGCCGAACACATTTGGAGAGTATGACGAAACTCCAGAGCAAATGGCAGAAACTTTGAAAGGATTTGCTAAAGATGGATTGGTCAACATTCTTGGTGGGTGTTGTGGAACTACCCCGGCTCATATCAAGTAAGTTACATGCATATATGAGGTTGACTGATTCAATAAAATGTTGTACTCAACAAATTAACTTGGTTGTAGGGCTATAGCGGATGCAGTTAAAAATATCAAACCTAGGGCAGAGCCAGAAGCTCGGTTTGAAAATGATATGCTTCTTAGTGGACTGGAACCCATGATTATTGGCGCTCATACGAACTTTGTCAATATCGGAGAACGGTGCAATGTGGCTGGATCCAAGTTTTTTTGCAGATTAATCAAGGAAAATAACTATGATGTAAGTCTATGTAATTTTAATTGATGTACCTTTTGTAAACTTTTGTGTGCATGGTATTGGAAAAGTTGTTAAATTATTGTCGCAGAAAGCTTTATCAGTTGCCAAAGCCCAGGTAGAAAATGGTGCACAGATACTGGATATCAATTTTGATGAAGGCATGTTAGATGGGGTGGTGGCTATGACGAAGTTCGTTAATTTAGTTACATCCGATCCGGAAATTGCGAGAGTAAGACATCCATTTATTATCATCACTACTGTCTGTGAGTGTTTCGGAATTTACAATGTTTTATTTTCAAAATTATAGGTACCGTTGTGCATTGATTCATCGAATTTTGAAGTAATATTAGCTGGGCTCAAATGTAATCAGGGGAAGTCAATCGTGAATTCTATTTCTCTTAAAGAGGGAGAAAAAGATTTTATGGATAAAGCGAAATTAGTTAAACGATTTGGTGCTGCTGTTGTAATCATGGCGTTCGACGAAGCAGGACAGGTATGTTCTTTAGGTATTTTCAATTATAATGGTGATCTAAAAAGAACTTGCATTGATTTAAATGCTTTATGATCGTATTTTTTTAATCTCCACAGGCAACTGAAGTTGAAGACAAGGTTAGAATCTGCACTAGAAGTTATAGGATTCTAGTGGACCAGCTCAACTTTGATCCAAGGGACATCATATTCGATCCGAACATATTAACTCTTGGAACTGGAATGGAGGAACATAATAACTATGGAGTCAACTTCATTAAAGCTGCGGAGATAATCAGAGTAAGTTTTTGCAACAGTTACATCGATGGCATTAATAAGGATCTATAATAATGATTTACGTGAGATTAGTTACTACGAGTTGAACATGTTTTGATTTTATTTCTTGCAGAGAGACTTGCCGTGTTGTCACGTTAGTGGAGGTGTTTCCAACATATCCTTTTCATTTCGAGGCAACGAACTAGTCCGTGAATCAATGCATTCGGTATTTTTGTATCATGCTATTAAGGTACAGTCTATTCGGTTCATGGTTGATTAAAAACTTTTATTTCATCTATACAATACAATAACGTTGCTCATAATCTCCTTTCTGGTTTTTGAATTTGCATAGTATGGAATGGACATGGGAATCGTCAATGCAGGAAATCTGCCTGTCTACGATGACATTGACCCAGTATTGAGAGAACTATGTGAGCAGCTTATTTGGAACAAAAATTCAGAGGTAAGGATCGTATTTCGAATCTAGTGTGATTAAAATAGCGAAACTTGATTAATGCATAATATGAACTTGTTCATAGGCAACAGAGAAGCTGTTGGAATTCGCACAAAACTGCAAACAGCAGGATAAAAAGGAAGAAAAAGAAGCGGAATGGCGGCAGCTCAGCGTTGGTGAACGTTTGAGCTTTGCCCTTGTAAAGGTAAGGATTTGCTTTCATGTATTTGGTTGCTTCGTTGTATATCGAACAGGTCCTCAACTAAAAATTGAATTGTGTTTTCAGGGAATCGATAACTACATTGTTGGTGATGTTGAAGAGGCCAGACACCATCATAGCCATCCACTTAATGTCATCGAAGGACCTTTGATGAACGGCATGTCGCAAGTTGGGGATTTATTTGGTGCTGGAAAGATGTTTTTGCCCCAAGTTATCAAATCAGCTAGAGTAATGAAGAAAGCTGTGGCTTACTTAATTCCGTTTATCGAAGAGGCCAACAAACTAATTTCTCAAGAATCGAGTAACGCTGGAACTGTGATATTAGCTACGGTTAAAGGGGATGTGCACGACATAGGGAAAAACATTGTCGGTGTAGTCCTCGGATGCAACAATTTCCGTGTAATCGATTTAGGAGTGATGTGCCCAGTTAACAAAATTTTAGAAGCAGCACTTGCAGAAAAAGCAGGTTAGCAGTTGTAGTGCTTAGTGTAATTAATAGTTTGAAGATGGTATTTGTAAATGGTAATTGCATAGGTTTGATAACAATTTTATTTTGCTTGTAGATATAATCGGTCTGTCTGGTTTGATCACACCCTCTCTGGATGAGATGATTTATGTAGCGGCAGAAATGGAGCGCTTAAAGCTTAGAATTCCTTTGCTTATCGGAGGTGCTACAACGTCCAAGCAGCATACCGCTGTCAAAATTGCTCCCAAGTATGCTGAACCTGTGATACACGTTCTTGACGCTTCGAAAAGCGTATTGATTGTAAGATTTAAGTACATTTTTAGAGTAATACCGGATTATGATGCAAACTATGATTTATTACATTTTTTATTGGTTTCAGTGCTCGGCTCTACTGGACAAATCAAACAAGGAACAGCTTTTCGAGGAAATCAAAGAAGAATATGAAGAAATCCGTGAAGACCATTACGAAAACTTACGTGAGAGAAAATATATGTCGTTGGAAGAGGCAAGGAAACGGAAACTGAATCTTGATTGGGAAAGCTTCCAACCTACAAGACCGACTTTAGTTGGTCGTAAAGCTTTTAACAATTATTGTCTGCGAAAGCTAGTGGATTTTATTGATTGGAAGCCTTTCTTTGACGTTTGGCAACTGAGAGGGAAATATCCTCATAGAGGATATCCAAATATATTCTCCGATCCCACCGTAGGTAAGATCAAAGTGGAATAGGAATTTAAGAGTTTGGAAAAGTAATTTTGATCAGTGAGTTGAATTGTATCAAGAATGTGTGTTCTTTTCCACAGGAGAGGAAGCAAAACGGGTGCACCGAGACGCTTTGAAAATGCTTGACAAAATTATCGAGGGGGACCTATTGCAAGCTCATGGAATCGTCGGATTTTACCCTGCTAACAGCCAAGGAGATGATATCCTGTTGTACTCAGATGATTCCAAAGGGACACCAGCTGCTACTTTATATGGCTTGCGGCAACAAGTTAGTATAATCACAGACTTGAGATAAAATATTTTTGATAATTTCCGTCCAGTCCTAATATGCAATTAAAAATGTTATTTTCGCAGGCCATGGTCAATGAAGATACGTATGCATGCATATCGGATTTTATCGCTCCTCTTGAATCGAATAAAACGGATTATATCGGAATGTTTGCCGTGTCAGTTGGGTTTGGTTGTGACGAAATGGTAACCAAGTAAGTGATACCGTATTTTGAAGTGATTATAAGTATTCAAGGGTTACCATTGTCTGTGTTCGTTGTTCAGAATATAATTATAAGAAATTAATTTCAGATTCCGAGAAGAGTTAGATGACTACAACATAATTATGGTTGAAGCTCTTGCGGATCGGCTAGCGGAAGCGTTTGCAGAAGAGCTTCACTTAAAGGTTCGTACCGAGTTATGGGGTTACAGTCTTGAAGAGAACTTGGAGGCCAAGGATTTACATCGCTTAAGGTACAAGGTTCGTAAATCATACTTCACCTGTTTCTGTAAATTTACATATTCGTGTTGAGCAACAGTTATAAGTCCTCAAATAATATTTTTTATTCAGCATCGTTGATATTTTTTGATGAAATAATGTATGAGAAATCTACTTTGGTTTTGTGTATGCAGGGTATCAGGCCAGCTCCAGGTTACCCTACACAGCCGGATCATACCGAGAAAAACGCTATGTGGAAGCTAATGAACATCGAAGAAGAGACGGGAATACAATTAACTGATTCTCTAGCCATGCGTCCTGCAGCTTCCGTTTGCGGATTGTACATCCATCATCCGAAATCTTATTACTTTGCAGTTGGAAAAATTCAAAAGGATCAGGTGCGTCAAATCACTATGCGTACTGTTCATTGATGTTTGGATTTCATATTGTAAGAAATTAAGGTGATTACATAATTAATTCTTGTTTGTCCCAATAGATTGTTGATTATGCTGCCAGAAAGTCCGAACCGGTGGATCAGGTGGAAAAATGGCTTAATATCAATCTTGCCTATGATAAGGAATAGTACTGGCTGGTGGTCCGTCATTTTATTCATGCTCAAGCTGTATTCTTTGAATTTGAAAATTTGTTGACTAAGCAGCGTATGGCAGCTACAATTTAGAATCAGTTTTAAATCTCTCTATGCTGCATGCTCAAATGAAAGTCTTCCATTCCAAAGGTTTTAGCATTTAATATTTTTGTCTGACATTCCTGTCCATGACTTTTTAATTTTGCCTTTTATAACTGCGATTATGAATTTGTCATCCCTAAGGAGACTGTAAGCGTATGTTATAGAAAGCTGGTTTTATTGGCGTGTTTTTTTTCATCCAATACTTAAAGACATAAGCTGTTTTCTGGCAGCTTCCAATGACAATTCAAGTGCCAATCACCTTAATTGTAATTAACTGAACAAACGTGCCTATGTCTGTCTTTCGCTTAGGTTACTAAGCGGAACATGACCATAACAAAGCTATTACAGCCGATTGTTTAATTCTATGGTCTTGATTGTTCATTAATCGAGAATTAAATGTGCAATTTACACAGTGGCATCAAGCAACTGTAGCAGCAACGAATCGCTACAGCAGATTCACCGTACATGCGCCGAAATTATTAACTGCATTAGTGGCATGCAGCTAATTGTGTGCGTTAGTTAAATATAATTAACTGCATGTTACATGCTCCAGACACGTGATAGTGATGGTGTCCTTTTAAAACAAGCCCTGGCTCAAATGATTCTAATAGGAGTAGGCCCATGTTAAAACGACACGTTCATATTCCCAGTGAAATGGGACATGCTTCGGGCTCGTGCACACTGCACACATTGCAAAGTTCACATATTATGTAAGGAGGGGGACTTTGAACCGTAGCGTAGGCACCCTCCACCCTTGACTGGGCTTGGGCCTTCCAATGGTGAAAATATGCCGGCTTTTTGGGATTCTCCTCCTAGTAACCGCAAATTGATAACGTACTACGTGAACGATGCCTTGGGAGGTGACATGGTACGAGGAAGAGAAGGCATGGTCCCTCGGAAGCATGTTCTAGGAAAAGTGAGGTAGGTTTGTGGAAGAGTGTAGCTTTAAAGTTATGGACGGACAGCCCCAAAATCGTTGAAGACGTTGTGCTCCCCTGCACAAGGAGGAGACGGGGACAGCCTCCACCACCCACTTCCGTCCCTAATCATTATGCAGTGATGCGGGATTGAGAGGATGGAGGAGAGGAGTGTTGTCGTCGAGCCGTGGATTAAGTCAGCCATCTTTGCCATCTCCTAGTCCTTTCACGTTCACGTACTGTGTGAGGTAGGACGTGTAGTTATTTTCGCCGTATAAATCTTTCAAAATTACGACAGATTTTAGTTAATTTTGAAGGAGTTTAGAGAAAATTAAAGCTTTAGTTACCTAGTTCAAGAGAGGGGCGAATTGTTAGTTGATTGAATTTGTATTTTGTTATTAATTAGCGAGTCATATATTTTAGTTGTGAAAGATTTTAAGGAAGACGCGGAGGAATCTTTTTCTAGTTCATTAATTACAGTTAAGGAAATTAACTAGGATTCTTTAGATCTCATCTCGTGAATCTTATTTGGAGTTTCGTGATACTCTTGTGGTACGAGGGAATTTGACGTGGTATTTTATATTGAAATTTTACACTATTTCTCGAGAATCTGAAGATGTCGTACAGAGATCGGTACGTTATGGTTCTGCACTTGTTTAATAAGATGAGACTGATGGCACGGATCAATAATCACATGATGAGGGGTCCGCCAGTGTCATCCTTATTTAATAAAGTCTCATCCATGTGCACCATGGCCGTTCCTGAAATTGATGAGATCTCCAGGTACATGATGATATTAACGAGTGATTTGATCAAGTTAATTTAGATAGATAGCTTTATTAACTTAAGGCCGAGAAGGGGTTGTTCCGGTTCGTTCATGTATTTGTCTGAACCGGCACCACCCCTGGGAGCTCTTAAATTTAAATTTTAAATTATAAAGAGAAAACAGATCAAGTACATGTAATTCAAAGGAACTACGGAGTTCGAGATCTTTGACGGAATGCCATGGGGTTATATTTTCATTTTCTTTGGTTTTTTGTATTATATTATGTATACTTTTGTGGGGTAATAACTGTGAGGGTGGGTGGGGGAATTAAAAAAGTGATGCAATCGTTTGCATCACGTAATACTCTGTAGTGCGCGTGGCTCGATGGCTGGCTGTTGGAAGCTATTTAAATGTGCGAAGGGTGGACGCTGGTTTTAGCTGGGCTCCAGTGATTGTAATGTTGCTGGACAGGCTATTGAGCGTCATGAACTCTAGCAAATGAATAACTCACCTTGAAGCCATCGGTTGCGCAGTTGATTAATTTTTGGCTTAGTTTTGCATGTAGTTATAGCTTATTAGAGTGACGGTATTAATTGGTATGTTTCTTAATTACAGTTCTGATAGAAGCCAAAGTTCGGGTGGTTTAAGAATGGGTTCTAGTAATGGATTCGGTGGAGGTAGTGGAGGAAGTCGCGGAATGGGCGATCGTGGCCGTGGAGGTGACCGAGGAGGACGTATGGGAGATAGAGGGGGCCGTGGAGGGGGAAGCAGTGGCTATGGCTCCGGCATGAATGGACGTGGAGGATATGGATCTGGATCGGGAGGAGGATACGGTGGAGGGGGCATGAGAAAGGATAGCAATGGGTTCGGAGGAGCTAACTTGAAGAAGCCGAGATGGGAAAATGAGCGACTCCAACCCTTTGAGAAGAACTTCTACAGACCGGCAGCGTCCGTTTTGCAAAGGTGAGCTTTTATAACAGTTTGCGAAATGGCAGGAATAACATGTATGAAATACAAGGTACTTATGCTATGAATTTGACATGCGCAGATCTCAAGCGGATGTAGATCAATTCCTTGCCACTAACCAAATCACGTTGAAGGGGCGTGATATTCCACGGCAGTTGGAGCATTTCGAAGAAGCTGGATTTCCTGACTTTGTAATGGGAAACCTTCGTCGGCAGGGATTCGAGAAGCCTACTTCCATTCAGGCTGTGGGATGGCCAATTGCGCTGAGCGGAAGGGACATGGTCGGAATTGCCCAAACTGGATCTGGAAAAACCTTGGCTGTAAGTTTGAGAGTTAATCATTATTAAAGATGTTAAGGTTGTAAGGAGAGACGTGAAGATCGTAACTTTTACGATATGGTTTTAAATTTGTGTTGCAGTATGTTTTGCCCGCTGTTGTTCATATCAATAACCAACCAAGGCTGGAACGTGGAGATGGTCCAATTGCCCTCGTACTTGCACCTACTCGAGAACTCGCCCAACAGATCCAGCAAGTTACCAATGAATTTGGCGCGGCTGCTCGTGTTAGGAACACTTGCGTCTTCGGTGGAGCTCCCAAGGGTGGACAGGCCAGAGATCTGGAGAAGGGAGTTGAAATCGTCATCGCAACGCCTGGAAGATTGATTGACTTCTTGGAATCTGGAAAAACTAACTTGAGGAGATGTACTTACTTGGTATTGGATGAAGCTGACAGAATGCTTGACATGGGTTTCGAACCTCAAATCCGGAAGATTGTCGAACAAGTTCGGGTAAGTTGATAATCTGTTTGTTCTGAATCTATGCATAAGTCGTAATTTAGTCACCCTCCCCATTCTTGGCATACACTCTCTTATCAATAGGGAGGTATGATTTGCTTACGGGAGGAATAGTAAAAGTGGTGTTACGCCTTCGGTGTCTACTTAGTAAACGAGAAGTAGATTCCATCCTCGAAATACCGAACAGATACATATTTAATATTATGTAAGGCTATGGATCGACGATTCTTTATGGTATAAACTTCAGCGTAAGCTAATTGTGATCTGTCTTCCACATTTAGCCTGATCGTCAAACTCTTATGTGGTCCGCTACATGGCCCAAGGAAGTCCGTGCCTTGGCTGAGGACTTCTTCCAGGATTACATTCAAATCAACGTAGGATCTCTAACGCTGTCTGCTAATCATAACATTCTTCAAATCATTGATGTCTGTCAGGAACATGAGAAAGAGAACAAGTAAGTGGGATTTCATAAAGTGGTTGTTCACCTGTGTTTACAATCATAGTGCATTGATATCGTTTATTAATATGGTGCTTGCTTTCAGGCTTCGATTGTTGTTGGACGAAATAGGCCAAGAACCAGAAAACAAAACAATCATCTTCGTTGAAACCAAGAGGAAAGTTGATCAACTCACCCGCGAAATGCGTAAAGTTGGGTAAGTTCGTGTTACATGATTTTACATAGCTCTTTTGCAACATTGTGGGGCTTATGAAGTATTGATAATCATTTATTAAAACGTCTTTGGAATTTACAGATGGCCCGCTATGTGTATTCACGGTGATAAATCTCAAAGCGAACGCGATTGGGTATTACAAGGTAAAGTTTTGTTGGAGTTTTTCATCGCCTCAGAGTTAATCTTTGCTTCTGATTGAAACTGTAGTACTTATTGGATCGATTTGTTTGAATTCTAGAATTCCGTGCCAACCGTGCACCGATTTTAGTAGCAACTGATGTTGCTGCCAGAGGATTGGGTGAGTAGTTTTTCATTTTGTTGTCCTGCATGATATTTTCAGCGCATTCATATGAGAATTCGGCGGTCCTGGTTTACTAAATCCGATGTATCGTGGACGCGCTGAGTTGGCCATCCTTTGGTATTGACGTTTTATGCGGACTCTATAACAACCGAAAGACATTTTCGTTGCGCATCCAGCAAGTTTTAGCGCATCAGAATCATATGGACGTAATTGTTTTCCAAGTACCACACGTAAATGTGAGGATTACGGAGCCTGCATTTCATGGGAGCCCGATGTTCTTGTTATGCTTGAAAACGATGTTTTCGATCATCCTTGCAGTCGTGGAAGCACTCTGGTGTCTTTTTTAATTTCACAGCAACATAGAACCACCTATATTTTACCATAGCCAAAATATTTACTTTAACTGAGATCTTTTGTACTACTGAAGTCGTAACTAGACAGTGTTTCGAATCTATTCTCAAGTATCCATTTAAAATCAGGTTAACGCAAAATTGAGCGCGCAGACTGCCTGAATATTAGGTATAGTATTTTTTCGTGCAAGTTTTTTATCAGAAGTTTCAAATGGTATTCGAATTCAAAGCTTTATTGAATGGATGGAATAGTTGATTGTTGATATTATATCAGCAATCGAAATGCCTGAGGGCTGAATTAGTTGAAAACTAGGATATTGATTTGATTGGCTATTGGAAATAATGTGGGTGATTTGGTTGTGATTTTAATTGCAGTGGCACATGAGAAGATGAGAGGTGTATAAGAAAAACTACAGAAGGAATGCTGGTGGCTTAAAATGTGGTCAGTAGTTGGGCGAGACGGATGTGTTGTTGACATGAACGACGGAGCGTGTGCCATTTAATCCACGTTACCGTGTTCACCGCGGCACTTGTCTCGACTGTTAATGGAAAAATAGTTGCCCCTTGGAAAAGAGTGGCTGACCTGGACCTTGCAGAGTCCGCCCGTGGAGAGAAAGGATATTCTCAACTTGGGTCATGCATGGCTGTATTAGTATATAGAAATGCCATCATGACGCACCGTGGGCTCGTATCGTTCAAGGTCGCTGCCACCTCTAAAATGTAATTGCAACTTAGAAAATTTCCTTCTCTTTTGGTCACTACCATTACTGTTAAGCCGGCATTCTACTCCAGTTTATGAGTTTCCTGGATAACGTAGTTGGTTGGATGATCTTCAACTGCACAGACTCTACCTCTCATCGATGGTTGTGTGTCCCTGCTTCGGCTCTCCTGATAATGTATAAATTAGTGAAGTCCACGGTTTGTTAAACAAGTCCGCAAGGTTAGGTCGCGGTTCCCTTGTAGTTTGAGCTTAGATGATTTATAACAGTATTTTGACATTGATTACGGGACTGAAATCTTCTTCTGTTTAGCACTGTCACGCTCGATATTTTCTTAAATGTTTGATGTTCAAATTTTCCCCATAGCTTTTGCAAACTTTTTGTTTCCCTTGATTACTATTGATATTCATTACACGTACATAGCTTAGTTTAAGACATGGTCATAGTGGTTACCAGGATGTGATGGAAGGTAAGCTGAGAAGCTGAACTTGGGAAATCACATGGGTATCGGTAGTTTTGGTTGAGTTTAAGAGCAGTTTTCTTTTTCTTGAATCTTCCATGATCTTGAGCTTTCTTATTTTGTAAAACAAGTCTTTTACTATGGTGTGTGATAATGTTGGGAATGTGTTGACTAATGTTTTCATGTGTTGTGTTATGGTAGACGTGGAGGATGTTAAATTCGTGATAAACTATGATTATCCGAATTGCTCGGAGGACTACGTGCACAGAATCGGACGTACAGGGCGGTCAGCAAAGACGGGTACAGCGTATACATTCTTCACCAAAACCAATTCCAAGCAAGCAAAGGATCTAATTGATGTCCTGCGTGAAGCTAATCAAGTCATTAATCCGAAATTGTATGAGCTCATGGAGAGTTCATACAGAGGCGGCGGTGATAGACGTGGAGGATTTCAAAGTAAGTGGATTGAATGATGTTATGAAATTTCGGATTAGCTGGAATTTGACAATATGATTAATGGAATTGGTTTGTGTCTTGCAGATCGCAGCCGTTGGCGTCAAACCGGAAGCTATGGTGGAGGATCGGGAGGATATGGACAGTATTAACGAGAGTCCTAGCCTAAAGGATGTTATTTTGATTTTCACTAAATGTTTTTCGCTAGCTTCTGGTTTTGATTTTTACCGATTTATTACGGTCGTCTACCTTGCGCTAATGCAGAAAGCAGATTTCACGAAATCCAAATATGCTGGATTTAGAATTTTAGATTGATAATGAAAAGCTAATTGTAGGCGACTAGACGGAAAAGATTTCTGTCTTGGTGAAGTTGTCTTCGTATCTAAAATACTAGAAAATGAACCGAATTTCTCAGCTCTTCGAGATAACAATCTATTTATATAGAAGAATGGATTTTTGAATTTTTTCAGACAACCCTAATCATTCTTAGTTAGTTCCTACTTATTATTATGCAGATTTATTATTATTAATTGCCTAACTCGCATTTTCTTATCCAAGGAAATCGTATCTCCCAAGTTGGGCACTCTGTAAATGTACGTCTGTACACGTGTTAAAAACTCTTCGTTAAATGGATTCCTTAACGTTATTATTACAGTTGAATAAAACATCTTGATCTTACAAACATCAATTTATTTGAATTTTTATTGCTAACACGATGAGATTTCCTTCGTTGTCATAGCAGATTATCTGCTAATCTCCATGGTAACAGTTTTAATTTTGTTGAAGGAGTTGGTGTGGATTTCATAGAGTCACATACAAACTTCGGGGGTCTGGTCAAATCTTGTTGGCATGACCAGTGAGGGACAAGTGCAGGGACCAAGGGGGCCGTCGTCATGGTGTGCTTGAGCAGATCATGAGTAACAGCGCAGCGCTCATCCTCTCTTCGCGCATCTTCCTGTTCTCATATGATCATCACATGTATGCATACGAAAGTGAGTCTCTCAACTTGTAAAGGAAGATATCCGTCCAGTCAGTCGTGTTTTTGTGTTGGTAACAGTACGTTGCCCTGGCCTGTATTCCACTCCTACTTCCCTTGTGTTCCTACAGCTTGTAGTGATTTTTAGAAGTTTTGCCCATTTTCTAACTGATTTTAATGAAAATTTTGAAATTGTAATTTTGTAATTGTGATTAAGTGAAGGTGAAACGGAAGAATTGTAAGGCATGGATGGAATTGGAAGGTTTAGACCATGTGTAATTAAATCGTGAGTGTGTGACGACGAGATGATATCGTCTTTTGTTTGGATTTAATTTGATGCCGAACAAAGAACTCATTGTGAAGCTTGTGGGTTTTGGATGTGAATGGATTTGATTTAAAGTTTCTAATTAGATGGTTTAATACTGATTTCAGTGTATTTAATCGAATTGTGGAAGTTATCAGTTTATGATAGAATCGGCTGAAAATATCCGATAGTCGGAGTCGGTTTAGATGGAGCGCTAAAGGTAATGCAATGTTTGTAATTAAATATTTAATTGGTTTGAAAACAACATGTTAGCTGTAATTTTGAAGTTAATTTCAGAACTAATGTTAAGTAGTTTGGTTTTTAGTTGATGTAAGATGCCAAAGGACGTTGTTCATTGTAATTGAATCTAGTTCAATTATATAAATTACTAGGTTACTGAAGAAGAAGTGTGTTTGGTAATGGAATTGAATTTGATTTGAATAATTGGATTGAAATAATGTATATATTGTGATTGTTTAAGGTCCTGATTGTTTTTGGGTGTGTGCTTACAGTGGATTCTCTGTATATATCTTGTTCTCATGTTACTGTTGATGGACTTGTACAGTATTATTTAACGAAACAAATTGGATTGTCATAATTGATAATAGAAAGGGAGGAATTGTTGTTGTGGAATTCTGATTGTGCCCTTAGTTGTCAGGCAGCGTCTCGTAGGTTAAGATCAAAGCGTGGTTGTGTAACAGGTGCACATGTTTGATTGTTCAGTTAGGCATTGATTCTTGAAGGATTGTTTAGCTGTAATAGTGTGAATACGCGAATAGTTACGAGTGGCATGGGTATGGGAATTGATCAGGTTCTTGATCTCTTTGAAGTATCAGATTTGGACTGGTTCAATGAGTGGAACTGTTTGAAGTTGAGCGAGTTTCATACATGATGTTAGTTTGGAAGTTGAAGCAAGAGGAAGTAATCGACAAAGTGTTAATGTGTCAGGTTTGGTAAGGTTGACTATTTGAAGTTTTAGTATCTGAAAGATGATGGGTTTGGTTTTATCAGTTTTGGAAGACACAGGGTTATGTGTGAAATTATATGAGAAAGTTGGGTAATGCGACAAATGACGTATTTGAGGAGGAAGAGGATGATTAATTCTTAAGCTATGATCCAACCAGTTATTGATTCGACCGATTGTGATATGTATGTTTATTGTTCCAAGAGGAAGTTTACATGTTGGTGGATTATATATGTTCGAAGAGTATGCACTGACGCCGATAAGTGATAAGGAATGAGGAAGTTTGATGTGCATTGTGTTGTGGATTTTATTTGCAATTATTATAAGTATGAAAGATAAGAATGTAAACAGCAGAGTTTGATTTGAATGTGGTCGATGACTGGTTCGGATGGATCGGCATTTTTATCGAACTGTTGATATGGAATCTTTTCTATGTGCGGTGTGCAAATGTTGTAACTTGAAAGTTGACTGTTGATTTTCTTTGGTTTTACAGGGACAGGAGCGTGTTTGAAGTGTGTGTCGAAGTTTGTGCAAGTGTCGAATTCGGATTAGCGTAGTAACCATCATAGCTTGTAGTAGCGTTGGAACTTGGTGAAATATCCTCGGGAACCACCATAAGTTCGAGGTAAGGTTTTTATATTATTTTATGGACAAGTTTTTACTATTGTATTTTTAGTAGTCGAAGTTTCCATGTATGATTTTGTGGTTATGCCTTGAAGTTACGTTTGTCGATGTAGGATCAACAAGATCCGGCTGCGCTGTAATTGAGTGGTAGGAAGACATGGGGAACAGAAAGTTTGGGACGAGTGCCAAGTCTGTAAGGAAGAATTGGTTGTAAAAGAAAGTCTGCTGTAGCTTGGAAATAACCTTTTGGAAATGTAATTTAGGATTCGGGATCCGTCAGCCTCTGTCTGGTACAACCTTGATAATGAAAAGTTGATGTTTTTATGGCGATGAGGTGAATGCTGCATTGGGTTTTAGTAGCTCGTTTATTCCGTAGAATAACAGTTGAAAGACAAAGGGATTTTTTCAGGTAGCTAGGAAAGAAGCTGAAAGTAGTTATGAAGTTAATACTGTTCTCTCTGGAAGCTTTGTATGATAAGGATAGTAATAATGTTCTTTCGTGCTTCTTGAAGCGGTTCTGTGTAAGGATGTTGAGAAGATGTTGGTGGGGGTGAGATTGTGAAATAGTAATTTGCTGATAAGGAATTATTAAGTCTTGTTTTGTTATATGCCTAGGAAAAGATGGGATCGGAAGAGGGCAGAGCGGAAAATTGTGTTTATGCAACGAATTGTGACTGAATTTTCATCCTTGACTGGGAATATACAGTATGATCTCGCGTACTTGTGTATTTGAAACAAGGTGGAGGTAGAATGTACCCTTGGCCAAGGTTTTTCTTATTGTATTCCCGGAAATGAAGACTTCCTGTGCGGCTCATCCCTGTTTTTATTTGTTAGCAGATTTTTGAACTCGGAAAGGAAGCTTGGAACTATTCAAGTGGTTAACAGTGGTGGTGTTGTTGAAATCAAGGTGGGGAAGATGGCTGGTTGTAAATAGTTCCCAGCCTTGGGTTTAGTTCGGTAGTCTTCTTAGATGGTGAATTAGACTTATGGCGGAGGAAATTAATCAAACGAAGAAACTGCCGAGCTTGAGGGTTCGTACACGCTAACGTGATTGTCAAGATAAAATTGCGAAAGTAATGTAAATGTATGATGTTATGTTGTGAGTAAATGCGAGCAGGTGAATTCTTGTAAATATATGATGATATTAGTCAGCGAGTATTTATCTAGCCCATAATCCTGTTATGGTACCGAGGAGCAGAATATGAAATAAGTTTGCACAAAGAAAACATATTTGTGATGTGCATTTGAATGCCAGAAGGCTAAAATTGTGAGATTGACGTTCAGTTAGATTAGCTATTGAACCTGAGACTCTTGGCTTGGAAAGTTGGAGATGCAGAGTAGAATTTAGCTGCTAACATTATAGAAATAGGCCATGATGTGTGGGGTATGATTTAAAAGACAGTTTATGCGAATTTATGCGGACTGGTGTTCCGAAAGTGTGGGTTAGCATTTGAAGAAGGTGTAGATAATGCATGCACATAATTAAAAAATAGTAAGTGCAGTACAGATTTGTTTGCAAATGAGAATGACAAGTGTTCCGTTTTTTACTGTTAGTAAAACATGCTGATGAGGTATTGAGAATTTGCGAACAGGTTTGCCGTATACATAGTAGAGGTATAGTATCTTGCTAATAAGTTTGCAGTGCAGTGCTTGTGTCAAGGAAGAAAGGAATATGACATTTTGTTACTTAAAAAAACTGCACTACGGTCTTTAGTGTGCTGGCGAAGTTGTGTGGGAAATAGCATTAGAGTAATGATGGGCTGTGCAAAAATGTGCAAATTACCACTTTGGTGCTAAACTTGTGCTCGTTTGAGAGAACGTAGTGGTGGTTTTTGTGAACATTTTTATTTTAGCCCAGGAGGATAGCTTATTATGCTCCGCAAAAGAACCTTCGAAACGCACTCGAAGCTGTGAGAGGGGCCATGAATTAGTTCCCGTTAAGCAAGCGTTCTGTAAATGTGTGGATTTTTGCGCTCATCAATGAAAGTTAGGCAGGGAGAGAATGACGCTGCTGTCATTATGAATTACAGAGACAATAGCAAGAGGTTACGAAAGTCGTTGGAGAGATTTTGTAGTGGGGTAGGTGTAGGTGGTGTAATTGTTGGATTTATCTTGTTGAACTAATTTATTTTGCTTTGTCATAGGTGTGGATTCATTGTCGAAATTAAAAGCGTAGGCTGGGGCCAAAACGAGTGGAGAATCTTTCAAATATTGTACTACCTATGCCTGCTGTAGTTAGATTTTTCAGAGTCACATGGTCAGCTACAGAAGCTATGGCTTGATTAAGTTCTGGCAGAGGACATTGAGTTATAGTGATTTTACTATATTAGCGTGTAAGTAGAACAAAGGAGATTGTAAATGGTAATCTTGTTCCCAATGATGTTTGTCTTGTATATTAAGCGTGCTAAAATGTAATGCCGAATGTCTTGTAAGTAGCAATCAGGACTCATTTTTCATTATTTCCGTATCGTTCAGTCCGGTCTGTACGTTTGAATTGTTATCATTGAACAGAGCTAAGCTACTTGTAAGTGAGGTTTTGTTTTTTATTGTAGGCTGATGCGCCTCTCATCGGTCATGTTTGATATGTTCGGCATGTAAAATGTGTTGCACGTTTAATATGCAGGTTTTGGTTATGGAAAAGATGAAAAATTGCATTAATCTAAAAGCAGAACTTGTTGCAGTTGTGCTTTGAATTCGAATGCAAATTTTCCTACAGGTGTAATAATTTAGCAGACAGTTAGTCCAATGACCATTGAACCGATGAATGTTCAAATCGTTTTGATTGCCCTTCGAATGTGATTCGCTGATGTTTAAGAGCTTCTGGCTACGATGTTCTGATTTTGATAAGCTGTTTGCTCCTCCTTGTTGCAGTTATTTATGTGTGGAACGGAGTAACGAAGAAATCATTATGTTAGCGAATAGCTCGAAGCTGAAGGATACAATGCGTAATGCTTGTAGTAACGTAATATTCTTTTATGTAGATTGACTAAAGGGAAATGGTGAATGAGAGCTAGAGGAAGGTTGGATCACAGAAGATAAAACTGTAAATCCTTAAGAAGCAATGGTATAGCTTGTGTAGTTTTAAATTGAGATTAAATAGTACGAAACATCGTGTAAAAGATTTATGGAACTGCATAAAAGCAGTGCAGCTGGTTAAGGACTGGCTATTTTTAGCTGGCAGCGGATACACTGATTTCTTGTGGTGTATGTGGGTTGGAGTTGCCGGTTAAAGTACAATTCATGCAATCTGTTTACGTCATCGTGATTGAAGAGAGGTTTAAAAAGTTAGTGATCTGGTACGAAGACGGTGTATTTGTTTAAGCTGCTCTTAAGATGAGTGCACGCGATAAAATAAATAGAAGTTGAACTACGGATGAGAAAAATGGAGCTGGAAGTGCTGATTGATGGGGCAAAAGCGGGTAGAGGCTGGTTTTAGGTTGGTGGTGAAATAAAGAGGTGAAACGTGGCATTCCAGCTCGTTGCGTTTCTGATAATGAAGATAGGTTACACGCGTTGTGTTTGTTTTAACTGTTGTTAAATATACTGCGAGAGCAGGGAGCTTTGTTTTCATGAGTAGCTTAACGGAACTCAAGGCCCCGAAATGTATGCAAACGTATTGTTTGTCCACGTGCAGATTGGAACGTTGGTTGAGATTAAGTGTTTGGAGATCGTTGACATTTGTAAATCAGTATTTAGGAGCTTGTAATTTAGATTGTATGGTTTTAAGGGAATAAGTAGATAATTAGATTTGCCGAATTACACAATTGTTGTATTGTAGGAAGGAAGCCACTGTTTGCTAGTGCGGAGTGAAAATAGACCTCCTGCTTTGTCTGTTTTGCTGTCTGAGATTGGAGGTGTAGGATAGGTGTCAAGAATAGGGCTTGGAATCAAGTAATACGAAACCGTAGCGTGTAGCAAGTTTTATGCAGGAATTGTAAGGTGTCTGAGCAAAACCGTAAGGTGTGAAGGTGTGACAGATGGAACAAGAGACAAGGAAGCTCATTGTGTTTCTTAAAGGAAGAAGAATATATGGTTGAAGAGGATAGTAGAATTAAATGGTGGTGATTACCGCTACTGTTTTGATTAAGTGTTTGTTGCAGTTCCCGTATTGGGCAGTATCGCATGCAAAAGGATTCAGAGGATGCAGAGGGATGGTAAAACAGGAACCGTATACAGTAATAATGAGAGAATAAGAGTCCAGTTACACGAAGCTAATTATTCATTTGCTGGGAATACTGTGGCAACTGTGGTATAAGGAAGACATGCAATTTCTGGTTCGGATTTTTGAAAGAACGGTGTGTAATTTATAAATCAGAATTACGAATTAGATTAAGATTACGGAAGAATTACAAGATTTGGAAGGGATTAAGAATGAAGTTTGTGAATTAAAAAGGGACTTGAAATTTGGTCAATGGAGCATACGATTTAGCTTCTTGGCTCGTGGCTTGAATGATTCGTAATTTGCAATTCGCTAGGCTTGTGAAGATGTGAAGAAGCTAACGGAAGTGGTGGCTAGATGATGAATCGGTGGTTGTTGAAAGCAGCTTCTGGTGGATGATAACAAGTGTTGGCTGTATGTGTAAGAGAGTAAGGTTGAGCACTGGGTTTGACCGTGGCGAATGGCTGTTGGAAGCCTGGTAAGATGTTAAATGGGTGTAATGAAACACAAGCTTTGCGTATAGCCAATAGCAAGGATGACAAGAAGGGAGGTTGACGGATTTGAGATTAGAGTAAGGCTAAGAAGTGTTAGTCTGTAAGATGAAGAAGTTGCTGTGTGCAAGTGTTCAAGGGTTGAAGAGAGAGGAGTACTTGAAAGTATTAAGTTTATGAGTCATGTGATCTTGTGTGTGGTATTTGAGGTAAAGAAAGTACGGTAAAAATGAATCATACTTGACCTACTATTGGGAAGAAGGGCTGAACAAAGATTTAAGCTACCGAAGGAAAGCTAGCGTTAGTCGGTTGGTGTATTAATTTGGCTACGAATAATCAAGTTTTGATATTTATGCTGGGCTTTGATGCACTTAAATAGCGGAAGAGATGCTTTGAAATTGTTTGAATTAGTCACGTTAGTTCTGTTAGGGGTGAAAACAGCTTTCGATTTTAGATTCTTCTGATCGATTCAGTTGATTCAGTTGATTGTGGTAAAAGTTTGGAGTTGGCTGGAGTTAATAGCTTTCAATCGATAAATTATTTTGTAGTTTTGAAGTTTCTTTTTGCTAGAGGTGACTGTTGGTCTTGATTTCTGATTAAGTTGTAGATTTCGTGGTCGCTTGAAGCTCATAAATCTGCTAGGGGTTAAGGGTTGAGGGGAATCAGAAAGAAAGTAGTGGAAATGAAGTTATGGCGACAGCGTCGGAGAAATTGCAGATAAGATGCTGTATTCATATTTGTTTAAAGTTCAAGCTGAAGCAAGCTGGAAAGTCGGGGACGGCAGGGATGTAAAAGGGAAGGAGATTGGTGTTGTCTTGATTCAAAGATTTAGAAATTGAAATCGTGGCTTGAAGTGAATTTATGGGAGATTGGTAGGATGGCAGGATTTGTCGGAGTGCAGCACGAGGAGACCTATTTCTAGTGACCAAGTGTGTTTGATTTTTCTCTCTCTGCGAACTTTAGTTTGAAGTGGATGGTCGTGTGTTTGTGCTAGAGATAAGGATGAGAGATTGGAGAGGCTTTGTGATGCAAATTGGCAAAAGAGAGAGAGAAAAGTGACAGATTGCAGACAGAAAGGTGTGCAGGAAGGCTTTAGGGAAGTCGGAGTTTATAACAAGGAGGTGATAAGCAGCATGCGTGGATTGGAGCTGGGTTTGTGGGGTAGTGCAACGTAGAGCTTTTTTGGAAATTAATTACTAGGGAAAGGTAGTTTTTACAGGTGGCAGGTAGAATTGAAAAAGTTGAAAAAAATGGAAATGATGCACCGTATGTTTGGATTGTGTAGAGTGTTATGTTTTTATTTGGGTTAGAAAGTGAGGAAAATGGAACGATTCCTGAGTTTCTGTAGGTGTAAGGTATGTTGAGGTTGTAAATTGGATGTAAGGCTAATGAATGATAATTAAAGGTGCGAAGATGTGTACAGCAGAATACGATCAGAAGTCGGAGAGGCAAGAGGAGAATATGAATTAGAATTTAGAGAGGTGTTGTTGTATGGTGAACGTATCGTATTTTCTATGCTTGGCCCCGTTGCTGAGTTCTCACGGTAATTCAGTGACAACGGTCCCTGAGTCACCAAGTTGTACGGAAATAATAAAGCTAAGGCCCTGAGGGGCGGAAATGTGTGATAAATAAAAGAAGGCTCGGAGAAAAGAAGGGAATAAGAAGAGAGTACCAAAAGACTGGATTGTAAGATTATTGAAGATTGAAGATAATGCAAAGGCCGGTTTCTTTTGAGATTCTTTGTGAACAAAGCTCAGAAAGAATCTGAAAAGACGGTTCTTGATTCGGTGGAAAAGCGGGAGGAAGAGGTGTGGAGTTTTATTTATGAATTTCTCAAGTCAAAGCTGCAGGGATTGGGTGTGGAAATGGAAGATAAAAAATTGTCTCTGGGAGAGAATGAGAGGAAAAAACTTCCTGAAAACTTGCATAGGCTTGAGAGAGGCATAGGCTTGTCGTCTAGGAGAAGTTGATGGAATACAGCTGCATTGATGGGATTCATGGATTTGAGACGGTGCCAAATTGATGCAGTATTTTCTTGTCGTTTTACTTTTACAAGAGGAAAGAGAAGATGTGGATGTAAGAGTAGGTTTTTGCATCTTCTGTCATCGTCGAAAAAGTTGGAGTCGGTGGTGCTGCTGGTTGAAAATTAATTTACTTGTGTTGGACATGAATTTAGTTGTAAAATACGATTGTTTTGGGAGGGAGCAGAAAGAGTCACTAGTTTTTAACATGGTGAAGGCAGCGTACGATCTTTGCAGATTTAGCTTGAGTTGGTCTTTGAGCTCCTGGGGATTTGTTTTTTTCACAAATTGGTGTTGGGGAGGTGCATAGGAGGACAAGAACTGGGTTTAATAATTGAAGTAAAAGTAGGTGAGAGATATTGAGAAGGAGAGATTTGGTTGCATCTCGGAGTTTTTGATGTATTTAAAGAGAGACGGATTAATTCAAAGGATATTTTGTTAGACCTTAAAATGCGTGGCGCTGCTGAGCAGTGAGTAGTGAGCAGTTTGGAGCATAGTTATTGTATTAGTATTAAAGTCGGGACAGATATTTAGTTATTGAGAGCAGTTAGCCAATGAGAAATCATTAAGATGCACAGAATTGTATTTTATTTTGTAGGGTGGACTCTGGATTTGAAGAAACGGGACCTACGTGTGCAGAAGGAATCACGTAGGAGTTTTAAGTGAATTGCCTTTTATGTAGTTGTTACCGGAGGCTAATTGGAAGGGTTGCACGGAAATGTTTTGATGCCTGAAGGTCCTCGTGGAAGTTTTAGTAGGCGCTTGTACAGGGAAGCTAAGCGGAGAAGGAGCGCAGCGTTCAAATGTAAAGACGCTTGGTATTAAGAGAAATTAAGGTACTTATTGGCGCAATCTCCTGAAGAAGGAGTGAGCGCGGTGAATAAGTGAAATGAAAGGCATGCGTAGTAGTGGAGAATAAAGAAGAGATGGTTGATTGTTAGTTGTGTTTTTAAGGGGCTAGCGAAATGTAGGAAAGTAGGATAAGGAGGAAGGAAAGATGATTAGATCTCGCGATACACGGGGAAGAAGTAATAAGAAACTGTTTAATGGGATGAGCAAGAAGAGGAAGAGATGAAAGGTATAACGTTGACAAGCATAAGACATGAGCGGTGAACTGGATTTTTGTATGTGATTTGGCGAATAATTTACATGCCGATGATGTTAATGCAGGCCTTGCTCGATGAAGCTTATGATTTTGTGGTGGAACATATCTTTGATGATTGGAAAATGAGGGGTGTGGTGAATGGTTTATTAATTTTGAAGATGTTGTTCTGGGAAGAAGCGGTGCACTGCGCTGAAATTGGGAGGCACACAGGCTTGGTGAATTACTAATCAGTAGAGACGGGAAGTAAATTAAAGTGATGGGATTTGAGGGCGAGGTTAGCGTTGTTGATGCTAAGGTAGGCTCGTAGATTTAAGATTTGTGTGTTTCATATTTGAAAATGTAAGCTCGTCTGAGACTTTGTAATCTGATTGCCGGTTGGACTAAATGCTTGTAAAAGAGGTGGAAGGAGTAGAATAGCAGCTAAACAAAGGGACATCCGCAAGGAATTGCATCTTAACATTTGAGTAGCGGAAAGAGGAAACGTTTATAAAGGAGATTTAAGGGTTTTAAAGTGGTAGTAAATGAGATTTTATGGGCGCATTCCCATGCAGTTATCTAAGAGTTTAGGAGGAAATTTTATAAGGGATTAAAATGGCGTAGAACTGTTTTTGCGCTGATGCTTCAGTCTTCTGCAGTTACAGTAGTTTTTACTGCGGGAAGCAAGTCATGTAATTTGTAGGAATGTCTAAGATGCCTGAGAACGGAAGAATACTGGGTAAATTTTGATGTGGAGGTTTGTTGACGTAATGGATTTTGTGGCTGTAAATACGAGTGATAGGATCGCTTTTAAGGGAGAAAATGTTAACTGTTCTTATGTAAAGTCGTCAAGGAAGTGGTTGATGGTGAAGTGGGAGAAGAGGTGGGTAGCGGAGTTTAGTCGTGCTCGGGTTTTAAAATCCAGTTGCCGTTTCCGGAGAGTTTGATGTGGTGTAGTGGATAATTGAAGTTTTGGCGATGATTAAATTAATGTTTCGGTTAAATACTCTGTAGCTATTGGCGGTGATGTCACAGTAAAAAATTGTAGTTGTGCTAGCAAACTGTAAGGTTATTTCCACCGAAGTAGCTATTATGTATTTCTACGGTTTAGCTTCGCTGGTTACCGTCACGTGAGAAGTGGAATTTTGGCATTTTTATGCCAATTAACTCCGCATTTTTGCTAAATAGTTATGCATATTGCAAAATTTCTAGAATTACGTAATGCAGTACAAGCTGTAGGCGCGAATCGGTCAAAGTCTTGTGGAGTTTCAAGAAATGCCGTGCAATGTCTTTCCGGAGGTGCTTCTGGCGGAGTATTTAAGAGGAAAAAAACGAGCACGCTTTAATTTATGCTGATATTTCGGTAAACTATATAGTGTAGTTTGATAATGATAAGAATAAGGGTGTTTTCTAAATCTGGTTTGCGTGCTTAATTGCTGGCTGGAGTGTAAAGTTTTGACGGGTTTTGTTTGAGATTACTCTCGTGTAAGGGTTTTTACGCAGTCAAGAGAGCGCAACCAGGAAGGAGGGAAAGTGAGATTCGCAATTCACGGAAGAGTGCGGAACGTTTTAAAAGATTTTCCGGATTCGTAATTCGCTTGGTCTGCTTGTGTGGTGTCATTGTTCGGAGCTGTTGAGAATGATTAGGAAGACAGAAGACAGGAAATACGGCGAGATTTTAGTGAGAATAAAGTAATGTTAGTTCGCATAGAGACAAGGTATGACCTTTTAGACTTGAGTATTTTATCGCTGTAAACGGAGGACAGTAAGATGACGCAAGGAGAGGATAAGGTTACTTGTTTCTCATGACTTTCATGGTTGAGAACTGTGAATTATTAATAGTGTTGGATAATTAAAAGCGCCATATTAACTGCTTATGGTAAATTGTGATGGAACGGGACAGTTTCAGCGTGGAATAGGAGAAGCAAGAAAAGAGGATGACAAGTTTCGAATATTTTAGTTTTGAATTACGCGTTGTAAGCAGGATTTTTTTCGTGTTGTAAGCCATATAAGAGGAATCATATTTCCATGCAGTCATAATAGTGATAATTTTATTGCGAGTCGAATCATAAGCTTATCGTTGCTGTTGACGGATAAATTAGTCGAGGCAATTTTGTGCTTTCGAAGATTGTGTCATCCATTTTACGATTGACATTGCGTCATTGCGAATTTCCAATTCCGTGGAATTACCACAGTGGTGACGGATCATCACGATAATGCCTGTTGTTTTGCGAAATAGTGCAAATAGTGCTGCATTGATTGTCAATTTTAGTGGAATGGAATGGTGGTAGAATAGTTGGTCTGTGTTGTAGCTGAAACTGTCGGCTTTTAGAGGAATTGCGGGTGACGGCAAAGGGCAGAGACTAATTGAGATGAATGTAGTTAGTTGATGCGATAAGGGAGCTCCTAATATAGCTGTAGTACGTTGACGAAAGTAAGTGGAAGGTGCATCGACGTGTTTGATTATTTTTTGCTTGTAAAGGTAAGATTTCTGTAGAAGATTTGGAAGTGTTTTCGCTCTTGTTTTCTGTGGTGGGCTTGGCTTGAATGGAAGAGAGGGAGTTGAAACAAGGAATCTGCTATTATTCTAAACTATTTGGATTATTTTAGTTTTCTCTCTTCCTATACAATACAAAAATAATAGCATGAACAGAGGGTTAGCCAAGAGTGAGCAAGAATAATGGGAAATGAATATTACTGAATGCCTTTAAGATTTAGTCTGCCTCGTGAGTCTCGTCTGTTTTTGTATGGTGGTTCTTTGTTATTTTATGGAGATTATCAGCCATAAACTAGTCGCACTTTCTTGCGTCAGTAATCGAGAAAGCAAAGCATGGTCTGTAGCTGAAATTGAAAGTTTCACGTGAAGTTATTGAAGTAATCGAGTATATAATTATAAATGTTTCTTCGCTTACAATTTTCAGTAGGTTTAGCTATCTTAATTTAATGGACTTAAGGTTTAAGTTCAGATAGTGATAATGGAAGAGATGTAAATGCAGCTAATGGATCTGAGATGCGTTAACAAAGGTAACTGAGGTGCTGGTCAGTTTATCCTGATATTGTGATAGAATGATGAATGCCGATGATTCATAATTAGTTTGATTTCTTAGGAATTGTATTTACTTATTAAAGTGGTTATTGTTTGGGGAAGAGGGTGAAGAATTGAGGAAGGTCAACTGAAGGATAGGAAGATAAATTTGTCCATAGGAATTAAAAGCAGCTTTTCTTGAGAATATTCCAAGCTTTTCAAGAAGGTGTTGAGTGTTGAGCTCATGTAAGAAAAGTGGCATTAGTTAATAAAAATAAGTTGGAAGGAAGAAAAATGAGAAGATACAAAAATATTCCTCCGTGATTAGTTACTGTAGACTGGAGAAAAAGAGTGACGTCATGTTTGGTAATTGGCTCGGATTAGCATTTAGTATTATTTTATTCTTTGTATGCAGGCTTTGTGGTGGGATACTGCAGTGAGTGGGCATGCTGTAAACTGGGATTAAGGGATTACTGGTTAGTTGATGTTCGAAGCAAAGGTAGAGGTTTCTATTGTAGTTGAAGTAGCTGGAGTTCGTCAAGAGTGGTTAATAACTACGATTACTTGCGTATGATGTGGTGTAATTAATGAATGGGGAAATATGAAATAGAGAGGTTATAGACAGAGTGGGGGCAGGAATGAGAGATAATGTTGACAGATTAGTTGAAGGGAATTCATAGTAGGAAATAGAATGGGAGGAGATTTGCGATAAAGTCAGGGAAATTTTTGCAGTGGTGATTTTGAAGTGGAACTGCAATGATAATTTGGCGTTGCAGAGAGATTGGAAATTATCACTGCGCTTTGGGAATTGTTTATCTGGAGAGGATGGAATTTCCGTCGCATGCGTGCAAAATAATATATACACATATACAAGGTAAATAGATGAGGGAATAGCAGACTGCAGTGTATGGGTATTCGATATACCCTGGAACTTACGCTTTACATAACAGAACAATAATAGAAGCAGTGAAAACAGTATGAGAATAGGTTCTTGTTAGCAAGTTATGCTGATCGAAGGGGCTGAATTCGTAATTCGCCTGATAGCTCCAGGGCTGGATTTAAATGATGAGAGAAATTTGAATAATTATTGGCTCGTGTATGGGATAGAAGTCATAGAAGTAGGATGTAAAGACAGGGAAGGTAGAAGTAGAAGGGAGAGGTCGGTTCTTGGGATTGGGTTGTAATAGTTGATTTTCGTATAGATGAGCGGGCTGAGATGCTGTTTTGTGGTTTTAAGTTTAAAGTGAATCTGTACTGAGAGTGATGTGGGATTTAGAAGTTGTTGATGATGGAATCTTTGCGGACATGATGAAAAATGTGTAGGATGAGTTGAGAGAGAGTACGAAAGGGTAAAGATGATTTGATGATTTTGCAGGTAATCTAAGAAGGAGAAGGTATCATCGTGTAGATAGTAGATACAAGTCCGAATGAAGGTAATGGGAAAAGAAGAGGGTTTAGGAAAAGGTTGAGATGAGAGTAGTGCGAATGGTGGAAGAATTGATGAGGCGGTGAGACGTTGAGAGAGATGTTCTGTTGTTGTTGAATGGATTTTGCTGGTGCTTAAGGCTGGGTGGGTTTGATGTCACTTATCTTTCTTTAGGAGAGAAATACGGAGAGAATAGAAGAGCTGTTAAGGATGCTTGGAGCGTTCGTTGATTCCGTTCTCTCTTTCTTTGCTGAAAAAGATGCAAGACCAAATAGACTGCTTGATTCTCGTGATGGTAGGAACATATGAGATTAAAAGAATCGCCGAGAGGGCGAAAAGGGTTTGAGGGAATTCAAGATGATGCAGAAAATGAGTTGGTTATTTTGGATGCGTGGCTTTGGCTTGCAGAGATTTTGCTGCTAGTGTTGCAAAGTTGCTGTTCTGTGTAGAAGCTGGTAGATTTGAAATGTGTTTTGTGCTCTTGGAACAGTTTGATCTGGTATCTCTGTTAGTCGTTGCTGTGTAGTCGTGACAGTGATTAAGGGCAGTTGGAAATAATGATCTGATGGTGATCTTATAAGATTTTGTGGACCTGATCCTTGCCTAAAGGCTGTGCTGCGTGTGCCAACGCTGTTTTGGTAGTACAAAATGGTAATGTTTTGATACTGTTTGAAGGGATATTTACAAGCTTATCGTCCATGGTGCGCTGTGAGGGTGGGATAAGCAAGAATGAAGTTGTCATGTGTAATTATGTAGTTTATGGGAAAAGTAGGTGAAAAAAGGTAAAGTGTAATGAGTTTCTAGGGCGGAAGTTGAACGGAGAGCAATGTTGGCAGTGTTTACTTGTGTAAATCAATTGTGAAACCTACGGGTTCTATTGTGCCAAAGAGCCTGGAGGAATCGTTACCTTTTTGTGTAGGGAAATGCGTTGACAAAGGACATGTGTCAGTTTTAATGAGTACGGTTTGGGTTGCTGCGTTGTGAGAGAGGCTGTAAAAAAAGTAGTATCTCTGTTAGGGCTTTTTAATCCTGTGGGTGTGATTTTGGTGAATCTGTGAACAAGATAAAAGAATGATAAGATGGGTGGGATGAGAATAGGAGAGATGGGTGATTGTGATGATGAATGAATGTTTCCTGCGCTTGGAATAGAATTGTTGGGCTGTATTGGTATATGAGCTTGGATTTGACGTTGGCGAGAATTGGGAATGTGGCAATAAAGTTGTATTACATGTGATTTGGAAGGAGACAAAGGCGAAATGGCAACTAGGGATAAATGAGAGTGAATTTGATTTATATTGAGCTCTAGATTGCGAAAGAGCTGGCTGAAACAAAGGTGTTTTGCAATGTGAGGAAAAGGTCGGGGTTATGCGTTGTTAGCTGTATGTCATAGGGGAACTGTTTGCAGGATTGATGAGGGTTGAGAATGAAATTGAATTTTGATACAAAGATGATAATGGTGTTTGTTTTCGTTTAATAGATTCGCTTACATTTGATGTGAATGAAGACGAGCTTGAAGAGGAGGAGGGAAGGGATTTTCCATTAATTAAATGAGCTTTGGAATATTATCGTGGATCAAAAAGTAGAGAGGAAGAAAGAAGACGACGGAATTAACGACATTTGCTTCAATCAGGACCAGAGCTTTGGAGATTTGGTTGCTCATGCTTCAGTACAATACGATTGGATGACGTGAATGGGATTCGTTGAATATCGAAGGAGTAAAGGAGATAATGAGACACTGAGAGAAGTAAGTGATGAGGTGTTTAGGTTTATTGCCAGGGCATCAATCAAAGATTTTATGGTTGATCTTTGGAATTGTTAATTAATGTTTTGTTTTTATTTTTCAGAGGTGTGAATTCTGATGCGGATTGGTTCAAAGTTCAAAGGAGAAATATCTGGTGAAAGACCGTAAATGGTGACGTGATGTAGAAGAGAAGAAAAGTAAAGTTTTGAAGTTTCGGCCCGTTTCGTGTTTCGTAGAATCGGCGTTGAATAGTTGCAGACGTCAGAATCAGAGAATATAATTTGTGTGGATCGGAGGACGTGCAATTAGAGAGATGTGATATTTTGACAGTGTGATATCCTCACAACTGGCCTGGATGTGTTTGAAGAATAACTGATAAAGAGTGTGGGATGGACGACGAGCTTGGTGATATCGTTTAGGGGATTGTGAATCATTGTCTGTGTGTGTAACAGAGCTTGGAAGAGTCGGGAGGAACGACATCAGTTTGTGGAACAAGGTGTCCAGGAGGAGACTGTGTCAATGAAGGAGCTGAAAAAGTCATAAGTAGTTTGTGAAACTCAACCGAATTAACACGTTGAAGTGAGCCAAATTGTGGAGCTCGTAGAGTAGGAGGGTGAGGGAGGACGTGTGGAAATCTCGAAAGCTGTGGAAGTTGCGGAACTTTAGAGCGTGATAATCAGTGGAAAAATGGGTTCCCTTGGAGGATTTGACGAGGGCATTAATGACTCGGGAGGAAGGATGAGCTTCCCAGCAGCGAATTATACGATTCCGAGCATGGCAGATCATAATTTCACTGCTGGAACTGAAGGATTTAATGCTGCTGGAATGGCAGGGATTTTTTACGCTGCGAACCGAACGCTAGATGCGATATTCCCGAAATATGATCAATACTACGGCTACAGTTTAAATCCGAATGATTTGCTTGATTTTTCTGAAATCGATGTAGTTAAATTAGTTACGGATAACAAAGGTCCGCTTGGTTATGTGGCGGCGTTTCTTGTGGTAGCGATACTGATTACCTTCTCTGGGATCGTTTGGTGTTTAGTAAGATGCTGTTGTAGGGATAAGGGTTGCTGTTCGAAGAAGTCTGAAGAGGAAATACAAGCGTCAAAACTACTGACGAAACATGATAAATGCAAGCGGACGACGTGCAGTGTGCTGTTTGCGGCTTTAGTCATCGCTTTCACGTAAGTATTTACCGACAGGTTGTGTAATCTTTAAGTGACCGCGGAATATTAATGACGGATGCTAATTGAATTGCTTGTTAACAGATTCGGGCTAGTATGCTGCTTTGTAACAAATGAACTGATGCAGTCGAATGTTCGGAAGTTGCCAAAACACGCGGATAACGCCTTCGAGGATATCGAGTCGTACATTAATATCAGTAAAACTCAAGTAACGGCACTGCTAGAGGATAATTACAAAGTACTGGCGGATAATATCAAAGAAGTACTGGAGAGTAAGTAGGAATTTCATCAACTCGAAATTAACTTGGAGTTGTGGAGCTTGGATCGTTTTTATAATATATGTATAAAACTAGTAAGAGGCTTTGTATTCGAATCGTGTGTAATGTTTGATGGATTTTATGTAACAGGTGGCGGTGACAGGATTCAGCATGAGCTTGCAGTGCGGACTGGAGCACAAGCTTTGAACAATCTAACAAATGTGGTGGATGCGGTGGAAAGTGTGAAGTCGTCGCTGACATCGGTGAATAAATCGTCTGGGGAAATAAAGATATTTGCAAGAAGATTGCAACTTGGACTGGAGAAAGTGAAAAATAGCATTTTGCAAAAACTAGATGCTTGTAGCGTTCCGAAATGTGTGGAATTGCGAAATACAAAGGATATACAGGACTTGCGGTTGGAAAACAGCTTTCAGGAGGTAGGAATTCTGGGTGTTGGAGTGGTTAAGTTAGATTTTAGATAATTATTTTATTAAAACACGTAGCGAATAATTAAGATTGGAAAAAATGGGTGTGAATTTAATGTTTGTTTCATGCTGCCATATCAGGCGTTGGATATGTATTACCCGAAGGTAAGGTCGAGAAAGTCAGTCAACTAAGCTTTGCGATAGTCTGACGGACTCGAATGATGCACGATTGTGTAGAGTTGTGCTGATAGCCTTCATAGCATAATGCCTGGAGCTTGTTTCGTGTCATGAAATTTTTAAATTAGTATAGCATGATGAGCATTGCAGCTGAGAACTGCAGAAGAGCTAGGTTTTTTTGAAAACCAGCTCCAAGTTGAATAGAAATAGTAGGTGCTATCGAATTGTAAATTTCAAACTAGATAACACATATGAATGTAAATGTATAGATTATAACAATGGAATAATTGGTTTATTGGAATCGAATTGTTTTTTTTTAATTTTCAGCTTCCTGACGTCACCTCGATATTATCAGATCTCGAGAAATTCTTTGGACGGGAAGTAAAAGAGGCAATTGATAGAGGTCAAGCAAAGTTTAACAAGCTGAGTATCTTAATTCAGTCTGAAATCACACCTTATATCCCTGGAGTAATCGAAAAACTGGAGAAAACAGGAGATGAACTCAAGGTAGTTGCATCGGAATGGAAATCAGCATTATCTGATGTTCTAAAAGAAGTGTCTGCTGCACGAATTCAACTCAAGGACGCAGAAGTCGAAGCGAATAAATACGTGCCCTATTGGTAAGGAAACGCAATTGTGTTAAAATAGGCAGGGATGTAAGGAACTTGAGGCATATAATGACTGTTTGGTGTGCAATTTTTACAGGTACTACAGCATGCTAATGATCTGTATTGGACTGGCTTTCATTTTTGGACTGTTAGCATTAGGAATCTTTATTGGATTCTGTGGAAAACAGCCAGGCTCGGAATATTCTAATGAGTGCTGCTCGCGGAAGACTGGGTCGTCCTTTATTAATTGGTATGTTTCCGAAAATATGTTGAAGATTTATTATTAATACTTTTTTGCTTATTATTGATGTATTTTGTAATTCTAGCGGAATATTTTTCATATTCTTGACGTATCTCGTATTTACGATCGTGGCATTGGCACACTTCATTGTGGGCGGGGCGGGAGGTCAAATTGTTTGTGAAGCTATGAATAGCTTGGATAGTCGGACTGAAGAGCTACTGTCATTGCCTCCACCTAATCTGGCGGTCCTGAAGAGTAGGAAACTGGACTACGTCGTACCTCGCTATTCTGATATGCTAAGCTCATGTAAACATGGTGCCAGTGCGTACAACGCGTTTCGATTGGATCAGATATATGATGTGAGGTTGCTGCAAACTATCGCGGTGAACATCACAGCTCAAGCACAGCGGTTAGCGGAAGCTGTGAATGTTTCTGACCAGAATACCCGTGATATCCAGTTCCTGGACCCAAGTGTGCAAGAGCAAATTGACAGATTTGCTAGCTCAAAAGTGAATACGATGGACTTCCAGAGTTTTGTGGATCAAGTTAGTTTATAAATTACTAAGCATTTGATGATTTAATGGCATTTAAGTTTGATATGATACAATGTGGTGTATGAATCTGCTTTACAGCTATCGGAATCCATAACGACCGTAGACCTTGATGATGTAACTGCCCGACTACAATCCCTGTTGCAGGATGATCAAGCTAAACTCATCGACGAAGAAACCAGAGCGGATTTAATGAATGACATCATGACTCTAGAATCCCTACAAAGTACAGTTGTGTCTCCCATGGTTAAAGCTGTCAATGATTCCATTGCTCATTTACGATCTGTCGCCAATGAACAAAAGGACCTAGTTATCCGATTAAGGACTGTTGTGGATGCTGCACAGTCTGCACAAACTGCTCTGAGGTCGGGTATCAATGAACAAGTAAGGAAATGATGAAAAAAGTTCTTCAGTTAGTATTTAGTACACGGATTCTTAATAGAAGGGAACTGAGTTTTATGTGGATGTGCTGTTGCTGTTGCAGGTTCGGATATTGACAGAAGACTTTGGAGTAGCCTTGGAAGAATACGTTAATGCGTATGGAAATTTTACAGCACAAAATGTTCAGACCACTTTAGGACAATGCAGTCCTCTGTATAATGCGTACAATGCAACCTTATCGTCGGTTTGCAAAAATGTATTGTATCCAGTCACAGGTTTCTGGCTTGCCATAAGCTTCTTGCTCCTCTTGTTTATACCCCTACTGATTACGGGGTGTTCGCTGGCTGGGGTGTACAAGAAGTACAAGATTGGAGGATACGAAAGGTATGTGAACAGACAATTATGATCCGCAATCCGGCTTGTGTCGTCCTTGGGATGTGTAGATTAGAATTTGTAGCTAATGGTCCTATATTCTGATCTTTTAAAAAAATCACGATTTCGACTAACCCTTCCACAATTTCAGTTTCACTATTTCTTCAAGCATGTGTCCTGGAGTTTCGTTGAATATGTGTGCAGGGTTTTTGCTCTGTTTCTGAAATGTAATCATTCACCAAGTTGACGAGAGTTTTAATTTCCATCTGTAGGATTTCCAGCAGCACAGTTATGATTTTTATTCCCTTTACATTGTACATTTTTCACTCTTTTTCTCTTGTCGGTGTCTGATTAGCTTGTGTAAACTATATTTAATATGCCAGTTCTATAGCTTACTAGCGTAGCAATTGCTTTGATTTACGTAGTATATACTTTGCCATTATATACGAGTGCTTAATTTTGTAGTTTGCTTTTTCGTTCGATTTGATAAGCTTGTGTTGCCCTGGTAGACGTTGGTGAACGAGCCGTAATATTATTGTTGCTTAATTTTGTGTAAATATTTATGTGGGTGGAAATATGATGAAATGAATGAAAAGTATTAACCTATTGTTCTAATGAATGAATGTACAGTGTGAATTCGTATGTACACAGTGCCACTTACTACCCGTCTGCATACGGCGATGGAGACACAATTCCCCTGAGTCTCAACCCTAAGTACGTTGATCCGGTTAATTACTAACTTCGTAGATGTAGTTATTAGCTTTGATGATTATTATGACTTAATAGCAGTTAGTGTAGTTAAGTGTGCAGTAAACTGCAGAGAAATAATTTGGTATTAATAAAAGTGATATAAGAGATGACGAGGATACTTGGATTAAGACTTCATGAATACTACAGGATTAGGCTTTTTGTCGAGTTTGTATGATCAGTTTTCGAGGGAACAGCTAATTGCATGGAAATAACTTTAATCTCTGTACTCCAGAGCGATTGTAAGTAGACATTAAAATGAAATTTTATATTTTAAAGCTCGCGAAGACACAAACGAGGGGGAGTGGAACGGGGACATCGATCGTCGGAAGCACGCTACTCGCATCGGTTCGAGGATGCTGCTCATAAGTAAGTGTTGCAGTAGAACCGTTAAATCCATCGATTTGATGTGTAATTCAATAATTTGACACTTTTATGCATTTAAATTTTTCAGAGCTTGGAATTCTCAGCACGTATTTAACAACCACCATACTCCACCGACATCTGGAGAATACGAGCGACCGCCTCCGTATTACTACCCCGGGCCTGCTCAGTAGTTAATTGTAGTATGCTGGAATGGTCAAGCTTCGTTTATTTACTGCAGATGCAGTTAACAAGATGTAAAGGAAGTTTGGTTTTGTTCATTATATTCTCGCACGAGCGTACCTTGAATTTTAAGGCGTTTAATAGTGCAAATAATGATTTTTTCGACAAAGATCATCGATAATTTCAAAAACCAACGTTTGCGAACGCACCGTAAAATGAAATAACATAGTGGCTAGATAAATCGTTCTTGGTTAAATGTACAGGAATTGAGCTCGTAAGTTCTCCCTAACTCTTTCAGTAGACTAGGCACGAAAGCTAGTTTGTATAGCATACTTTATAATAGCAGATCCTGAGTGTGGGATGCACAAGTACATGTCTTCGTCAGTAGCTTTGCTTGATTGGCATTAGTTAAGCAAGAGAGTGAAGTATTTAAATATCTTCTTGTAAATGTAATTTATTGCTCGTTGATTAGAGAAGAATATTCTGTGGTAACGAAGTCGGAGTTAGGTGTAAAATCAGCAAGAGTCGGTAAGCATGACGTTCTTGTGGCTGAAAAAAGTTGGATTTTGCTGTGACGTTCGAGTTGCTTGGAACGTGAAAGGCTTTTTGTGGATTTATTTCTTTAAAATTCATTTGAACTGAGAATTTCGCAATATGTGTCTGCCATATACAGTTAATCTCAATATCCCTCTCAAATTCCATAAATTCTTTAAGTTATAAGAATAATCGTGTAATAGATGCAGGGGAGGAAATATTGTCTTCGCAAAGTTGTATTAATGTTTCCTACCTAACCTACATGTACATCGCTCAAGTCAACGCGAGAGAGAATTGTAAAGTATATTTAATGTAATAATTTTGCATTTCGTATGAAAAGTCATTTGATCCTTTGGGACTCTTCTAAGGATTAGGGTTTGAATTCGTGTGGAACGGATTCTACGAGTGTCTCCTAATGTCAATCATTGTACGATATATGCAGGATTATGTTATGATTTGTACGCTAGGTTTGCTGAAAACTGGAGATTTTTTAATCAATAATGACAATATGTTAATTAGTCTTGTACGATTATTATTTCCCCGCCTAGTTCAGTCTCCGACAATGTTTGAATACGTTTTTCGGAGTTTCTTAGATAGGTCGTTGATATAATTTTATAAGAATCCCATTTGTACACACGACACACTACCCTAAACTCACTAATATTGACATACACACACAACAATTTACCAATTTATTTGTATCCAAGTAGTAACAGAATTACGCAATGGGAATTTTTAAACGCAATCAGTTAATTGCCCCTAACAATCTTGTAAATCCCTGTTTTGTATACAGTGTGAATTACCAATTGATCTAGTTCCTTGGCTTATATTGGAATGATCATTGAAGCTCTTCGTTTCGGATCTTCCATTTATGTGTTCCGTAATGCGTTTATAAAATTCCCGATTGGAATGCTCATGTATCGAAATAAGCTTCAATGGTTCAACGCCTGCGTTTAATTCCAAACGAAAACGAATTATAACATCATAGTTGTGATACAAGACTATGAGAAAACGACAAGTACAATATGTTTGTAATCAATGGGATGCGTAAGCACAAAAATGAGCTATTAAGTCAACGTTCAACTTTGATTGTAGAACATGTTTGATGGCGAGATTCTACTTTGCTTGAATCGTGAAAAACTCGCACTCGTTCAGGCTCAAGAAATGTTGTAGACACGTGTACTCAATGAATGTAAGTTGCTCTAATCATTTGATTTGATTAGACTCTGATCTTAAAGAGTAGAAGATGAAAAGGCCGGACTTTCTATAAGTTTGCACAAGTTTGTTGTTAAAATGCGCCAATATAGTGAATCCCCAGGCCATTTATTATGTAAGGGAGATTTTGTATAATGATTTAAAATTGTTTAAGAAACATTACCATTATTACTGTAGAAAATGATGCGTGAAGCTAGCTAATATGAATCTAAGGTTAATCGATGTAAAAGTAATTAAGTTGGTTAACTCTTTTTATACGCGAACCCAATGGGTTTATTTGAAAGACTTTGATTTATTCCCTAATGTATTTACAGATAGTTGGAGTAATTAACTCGCGAGACTTGAAAAGTTGTAGAAATGGTTCTCTGTCTATGCAGCAACTTTTACACTCGATCCAATGTTCCACATAGTTTTGTCGTTATAGCTTTCGTTAATGGAATGTATAATGTAATGGATGAAAAGTTGTTGGCTTAATTATCTACTACTGGCGTATTTGGAGACAGATGGAATAAATGAGCGGATGTACTACGTGTGAATTGTGTTGTATTCTGTAAGTTGCCTCAGTTCAGTTGGGAATGTGGTAGAGCTGATAAGATACGGTACGAGGGTGGCAGGGGAAAGAAGAATAATAGAGTGCCAGTAAAACGTTTCCATTACTTTGTTCGTTATCAGGCTCATTCATCTCTGCTCTGAACTGTTCTGGAAGTATTGATCTTTTCTGGGGGTGTATCTCGTATTTTTGTGAAATAGACCTAGTCTTTACTTGTTCTAGCAGGGAACTCGGAATTAGTGTAAAATAGTGTGGGCATTTCGGTAGCAATTCAGAAGCACACGTTTGTTTTTCGAAGGGTGGCTGCGGTACTTTGTATTTAGTTATACCATTTACCTTGAAGCTTTTCTGGAGAAAGTACAGAGATTCAAGGGTGAGAGAAGAGGTGTAGGTGGGACAGAAGGGAAGGTTATGGATATGGTGTAGCTAAAGCAAAGATGCCCTATGTTACCCGGGTAGATGTGCCTTGTGTTGAACACTTGAAGAGACAAGCGGTCGGGAGGGCGAGGGCTGTAGCTTCTATGTTATTCATGTATTCATAGTTTTATTTCCGCACTAGGTAAAAGCAGTCGCTGTTCTTGACGTCAGGTTCGCAGAGGTTACCGGGGGATGGACGGTAGGAGAATGGATGGAGTGCCACACATGCTGTGACTGTTGTGTAAACTATTTCTCCTGGATTCTTACGTCCCGGACAGGAGGTACTCAGACACTGTAATTTATTACCTCTCGTCTCTAATTACTTAATGTTGTTTGCCACGGAGCCCGCGGAATGTATGAATAAGTGTGTAGCAGCCATATGGGGACTCTTCTCTGTTGCAGGTTTTGTAATTGCTTTATCAAGGAGTAAGAAACGAGGAGCGGTGGAGCGTTGGAGGAGAAAGTTTTCTCATTGTCTGGAAAGCGAGCGGGGAAAGCATGAGGGGTGATATTCTTTCCCCGCTCGCTCGCGGTGTCGTTAGAGTCAAAAGAGGAAGGACAATGATAAGGACAGGTGCCCGGAGCATCCATACCCAAGGGACAAAAGCTAGAGATGGCGAGAAAAAGCTATTATCTAGGAAGATGTAAGAAGATAACAAGAGAATCGTATAAGAGTTTTGTGATTCGAGAGCTAGAAAAAGTGCCACCGTAATACAGTAGATGAGAAATTTTGAAGCTCCAACATACGCCGTTACTAATAAGAGCAATCCTTGGACTTTGGGAAGCTCAAGCCACAAGTGGAGAATGGGTGGTGGGTTTGTGTGGGATTTAATTTAATTTCTTGAAAAGGATTGGTGAAAGACGGAGAAGATTCGCATGATTTTATTACAGGAAGGCCATATTTTACCTGGGCTTTCTGGTTAAAGCCGGATTGCTGAATCTTGGATTGCTAGAGCTGGATGTAGAATTCCAGGAATGTGAATTTATGGAACAGAAGAAGACTGAATGACCTGGATGGTTTTATCGCGGATGAGGCAGGGAAATTGAGCATTTCTTTCGGTATGGTTAAATGGTTTTCAATTATTCTCGGATTCTCATCCCATACCGCATTCTGCGGTCATTGATTTCAAGGATGAAGGTTGTGGTGGGAGAGGGCTGAATGGGAAATGAGGAATTGTGGGGGATGGAACAAGTTCTGGATGATTGCTCGCCCAAAGAAAGCGTCTCAGTTTCTCGTTTTGGGATTTAATGGATATCTGCTGCTCTCGTTCCCAGGGATTGTGTAATGCAGAGGATGCTGCTGGGTGTTGCGAGAATCTTATACACGCTTGAACGAATGGGTTGACCTAACAGCGGTTGCTGAACAAATCCGGAGAAAAGGATGCTGTGGCAATGCAAAGAAGGGCTGCTATATTGCAAAATTATGAGATGCTTGATTTGCTTGATTAGGAAGTGAGATGCAAGGATACTTGAAAATGTATGCATGTTTGATGAATAGGTATATGGAGAGGTCCAGAAGTTGTTTTTTGAAGTAAAATAGGATCACTAGCAGCGTTGACCTTTTACAGCCATGACCTACTGACGTACGGGTTCGCAAGGGTAGGAGGGCATGTATGTGATGGTGTGTAAAAGTTTGCATTGATGTGAAATACTTGCCAGAGGCTTACTGGCCGGATATGCGTGGGTAAGACTCCAAGGGATTTTTTCTCCTTGGAAGTAACTTTTGCCTCAGAGCTCATTCTTAGAGTTTATTAGAAGCTTCATTTAAAACAGGATCTAGTATATGAAGTAGCTTTAATTGTGGAGATAGGGTAATGAAGAGTAGTGTAAAAATTAACTGATTGGCAAAGAGTTCGAGAAAAGAAAATCGCGAATTTTCCTTAAGGATTCATCCGCAGAGGGTATGGAAGACAAGGGTGTGTCTGCAGGCATAGGCATAGTGACAAACTGGTTTGGAGCTCCACGTATGCACGACATTGTGTAGTTGAACAAGATGCATGGAGGGGAGTGGAGAAAGTTGTGGAGGAAAGACCAGGGCGATGTTTACGGATGGAGCGTGGATGAAACGGGAGATTTTGAGCCACTATCCTTAAAGCGGTAGTCTCGGTCTCGTCATCGAGAGTCCTACTCATCGGTATAGCAAAGTACAGGAAATTGTGTTCGGGTTCCAGTGTGTGAGCCAAAAGGAAGGGGAGAAGGTCGTGGAGTGATGAAATTGTAAAAGTGGCTGGAATATAGGGCAGTACGTGCTGGAATCGAGCGGTTGCTGCTAGGAAAATATCCGGGAAATTTCGGCTGGAGAGGTACAATGTTTTTTGAAGGATTCGGTGAATTTAGTCGGGTATATACAACGTAAAGGAGTGAGTAGGACAGAGTTCTGCAGTATTTTGGGAGTTGTTGAAACCTTTTTTTTTCTCATGTTTTTATGCAGGGCGAAGACGGAGTTGAGAGAATTGCTGGAATCGGCGGAAATATATAAGCGGAGTGAAGTGGAATCAAATGGGATTATTTATCCAAGTCAAGGATAGAAAAGACAAGTTTTTGGACAACGAGGAGGACCAAGGACAAGCATTAAGACGACACGTTTTCCAGTTTAAACAAGTCAGTGGAGTTGAGTTTAATCGACATTATTATTGTTGTGTTTAAGTTGATTTTATTCCAGTGAGTACTTGTGCGTTGCTGGAGGGTTTTGGCATTTTCGAAATTGGAGTTTGGGTTGTGCAATTGATATGGAATTGGAATTAATTAAAGAGAATATTAGGAATGGATAGGTTAGAATTTGAGTTGATGTAAAATGAGGATTTAATTTTGGCGGGATTGGGTTATAAACCGCCCGAAGTGTTTAGAATGTTGACCTACATGTTAAACAAATATTTAAGTTATCATTATTTACAATTAGGTAGATAACGCGGAGTAGATAAGCTATTAGATTGTTTATCTGTGCGGTTAGTGTGTCTTTAGAATGGATTGTTTGCATTGATGATATCGGTTTACAAATCAAATAGTTTTTGAAAAAAGTCAGTTTGGTGTAGGAATTGTGTGGAATTTGAAGAGTTTGTTGTATTTATTTGATTGGAACTAAGGTTTTTTTATTTTGAAATGTTATATTTTACAGTTTTTGAGTACAAGTTTTGAAAATACCAGACTACCAAACAGCAAGAGTACTATTATCGGTAGTACCGATTCGGTACAGTGTGAATAGAATTCCAAGGATTCCAGTAATGTATGAGATGATGCTGATAACGGTCGTGTTTCATGTCGGATGAGTTGATGATGTTGTTAATGAATTTATGTTTATTTGTTTCTGTAGGGAGATTCTATGAATTGGACTCAAGTTTTCCAACGGACAAGGAATGCGTGAATTGAGCGAGTTCAGTGCGCTCATTGAAAGAGTGAAGACGATTAATTAAGTGGTTCCCTGTTAAGTCTCAAGGTCTGAAGTGCGAGCTTAAATTGTGACAGACAAATAGACTTGGAGCAGAAGACGACAGTGGATGCTACATAAGCAGGTCTCTTTCGAAGAAGTGTGCAGTTTTGACAGTTAAGAGAGAGTGACCAACAAACCAAGTGAGGTTGCGAAAGACTTGATGAGGTGAATTGGAACGGATGAAGCTGATTTGTGAAATGAATATCAGAAGGATGAAGATATGACAATTGTGCAATTACTGGATGAAAAACATTAAACTGTTATCCGTGGTGGCGAGTAATAACTAGGGAACGAAAAATAGGATAATTTTATTGTAGAAGAATTTTGCCCACGCCACAACAGTAATCATGAAGATGCTGGAAACTGCTCGATGGGATCCTGGTAAGTTGAAAGTGTTGAAATGACTTTGTGTGAATTTTAAGGTATGACAAGGATGGAATCGAATCATCGAGTAGAGGGTAGGGATGTAACGACTGTATACGTACGAGTATGATACGGGTGATATCGATTTTTGCTATGAATGTGGCATGTGGATTTTGGCACATGTACGACGAGATTCGTTGGAATAAGACATGTTGAGTAAATTAGCTCGTCGTGGGGTTTCAAGTTTTGATGATGGATTCAATGAGGAAAAGTTGGGAGTAGTTTTGTCTTATCTCTTATGCACGCCTGGAGAATGAAGGTAAGGCACGGAGGATGGTAAAGGAAGGAAGAGGAAGGGAAGGCACTAAGGCAGGAAGGAGGTCTGACCTAAAAGTTTTATGGCAACTTATACGGCTTTAACCCTGAAGCTAGGTGGGATGAGAAGACGAGGAAAAGGAATGGGATAGAATTGTAAGATTTGATGGTTGCAGGTTTGGTGGGTACGTATGTCGAACGCAGGGCTGGAAATGAAGGTTTTGAAGGGTTTTATTATACGTATGTTTTCTTGAAGAAGAGAGATGGCATCCGGTTCCTTGGGGATCCGACGAATCAACGGCTTTGCATAATTTAGAATACCAGGGTACGTATTACAAAGATTCAGAGAGTCGAGTAGGGTCAGATGGGAATAGATGATGCAAGGGAGCCGATGGGGGTCAAAAATGTTTATTTGCCGGTATGGAATGTATTTTGTGTTCTTCTGATTCAGTTCCAGGTTGAATGGAATAGGAAATTGAGAGCGAAAGAAATTGCAGGGTAATCTATAGCGAATAATTCATGAGACATTTATTGATTTGCTTTGCGTATAATTCAATGTAAAAGAATATAAACGGTAGAGAATGTATTGTAATACGCGAGGAGGTTTTGAGGTAAGACAATGGGAATTTTTGGCAATTTCATTTTTATGGTTTAAGGATTTAGATACTGGATAGAAAAACGGAGGAATTTCTTGGAATTTAATGGAAAATCGTATGTTTGAAGATGTAGTAAATCTGATGTCTGTCAGGCAGATTAGCATTAGGCTAACCCCATTAGCGTGTTATGTGCGATCGTTTCTCAGACGAGGAAATTGGAAAAATGGATCAAAATGGTATTGAAGCGAGGTCACGAGATGAGAGTTTCGACGAAAGCTTACTCGATGAGAATATATGAAGAATGGGCAGAAAAGAAGTTGTTGGATTTGTGATTCTAATATGAATTTGGTTATGAAATTGCAGTGCTAGCCAAGCTGCTGGGAGCGTTGCAGGAATCTCGAGATAATCTTCCAGCTGGTTGTGAAGAAGAACTAGGATTTTTAAGCGATTTACTTCAATCCCGGGAGTTGCACGCTTTGGTGAAGGTTCATAATTTTATCTCGGAGAAGGACGACCGTTTTCATCCTTTGCTATCTAATGCAGTAGAAGTAACTGAAGATGTGATGGACGTGCTCTCGGAGAAGGCGAATGAGGACAATCCTGATATACTGGATTTGTATGAAATCCTACAAAATCCTCATCTTCAAGGACTCCTCTACTCTCATGATATCGTCGCTCAAAAGGATTATACTCCGAAATTACCGGATGTTCCACCTGCGGAAGCGGGCCCTGAACCCGAAGACACGGAGGAGACGATAAAGATTGTTCAACTTGTAAAATCTAATGAACCTTTGGTAAGTTTGAGGTAGGCTGAGTAGGATGTAGGATGAGAAAAGTACGTGCGGTAGTCTTCTTCTGGTGGTTGGTCTATTTTTGAATTGGGCTTTTGGATGCAATCAATATAAATTCATTCTTCTATTGGAAATCTTCTCGTTTAAAAGTCAGATCTAGTTTTTTACTGTTTTAAAGTTTCTGCCAATGTGAACGCCGGTATTGTTTGAGTAGTTTCTGCGAGCTGAGAGAGGCAAAAGACATGAAAGATGAGAGAGGAGGGAAAAGTTTTTAGACAAATATAGGGCTTGATTGATTTGATGTGTATGTACTTTAAAATTTTCATGCAACATTGGACACGTTATTATTAATTGAACACTTGATCAAACAGGATGGTGCGAAAACAGCAGAGCCAATAGTGGTAAGAAGACATTATTGATGAGATGGATTGATGTGAAATTGATTTGTGAGAGTTATATTTGTTTTTAATTTGTGTAGTTTTTGTTGTTATTCAAGTATTGAGTTTAATTATTTTCGGATTTTGGAATTAATTGAAACACTGAATGGTATTTTTTACAGAGTTTATTGCACTTAAGTGTATTTGAATTGGTTGATTGAGATATTTTTGTTTATTTTGTAGGAATTCTGCTAAAAGAGATGATGATTAATTTGATTTAGCTTGAAATCATTAGGGCATTGCTAGAGTTACGAGAAGATGAATATCGGAAAGGGGTATAATTCATGGATTGTAGTAGGAAATTAACAAAGATTCTGAACGATAGTTTGCGTGTATATAAAATGCATGAGTGTTGCATGAAAATGCGATGTTATAACGTTGTAGGTGTGGCAGGTTTTGAACTTCCTGTGGTGATAAAAAATTCAGGAGTGGGTACAAAGAGGTTACGAAATATTAGAAGGGTTAAGAGCTTTATAAGTTGGAAGGGTAAAATGAGCTCGAAGGCAGCTCAAGCGAAAATGTTACAGTAGGACAATATTTAAGCTAATATTATAGTATTTTGGTGGCAGAGCGCGTGCATGTTGGAATTTTTCTGTACTTTTTGAGAGACTTTTGTAGTTTGATGTGCTTGGACACAGGTGTCACAATGCTTGGGGCTAAATTGCAATGAATGATTGTGAGATTGCTACTAAAACAAAATGCAGGTTGGGGTGAAAATAATGGTTAAAGATTAATGTAGAGTTGCGAGGCTCTGGCTTATGTAACCTAATGTAATGAAATAAGGATGGAAAAGTGGTTTGTTCCTTCGTTTCGTATTGCATTGCTTTTATGTTGGATTGTATGGCAAGTATGGCTGGAGAAGAGAGGGCTTGTGGGTGTGTGTAACAGTTTGGAACTAAGGATCGTGTATGAAATGACTGTATTTTGGTATCTATCCAGGGTGCGACAATAAAAAAGGATGAGGAAACCGGGAAGATAACGATTGCACGAGTAATGCATGGAGGAGCAGCGGATCGTTCTGGGCTAATATTCCCTGGGGATGAAGTCGTTGAAGTTAACAACCTGTCTGTAGAAGGGAAAACGCCGGATGATGTTCTTCAGATCCTAAAAAATTCAGAAGGAACAATTACGTTCAAATTGGTTCCGGCTTCATCTGGTCATCAGAAGGTGAGAATTGAGAAGGAGCGCTGACTGTGTATGTAATTTGATGCAGGAGAATAAGCTATGGAAGTAATATAAGATGTAAAAGCCCAAGTGTGTATTGATGGTGGAAGTTAATGATTCGATGATGTTACTTTTTATTTCAGCGCGAAAGTAAGGTTCGTGTTCGGTGCTTATTTAATTTTGAATCCAAAGATGATCCATACATTCCTTGTAAGGATGCTGGACTAGATTTTAAGAAAGGGGATATACTGCATGTTGTGAGTCAAGACGACATTTATTGGTGAGTGGACACTGGAAATTATTTTTATTTATAAGTTGTAGTATTGAAAAAAAACCTTAAATCTATTTTGTTTTTTGCAGGTGGCAAGCGAGACGGGAAGGAGATCGTTCTATGAGAGCCGGATTAATCCCAAGCCGTGCTTTACAAGAAAGAAGAGTTCTCATGGCAAGAACTACGGAGACAGAAAATGAAGGTTCGTGATATCTAAGATTACTGTGCTAGGTAGGTAGAGCTGGTTATGGATGCTTGAGCACTAAAAATGATAATGCCATAAACAATTACTGTCCTCACTCATTAACACGTATGGGGATCCAGGTAAAATAGCCAGATCAGTTATCTTGAGAGCTTTTAATTCCCGAGTGATATAACAAAAGCTTTGGTTACGTACATTTAGAACTAGTTGGAATGCATTTCTCTTGAAAAGACAAGTAATAACGTTTTAAGAAATTGTTTGCGCCAGTTTTAATTTTTTACGTGCTTCAGAATTAGATATATTATAAAATGGCACAGTTATATTAGTATCATGACGATATTTAACCACTTTCACTGTTTTAAACTGCTTACGGCGATCCTGGTCAAACCATTGCGAAAGTATTGGAATAATTGTGATCTATATATATGTTAATTTGAATGTGCATGAATTGATTAGTTTAATTTTGAGGGCTAAATACTTACGGGATTTTATTTTGTTATCACGTAGTTGATTCTTGTTCCCCTTGTAAGCTCGGAAATGTGGGAAATGGAGCGGGAGTAGTAAAAAATACTATTATTGGTGGTGGTATTCCTTGCACGAAGCACACTAAAAAGATCGCCTATGATCTAACAGAAAATGAAGATTACGATCGGGACGAAATCCCTACTTATGAAGAAGTTGCAAAACTATATCCTCGGTCGGGATTCCATCGACCAATAGTACTAATCGGTCCCCCTGGTGTTGGAAGGAATGAACTTAAGCGGCGCTTACTGGAATCGGATACATCTAAGTACAAAACTACAACTCCGTGTAAGTTGAATGATTAGAACTTTTAAGGCATTAGTTACGATTATTGGTCAAAATTTGTAAGGTCTCTATGCCCGTAGGTTATAATTTGGAATAATTGTTTTACAGACACATCTCGTCCCCAGCGGTCTGGGGAAATGAATGGAAAAGAATATTTTTTCGTTTCGCGAGATAAGATGGAAGAGGATATCAGCAGTGGAAAATTCCTTGAATTTGGAGAATACAAAGGAAATCTGTACGGGACTGCTAGCGAAAATGTGAGAAGTATCGTTAACGCTGGACTAAATTGTGTTCTAAATCCCCACTCGCAGGCGTTGAAGATGCTGCGAACTTCCGAGTTCAAGCCGTACATTGTTTACGTTAAGCCTCCGCCGTTTGAGGTACTGAAGCTCTCAAGGCATAAAGCTTTAGCCAAATCCACGTTTGACGAGAGCAACTCTCGCGCTTTCAACGTATGTCCCTCGATCCAAGTAACCTTTCTACTCTTAATTCATAGTAACAAGTTAACATCAATGCGGAAATTGATTGAAGTTTATTTAACTAATATTATAATCATTACTACAAGCGAAATCTTAACTGTATGTATTGCACTAATTGCTAATAATCATTTGATTAGACTCGTTGCTTCTCTTCCACTTTCTTGTGACTATTTAGAGCATCGTTTGTAGACTGGATCGAAGTTTTGTCGTACTAAAGGCCAGAGTTTAAACGCGTTTACTGAATTTTTTTCGGTAACTTCGTAGGAGTTAATTCTAAAAATCTTAAAATTTATTTTAACTAGATGCAGAGCAGACCTAATTTGTAGATCAGTTACTGATTGTAATATCGCTTGAAGATGTAGCTGACTTGTTTCAAACTTCGTTGAAGATAGGGTAGAATTTTTCTGTTTAAGAAATTTTCTATCGGTAGGAGAATAACTGTGACAATTTGAAACACAGTTGTTGTTACCGTCCAACTGACTCGTTCTGATACTGACACAGGTTTGGAGTGAATTCGGAGTATGAAGTACTTGGATTATTAATGTGCTTGCTTCTTTGTCTAGTAATTTATATCTTGTATCGGTGTAAGACTTATCCTGTAGATCTGTGTTCTGAGTTTTTCGTGATGCCTTAAAGTTGAAACAATTCAGTTTTACGCAAGACTTTAATTTTGATTTCGCCACTTCGATCTGCTGGTTGTCTCCCTGTTAGAATATTTCGTAATTATAATTTCAATGTGGGATTTTAAAAATTCTGCGTTATTTGTTAGATGCTTGAGTATAATTTTGATACGCGTGCATTCGTTTTCAAGGAATTAATTTAATTTTTATGGATTTACAGGATGAAGAATTCCATGAAATCCTCAAGAGTGCAGAGCGGATTGAGTTCCTGTACGGTCATTGGTTCGACGAGACGATTGTGAATGATGACCTGAATAAAGCCTTCGAAAAGCTAGGGAAGATTGTAAAGAAAGTTGAGACAGAGGCTCTGTGGGTGCCGGCTAGTTGGGTACAGTAATGTAGTTGAATTGCTCGTTTACATTATTCAACGGTTTGAGCGCGAAGACTACAAGGGCAGTGTAAAAATCCTGTTATTTATCTCGATATATATTACTTATTATAACATTACATTATTTTGATAAGTCATTATGCTCAGATGAGTTAAAGCCTGTAGACGACACGTATCGAAAGAGAATATTGCTGCGAATAAGATGGAATAGTGGCATTTAATTATTGTGTAACTACTATTAGGGCCAAGGAACACTGACGAAAGCCGAAAAATGTTAAAAATGGCACTGCCACCAGATACCAAATTTAAACCTTGTATTTGAATGTTTTCCTAAGTTTAGGCGTTATATAAGTGTAAATCCAAGAAGAAATAGTAACTGTTAGGAAGATTGTAATATTAAATATAATTTACTTGTTATTTTGAACCAGAGTAGGCCTAGTGGCCGGGGGTGAAGGACAAACTATAGAAAATTATTATGTAGTTAGGAAAATTCCTGTTTTCAGAATAATTGGTTAGTAAAGTTGCCCATTCTGATTGGAAGGGCTTTTTAAGTTAAGAATTACTAAAAAGACGGTAGGGATTAAGCTAGAGTCGGATGGGAATTGTGTTAAATTAAGTTGCAGCAATGGAGAAAGCTTTATTGTGATTATGTGAATTATTTACTCCTGAGCTTAAACCAGTATTTATGGTATCGAACCTACATGTTTATTTCTATGATTGTCTCAAAAATTGTTGCCTTTTCTGTTTTTACTGCGAACAAAAAAACTTATGATATTTAAATAGGAATAATAGGGAAATTATTGAAACTCAAATTATTCCTCTGCAGCTATCTTATGAAATCAATGAAAAATATTTAATTGTTGAAAGTTAATAAAGAATGAATATAACGAGTTAATCACGTGTCTAGTTCTTGTGTGTATACGTCAAATCATCAATTAATTTAAATAAATAATTAATTATTTGTTTATTAATATACGGAGCAGTAAGTTTACTTTATATCGATCTTAAAATACAAACATTTCGTTTGTTTCTAAGTTAGTTATAAAGTAATTTAATATTACAGTTTTATTCGTTTAATCGTTTCATTTTCCGCCACCATATTAATTACTCGCTTACTTCGGAAGTTACCCCACAATGCTATGGCTCGCACCCATGCTTTTACAACGAGAAATCCTGGGTACGATGCAAGGAGACGGTAGGAAGCAAAAAGCTTCCTTGTTTTTGGGAAGCTTGCGTACACTTACTGTATCCTTGCATAGCACTGTGGCATTGTGGTGCGCCTCGCCGTAACGCAATGCTTATTTTATGGCACCCTCCAAAAGCGTATTTTTATTACGGTGTAGATGTATGCACGCAATGAAATGAAACGGCGCTAAAAATGGGAAATGTGACGAAAAATGCAAGGAGACGGTAAGAAACAAAAAGCTACCTGATTTTTAAAGGAAGCTTGCGGCGGGAAGTTTGATTTAGGCAGCTTGTTGTCTCGCACCGTATCCTTGCATATTGTGAAATTTTGTTCATTTTAGAGCACCTTTCCATGCTGCGGAACGGAAGAGCATGTTAAACATAGGAAAAGACAAGGCACTGCACTTTAATGCAATTTAATTGCATATTGCAACATTCCTTTCTGGAGGCAATTAAATTAGCGATCGATACTACAGTGCGACGTGTATTTAATTAGCTTATTGTACTTAATTATATAAATTCTAGTCAGTTTGGGAAAAGTGCGTCGTGCTAATTGTCTTCAACTTGGAATGCATTAGTTTTTCTAATAAAAAATTCGAAATTTTACGTTTAGTAATATGCTGAATTGCTATGGATTTATGAAATGCAGTAATAATTGTACATCATTAGTTTGGTAACTGCGTTGTAAAGGAAAGACTAGTTGAAGCGGTAAGCATAAGTGTTCTTGACTACTGTAGTTGTAATTAATTCTAGTTTGTAACTTACATTATCTTTCAACAACTGTTTTGTCAGTTAGAATGAAGGACGTACAATCTAAACGTCATAAACATTATTATCTTAATTACTATGGGATTTAGTTATGAAGAAAGTAAGGACGCGGTGGATTCGTGCAGTTATTGGTAATTGTAGTGTATAATTAATGTAAAATCTTGATATTTCAGAGATTTGTTGCAGTTTCAAAATGGTGTGATCGGGAGGAACTAAACTTCGATTTAATGTGCACATTGTTGGTGTTTTCGGTAAGCTGGAAAATATGTAATTAGAGTTATGCGAAATGTTCATTTTTATTAAGTATAGTATACTATGGAACTACTGCAAATTCTTATGGGGATAGGTTTGTTTAATATGTGACAGTAGCTGCGTTCGTAGCGATGAAGTTTTGTTAGGTTGGTTTGTATTAGCTGTGATAAAGAATTGCGATAATATTTGATTATGGGGTATTAGCTGCGGCGTGCTGTTTTATCTTGTAGCATTTGCAGATTAGTAATGCTTCGTAGGGCAGTTGTGGATGCTGTAAATATGATGAGAAAAGTTGTGCCGATTTGCGGAATGTAATTAGGAAGGTGAGCCAGTGGAGTGAAAGAAATTTTGTTTTCAACTGTTTTTAATAAATGTTTTTATTGTTTCCGGTTTGTAGATGAGCTCTGTGAACGGGAAGATTGAAGAGATGACTACTGAAGTGAAATAGTTGTTAAGAGCGACATGTCAAGACTAATCGACGGAGCTAAAGTTCCGGTATGGAGCTTTGGCCTGGTTCTTCTTGGATTGTTTTGTGCAATAAGTGGAGATGGGGAAACTGATTGTAGTGACGACAAAGGTTAGTTTAATATTTGATATAGGATACACTCAAGAAATTAATATTGCCAACTAATTGGTTACGGGATTTATTTGATTGCTGCAGGTGGGGAATGCTTGGGTTTAGATTTTTCGAAACGATTACAAAACAGCTGCCCGGAATTAAGCCGGCAGGTTTTCGTGAACTATTATCCTCATGGTGCTCGTGACGCAGGCAATTATGTTTCAATGCTGGAAGGAGATAATTCAACTGAGAAATGCACAGAGTTGTGCTGCAATTCTCCGAGCTGCAACTATATTATGATGGATAATGATTCAGGATGCTTTTTGGTAATAATTTAATAATTTGTTGCGCACAAAAATAGCATGAAGGTTTCGTATCATAGGCTTCATGTAGTATTGAAGTTTGCGATTATTCGTAATTGCTTTATTTATAGTTATCTTGCGTTCGTGGGATGGATTCGTGCTTACCCACAAAGATTGACAGCGTACACCTCGCCCAACACTTGTCCAGCAAAATGGTCTTTGTTCGAGGGCCACCGCCAGTGACTTGTGAAGTTGGTATCGGTACTGAATGTAAAAGTAATGAAGAATGTGTTCCGATGAATACGAGATCTCGAGATGGGACTTGCAAGTGCAAAGATGGCTATGTTCTGAGCTCGCAAGGAACTTGTATACCGTTTGGAGATTTGACTGAGGGTAAAACTATATTTTTAAAAAAGTTTCTTGGAAATAATGTAATGTAGGATTAAAGAGTAATGGGACTGGTTAATAAAGATGATTAATAAAGTTTTGTCCGAATGCAGGAGCAGAGGATTCTACTTTGCAACCAGCTGATGTACCTTCTACGGTGAAATCAATGAAGGAACTGATAGTTATAGCAGCGAATAAGAATGTGACATTACCTGATAACGAAGTTTCATTAATTGTTTCCGTTACGCCTCCAGAATCACCGTGTAAGTGATGTTGGAGTGATTACCATAGTGATGTATGTTTGAAATATGCTTTGGTATAATTAATTCACTGATCTTATCGTCATATTACAGCTAACCCGTACACGTATGAGTGGAAACTTATCGCTCACCCTACAGAAGATCCTAATGAAGGAACTAAAGAAGGGCAAACTACGAATAAATTGCATTTAACAGGACTGAAGCAAGGATCGTATGTGTTTCAGGTTACTGTTAAGAATGCTGATGCCATTGGTGCAGCGAATGCAACTGTAATTGTATTCCAAGGTTAGTTAGCATGTAATATTAGTGTTTGTAGTATCTTTGATGGTGTTAAATGGTTTGATAAAGGATGTCAAAGAGGTATTTTATTTTTTTGTACATAGAAAATCGAACCAACTTGGCCCCTGTAGCTGTAATTTCACCTGCTGAGCAGACTGTACAGTTACCAACTGCTAGTGTTGTTTTAGATGCTGGTGCGTCTAAAGATGACGATAAAATAGTTAGCTATACGTGGGAATTGCAAAAGGGTCCTTTGCAGTACACGTTCAATCCTTTGAAAAAGGTTAATGTGACGACACTTCAAATAGAAAATCTAGTACCAGGTAACTATACATTCAAATTAACGGTCGAAGATTCTGGGCGTCTGACCAATTCGACGACAGCTAATATAACTGTTATCAAGGAAACTGACTATCCGCCAACCGCAATTGCCGGAAAGGTATGACTTCGGATAACTTCGGCGATCATAACGTGACCGGTTCTCGTAGTTGTTTTAAATAACTGACTGTAATGAAAATTTATTTCAGGATATGGTCGTACATCTTCCAGTAAATGAAGTTACTCTGAACGGAAACTCGAGCACTGATGATAAAAAGATAACAGAATGGGAATGGAAGTCGACTGGAGAAACCAATAAAGCTGTTGATATGCAAGATACGCACACTCCGTATTTGAAGCTTTCGCATCTTCAGGAAGGTAATCCTTAGCTTCATGCATTCAGAAATTTTGTATTGGTATTGATTCCAGTCGATTAAATGAATTTTATTGTTCTTTTTTTGCAGGTATTTATGAATATCAGTTAAAAGTCACAGATGAGTCGGGTCAAAGCTCCACGTCCACTGTACATGTGTTTGTAAAGAAACCGAGTGGGAAGCCTCCGCAAGGTATGCATAAAAAAACGTCAATAATTTTGCCAAGGTTGAATCAGAAGTTTTACATTATTTGTGTATTGTTTTAGCGAGTGCTGGAGCCGATCAAAGTGTGTCGCTACCTCAAACTTGGGCCTTGGTAGATGCCTCCGAAAGCAAAGCCGATGCAAAAATTGTGAAATATACTTGGACGCAGATAAGGTAAGGATTACAACTCGAAATCATAATCCTGCATTCATGATGATGATGAATTCGCACACGTGTGAGATAATTGTTAATTATTGATGCTTTTATTAATATTTGTAGTGGCCCAACGAATGCAACGATTACGCAAAAACCTGAAACACCTATAGCGAATTTGACAGGATTGACCAAAGGTGATTATGAATTTCAAGTGGAAGTTGAAGATGATGCCAAATTAACCGGAAAAAGCTCAGTACATATCACGGTCGTTCAAAGTAAGCTAAAAGTTTTACTTGTGATCGTTTAGTCGCACTTGTGGTTATTATCAGTGTAATGAATTTTATATTTTTAATGCGCAGAAAATAATGAGCCACCCATTGCCCAAGCTGGAGGAGAGCAGGTTATCACATTGCCTCAGTCGGTGGCGATGTTTAATGGTTCATTGTCAAAAGATGACGTGATGGTGGTGGTATGGAAGTGGGAAAGAATGCCTGAGTCTACTGCAGCAGGGGTCATTATTGGAAATACGGATAACTCACCAGTGCTACAGGTAATTGTTAACTGCCTTTTGTATGCATGTGTATAGGTTCTAAGCTCATTAGTTAGTTTGGTGGATTGTTATAATTTTTGTCGTTTTAAAGCTTACCAACTTAGTTCCTGGAAAATACGTATTCAAGTTAACGGTGAAGGACGAGCAAGGTTTGTCATCGGAAGACATAGCAACCCTGGTTGTGAAAGAAAGTTAGTGCAACATTTTTTGCAAATAAGAGTTTGCGATTGGTTATTTATTATAATGGGATTGGTTAATACCTCATGGTTTTGCTTTTAGTCCTTAGTATCATATTTATTTGTGCGCAGATAAACTGAAGATACATTTGCTGGAAGTTATTACGGATGTGTCAATCACAGTGTTAACAGAAGCTGACGTTGAAAAGTTTCTTCAGCAAATGTCATTTCTGCTGCATGACACGCATCTTGTGCTCGATAAAGTAGAAGCTCAAATCAATACGGGTAAGTTAGATTCTTGTAGTTAATTGTGAGTGATTGTATAATATGTGTTTGGCTACTAAGATGCATTTTGTTTCCAGAAAGTGCCATTTTAATTTTGCACGGAACCAATGATAAGGAAGAAATTATCGATGGATATAAATTAGCTGTGGAGCTGAGGCAAAGATTGCGGCAAGATGTGAATCTGTTACAAGTTCCTATTATTTCCATCGATACTGTCATGTGTTTGGACACCTGTTCGGGTAAACGCTACATGTTTCCACGATTAAAACATTTTAGCTTTATTCCTGAAAAGTATGTTATAATGGTGAGACGAATGATTTGCTAAATTAGGTCACGGGACATGCAACGATTCGTCAATTACCGGACGTCATTGTGTATGTGACGCATTTTGGATGGAAAATTTTCTAAAGAGGAAGTTTGGGAATGGTGAAAGAAATTGCGGTATGTGTAAACAGTAAACAAGAAGAACCTGGGTGCAGCTTAAATTTGTTTGTTTAAGCAAGCATGTATTTATTTTTCTTTTCAGATTGGAGTAAAGTTTATGTAGGTGTAGTTGCCTGTCTTTTACTTACGATGGTGATTGCCTTGGTCTGGAGTTTACTATTTCTATTCCGAAAGAATCTGAGTGCATTTAGATCAAATTTTGCTACTGCCTCTCCTCCTACTAGTATGAATGGTTCAGCGAGGAGTAGTAAACGACACACTAAACGTCAGTATACTTTATTAGATGATGAAGAAATTGAATTAGAAGCTAAAGGTAAGCGTGTAGTTAGTAGTGCATATGTTGAAATTATTTGGGATTTGTAGAGCTTTGATAAACATTTAGTGAACTTATTGAATTTAAGATTGCAATTTATCTGCAGATGATGAAGAGGAAGAATATGAAGATTCAGATTCGGACGTTTTATTTGAAACGCCATCGAAAAGCAGCCCGCGTTCTAAAAGCAACGGTTCTAGTAAACGATTTCCGTTACCTAACGGTGCTCATCGGAATGGTATTTTGAAACCACCGCGACGAGTAAAAACATAACGAAAAGGCTGAATCATTAATTAAGAAAAGATTTAGCTGGCTGATTTTGATCCATTTGAACGGGACATCGAAACGAATTGTAGTCATGTTTTGTTAACTTAAGTTTAAATGACAGTATGTATTATTATGTTACCAGTTTATGCAAAAATAGTTATTACTGTTGCAACAAGCCTAATGATAGAATTACCAGAATTCCTATCTTTATGTGGGGCTTCTTTAGTAAGTGAGCTACAATGGGAAACATAGCAACAGAAATTTAAGTGAGCTACAAGTAGTCGGGTGACATCCTTCTAGCAGTAGCAGTTAGTGTTCCGAGTATTTTAACCTTACCTAACCCGCACCAAAAATTTAAGGTTGTCTATCGTAACCTAACCTTCACTCGCTCAATGAAACCCTCGTCCTTAGGTCATCGGTCCGCGAAATGCCATAGGCATTTCGCGGAACCTGCTGACCTAAGGCCTCGTGCCTCATTTCGCTTCGTTCAGGTCAGGTTACGAAAGCCAACCTTAACGTTTTTGTTGCAACACCCCGAATAGACTAAGGATTGGAAAATCAGTTGTGTCACCCGACTAGCTGTGAAATAGGAACAATCAAGCGTTTCTAAGGGAACAGCTTTATGTATACATTCCACAGTTTTGCTTATGATTCTATTCATACTCCAGCATATGCTTGAATAACTTTACTTGTGAACGCAACTGCATTCTCTGAAAGTCTTTTTATTCTCTTAGTTTATTAATTGATGTATGTTATCACTTAATTTGTTGTGATTTAAGTGCGCACTATGTGAACGAAACTATTCTTTGTAAAGATCTTCATGTCAAAGCCATTCCATATATAACGGGCATTCTTGCTAAAACGAATGTTCTGGAGATTGTGATGCTAAGAGTAAGCGAGCTGGAGCGGTAATACTGTGTTGAATTAGATTTAACGTTAAAACCTGCCTACCAGAATCGAAAGCCTTTGAATGAATCTAAAATGGTTTCCATTAGCTATCCTTAAGAAGTTTGTAAGCACGAAAGCGTCTTAACTTTTCTACAAGCAGACTACTTTGTCGTCGTAAATGTTACTGCCCTTCCTAACTGGGTTGAGCCGGCGAATTACAGTTTGGCTTGTATTGCAGCTTAGCTGTTGAAATGATGTTACGGATTTTAAATATTTCTCAGTAGTTCCAACGGAAGTATGGCACCTCGCCATTTAGCTGCAACGTTTATGAGCTGTACTAATGACAATGAAAAATGTATCCTAAATAGCATATGCACAGCATCTTCTGAATCAGTCCACTTAGTTAGCTTGGTAAAATGCTATTCCAGTTTAAGTGCTAATTATAGATTTAGTATAATTGTACTTGTTGCTATTGGCTATTAGTATTGCGTGTAGCACAATTTGTTGCTTCCTTTGTTCGCAAGGTTGTAGACTGTGCGCACATGGGATTCAAAGTGACATATAGTTTACAGTAATAATTGAGTTGATAGTAGACTGTGATTCAATGCCCGTTGACGACTAACACTATTATTTACCTGCCCTAGTCATTTTGTTATACATTGACATTCTTAATAATTGTCTTTCTATTAAGTCATTAAATCATTAGTTTAAATTGAATTGATAATTAATTTTGAACTATGAATATGGTTCACACGCAGAGAAGCACGTCTGGTAACTTCTACATGATGCGCCTTGCAAATCTGTCTTCAGTTATAGATATTGCAGTTGAAGATCCCAAACAAGGTCGCTCTTCGTTCTCTATCGTGTTAGTAATAATTTGCGGTCAAATTAATAATAAGCTGCTCTTTGAAACGAATTCACTCCTCTGAGCGTCTAATACTGAATGCTGACAAACGACTCCTTATAAAAAAGGTGGCGGTGGTGCAGTAGCGTGCTTAGTTTTTCCAGAGTCAAGCTGAAGGTAGGTGAGACTGTTATAGAAATATCAAATTGCATTTGTGCTCATCACAGAAGGATTTTGAAAGAAAACCCTTGGACATTTGCAAGAAAACCCTTGGATCTCTAAGAGAATTTTCTTGGATTTTTGGAACCAATCAGCGTATTGAGGTGAACGAGTGACAATCCGTTAATTAATTATTCATTCAGCTGAGTTTTCAATAATTATTGATAAAAGCAAGCTTCATTATTGGAAATTTCGTGTTTTAGTCCAACGGTTAGCGCAGCAACTGAGTGGAAGAAACAAGATGATAAACCGGGCTTCAGGTTCGATGTCTGGGATAAAATCCTTGGCGTTAGCGATTCTTTTCGTTGGGACTCTGCTGTCTTTAGTTAGCGAGGACTACGTGGAAGCAAAGGGTATGGGTGGGCGTGGAGCGGCGGTCCGTACTCGGAGGACCTATTTGTCCAGTTTTGGACCGCGGAGTTTGTCATACCAACGGCAAGTAAAGTACGGATTTCCTGGAGACACAGCTGGGAACCTGGCGAATAAAAATGAAAATGCTCATAAAATCGTGGCCAAATGGGGAGGATTACGAAACTACTGAAGTGTTACGTTTGCAACAGTTTGCAGTTAAGTCATGCTGGCAGCATTTTTTGCCTGTGGTGACGAATTGTATCGAGGGGGCGTTACTGTAGTTCTGAAATTATTAAAATTATGATTATAAGATAACTTTCTGCTTTACTAAGAAGACATGGAAATAAAAAAGTGATAACCTATACACCGCGAATTATTTATACCACTGAAAAATCACGAAGAGCAATTACGAGATAAAAATGTCAGAAGCTATAGGCGTAAGCTGTTTCTTAAATAGCTGAAGTATTAATTAATCCTTGGAACGGAAATCCAATTGAGGCTCATTAAATCATTTTATAATCGCGGATGTTGTTGTGTCCAGAACGGAATTTTCCACATGTGTAAGCAGTGGATGTAGGGGTGAAAAGATAGAACTGCTGCTACAGTATCATAGCGAAGTACTTGTTATAGAACCTGCGGATGTTTTCGCTTTCGACAAGAAGTCAAGGGTAATTGAAAGCAATTTGTGGATGGTCAGGCAGGAAAGCTTGATTGAAGCTACGCCAAGTACGCGTCACTTCCATAAAAAGCCATACAGTCCAAGTCCATAGTTTGGTTTCTATCAGTTGTAGGAGTGAAAGCATTGGCAAAGGTTAAAAGGTTTCATTAATTTATTGTTGAAATCGTTATCACATCGTTATATTGAAAAAGTAATTGTTGGTCCATCTAACGGAGTAAAATAGAAACGTGGAATCGGTAAGGCAAACTTTGGCTTCAGAAATATGTCTGGTTTCAAGATATTTTAACTAATAATAATAATAGTAAAATATTTAAGAACGTGGTTTTAAATTTAGATCTTTTTAAAATTTCAGAATCGATAATTCGGAAAAGTAGCGGAGACGGAAAAATGGGAAACTTTATGGGAAGTACAGGCTCGAGAGGAGGGTTGAGAGCTATTTTATTTGGAGTCCTCTTCCTCGGGATTATATTCGCTATGAGCGGAAGTAGCGTTGAAGGGAAGGCAATAGGACTAGCGGGGCGTGCCGCAATTGGATCAACGAGAAGAAACTACTTGGCAAGCTTCGGACCTCGTACGATTAGCTACCACACAAATACGAAAACCGGGTACCCTTCGGATCATGGACATTTGAATACACCGAGGAACCAAAACCCGGGAAGAATCTCGTCCAGACAAGGTGGGCTCCGGCATTAGGAGAAGCGCCATCTGGTGAGGGATTGATACCGCGTTCAAGAGTTCCTGTGAGTGACAGTCGATGAAAATGCTGGGTTATACTTTCCTTTAAAACTTATTATTATTCTCTCAGGAAGCTACGGATTCGTTGTTGTTAGAGAATTTTTAGTTTATTATTGAGAATATAATTTTTAATTGTTAAATTACAATGATTTTAAAATACTGTAATTTTTAATTTAATGTTAGGTATTCAAGCAAAATTATCTGTATGTGTGTAATCTGGAATATAAAATTTAAAAATAAAAATTGTATTTACAAAGTTCTCACGTGTTTGTTTAAAACAAAATTAATGTAAGAACTTACATGACTTGTTCAGATATATATACTGCTGCGCCATCTGTGGTTTTGTCAGGAACTATTAACGTTTTCGAAGCTTTCCATCCTATCGAATACCTAAGTGATGCGACGTACCCCTCGTGGTCATCATTTGATACTTGACACGAGATTAATGAGGTGATACTTGAAGTGCGGAACAACGCCATCATACGATGGGGCTGTGTATTGTCAAGCGTGATCTTTTGTTTTGAGGATGCTGAGGCTACGTGCCAAAATTGTTTTGGATGATGCTGAAAGTACAATTGTCTGCTGGCTGCTTGCATTGCATTGTGTCAGACATGTTGCTCTGCATCGTCACTTGAGAGTCGTTTAAATATAGCTCTATGAAGATGAGTAATTGGTGTTGAAGCGTTAATTTGTCATCATTTGAGCGGTGACAAGTGACAAGGAGGATACGAGGACAATTCACTTTGTTTTGTAGTATATATCAGCGCCTATTAGCGGTGAGCTAGGATTTAGACATTGCATTCTATAATGTGTACGTTACTTGCAAGTCATCAGAGTAATTGTGCTGTTGCTAAAAATATTAGAAGTGGGCTGGAGATTGCGGAAAGATTTGTAGAAATCGGCGAATTTTGAACTTTGAATTTTAAATATTGATAGAAATACGGTTGGAATAAAGGTAACGTTTGAATTAAAGGGATTCCATATTGCGATGCTAGAAGCTAGAAGGGATTAAAAATTAATTTAAAATTCAAAAGCTATAAATTATTGGAATTAAAATTTTAAAATTGTAATTTAAAAAATGTGCATTTTTACAGTTTGTTTACAAATGACTGGTGAAGCGCGTCATGGAGAAAAGCTGCGCTACTACTTGTAGAGACTTGATGAGGAAAAGTAAAGCCACGATCCTTGTGCTGCTGCTTCTCGGGTTCGTCCTTAGCGTTATGGAATCTGGAGCTGAGGGCAAAGGGATGGCACGGGGACTTGGAGGAAGGGCAGGAGGTCAGAGGACCTATTTGAAGAAATTTGGATCCAGGAGTGTCGTATATCAGAGGAAAATATTCAATACCAAGTACCAACATCCGGATGCGGTGGGTCAGTTTGGACTGCAAACTGGTGACAAGTTTAAGAGGAGACTGAGTGACGGACGGCCAAGTAACCCTGCTTTCAAGGCACCGAAACCGGATTGGACAGTGTAAATATTTGTCGCGCGAGTTTTTTAAATAAGCGCTTTACAGGAGCGCACGAGGCTAAAAATTACGTAGTTTATCAAATGAATGACAATAAAAATTAAATGTTTTGAGAAAAATTATAAGATTTTTTTATTAAACGTAAACTTTTGCAGTTTCATCGAGAAAGATTGATTGAGCGCCCTCTGGTTTTATTGTTTACAAGCTCTTCTGGTGTATAGTTAGGGGGTGACGCAAGCGTAGGAGTATTGAAGGGATAATATAGAAAGGATTGGCACTTGGGTTTGTCATACGCTACACTGAAACGACATCTACCGAGAGACACGTCAACTAAACACAACCGTTGCCCCAGCAACCACACCATGGTAACGGTTCTTTCTTGTCCAGGGAGACAATATTATTATTATTTGCAGAACTGGATCGACGCTGACCACCGTAAATCCTGCTAGGTTGCCTGGAAATGGGTATGCCTCGTATACTGCTTGTTCTTTGACCCTGTGATGGAATGGAGTCTGTTAGGGATTGTTCTGAACCGACGCCAGGGAGCGCTTTGGTGGCAGACATTGAGGATATTTTTCGCGGGTCGAATGACAGGCTTCGATTGACGATCTGCCTTCCGGGCTTGAAGCTCTCGTCCTGAGAAGAAAGTTCAACGTGAGGAAGAACGGGGGTGGGTGGGGCGGGGGGTTTAATGCTGCTTATGCGTTGGAGGGGTTTCTTTCCTGTAATCGTTACGGACACTCGCTGACCGCCTTGCGGCAAGTTCGGCGGGTTTGGGTTAACATTGGCGTTTGCATCGATAATGGCGGAACAGATTGACATTTTACGTTTTTGTATGGCTGCTGCAGTAGGTCCGACGTTGGCGCTGATGCACTGGTGGGGGTTCGGGGTGAGGGAGGTGGAGCAATCGAGGGTTGCGGATCGAATGACAGGTTTGTGGGTTCGGATCGAGGGTAGCGAGGCTGAGGAGGGCGGGGATTGTGGGAGCGTGGTAAGATGCTGTTCCTGGAATAGGTCATGGTGTGACCTAGTTTCAGCCTGCAAGTAGTTCTTGCTCGAAGTTGTCAGAGGAGGGACTGTAGATGGCGCCATGATCTCGGGTTTGGTCACCAGCTTTGCAAGGATTTCGTAGCCGGCAATATGAAGCGGATGCGTTGGAAATGACTTGACGAGATGCATTTTAGCGAAACGTTCGGATATGTCAACACCTTTGTAGATTCTACGTTCGAGGGGGGCAACAACTTGACCGAATTGGTTTAATGCGGAAATGACCAAAGAGTCTGGAACTGATGATGGCAGCCCTGGTAGAAGGAGTGAGACTGTGGGCGTTGAGTTGGCGTCCATGAGTTTAAGGGACCGTTGACGGAGGGTGAGGCCGTTGTCGATTAGCGATTTGACACCGGAGGGTTGCCTAAACGATATGAATATTCGGTTTGCGTGATGGTGACCTGTTGAGGGTGAGATGAGCATTCGGACACCAGTGATTTTTTCCAGCGATGGGTCAAATTGTGCTTCGAGTTCGTCAATGACTTCTTGTGCTGTGAGCTCTTCCTGAAGGTTGTTCCAAGTGTCGTCAAGGAAACCGATGACGACGTTTCTGTCGACGGAATTCCAGCCGCCGATCATGGCTCCGGTTCCAGTTGGGGAGAAGAAGGGGTCGAAGTCCGAGGATGTGAGACCACACATTCCTATGGAATTGTCGAAACCATGGAAACCGGGTTCTAGTGCAGAGAGATTGGAGAGTATGAGGAAATTGGTGCTGTCTCGTGTGGATTGTGTCGCCCACTGGCGGCGAGGAACGGGAGCTCGCTGAAGATAGTGATGCGATTCCTGGAGGACTGAGGAAGAAGAGGATAAACTTGGTTCTGACTGGTAGTAAGGTAGGACTGGGTTTTGATGGGTGCAAGTTTTGCCTACAGAATCGGAATGGAAGCTGTGAACTCTTGGATTACCCGGGTAACACTGACAGGGTTTTGGTTGGGTGGGCGGGCTTGTTCCGGTGTTTGAAGAGGGATTTGTTTTGGATGATCTGGGGGGACGTTTACGTATTGGATTTTGGTCGGAGGGGGGCGGTGGGCATTCAGGTGTGGCGGGAGCTGGTTCTCCTATTTTTAGTTGGGATGTGACTTGGTATTTTTTAGGAACCACCGTGACACAGCCAAGGTCATAGACGATTTGTGTATGATTCGAGTTTGTTTGGCTAATCTGTTCTGAGAGTTGTGATTCATCCTCATTTTCCGTTCGTAGGCAGGTAGCCGATGATTGACTTGAAGCAGGAGTGATTTGAATTTGTGGTTGAAAGGCGGGAGTTGCGTGGGGATTTAAATGACAAGCGGTGTAAACATTCTTGCCGCGCTCTTCCGGTATTTGAATTTCTTCCCGATCAGAAGCGTTATCAGAATTCCCTGAGGCTGATCTAGAATCGATAAAGTGGAGGTCATCTGGTGGGAAATGAAGTAAATTAGCTTCGTTGGTAGCAGCGGAGGTGAGGTGCTCAAATCCGATTGGTTGCTGCTGCTGATTAACGCTTTGAATGCTGCTACTGCTAAATTCGTTTTCCTCAGTAACGGCTTCAAGTTCGGACGGGTTTTCGGCGTAGTATTGTTGCACCGATGTGGCATATTCGTCAGAGCTTGACAATTCCGTCGTCGTGTGAACTTCTTCGGGGTTGTAGGGCTGTAGAGGAGAGTAAGGTTCGTAGACACGATGGTTGTCACTTTCACCGGAAGTAGTCATTTCCGGTGGATCTGTTGTCGATGTTTCTTCGTCGTTAAAGTCCGGACGGATTCTGGTCTCTTCGGAGAACTCTTCAGCATCTTCGTCGTCATCGATTTCATCGCAATCGTCACCGTAATTCGATAGATGGAGGGATGATTCACGGCGATTCCAAGAGGTGGAGCCAGTTGAGTGTTTACGGATGTGCGGCTGGTATGTGGGGAGCTCGTCAGGGGGCGGTGGATCGCCGTTGTATACTTTTTTGATAACTTCCTCTAGCTTTTCGCATTCGTCTCTGAGACTCCATATTTCTCGTTTGAGGTACTCGTTCTCCTTGCGGAGCTTTTTGATATCATGGTGACCCTTTTCCACTTCATCGTTGATGTGGATTGTGCGGAGGCGGAGCTCCTCGTTCTCGTAAAGCATACCGCGGCTGGAGCGTTTGTCCAGCACACGGTTTGGCTTGAGATTCAGTTGTTTCTTCTTTGTGCGAAGCATGGTGGTGAGTGGATGGAATCAATGGGGTGTGGTTTAAGTATAGGCGGGGTTGAGGATGCGGGAATTACGAAAATATTAACTCGTGACCAAGATGCAGAAGATGAGGAAGATGAGGAGGAAGACGGAGAAGAAGCGGACCACCAAGGTTGTAAATCTTGTTTCTGTAAAAAAACATATTAATCAAATGTTTGGAAAAAAAGTTTAAACATGAATCTTGAATTTTGTTTATAGGCATAAGTCATAAACAGGAGCGGAGGAATTGGCAGGGATGGCACGCAGCCAAACTTATGCAGTGCAGATGCAGTAAAAATATTATTTTCAAACTTTCCGTCATGTTACAGAGGGTTTGTTGAATGTAATTATGTGTTAAACTAGCAATAAGAACGAGAGTGTGAGATCGTAAGATGCGGTAAAATAAGCAGAGAAACGTAGCAAAGTGTGTTAACAAAGTTTTAGAAACTGCTGGCGAAAAGGCACTGAGAGAATGGCGAAGATAGTGGCGCCGCCTAGTGGAGTGGAAATGACGCGCATTGGGTTTTTGCATGAATTGAGTTTGGATGTTGGAAGTTTTTAAATGGTAATTGCATTTTTTGCCGTATTTTGAAGGATTCTTAAGGATTTTTTAGTCTAAAGCAACACAGGTGAATCAGTATGACTGACACATGACACACAGTGGAAGAGTGGGTGTGCAGCATCATCATAGCTGTAGGTTTGGTCATCTTCTTCGCGGCCTTGCATAAATGTTCTTCCAAGGAAGAATTTACTGCCGACTGAGATTTTTTTAACCTTCTCCTGGAGCAGGGACTTTGCAATCAGTTATTGAGTAATTAACTGGCTGTTCACCTTCACACCCCTTGTACCAGGAAGCTTATGGGTCTGTTATGCGAGCCAGCAGAGCTGCTTATGAATGATGACCAATCTGCTACTGAATGTATGGGTGATTTCATTTGAATAATGCTTTTGGATTTGCATAGATATACAGGAGTTTGGTTAATGAGTCGGTAATGTGTCTATGAATTTAAGATGTATGTTTTTCCTTGCCCATGAGAAATTCGTTATTCAGCTTCATTGATTTTGGCGTGGGTGCCCTTGGGGATTTTATTGTGCTTAATGTATTCAGTATGTATAAGATAATATTATACAGTCGTTATTGCGAATTCGACAGCGGATGTTACATTTGAAAAGTTTTGGTTAGTTTTCGATAGTAGTTTGCTTGTTTGTGCGAGTCTGCGGGTAACGAAGAGCAGACAAGAAAAAATACTGTTGGTTTCGTTTGGATCGAAGAGGGTTGGCAAGGTGAAGTAGTTATCGTTTATCGTTAAGTGTTAGTTTGCGGACAGGAATCAGCTGTAATTATGTTTGTGACCGGAGGAGCATTGAGTTTTTGGTGTTTGTGTGTTACCCTGGTGGATACAGAGAGAATTGGAGAGAGCCGAAACGGAGGATTCGTTGGCGGGAATAGTTCAAACGAGCGACCTTATGAAGGGTACGGTGTCAGTTTTTATATTTGTAAGCGCTACAGTAAGTAACGGTAACGGTGTTTAGTTTGAGGGAGTAAATATATAATTATGTCGTTGTCGTTGATTGTGCAGGTATGAAGTGATGAGAGTGGAAACTACGTCAAAAACAGTAATGAGAATGTTGCAACGGTTAGAAATGGAGAGTAACGGAAAATATGATTTCTGGAGCCCGCCTCGATTGGGTCAACCGATGGATATCGCGATGAGCGGGAAAGATGCTGGTTACTTGCACGACGCTTTGAAACGTTTAGGTGCGAGCGGGGAGATTGTGATAGGAAACTTGCAAGAGTAAGTATTTTTGGCAACGTTTTTTGTGGCTGAGCCTTATTTAGCTACTTACTGTAATTGTAGAGGAAAGAGGATTGGAATTGAATCGCTTAAGATAGGATTTGATTTAATAATGAATTATTAATTAGCCTTCTGGATTCTTCCGAGCGGGATATGAAGAGACAAGAAGCGGAAATGTCGTGGAGTTCGTATCATAATTTGAATACGGTAAGCTATTCTTGATTGTACAAAATTAAATTATCTGGATTAATTGTAAGCTTAAAATTTTCATACTGATAGCCATCAAGGAAAGAAGAAACTGATAAAATTATAGCAATTAATCTTCTTATTACGATAATAATCTACGTGGGATTAAGTACTGAATTATCTTGTTTACAGATCTACAACTGGTTGTACGATATTCAGTTGCAGTATCCGCACCTCGTGGAAATACTGAATATAGGAAGCAGTTTTGAGAACAGGACGTTAATTGTTGTGAAAATATCGTTTAAGGATGACGGGACGGAAGTGGATAAACCAGCTGTTTGGATTGACGGAGGTGAAAGCTGATAACGTTAAATGCAATAGTTAGAGGGTAGATTTTGAAAATAATTTGTTGCGGAAATCTACGGAAGAGATGAGGGCAATATTCTGTAAATTACAGGTGTGCACGCAAGAGAGTGGGTTTCACCAGCAGCTGTTACTTTTCTAATTAAGGAATTCCTTAACGATTCCATGTCAAAGGTCAACGAGGGGGTTGAGATGAAACTGAGTGACAAGTTTCCCGTTATTAAAAGATTTGACTGGTATTTCATGCCGATGGCGAATCCAGATGGCTATGAATTCTCGTGGAGGGAGGCTAAGGTAAATTTCGCGAATTTTGGATTGCGAATATTTGTGAAGCTGATCCGGAAGTTTATGACGTAGAAAATGTTTGTGGTGGAATTATTTTTTATAGAACAGATTCTGGAGAAAAACTCGATCTCTACCAAGATCAACGTACCGGAGCAAAGTTACTTTGAATTCTGGGATAAATAAATGCGTGGGAGTTGATGCAAACCGGAATTTCAATTATAAATGGGGAGGTAGAATAATAATTAATTAATACAGAAGATAGGAAATGATTTTAGAGTGTCTTGATTAATTAATTATGCTAATGTTTCAGGTCCAGGTACATCGTCATCAATTTGCTCGGATATATACAAGGGACCTGGAGCTGGATCAGAACCGGAAGTTGCGGCGATGCAAAAATTCTTGATGGACCATAAAAATTCCATCAAACTCTATGCTTCTTTTCATAGCTATTCTCAGGTGGGTTAATTAATTATGAGTTGCTAGGTTTGTAAGACTGCGTGACAGTTGTCATGGTTACTAGATTCATTGAACAATTGACGTGATATGAGAGGACGGTATAGTTACCATGGTTACTATGGATTTTTTTAGATGATCCTAATACCCTGGGGCTACAGTTACTCTACTACAGAGGACTTCAAGGAACTGGTACTTTGAATTTTTGAATTTGTTTAGGAAGCTTTAATCTGATATTCCAATTGTGTAACATATGCATTAGAATTGGGAAGAAATTAATTAATGATTATAAACAGGAACGCGTTGCGACACGAGCACAAGAGGAAATGCATCAACTTTACGGAGAAAATTACTTGCTAGGACACACTGCGAAGTTACTAGGTACGAATCTGCAGCTTTATGTAATAATAATACTTTTAGTTATGCAAATTCTTCGTTAAATAATTTTAGTAAATTGACGGATATTTTGGATGTACTTTGTGTGTAATGCAGGGGCTTCAGCCGGAAACAGTATGGACTTTGCTAAAGGTGTGGCGGGTATTAAATACGCTTACGGTTTTGAGCTACGAGACAAGGGTAATTCCGGTTTTCTGCTACCCGGTTCACAAATAATGCCGGCTGCTCAAGAAGCCCTTGTTGGAATTATTTCAATGACATACGACATTGCAGAAGCGTACAATATAACTCAGAGGAATTAGTTCGAATGAGTTATTCTGAATGAACGTCACATTTCATTTATCAACTCGTTTGGTAATAAATATAATTTATACAACTGTGCTATAACTCTTACCTATTTTTTGTTGATATTAAACTCATGTAAGTTAATGTATATAAATGGGTTTTTCAATCTCTGAATTAAATATATATTTGAATATGAACTGTATATTATTATATCGACGTTATAACTTGGAGTTCGGGCACACAGGACAGAGGTTTGAACGGGTTTTCAAAGGATTTCTGCTCCACTTGTTAGAAAACACGGGGATAAATCATTTCTTGCCATGGAAGGCGTTCTGGAACGTTGGTAAACGCATAGAAGCGTATCAAAGAGCACAGGTGGGAGCAACTAGAGGAAATACTGGGGAATACCGACACAGGTTTTCGGGAGTTTAGTTTTTTGAAGAAATTCTCATGGAATACGGAAGTGAATTGAATAACTTGAAGAGAGAGAAGATGATGGTTGCTATAATAGGGTGTATTGGGTAAAAAGTAGTGTTTTTACTCGGAGTTTTTTTTCACAACTGTCCTCACGTGGTTTCCTCAACTGTTTAGAGATGTGAGTTACGCCTGTATTGACAGACTCCTAGGGTTTTTGACAGGTTTCGTGCATATATATTCGGGGTAAATTCCTTCAAGGAAGGTTGAGCACGCTCTCCCGGTTTTGAGATGATAATGTAAACTAAGTTGCTCATCTTTGTGGCGTTTTTAGGCAATATCCGGAGGAATTTATAGTTTTTTACTCGCCATTAACGTTTTAATTTTCGTTTTAGGTTTTTTAGGGATTTTTGGTGCTGTAGTCGGTGGAGAGGACTACATCTGGGGCATTGTGTGGCCGCACTGTCTGTGTTGAATTGAGGAACGGGTTGTTAAAAAAAAGTTTACTCTTTTGAGATGAACCCTGAGTTTATTTACTTGGGCTTGTAGTTGGGATGATCCGACAGTTGGAATAACATTGGCGGTTTCTAAGTTTCTAGAAACTGCGTGGTGATGTGATGAAATGCGGGTAAGGGGGAACGCAGTGCGGGTAACGAAGGCGTATTTAATACCCGATTTTAGGTTGGAGGGTAGGACAGCGGGTAAGATGGACCTGGTGGAAGTATTTGTGGGTAAATAACTTTAGGGGGTTGTCAATTAATGCCGTTGGAATAATAAGGACCTTTGTCAACTGTGGTGTTGTTGCGAAATATTAATTTGCTGTCTGTAAATTTTAGCTGGCGTGACGATCGGAAAATAAGTAAGACGTTAAAGTATGTTTGCTGGTATGTCTTTTGCCGTCAAATACTACCATGAGTTTTTCAACGTCCTACGCAAGTGACCGACAAGAGAAACAGTTGAGTATATGGCCAATTTAAACCCGGGTTTTATGGAACAGACCGAGGATTATTTTAAGCTCTGATTCCCTCCAGGTTTATGCAATTAATCATCCTTGGTGTCTCATCAAAGGGAGTTTAATCCGACTGAATGTGTAGGGTTTGAAGATTTGGAGGCAGATTGTGTGGAGGCTTTTTTAATATTCCTTAGGGAAGCGTGAGAAGTTGGGAAGAGTTGTGCGCTATTTTGGCGAGAAGCATGGAGAGTCTGGTTAAGACGAGCCGTTTTTGCTATAGTTGTGTTCAACTGAGTCCGTCTCAAATGAACAGATATGTAGAGTTTTAAGCAAGGAATTTAGGATACGTTATAGCAGTGTTAAATGTTTTTACATGACTGTAATTAATTTCTACATTAACGCAGAAATAAGTTTTGAAAGGGTTGCTTACCGGTTCCATTGGTTCACTGAATTATAATTTAATTGCGTGATTAATCGATAAAGATTCACATTAATTAGCTGATCACAAACGTATTTATCGGTCTTGACTGAGTCTCGAAAATGTGTGGCGGGATTTTTCTAGTGATAGTTTGAAACTATAGGCTGTGCTGTTAGTTTCAGCACGATAATCCATCTGCTGTTCGAATGAAATCACTTGTATTACAAAAACAGTTTGATTTTGAGGAAGATTTTGAAGATTTTCAACGAAATGTCACCAATTAAACACTTGTCCGAAGAAGAAGAAGAGCCACATTTACACACTATAACAAATACAATTATTTAGCTGAACGAGTTAATATTTATGCCGGTTAAGACCCGGAGTTACGATTTGACTGGAATCAGAGTTGTTGATGGCGGTTTCACTTTTAGACAGCTAATTTGTGCTTGGAGGAGAGAAAAGAGGAAAAAGCTTGCATATAGAGCAGGAGTGAGAGATGCGTCTAAAATTGTCACCGTCAATAAAGTAGGAAAGCTAAGACTGGATTCTGAATCCTGGGTCTCGAAACTCCATGAGTTCATGGATGAAGACAGAAGAGATGGGGTTGAGTTTGGAAAAGTTGCAAAGCAAAAATGTCCCTAAGAGTTTTTCAAATTTTTCTCTCAGGGAAAATTGAAGCGTTCTCAAAGAAAAATTCATCCCCGCTTATTTCTTTGACTAGTTTAGCGTGTGTTTGGCATTGCACGTGCCGGGAAAATTATCTTTACGACAAGTAATCGTACATAATGATATTAGGGAATTGTGGGAAGATGCCAAAAGACATTTGAGGCTGGAATGCCTTAGGGTTTACACGCTCTGAGTTATCTACTAGAGCAATAAGAGCAAAGAGACATTTTTTGTCGCCCTCTGTTTCTCTGGGTTGGCTTCTATAAGATCAAAGATATGAAGATTGTGGAATGAAATGGAGAGCTGCTGGTTTCGTGAATCGCGATATGAAAGATTACTTTGGTAATATTTTGACTCTGGCATAAATTGTCTCATCTATTCCGGCTAGACGTTGTAATGGATTCAGTGAATTTACGTTTGTTTCTCTAAAACTCCGCGTATCTCTCCGATTATCTAATAGATGTAGGCTGGGTAAATAAATTTCGCAGTAAATTAACATTTTTTCAGTGTTGAACTGCTCATAATTTAGGATTGACGTGAAATGATTTTAAAGAGCTACGGATTTGGCTCAATTTAGAGTAGTAGGAGATTTAGGAACAACTGTAACAATAGAAAATAGAACCGGGTATTCTGACAGGTCGAAGGTCATGGACAATTCCACGAGAAGTTGTTTGTGCGGCCCAATTTTAGCTTGACTCGTGTATATTTTGACTGTTGTTTATTACCTCACGTAAGAACTGAAGGATAGGATGTGGGGAATAAATGAGCGGCGGGTGAGAGGTCAGCTGACAAACTATCGGAACAATTGCTTGATGCATAGTCAGTGGCGGGGGAAATGTAAGATCTGTGAATGTGAGAGGGGATTAAAGGGAGGAAATATGTGCATGGAGCTGGTGGTAGGAAGGGTTGCTATTACGTACAATTGTCAATTATCGGGCTATTAATGAAGATGAGAATTGTAAGTGGCGGTTGGAGTGAGGAGGATGACAGGGCGCGTTAATTAAAGTAATAGGGGCGTTAAACTAGCGGTGGGCTATTTGGCAAGTGTTGGAAAAATGTTGATTAATTCCATGCAAGTGTTCATGTAATTGCGTGTATTGCGTAGGATTTAAAGATCATTGCTGGTGTTTTAGGGTTTGGACGGCGGAAAGCTTTTTTCACCGCAAGATGGCTCCACCATCTGCTGGAGTGTTTCTGCAAGGGTGCGCTCCTCCAAGGAACATTTTTTGAATACAGATTTCGCTAGAGATGCTAACGTTTCTTATTTGTTATGAGGGAAAACTGACATGTCGTCGAGGGCGATGAATACTCTGGATGCGTATTTGAATTTGGTTGCATACACGCTAATTACTTTGTTTGCCAGGAGCGTTGATGCATTTCATGAGAAAATCAATAGTGCAAGGAAAGTGCAATCCAACTGTATATCATAAAGAAGGGCTGAGTGGTTGAAATGCTGTCTTTTGATTATTCTCTTTCTTGCTGCATGATTTCGGCTGTAGCATGTGTTTTACTCAAAGAAGAGTAAGAATAAGCTGAATGGAAAGTTGGATATCGATCAAACGGAACTCGGTACACGTATCGGAGGACGACATAAGAGTTGATATGAAAACACTGTATTTTTTAGCATTGAGAAAAGCGGAGAGAAAGTCGGTGTGTGGTTGTGTAAAGGATTAGTTTTCGTTGCAAGTATCTCGCTAAATAAGTTTATGCTGGGACGCTACGTGTGGTTTGAGTAAATTAACATAATTCGTTAGAAATGGAGCAGAGGAAGAAGGGAATTTAGGTTTGTGTAGTAACTGTAGTAAATTAAATAACTAACGTAGGATATGGATCTATGACGAGAAGGAATATTTAGTGAAGGTTTTACAATACCAAATACGTTTGAAGCTGCGGGAATTAGTCATTCAAATATTGAAAGTGAAAAGGGTAGACTGTTGGCGCCATAATATGCTGTTTTTTCCCGCTTGTGTGTGTATGTAAAATAGATGTGGTAATAAGAGAATATTAACTACCGCAAGGGAAGGGAAACTTTTGTAAAAAAGTATCTGATATTTGCGCTACACTTTGACGGTGGTAAAGTTTGGTGAAGAAGAGAGGAAAAAGTATCGGTAAAAATCGATTGAAAATAATCGCGAAATGGTAAGTGATTAGATTTTGGAAATAAAATTGTTCAGGAAGCTACCTAAGCGATTGAAAAATAAAGCTTTAATGGAAATGCATTTAAAAATTGGAATGGAAGTGGAAGTTTGTAAGCAGCATTGCTGGAGATTTGGCCTCATTTTTGGGGTTTTTTATTGCTTGGATTTTGGCGACACTATTAAATGATTGCTCTTTGACATTGTTGTAAAAAATGTAAAAAAACATTGTCCGTAGGATGTACCGGAAGTTGATGAGACGATAAAGAGAATACAGACACACAAGGGTGTTCAAGGGGTCATTGTTGCGACAAAAGATGGTGAGTGTGAGAGTGGTCAGTTGGAGTGAGGGAAGGAATGGATTATGCATGAGGGCAGATATTACGGTTGGTGAAAACGTTTCAGAGAAAAGTTGGGTGTTAATTGTTATGATAATTGTTGAGGTTACCCAATACGGACGACAATGGATAACACTTCAACGCTTTTGTACGTCACTGGGGTTGCTACGATTGAGGAACGAGCTGCATCAATGGTGAGGGATATCGATCCAACAAACTCTCTTTTATTTATGAGGATTCGATCGAAAAAATTTGAAATAATGGCGGCTGTGGGTAAGTACATTAAGCGATGTGGTAAATTGTAGGTTAGCTGAAGCATGATATGCGGTTTTTTAATGTTGAACATATTTATAGTATTAAATGAAACGCATTTTCAAAGGGGTTGGTGCAGAAGATTTTGTTGAAAGAAAGAATTAGCTACATACGTGAAATTAAAAGCATATTCGATATTATTATCCTGACCGGAAATTAAAAATAGATTAGTAGTGGTTGGGTCAAGGAACGCTTAATTAAATCAATAAATGCAGTTTTATAATGTTTTTGGCAATTAATTTTTGAGGGATGGATTGTTTTGGTTATGTTCTTTGAAGCGCGGAGAATGTGGTGCTTATATCAGAGGAGAGAAAACTAGTAGAATGTATTTAAGTTTTATAGGAAACAAGAATTGTGCGCGCGTTGATGTTTAATGTTGAATTAGTTGCTCGCTTGACAGAAGAAAGGGAAGCGGTGCGCGTTTTGTTGTAAAGCATGCTGTTTAAAAATAGTTTGCATAACTCGTTGCGCTTAGCTTTGGCTGGGAATTGATTTGTTTGTTTTTGATTGCTCTTACAGAGGACGACTATACTGTGGTTGTCATCCAGAATCCTTATGAAACCTGATGTGTGTAGAAAGTCCGAAGATAGGATTTGATGATTCGATGCCATAAAATGCTTTTACCATTTGGTCACAGAGGATTTAGAAACAATGTAATAACTGATTGGTTAAATTAATTACGCTAGTCGTACAGGAAAGTGTCGTAAAAGAGGAGATTGACATGTTCTCAGATTTTTTTCAAACTTGTTTCCCTGCTCGTCTCTGAGGAGGGTTAATTTAAGATGCTTTGGATTATGTGAACAAGTTTATGAAGAAAATTCAGTGTCAGTAGCATCTCATTGCTATTTGCTGCGTGGCTGGGAGCTGGGTTTGTAAAAATTGTTTTTTCAACAAGAAGATGACAAGTTGAAGTGGTTTGTCGTCGATACTTGATTGTAATTTGTGAAAGGATGAATGTTTTGGAAATGGTTTAGTTGATAAAAGTTTCAGGTTATTCTAGTACTGGTTACTACTGTAAACCTTAGGGAATTTAAAAGAGCCATGCACAAGTTACTTTGAATTATTTATCTGTGACTCATCTGTTAAGATGATAAGAGAGAGAGAGAGAGATGAAGGGAAATACTCGGGTTACTTATGGCTTATGTAAAGGATTGGTTGCAGGTTATTAAAAGCTGACGTTTTGTAAGGTATCAAGTGAATTTTTTGTGATGTCAAGTTTTCCTCAGCTAACGGCGGTCACTTTTACTTTCTTCTACAAGCGGTTGGTTGAGAAAAGGACAGAAAACGTGTGTGAATAAATGACACTGAAAGTGTGTTTTAAATTGGTCAAGTTTTTATTCGGAGAAACATAGAGTTTTAATGCTACAAAACAGGAAAATATGTGAATTTTTTGTTGGAGAAACTGGGATTTTTTCTGTCAACTCGTTTGTTTCATCCCTTGAGCTGTTGAGCTTGGCGGATGCGCTTCATTTGGAAATAGATGAAGGTAAAAGGAAGGAAACGTGCGGACAGAAAATATACAAGTTTGTACACTTGATGGTTGTGGTCAATGTCTTTTGGAGTCCGTGTCATTATGTCAAAGCTAGTGTTACATGATGAGGGATGACAGAGTGTAAGTAGATGCTAGGATATGCACGGCTCCTTAAGGCATAAGGTGACAAGTTTCTGCGGACGAGAATAAGCGCACATTAAAATGTGGTGAGGAGTTCCGGTAGGAAAGCGTTGTAGTGAGTGGAAACTTAATGCGTAGCAATTAAATCAGTAAAATGTTTCAAAGTAAGGAGAATACGGAAATGTGAGAGGAATGGATAGGATGTTATGTATTAAGTATATTGAACAATTAGAAGGGTGAACGGAAGGAAGGAAGGATGTCATAATGGGTGAGGAGATGTTGGAGAACATTAAATAATGTAAGATAATGTAGAAGAGGTCAGTGGTTGATATGCTTTCTTGAATGAGGGTTGAGTGAAAAGCTGTGGTGGAGTGTTTGCGGAATACAGGCTGGGACAACTTGGACTGAGAATTGGCAATATTAACATCTCTATTTGGAAGGCTGACATAAGGGGAATCTGTTGGAAGGAGGAAGATAAAGGAGAAGGAAAGAGCGAAAGGAGAGATTGAGAGATGATGAGAACGCAGAGTAATAACAACAACTAGTTTTGTGAGAAGGAGCTTATGAGTTTATGAGTTTACGAGATGCCAGGATCACTGATGTTTAAGTTATGAAAAGAAGAGTGAGTCAGAGTCAGAACAAGTTAGCTGTAGAGAGTAAAAGTCAGAAAGTAAACTGAATTATTGAGGGATGGGATGTAAAAGTGCATTTAAAATTTAATGATCCGAAAGGTAACAACTGAGGTAACTAATAATGAGCTTGGTCAGCGGAAGGAGTAAAGGAAATGCGCCTGAAGAAGTATATTAAATAATAATACAAGAATGTGTTCATTTATGGTTATAAATACAGTTAAAGGGAAGAGTTTTTTAACTGTCTTAAGAAGACGTAATATTGTTGTAACTTTCTATAGTGTCTACGATATTTGCAATGCAGGTAGAGTATGGACGGAGGAATAGGAGAAAAATGCGGATTTTTTCTGGCTTTAGTCTGAGTAGAGAGCTTGCATTACATGGAGCGGAGTTGGTGGAGTGTGGAAGAATCTTAGATTGCTTAGCTTAGATTGCGGACGTAGGAGAAGCGGTGGGGAGAAGTGAGAATGTCAGATGGGGACAGCATGTTTAAAATTGATAGGGAATACGGATGAAGGAAAGAAATGAAATGATGTACAGAGGATGGATGACGCAAAAGATAGATAAACGCTATCATTTATGCTACGGTCCGAGACGGTAATGCTTGAGAGCGGACGTAATTGAAGCGGTTGGGGTATGTCAAGAAAGACTACGGATGTAAGAAACGGAAGGATTGAATGCAATCTGGGGCTGTATTGCAAGTAGCAGGGTTGTTAAAATATTTGCAGATACTTTACACGTATTAAAAGAAGTTAAAAAACAGTTTCGTATCGTAGAATTCTGCGGTGACGAGAATATTTAAAGCGAAAGTAGATACTTGCACTTACTATTTGCCAAGAAACTACGGAAAGTATGGATGAGGCAGTTACAACAGAACTTAATGCAGGACCATGCACATGCTACTTAATAAATAATATTAAGGCTAGGCGGAAAGCATGGATTATTACGATGTGATAAAAAGAGTTGGTGGAATTCCGGAGGAGTGTTGGATGACATATTACTTTTACTTTCAATTACAAGAATTGTTGTACTCCCTGGGCACTGTGCTGTTAACTGTGTTAGTCGTGTTAAATGCATACGCTGTGTTCACAGCTGGCTGCTGTAATGAGGAGGCTGGTAGGGAATACATAATTTGGATTTGACGTTTACTTCCTTCCTCTTGGCCGTTACCTCGTAAAGGATATTAGGGGAAGAGGGGGGTAGAGGTAGGGGGCGCTGGGGGTGGTACAGAAGGTAGGAAAGAAGGAGGAACACAGTAGGAGATGATTAAGATTGTCATTCATGAATGATTACAGGGTTGGTACATGGGTAATGATGACGTTTAAGATACATAATATTCCATGTGCATGACTCTTACAGGACGGTGGACTACATCCGGATTATGTAAGGAGAGTTAGGTTGAATTAGGTTGCATTAGGTTGATTAGCATTAACGTTTCATGACTCAAGTGGGCTGCGTTTGTTCGCTAACTATGGTGATCAGTTGATGCAAGTCAGTTTTGTCGAGATTAAGGCAAGTTAGTTAAGGGAAGCTTGGATTTGTTGCGTGACAGGAGTTAAGCTGGTTTGCTAACCCTTCATTAATGCTAAATGTTTAAAGATTACAGGGTTTCTCATTGTTATGCGAATATTTAGAATGGAGACTGTTTGAGTTGACGGAATAATATCAAGTGAAACGTTGATTTATGTCTGTTTTTGGATTTATGCATACTTTCTCGAGCGTGTCGCATTGGAATAATATGTTGCTTGGTTTTTGCGGCGGGTGGGATAATTGATGGAAGGTAAGATGTGGATGGAGCCCAAGTCGGGGATGTGATGATTGAAATATATATGAGAGTGCTTGATTTAGAAGAAGCGAAAAAAGGTAAACAAGTAATTAGGGAAAACCTGGATTTTATTTATAAAAATCATTCGCGCTTCAGTAAAAAAATAAAGTGACATCAAGGTTTGATTGAGAGGTGATCGAAGAACTGTAATAAAGTACAGTTACGAGGGAAAATACAGTTGGAATTCCTGTAAAGTCGGCTCATAATTAATACTATTCGATCATTCAACTCTGACAGGTACAAGTTAAGGTAGTTTATATAGAGGATTTATAAAAAATATAAACTTTTTGCGAAGAATATAAGGTGTTGACGACTCTGGGTGACGATATAAACTCTGCATGCAAAAAACTAAGTACAAAAATATAAGTGTTGTGTATGCTGGACCCAACCTTTGAGGACTTGAAGTCGAGAGGTTGGAGGTCAGACGAGACTCGGCGCAGGAGCTGGAGAAGTTTTGCGCCAGGGTGCGTCCACATAAAACGTTGTTGCTTAATAGACGGTGGTTGATTTTGCAATGACAGGGTATTTGGTGTTGAGTGACCTTTGGAGTAAGTAAAAACAAAGACTAGAGTGTTGGGGTCATCAGTGAAGATGACTCAGCGAGAAAAAAGCTAAGGAAGATTTGAGGTCAAAGGTCTTTTTTGGAAGTAGTGGGAAGAGATGTTGGGTGATAAGAAACCGTTGAAGCGGTGCATTTGACTTAATAATCTTCATAATCTTTCCTTGTAAGTCTGTTGACATTATATAAGCATTGACGGGTGTTGGAGGGGTGAGGTTGCCATGGTAATGGCAAACTTAGTGACCACCGCCATAAGAAGGAGTCCATCCCTTGTGGTAGATGGCTGGAGCATGGACATGCTTCTCGTGATGTTGTTGATGATGCTTGTGTTCCTCTCCGTAGGTCTGCTTGTGCTTGTGTTCCTCGGTGACCTTGTGGGCGTGTCCGACGTGAGTGTGGTAGACGGGTTGGTGAACGTGGGTCTTATGGTTGTGGATATTGTGAAGGTGTTGCTTTTGGAGGTGGAGGTTGTGGAGGTGGACCTTGTGGAGGTGGTGTTGGTGGAGGACGTGTTGATGGTGGTGGTGTTGGTGGAGGACCTTTTCGTGGTGGTGGTGTTGGTGAACGATGGTCTTGTAGCGTTGTTGGTGGTGGTTGAAGTGCTGGACGGCATGGGATGGCTTGACAACATGGGAGTGTTTGTGGTATTGACGGACGTGGGTGGGACCGTATGACTTGGTGTTCTCGCCGTAAGCATGGACGTGCTCTGGTGGGCTGTAGGTGTTGACTGGGTGACCCCATCCGCCACCACCACCATGACCCCAACCGCCTCCGTGACCGCCTCCGTGACCGCCACCGTATCCGCCTCCGTGAGCTGGAGCACCGTAGGCTGGAGCACCGTATCCTCCGTGTCCGGACTCAGCTGGGACTGTGATGTCAGCTTCCGCACCGTGAGCAGCTTCAACTGGTGGTTCGGGATCAGCGATAGCGACAGATAGCACTGCGGCTACCACCTGAAACAATACAAGAGCGGAAATTAGGATTAGTTAATCACAATTAATGATGCTTCATTCAAGCGGTCTGCATTATTCAGCTGTAACAAGACAAGGGATAAGGAAGAGGTAGTGTGAATCCGTGAGGGTTTCACCTATTTATAGAAACCTCATAATTTCACGGAGCTTAGTCACGGACATGGTTGGAGGGAGCGGAGGAAACTAATCTGATGTGCTTTCGTCACTAAGCACACGCCATGCATTAGAGCTAATGGAGAAAGGTGTGAGAGTTGTGTGTGTACCTAAGGTAATGCCAATTACGCTTAACCAAATGGTTAACTGCGATAATGGTTAATTGTGATAACTATAAGCGTGGTGGCTTAATCGAGAGCTCGTTTCGCGATTATTTTACTCACTTAATTGTTGTTACTTTTAAATATTTTGGAAGGAAGAAAATCATAAATTAAAGGCTGCTCTGAATAATAATTCGCAAAAAATGGGAAATTTCCCTAAATGTGCTCTTGGAAGAGGGGCAGACGCAGGAGGATCTCTGAGGTGTGTCGTCTACAATTGATCTTGGAGATGAGAAACTCGAATTTTTGGTCTTGTAACAAGTTTGACTATTATATATTGTGACCATTTTGCTAGGTTACGTAGTGAGACGATAAAAGGATAAAAAATGTAAAAGTCACGATGCATGAAAATGGTTAAAAGTTATAATAGGGACGCTTAGCAGCGTCACCACATGCGGTTCCGACGCTTTTGATAAGCTGTGACTAGTTGACTAGACTAACTCGCTCAATCCACAGACTGTCGCTTTGAGTAAACTTTCTCCCGCTACTTAGGCTAGCTTAGGAAATGGAAAAAAGCTGTTAACCCTGAGGAATGAGTTGGGATTTTGGAGGAAATTATGAATATCCTGCATCCATAACTCGTGATGCTTCTGTGACACTGTCAAGGAAGCACGACTGAGAATTATGGGAGAAGCTTTAAGGGCTGATTTCTAGCTGTTGTTGTGACTGAAAGTTGTGTGTTTTCACCTGTTAATTATTGCTCCTCGTAACTAAGCTTGAAATGTTGTACTTTTTTAGCTAAACAAGGTAAGCTATGCACTACAGCGCTAGCTACTGGCGCCACCTGCTCAAAGTCAACACGTTTTTTAATTTCCTTGCCAAGGGGAATGAAACAATGGCTACTTTAATACGGCTGACAAGATTTGAATCTAGTATTTGGAGCTTATTGCAAAGGGTATTAACTACGCTTTGAAAGAGGAAAAGGGAGCAATATCAATTAAGAATTTTTATGAGCTAGGTGAAAGCTGATATTGGCTCTAAGGTTTGGAAATTCTTCAAGGGATTCTCTGACAATTAAGAATTGCTTCTTGTTAATATTTGGCCTGTTAAGTGCTAATGTTTTGAAACTGAAAGTTCAAGATTCAAGTTTAAAGGCTAAGAAAGAAGAATGAGGCAAGACTAGAAGAGATGCTGGGGGAAATTTAAATAAGAATTAAGAAGGATACAAAGGGTAGTTAAGAAACAGTGTTGGAAATGAAAAAGATGGCAAGGTCTAGGATACTTTAGAGAAGCTGAGAAAGAGCGGGAAGATTTGATTGAATAATTTTGGAAACGAGAGAAGAAGAATTTCTTTCAGGATAAATGAGGAAGTTGTAAAATTAATTAAGGATTTTGAATTTACAAGAAAGTACGGTAGGAAAAAGTTGAAAGGGTTTGTAGCAAAGTATTTAAAAGTTTTATAAAAGAAAATTGAACAATGAAGGCGGGCAAAGTAAAGCTTGAATGAAAAGAAGTAGAGGAAAATTCTAGGATAGGTGGAAGAGTAGGAGTGGGGCAGCGCAGCAGCACACGGTGTAGGTGGCGCTATGATCGCCGCAGCCTATAGCCGGGTAGGATATGGCGGATGCTGAGAAGTCTGAGAGGGGGAAACTAAGAAATTTTAAAATTGTGAAGGTAAATTACCGCGAGTAATCCGAAATACTTCATGGTGAAATTCACTTGGTTGAAATGAACTTGGAACACGAGAAAATAACAAAAGTTAAAAACACAACAATAAATTTTTTGGTTGCTACAAAGGCAGAGGAGGAGATGTGGCCACTGGAGACCGGATGGTTGGACTGTGACTTGACTGAGGGTGGCTTGGGGATTTTATACGAGCGGAGGAGCGTGGGTTTGACGGCGAGGGGATTGCTCGAGATGATGTGATGCGGAGTTGTACGTCGGCTGTACGGTGTGTGCTGATGGTAATTTTTCGCAAATATCCCAGAGTGAGATGCATGCATGACGACTTGTTTGACTTGGATTGCAAAAGTTGTGGAGTCTGTGTAGTTAGGAGTAGGTGAAATGAAGGTAGTGTGTGTATACATTGTTGTAAGGGGCGGCGCGGAACGGTGGCTGACGAGGGTGCTCGAGTTAGGATACATGTTTCTTTGAAAAGTTGAGAGAAATAGTAGTTTGGGCGAAAAAATTTCCTTCCGGTAGTGGCAGTTACCCTTAAGCTTGGTGTTGAAGGAAAGCGTTGTTGGGTGGTGTGCAATACCCCTTTTCTTGGTGTGCATAGACAAGGAGAAAGATGGAAAGGTTCTCGCGAAAAGAATTCATTTCTTCATCGATATCTTTATCGCGTATGTAACTTGTTACGTGCGCGCGCGGTTATGACCGAAGAGAGCAGCAGAGGTTGAGCATGCATACACTTTGAAGAGATGGGTCGTGAGTTATTAGTATTCTTGATGGGATGCTAGTGATAGATTGATGGATTTTTTTAATCGTAATATTTCATAGGATTTCCTTGAAGGAAGGGTGAAAGAAATTATTTATTCCCTCTGTTTAAAATGTTGGAAATGGGTTGCCATACTGAATTTTAATTGGATCAAATAGAAGGGTGTTTACCATAAAATTGGGTGATGTGCTTATGCTAATTGCTAGCTGGTTGGCAAAAGTTTGAGGAAATGTAATCTAATTAGACTCGAAGGAGATGGAAAGTGGCGTGTGGAGATTCCAAGGAATTGGCAGAAACCCGTTTGCGGATATTACCGAGGGAAGAGAGTGTACATATGGGTTGCCATATTGGAGGACATGATTAGTGCATATAGGAAGGAGTACATTAAGAAATGATTTATGGGGAATGGAATGTGGGTTTCCCGCTTATCCATTATCGGACAGTAATGGGATAGCTGATTGTCCGAATTTGGCGAATTCAATTAGCAGGAGGACCAGAAGGAGAGTTTATAATTTTTAGTTTGTTGGTAAAGTAATGTTGTTGGCTGTGTTATTTTTTTACTGTTCTACTGTGTTGACTGTTGTATTGTACTACTGTATTATTGTTTTCACTCCTGTCATACAGCTACAGCATGGTTTGTCGGGTAAATATTAGTGTTTTGCAAAGACACACCTGTTGGCGGGAAAAATATTTATTAAAAAAAACAGTCTTATTTGTTGCAACTTGGATAATTTGGAGGGAAATTGCGTAAATTTAATGACACATTCTCGTTAAGAGCGCTCAGTGTCTCCAAGGAACATTTAAGATGCTCTCGCGGGTTATGTAATTTGTGCAATTTTCAAACAATGGACCAATTACAGAGTAGCAGAGCTGTGGGGAGGTGTGTGTAGGACAGAGGCTGGATTTATGACAGATGGCTGTTGTGTATCTCCGTTGGTGGACAGTGCAAGATTGAAAATATTATTACCCTCATACCAGGCTGTAAGATCACAGGTTGCAAGTGTCCTCGCTGTTCTCTCGAGCAAACAGGGTCGCGTGTTTACCTTTGGATTTGCATGAAAATGAGTCGTGGATTTAGCTAGATGGCTATCGGTTTCGCAAATTTATGTGACATTTGCTAACTGGCTGAAACTGCGCTCAAAAGTATGGAATTGCTCCATCGATGCTTGACAATGAGATAATGTCAATCAAATAGTAAAATTGTTGGAGGCCAGAGAAATATTTAAAGTGCAGTTACGTTTTTTAATTGGAAATCTGATGCTGAAAGGGAAACTTGAAGGGATTTTGATGGTGTCGTTGATGTTTGATAATTGATTTCAATGGATTTCAAAGCTGCAATCGATGTTAATATTCGCGAATTGCGTATCCTCCATAAATGGTTGTAATTACTAGAGCTTAGGAATCGTGCTGGGGGTTTGGCAATGTCATCCCTTGATGATCTGATTACTGGGTTATTTTTAAATTTTGCGGGTTTAGCAAGCTTGTAGTTTAGAGATGGTAAGCTAGGCTCCACGTGGAGGAGCGGTTACCGAGTTAACGAGGACGTGGATTAGTGTCTCAGGTCCTTAGCGAGAAAAAAAATTAATAAATTTTGTGTGACATTGCGACAGTTTGTTGTATGACATTTCCAGGGCATATTTGAGTCCTTGCACTTACAATTGTTAGCTTGTTAAGTCCTTGCAGTGGTAGTGAGAATTTATGCAATAGGAAAAGAAAAGTGGAGAGTGAAATGACGAAACTGTGAATTTTGACCCAAGTTGAGGAGGAGAAGGTCTAGTGTATTTGCATAGCCTAGTTTTTATTTTTACGCGTCGTGAAATTCTGTGGTATTTTGCTTGAGGATTTGGAAATTTTTGTGCTGATTAGCCAGAGATGGCATGGATCGTGGCCCATCGTGATCCAAAAAAGGCAAATAAAAATGAAAGTGAGGGATTAGAAGGGTGGAAATTTGTCTTCAATTTTGGATCGCGATCCACTTTTGGGCCACGATATTTGTGATCCGTGATCCACAATTAGTAAATTGTAAGTCGAAGAAACTTGTTGAGACTGTCAAGGGGTTGATGTTTTGATGGTGAAAAGTCACTTGGTAGGCTGTATTTCACAAGAGTGTCTTGTATTGGCGCGATTTTTGAAATACGTAACGCATACACAAACCACAGTGGTACAGCGGTACAATTATACATGGTCCGTCTAGTATGCGCCATACCATTTGTGGGCCATGTATACATATTATAAATATATTTTCTTCGATCGAACAGCTGTACTATTACTGTTCCACAGTAGCCTATAAAATATATGAGAGTTGACCGTGCGGCTGATCAGTTGAATTGGACTCTCCACAGTGCTACCAACCTAATTCGCTTCTCTTAAATAACTGTGTTTCAAGTGCTTACATCACATATTTTATATAACTGACGAAATAGTTTTTTATTTTCTTTTTTTTGAAAATAATTTACCAAAATGGCTGAAAGCAGTGAAAACCTTGGTGAATTCAGACTTATTTCTAGTGATGAGTGTTCTGAATCTCACGATGATAATGACAGTAGTGGGGACGGGGAAAGTGATTATATTCAAGAGATCAGCAAGCGGAAAGCTACCTCCAAGGCTTGAAAGACCAGGAATAGTAAGTTTGTGCCTAGGTCAACAGCTACTAAAAAGAATGATGCTGCCAAACCCAGAAGGTGTCAACGTAATGGCAGCTCGGAATGGAATGGAAGCTGCAGAATGGACCTACCCTCAGAAAGTTTTGCCTGTGATCTACTTCAGTTTTCCTAGCCTTTAACTAGTTCCCAGTAATCTTTATCGTCACATTCACAGACGTCTAGTAGTGCTGGTGGTAGTTCCAGCGGGACAACTTCGGATGATTCCGATACTGCGGGGCTTTATCGGGGCAAGTACGAGGAAATAGCCGAAACTAGCTGTGCGATTGTTGTAGTACAAACAAGTGAATCTGAGGTGGAGACGTATGGACCTTTGCCATTTTAACTTGTGTCATCTGCAAAAATCCGCATATATTGGAAAAACTGTTTTTACGGCACATGTCCTATTGAAGTCGCCCTCCGCTCATGTATCTGTCATACAAGTACGATGTGAAACCGGTTTATTTGTCAACACAATTGATGACATGTATGGCTGGAGTGGGCCTCGACCAAAGAAAGTGTACTGTTCACTCTATCAGCACAATAACGCAGTTGAAAACGAGGCTTTATTTACTTGGGTCACAAAGATTTGGATGTAATGCGAACGGAGAACTTTAGTAAGTCACGGGGTCATAAACCAAGCGTCGTTATTTGCAAAGGAGGTTTACTTGATAAATCATACGTAAAGATCCTATACATTATTCGCGAAAGAACCGCTGTAATCTTTACGCGGCACTTTGACAAGGTAAATGAGTGTTGCATATAATCCTTGCAAAATGCAATTCCTTATGTACTTTGAATTGATTAATAGTGTTGCTGCTCCATTTTCAGTCCCATGAGCGGTTGAACGGGTCTGCGGTACACCCTCGTCTACATTGGATTTTTACAGCACAATCAGCATCTATAATGACGGGACTCAACTTTTTTTCACGAAGTTTTCCTAGTTTTTACTCTTTAGTTACTTTTGCGATACATCCACACGGTTCCACAGTGGTTGAGTGTGGCTATGTCCGCTTATCTCCCACAGCAGTCGGGAATGCCCTAGCAGTTGGAATATTTATTGGCATATTTAATGTGATACTCATTCAAGTGGCTAGTTTTTTACTGTTTGCTGAAAACGGCAAACAGCGGCGGAAACTCATTTGTGTCCAATATTTCCTACGTACTTTCCTCATCAACCGAGAATCTGGCAACACAAGTCAAACGTATTGACAATGTGAATTTATTCACTTCGCAGAAAAGCAAAGCACCTGAACTTGTTACCAGCGAGGATGCTCTAAAGGAATTGCAAAGTTACGGAGCATGGCTTTCGCACAAAAAAGGTTTTGAAGGCTTTTCTTAACCTGGTACCGAAATTTTAATTGAGTTTATCTGCAGAGGTAGCAAAAGAAGTGGATATGGAAGCTCCATCTGAATAGTGTAAGTATAATTTGGCGCCAAGTAATAACAACTATTTTCAAAAATCCGTGCTTCGAATAGTGTCGGGTAGTAAATACTCACTGTGTGGATGGTGGAAGAAATAAAATAGTTAGTCATAGCAACCAAGGATAGTAGCTGAAATACTCTAATTTGTTTCAGTACGCAAGAGGTGATTCCAAAATGGTTGAAAGCAGTGACATGCTGATAGCAATGACTTTGTTGTCTTATACAAAAATATAGATTCTTGTCCGTTTGAACGTACCTACGAGCAACATATTCTGTAAGCTGTATTGACACTGGACGAAAAATTTCCAAAAGAATCAGTGATTCGTCAGGGTAATCAAATTGTACTTGTACAGTACTAAGTGTAGCATGTGACTGTTATACAACCCTTTTGGAGCAGATTTCATTGCGAGCGCTCAATATCTTACATGTCTTAATTACAATACCGCTTTTATCAAGAATTTTGTTTTGGTATGTTGAGAATCCAATTTAAGGAACCAACCAGTGGATAACACTTACACAGTACGACTGAGAAATAACGAAGATTCACAAACCGGTTAGTTTCATTGACTTTTAGTTGTGAAACGCATGATAAATCCTTAACATTTTTAAGGCTATTAACTATTATTTCAAGCTACCCGTGTATTAGAGCGCTTTTATTAAGGTGTACTCATAAATTGCGATTAGCTATCGGTAAACAATGTGTGTACCGAAGATGTCAGCACGTTTCTGAGACTATGCGCTTACACTTGATGTATTTAAGAAGCGTTGCTCATAAGATAGTCTCCACACAGGGTTACCAGCGGACTGCTTTCTTTCATTATATTCATCGTTGTGGTGGTTATGGTACGCAACGCGGCAAGTTAACGTCCAAAACTAAACAGAGGAGATCTGTAATAACTTTAATACTTGTGCCTAACCTTGACGACCTCACAGTAACTGCGAGGTTTTGTGTTGTTTATCAAGATCCTTTTGATTCTAGTTATGGATTGCGTGATCATTATAAGCATTCAACGCTTGTATAATTTAAACCTTAAGCCAAATATGTTTGAAGGCATATTCATGTCTAACAGGATTTGCTTTCACGGTCACCTTATCCACCGCATCTTATACTCAACAGCAATAATAGCGAAATGTTTTAGTACAAAGTCCATCATATTCAGCCTACTGCTTGCCCTTTGGTTAACACAGTGTGACTGAGGGCGTCATGAAAGCAAATTATAAACTACATTTTATTGAGTTTGTAATTCTACCACAGTGGATTCGTCTATTGATTCACACCTGACTTAAACTGCAGTAACTATCGGTTTCAGTAATCTCGTCGCACCAGATCTGAGCTGGAGTAACATGTAAATTAGTCAATTGGAATGAGCCAAGGCTGCATTGATCCATTGAATTCGAGGTTCTTGAATTTTGGATGCTGGTTTGTGCAGAACGAGCTACACAAGGATGTTGAACATGATCGTTGGAAACGTGAAGAATTTCTAACAAGCAAGACCACCGGTCCGCTCCATAATTAAGAGGAGGTTCGTCCAAATGTAGCTGATGATTATTATCATGATACATTTCATGGATAAGAAGAATATTTTCTCCTACATATACTTGCGTTGACTCATAATTAGCGTTAGATGCAGTATTTTGCACACACTAAGTTATGCCATTTAATATTCCATTTAGCAATGCCATTTAACAAGTTGGATCCACTTACAGTGGGACTGAATACGGGTTATACAACACAGCACTTTATTACCGGATGATTGTACATAATCCACAGAAGGCATTCTTTAATGTCGTATCTGTCTTTGCTTTGACGCCGGTTTTTTGTTAATGATTCTCTAATCTTGGTTGCTAAGTAAACTCCTGTATGAGAATCAGATAATTTCCGAAGCTCCAATAACACAGTGCATTTGTGGAACTCGATATTAATATAATTCAAAGCGGTGAATAGTAGTCCTTAATTTCCTTGACTATTCTAACCATCGAAAATACCGCATTAAGCATTACCACCAGATTCTTAAGAAACGAATAGCGGTTGTAAAAACTGACGAATATAACATTTAAATCTTTGTGACGGCAAGTCTTATATACTGCATTCAGCATTTGGTTTACCCTGCCAGAGTTTGGTAGCTTTAAACTTAACAATGTAACGTAACCGTGATTACGCCTTCGTTTTAGTTATGTTTCTAGCTTTTGTTTTAGCTTTCCGCATAGTCACCTCTTAAAGATTGTCCCTGTCCTCACTGCTACTATTCAGATTTAAACTAAAAGTATTGATTCACAAACGTCGACTATTTCTTTTCTGCCATTGCGGGGTATCGAATCGAACAATTTTAAACTGCAGAAACTAACAAGCATAACGGAGGCGTCACAAAACCAAAAACTATGAAATCCCAGTTAATTGAGAGTTGCAAATTCGATTAATAGCATTCTTAAGACTCCGACTCTACTGCCCTGCCTCACATCCATATCAACTCATAGAAGTGATTTACGCCAAGAGGCAAAGTTTGGAAATACGTAGTCATGCATCATGAATGCTATAACGTACTCTCTGACAATGCTACTAGTACACCATGGTACCACTGTGGTTCTGCGTCCTAGATAGGTATTCAAAAATTTCCTCCAAAACACGACGCTCGCTTGAAATACAGCCTACCGGTAGACTAGATGTCACTAACTACATGCTACACGAGTCCATTAACAGTTACGATGTATGAAAATATAGACTAATTAACATAAGAACACAAGCTCCATGAGAAGGAGTTACATTAAGGTATACATACAAATATTCATGTGACAAGAATACATCCATCCGTTCGAAATAGCTGAAATTCTATTTTCCTGGTTTCTACACTTATCACCTAAAATACCCTTGTCAAAATTAAGCCATATTTGCCGGAAGGTGACGATTAAGATGCACAAGGCACACTTCTTAATTCAACTTCCTCCGAGAACAGAGGCGTCTCCCCCAATTCCGTGGCAAACTCGGAGGTATTCGACTGCTTCGCCATAATGGTTAATGCTACTGTTAATTAACTAATAACAGATATTATTGTAGCACGGGTCACACCGAAACTAGAGACGGGTAGGTCAATTATGTTAGTGATACGTGTTCAACTGAGTACATCAAAACCACTGTGGGAATGTGGGAAGCCAAGCATGTAAACATAAAGAAGATCGTGCAACATGCATGAAGTAAAGGGTGAGCACTGGGTAGGGTTCAAGTTTTAGCGCCTGAGTCACGATTTATGGAAATACAGAATATTTACCATCAGTGCACCAGCTAGATGAGGAGGAGAAACATTAAGGTATACACACAAATATTCACGTGACTAGAATACATCCATCCCTTTGAAATAGCTGAAATTCCATTTTCATGAATTCTACGCTTCAAGTTATATGAAAAGAAGAAAAAGTAGTGTGGTGTGATCCAAAACCGTGATCCAAACTAGGCGTGATCCAGAAAACGTGATGTACATGGATCGCGATCCACTGGGCCACGTGGCCCAGTGTGGCCCATCGTGACCCAAAAGTGGATCGCGATCCATGGATCACGCGGGCCACGATCCATGCCATCTCTGGAATTGATGTAATTGAAGGGGTTTTACTAAATAAACGGTAGTAGTGATTTAGCAAGAGACGTGGAGTCATGAAAGTAGGGGTAGCTGAGACCGGATGGGTTGCTTGGTGAAGAGGAGGGGATGAAAATTGCGAGGTTGGCTTTGGGAAAAAAGGATTGCAAAAATCAGGGGTTTAATTTGATGAGGTTATGACTTTGTTTTGATAACCCTATGTAGAATTTAATGTAGATGAAATTATCTAATTATGCAAGTTGCACTCTGGTTTCTTTGATGTTAATGGATTTTGAAAATTGTTTGGAGGAAAAATTGCATTTGGAGTAGGTGGGGTGGAACGGAAGTTGGGGCAACATATGATCTGACTTTTAGTGCCTGCCTTTTTTTGCACCATTCTGTGTTATGGTTGAGGTGGACGTGTTGCAAAAGATGATGTTTGGTTCAAGGTATGATTTTTTTGGTTTTATCTTTGTTACTTTTGGGTGCTAGGACTGGGACTTAAGACCCTTAATTAAACCTCTTACCTTTAATCTAATAATTCAATGTTGATAGATTAGGAGGGGATTTGTGAAATTCTTTTTTTGTTATGTAACGCAAGGAGGTTGCAAAATTTGACTTGTTAACTCTTTGTTGCTCGTCACTTTCCTAAAAATAATAGTCCTTGTTAGATGGATGATCTTACTTGAATCTAATCCCGTTGTGTGAATAACATCATGTTTACTTTTACTTGTTTTAGAAGATTAGTAATTTCTAATTTTGTTGGATTGGGAACCGATAGAAGGCGGAATGGACTTTCGTTCGTTCAATCAAATCCTTTCATCAGGAACGAAGCTTTACAGAATAATAATTATATATATATAGTTTGGGAAACAGAGGAATTTTCAAAGCGAATTTGTAAAAACAAAAGAAAATTGTTTTGGTTGATCTGACAGGAGATCTATGGTTGTTTAATTAGGCAGGAATTGGTAGGATGTAAGAATGATTCTCTGTTCTGAAATATGTTTTGGGTTTTAAAATTTCACGGTGGCGGAAGTTTTAATCTCTGTTATGTTTCAAGAAGTTGGAATAAGTTGCTGATAACTGTGATTAAATATATTAATAATTTTGGTTTGAAAGTTGATTTGATTGGAATTGGAAATTACAACGTGGGCTAGCTTTCTCCTACGTCTTGTAGTTTTGTTGAATTTTGAAAATATTTTTAATTGTAATATAGAATCCTCGGCCTCTAGCTGCAATAAAATGAATGCCTGTGGTGATAATGAAACACAAGTTGAGGATTGACAATTAGGTTTATGCAGAGATCATGAGAGACACGTATGATGATGGTGAGGATACAGAGGTTCTTGTGTGTTAGTTGAATGAGGCGCAATAATATTACAATGTTCATGTGTTTGCTACTAGTTACTAAGGAAACTAATTCTCACCAGCCTGTTTGAATTGAAATTGATTTAATAAATAATTAATATTTTTTGGGAAAAATCAGAGGATTCTGTGGAAAAGAGTGCGAGTTTGAAATAATTATTTTATTTTGAAATAAATCTGATGCCTCATATTGAATTAGCCCAGGTTACTAATATAAACTGAGACCGGATAAATAACATGTGATTAATTAGAGTTGTGCTAATGTTGGTGCTTGTAACTTAACATTTCATCAATGATGTGATGGTTGCAGAATAGTTTCGTTTCAGTCCGTCTCATCTGATAATACACGTAGAGGAGGTGCTCTTATAAGCTGAGAGGAGGAGGTTGTTGCGGTCATTTATAATTTGGCAATTGGGTTTTGCTTCCCTGCAACTTGGTAATACTGGTTGCGTTTTTGTGTTGTTACTCGACGCCGTTTATTTATTGCGCATTCTGCTGGGGAGAGTGAAGTAAAACGTTTAAGGATAATGGATGGGGATAACAATAATGGAATATAAGGCGGACTTTCATAATTTAAAATGAGTTTTATATTTAATATTTACTTGGTAGAAGGGAGGTTTTAGAAATATGATTTTGATAACCTAATTTTGTCATGAAAATTCCGCGTTCCGCTTGGGCATGTTGCTGTTTAGTGTACAAGTTAAATTATGGAGTTAATAAGAATGGTAAGAAGGCAGATGTCCGTAGCCGGACGGTGGGTTGACAAGAAGAATGGAGGAAAAGAGTGCAAATATGAGGAATTCGCAAGAATATTTCACCAAGACAGTGCCTTGAGGAAATGTTGCAAAATATACCGGGTTATTGTTTGTATTCCACCAGCTGCCAAGAGTTGGAGGCTGCAAATTGTGGCTTGGTAATTGGAGTGAATGTGTGATTGTTGTTGATGAAACTGAAAGGATTTAAAAGGATTCTTGTTCTGTCTTGTGTGATTGTGTGCCGGGGGAAATTAGGAGGATTCCTTGTAGTAGGAAAGTATAGGAAATTAATATTCTCTGCTGTGTTCTTGGGTGCTTAGTTGTTGCTGTAGACAATGCCCTGATTTTAAAAGCACGTGGCCGGAAACAAAAGTAGCGGTTTCCTTTGTCACTTTCCCAGAAGCTATGGACAATATAAGAGTTATGGAAGGAGGAGGGGTTGTGTTTACACTGTTTGAATAATTTTTTGGGTTTGGTCAGAATGTGTATTGAGTTTCAGGAGAAAATGCGGACGTAGTAGGAGCAGGAGCGTTACTCTAGAAAGGTGAAACAGATAAGGGATTAAGGATATAGGTGTAATCATTCACTGCGTTAGTTGATATTGGAAACTGCGTGGATATGAGTAGCTTGAGTAACTTGAGTTACCTGAGTTACCTGAGTTACTTGAAGGAAGACGTGGTGATGACGATGATTTAGAATGACGGAGTATGTGTGTGCGGATTATTTTGCGGAAATGCGTTGGATAACCTGGACGCGTAGTTGTGGATTACTTTCAATTGCTGAGGATAATGGGAAGGGAGGAAGAATGGCTGATTTGCATTTAAGTGCGATAAAGAAATACAGGTGGGATTTATTACTGTGAGAGTGGGGAAGTAGTGAAGCTAGGATGAAGAAGGAAGGGTGTCAGGAGAAGAGGTGGGGATGCATACGGATTGATATGGCTTCAAGAAGAGTGATGAATTGGAAGACATAGTCTGAGAAAGAAAAATGTAATGAATTTACCTAAAAGGTGTTAAGATAATCCTGAGATAATACTGACGAGACGGTGGAGACAACTAGGAGATGAAGTCGGTTGAGAATGAGAGAGAGAGTGCGTGTGTTCAGAGGCCGGGACGATTATAATAATTCAAAACGCGTGGAAAAAGACAGGTGGAAGTTAATGTTGTTGTGAGGCTGGGATAGCTGGGAAGTTAAAGGAGGACGGAAGGGTAAGTAGCATGTGTCTGTAAATTATTTATTTGTATTTATGCTAATGTAAAATATGATAGAATTGGAAGGCATAGGGAGTGAATAATAATTAATGAGCACATTATGTCATGTCTCTTGTGGGTAGTTTCCGCGGAAAGGATTTAAGTTAATGCGAATGTAGGACACTGGGACAGCGTTATGGACTCAAGTATGAGCGGACCATCGCATCGTTAAAACGGAGGACCTTTGTTGATGTCCTCTGAGCAAAGACGGCGAGGGATTGGAGTGCTCGAAGCGATGCCGGAGGCTTGGTTCAATATGGTCCCTGGTTCAGCGAAGAGTGGTAGCAACTTTAGCGGCGGTAAGAGCAGTAATGGCGACAGGAAACACGTTCGGTTTATAGCTCAAGAGCGATGGTTGCGTGAGCGTTATGGCTATGCCGGAGACATTCGTCTGAGTCCCGGGTGTGCGTCGAGAGTTGGATGCATGGTTTATTAAAATGGCGGATGTACAAAAACTGTATCTTAGATTGGTTACGTGGGTTGTACAATGATTAGTCACTACGTAAAATACTGTTGCAGAGGGTTATTTAAATATGATGTTAATTGCTGGGGATTTCTCTTTATTCAAGGGTCACACGGCATCCTTGGAGTTTTGGGCCAGACACAATTAAACGAATTTTAGGAGTACGTGAGCGTGTTGAGGTTTCGAGGGCTGTGTTGCGTAAGGTGAATACAAAGAGGGCGCATGGAACGTTTTGTGGAAGCCATGTATGTTACCAGTGAATTGTTGAGGAATTATGTCATGAGGGCTTCCCTTAGAGTGATTTCGCTGACGCTGCTGACATCACGGATCTTTAAAGCTACTGTCGCGCGGAAGGGAAGCGGCGCTGGTGGGTGAATACATATTGAAATATACAGGGTAGGCGAAGAAACGATGGGAAATTGTAAGAAAGGTTCGTGTTTTTAGCTACACAGCGTCGGCGACGTAGCGGAGATGGATGGACTGCATAGTTAAGTGACTGACCGATAAGTGTTTAATTGGGAATTGAAGGGATTGCATGGCTAAGAGCGTGAATGACATTGGTTGAGAGTTGGTTGATGGGATTAAGATAATTTGGAGGAATTAGAAAAGCGTGAAATGTAAAGCAACGTGCTACACGGAATGATGCAGGGCACGTGGTTTTGGTTAGCAGAGATGGAAGGAACACAAGCCATGGAAGTAGGAAATGCAAGGAAACAAGTCGATACATAAATTAAGTAGATGATCTCTGCTAAGTATGGTAGCTCAACATGAACAGTTTGCCTTGATGAGGCCATTGTTTTCTCTAGTTTTGGCTCCTGGTCTATGTTAACATGTTTTCATCAGATCATTGACTTTAGCGCGGAGAAGGTTGGATTGAAAGCGCGGTGAGAATGCACCCTAAAGTATAAACTAATAAACTTGTTATTGGCGCGCAGAGCGCAGCGGCTGTACCGTTTTAGATGTTTGGATGGCAGCTAGTGTGTACATAGATTGACGTATTGAACCGTATCCTTTGATGAGGAGATGCTTGAGATTAAGATGCTTAAGGGTTAATATTATTTGTAAATTATTTTAAAATGAAAGTTTTACTACTGGAGGAATTATTTTTTTTATAAAATATAAATTATATTATAAAATATTTAAGTGCGATTGAGGCAGATTAGTTTATATTTTAAAGTACAGGAATTTGAACAAGCACTTCAGTTTAAAAAAATTAAGAGGATTACTTTGTGAGTATTTCGATTAGGTTTTCTTTGGAGTGAGAAATTGGTGTGTATATTTTTTTAATTTTGAGAAATAGGAATGAAGCACGCCTTTCGGATTATGTTTTCTTGTTTTGTATGGTTGTGGTGGTGACTTAAGGGAGTATGTGGAAGGGAGATTGTGGTGTAATAATAAAGAAAGGAAGGATGGACAGAGGTTATGCATTTCCTGAGTGGGATTTCCTCATTTCCCATACTCGGAGGTAACTCAGGTTACGTATTCTTATGTGCTGAGGTGTATGTATAGGGATGTACACTTAGGGCAGGTGAGATAGGCAGGTAGGCAAGTAGCGGAAAGAAAGGAAAAGACAGTGTTTAAGGGGAAATGATTGAATGTAATTATGAGTTATAGTGTAATTTAATATATAATTGCTTCGGAGCACATTTGCGCTTTTTCCCTTTCCTTATGCAACTGTGTGGAGGAAGAAGCGTTGGTTGAGCGGAAGGATGGATTTTATTTTTTGCCGATCGATGGTAACGTGGTCAGCGTTGGGAGCGTGGACGCTGTAAAATGTGTAGGTAGGGAGGGAAGTGTAATGTGCGCTTTTCATTTTACGCTGCGCTGATAGCTGCGCTGAGTGTATGGGAATGTGTGGGAATGTTTGTGTGTGTGCTGTCTAAGGCTGATGATTCCATCTCACGTTTTGCAATAAGCTAATGGATTTCTCTAATTTTATTTAAGATTTCATTCATATTGAAAGTCAAAGTGTGTTGTGTGAAGGGAAGCGTGGAGGGTTGGTGGGAGCGGAAATTGAAAGGATTATAAGCGTATGATTCCGCGTGCCCATCCTCACTATGTTGAATGAAAAAGAAGAGCGCGCGCGCTTGGACAATGGAAAGCAAGGGATTATGAAGATGTATGTAAGCGCGCAATGCGCGGATGTGAGGTGCAGGCATATACCCGAGGGATAAGAGTTGAACAAGTGTAAGAAAATTTGAACTAATTTTTTAAAGGATTGGTAAAAGGAAGTACAAATTTTGTTGTACAAGTTTTAGACGAATGAATTAAAAAAATAGTTTGTGAAGAATAATTTAGATTCTGGTCAGCTGCCATAATTTTGTAAGACCGGAAGGAAGTTTGAAGTTACAAGTAGAAGCTGGTCTCGTGGAGAATATGTAATTAAAAATAGTAATTAAATTTTAATTTTGAAATTATAGGAATATCCTCTGAAAACTAAGAATAGTATGGGACTTAAAAATTGTGTACTGTTTGGCTCTTGAAACTTAAGCCCTGTTGGCCAGTTGATCCGCTGCTATATCCGTGAGTTACACTAGGACAGTAATTAGCAACAAGTGCCACCGGGGGAACACCAGGGTGTAACGAAGCGATCGTTACCGTGTTTAAGCAGCATCTGTGCAAATATTTTAACGAGGACGTAACAGTCAGTGACGTTCGGTCAGAGTCAGTTAAATAGGAGTTTTGAGGGATAAGCAAACAAGGATTGCGTAATGTTTTTGAGCAGACAGGAGAACGTAGACGAAAGTAATTAATTACTGTCGTTGTTTTTGCGGGAAATGTGACTTAAAAACTTGCTTAATCCTTGCTTGTTTTATTCACTTTCTGATACTCTTACTTGCCTTCAGGAAGTGCAGCTTGCATGACTTTTGTCAATGCAACGGAGTAGGCTAAACAAAGTGCATTTATGTTTGCTTGTTTTCTTCTGCATTATTTGCTTGTTTGATAGCGTTGTTTTTGTTTGTAAGAATTAAGTTAAAAACGCGTCATAGGAGTGCAAAGCTTGCTCTTATGACATTTTGAAGAAAACGTCACTGATTGAAGCTTGAAATTTAAATGGTGCTAGTTAGTTAGGTGGACACGGAGGTGAGGGAGACTCGCAGATATCTAGAGCTATAGCAAGGGGACATGCTTTCCTTGGTGAATTGCACAAATACGAAGAGTCGAAGGATTTTCGCGAGGATCACTTTGACTACGGAGGCGTGGTGGAAGCTATTGCTAATAAGATGGAAGGGGTCATTTATCACCCCTGGGTTTGAATGTATTTAATTTTTTTGACAGGTCACGTAGGGGCAGTTATGGGTTGTTTTCTTTGAATTTAACGAGTGGACAAGACTGTAGACACAGTTGTTGAAGGACTTGAGAGCAGTTAGTTTATCTGGTTTAGTTTGTTAAGGACTTTGACATTTGGACGCTTGGGGATGATTTGCTGTATGATGATTCTCTTAGGTTTTGATTGATGGGATCAAGTGGATTTTGGGGAACGGGAGGTTGTCAAGCTTGTTATTTCCTTGGATATAATTGAAACGTAAGGGAGAGAGTGAGAAATGAGACGTGTGACAGAACCGGCAAGAAGTTAAGATATCTTATGTCAACTGTCATTTATATCCGGTTTGAAGAAAGCATGGAGCGATCCCTTGCGGACGAAAGGACAGTAATTTGGAAAGATCAACTGAAATATTTGGATTAACATCTTAATTTTTCATTCTATGATTTCGCGAATTATTGTGTAATTTTTGTTGTGTATTAGGCAAGCGATGAGGTGGGAAGTGCAGAGAGAAGTAGTTTTATTGGTAAAAACCATAATTGTGAATAGAAAAAGACAATGAGATAAGTACTGATGGACTAGTTTTGGAAATTAGCCAATGAATGACAAGAAGAGGAAGAGGAAGGGAAGGAAGGGTAAGTAAGATTGGGAAATGGTAGAAACTGTATTAATTGGAAAATTAGATGATTCTTAGGGATTTCCCAAGAAGGAGCAAGGGATGGCTGATGCGTCCTCTTCGTTGCTCTATGGCTATTTGTTTTAGTTATCTTTTGCTGAAAAGTTTAGTAAATGAAGTAAATTAGGCCACGGGAATCACGTAGTCCATGGAAGCTGAAATGGTTTTAAAATTTGGAATCAGGTCAGATGGTGGAGGAGAAGAGGGTTGATTGTGCTTGGGCTTTTTTCGGTGGAAGCTAAGGAAACAAATATGTTAGAATAGAAAGAAATTAAAAAGTGAAAACGGTTTTTAGAAAAAATTAATTGAATCTTGGATTTGTGTTTATAATAAGTATTAGTATGCAAAGACTGTCGAGGAGTCGTGGAGATGGTTTGATTTGGATTTGTAAGGGGTGAACACAGGGTGGTTTTGAACAAGGAGTTGCTGAGAGCGAATGTGGCGCCCCCTGTGATCTGTCGGGAGGTTTTGTGAGAAACTCGTGTAGGAATCCAGGATCGGAGGGAGAAAGGGAGCGGGCAAAAATTACGTTCTCATGATTACGAGGCGTCGATGAGCGAAATAATTATTGTCACGTAAGCTGTTGCTAAAAGCTTAGAGAGAAACCAGAAGAAAAGTGCGTGAGGAAGCGTTAGATAATAGTTGAACACGTTGACTGTTGAATTCATTTGATTGTCAGAGCTTGAATGACGGTTTGGAGTAAATTATTAAATAAACGGTAGAATAACTTGGTTATTTTTTAATTCCTTTTAACGTTAAATGTTATCAGAGAACGAAGCCTTCGGAGGAGGGAAGTATGACAGGAGGTTGGGGTAAATCAGGCAGCACAGGTGGTATCAATTACAAGTGGCAACAGTGGAAACTCCTGACGCACGAATGTAATTGACGCCATCTTTGCGGTTCTTCCGACTTCCTGCGGAGCGTTAATATCATGTGTGAAATGATGCGGAAGATACTTTTTGGAATGTAATTACATGCCAAGGGATTGCTCTCGTTCTTTCCGTATATGTCATTGTATCACTTTTGTCAGATTATTTCAACACCTGTGTACAGAGGAGAGGAGATAGAAATGAGTAGGATTGTTGGGACGTTCTTCGTCAGTTTTTGAAGCGTAAGTTAGTTAATTTCGTCACTGTAATTTCCATTAGTCTCCATTAGTTTGATTAACTGTCATTGTTACTTGTTCCTTGCAGAGATTTGGTTGATTTTTCAAATGAGGTGGTGAATGAATTCCATTAAAGTGTCGTTGTTTGTTTACAAAAGAGTTAAGGAAGGAATGTATACTAGGAAGAGTTGGTAACAGTTTCGGATTGATCAGCGCTTTCAGGACGTCGTAAGCGTCCACGCGTATTATGAAGACTCCGACCGAGTTTTTGACGCATGTCCGTCTGCAGCGTTGGCAGCTTCACAGTGTCAGTGACTTGGCCACATGGGACATCGTGTGTTGCTCAATGAACGCTGCGCTGGCTGCGCTTAATGGGCAGTGCGGATAGCAGTTGCGTTTTTGGAGGTGTGTCAAGGAAATGCAAAGGGGGTTGGATGAAAATATTTGAGTGTTGATGGGAATGAATGAATTTTTATTAGAAAAAAATTAGTAAACTGCATCATTATTACGGGCACATAATCTGGTTTATGTCATGATTTGAGGTGGAAGCAGCTTGCTGTGGTGTTAACTGCAGGGAAAGGTGCTTGAGTGAACTGACATGTGAGATGACAGATAAGTGCAGCATCAAGATTCAAGTTAGTGGTTAGTCGGTTAGCTGTCAACTTTTTGATTTTGGAAGAGCGCGCGCGTGAGAAGCGCTACGATTGACAAGGAATGGATTGATTGTGCAATAGTTACAGAGGATTATGGATCACGGTAGATTTTTTAGTGTATAACTATATGATTGCGTGAAACTTGTTTTCTTACTTGGCGGATTTATGTAGCGCAAGTATAATTGCTAACTGAAATGACGCTGCGCTGGGAAAGTGTGTGGGTATTTCCTAGGGTTTCCGTTTTGTCGTGGGCTTTGTGAAATTAAGAAGGCAAAATTGTTGAAAGGTTGGAAACAGTTTAGTGGCCAAAGAAAGCGGTTATGAACTCGTTTATTTTTATTATCGTTGTTGACGTTTGTTGATTTTGGATAAATATGGCTGAAGGGATTCTAAAAGCTGAGCGGAAGTAACTTTAGCTGAAAAAATCAATAGGAATGCAAGAGGGACGGAATCAAGAAAAAATCAGTTGTTATTGACGTAGATGAGGCTTGACTCGCGTAACAATCGTTACGTTAACTTGAATGTCGTAAAACCTAGTCGTGTGACAGGTCCGCTTGGAATATGGTCAAATGCAATTACGGTCGGCTGTGGGGACTTGAGGAATTTGTCTTGCGATACTGCAGGGTGAAAGGGCTCCCACATTGCGCTTTAGGTGGCCAATGGTCAGTAGGAAGTAAAATGCTGGGTCTAGTTTTGGTTTACTCCGCGTAGAAAGTTTAGGGTCAAAGGTTAAGTGCTCTTCTTGCCTTTTAGTTAAGGGTATTTAGGGATGCAGTTCTTTGGTATAATTGTGATGAAATGATCGAACGAGACTTGCGGATGCTTTATGTCATCAGCGAAGGGAAAAGTAATGGAAAATCGATGAAGCGATGCTGCTGCGGTTTTTTTTGCGCTGATAGTTTTGGTTTTGACCGTTGACCCTTAAAATTAAAGGGACTCGGGCGGGGTTGAGGTGAGCGTCGGCTTTCTCCGTATTGGTTTCATTAGGACGTATGTAGACTTGATTTCATAAAGCTTATACGCGGTGCACAAGCTGGGGACGTAATAAATAATTTACGCAGGTGAACAAACCTGTTGATTATACAATTGATACAATGGTGTAACACGCTTTGGTTAACTGGCATTTGTCCAAAAACGTTTGTGTACGGAAGGCGTATCTTCCGGCCACACAATGTCTGTTTAACTGTGGTTGGTAACTTGGGTTTAATTAACCTTTCCCTGGGAGCGAAGAACAAAGTGTGATGTGGATAATTATGTTATAATCGTTCTTCCGTTCGTGTGTTTAGAGCTAATCGTCTCAGGTAATGCTGTGAAGCTGCTTATACGATAAACTAGTACACGTTAGAGGATAACGTAGGTAATAATTAATTTAGCAGGTCGGACTAAGGATTTGAATACCGCGCTAGTTAATTTAAACTTGTTTCGGAAAATGTTTGAATGGCCGAAACTATATACTAATTTGAATGAAAGTGAAGTTTGCGTATTGTGGGAATAAAAGCTTTGTTTCTGATTGTTTGGAGGCAATGAAACGTACAGGTGTTGGATTACTAGTAATTTGCGAATATAGATTCCAAAAATTTGGTATACTTTAGATTGTTAGGCAAATGAATTGGGTGGGGGATGAATGCGAAAAAGTGGATGAGATCAAGAAGGTGTTTGTGGGATAATTTGATGAAAATAGAGAGAGAGTGCGAAAAGAGTTTAGCCGACGGAGATTGTGTTACGCACGCTTCCATTTTGGTGGTTTGTGATTGACTGAAAATGATTTAGCTGGTTTGGATGGAGGCGGAAATAAATATTTGAAAATCAGTGTTATAACATTGTTTTGAGCGCCAAAGGAATATTGAATATTCTGTAGAAACGTGGAGACGCGGACAGGGAAAGTTTGGGACATTTGGGTGATGGTTGATTTGATGAAATTGTTTTCAAATCATTTGGGATTTTGTTGAAATGAGGTGAGAGTATGTGTATTAGTAAAATTAGTATGCTTCGCACCCACAGGAAGTTGGTGAGAATTATATGCTTGAAAACTAAAGTGCTCGCGGAGTGTAAATGTAATTTAATTAACGGTTAGCTCATAGGCGGAAAGTTGTCTGCTTTAATTTGGAATCTGCACGTTCTATCAATCATTTCCGATTAAAACGTATTTGCTGGGAGCATAAAGAACATTCGCAAGGAAGACACTAGAGGGAGCGAAGGTGCGGTGGGAGACTGAGGCTGGGGTGTCATCTTTATGAAGTTAATTAGTTTCTGAGACGAGATGGATTGGAAGACCGATGACCGGGATGCAATCTCCAGTCTGACGTTAGCGTGACCGAGGGACGCAGGTTTTAATTACTTAAAAAATTGGAAGAGCGCGCTCTTTTTTCAAGAACTTGAGATCGAGAAGATGAGAGCGAGCTGAAACAAGGGGCGCTGACGCTTTTCAAAGTTCAATATGCTCCAAAGTTAGGGTTACACGCATGGCTTTAAATGTTATCATTAATAATCTAATAGCAATACGTTCACATCCCGCTACACTTGAATTAGAAAGGCATGAAGGGATGGTCCTATAGTTTGTATGAGGTAAACACAATTATTGTGGACACGTGGTTTAGATTTGAAAGTGGTGCGGTGGTATTGTTGTTTTAATGTGATTGTTCATTGATCTTTGACTATGTAATCTACTTCCGCTTGTATGATTCTTTAAAATACTTTAGAAAATTGGCTTACTCGTTGGCCAGAGGGCGTTGCAGTCACTTTTGTTTTGAGGGATGATGGCGTATCGGTTTGAATCTCGATTTGAAGGAGGAATTAATTTGATATTGGCGGAGATTCAATGGTTGATTACAGGTGGTTAAACTTGAATTTTGAGAGGCGGAAGTGGATGCGTAGGATTATGTTTGTTTGAATTACTTACATGTGCGTATCGGGCAGATTAAGATCAGAGGTTGAGGAAATGTTGTCCTGTTTTTCTAAACGGCAATAATAATTCCTCACGCATTACATAAATAAGGCATACGTGCGTAGATACGTTTGTAATAACCGTATCATAACAATAACATAAATCATTTGGGTTGGAGGTGAAAGTTTAAGCATTAGCTGTGTGTACAAGGTGTGCTGCACAAGACAAGGGAAGCTACCACGTGGAGCGCATTAATGGATGAAATGCCGGTATGTAGAGGTCGCCACGGCTTGGCGGAAGGAAACTTTGTGATTTTGTACAGTGACAGATGCTGTTGATGTAACTGTTAGCTGGTAACGTTGTATTTTGCTTGGCGTTGAAGACGGGAGGTGGAGAAGCTGTTTACGGTTTAGTGTTCATTTCTTCAACGCGATTTGAATTTAAATTAGTTGATGATTTAAATCATTTAAATTGTTACGCTGTTCCTGAGGTTTTCGAACGCTGACTACTTTTTGTAACCGATGCAAAATGCAACAAGGAAAGTTGTAGACAAAAAAAACGAATCTTTCAGAGGAAATTTTCTTGAGGAAATTGGAGTTTTTTTATAAAAATATACAATTTGTAATATTCATTGGTGGGCTGTGTAAGATGATCCGCGGTAACGCTGAGACAAGTCACGTAGTAAATTTATGGCTACACTAATTGAATGTTTGAGCAGTTTTTGAGCGATCGAGATACAGGGATTCAATGCAGTTATTGCGGGGTTGCAATAACTGCATTGAAAAAAGTGAGGATCGGTGCAGCAAAGGAAGGAGAAAACTGCAACGCCATTAAGTTACGGCTGCAATAAGAGAGAATGTAAAGAGTTTGTTCGACTGTTCTCAGAATCATGTTGTCATAAAGTTTTTTTATGTAAACGGAGGAAGCGTTGAGGAAGCTAGGAAAGAGAAGGGGGATGGAAACAATGAGTTTTGTTACGTGAAGCTGGGGAGTGATTTTATTATTTTGCTAATTATTTAACAGGAAGGGATTGAGGTGGAAGATATTTTCATAATTATGATTGCAATGATTGGGTAATTTGAGTGATTTGTACTTGGTGTAATATCGGTGGTGGACTCTTTCTGAATTTGATCAGTTCTTTTTATAATCGCATCTGTCTTGAATAAATAATCATAATAAAAAGTGGAAACCCGATTGTTGGATATCGATAAAAACTGCCTAATTATTATTGATTATTAATTATTTACAATGAAGGAGAACCCGGAATTTCTTGTTTTAATTGGGGCACTGGAGTAATTGATACTTGGCGGCTACGGTTATGTAGTGGGGCAACTTTAGGCCCTACAGCCTCACAAACAACAGCTTTACAAATTAGCAAATGAATTTTCAGTCAATGTTGTTATGAATGGATTTTGATGAAAAACAAGTACGAAATTCGCTCGAATCAAAGAAAAAGTTTATAGTAGCGGAAAATAAAACGTAAAGGAATTAATACTAGCAAGCCCATTATTTAAACTGGAGGGGCAAAGAAACATTGTGCTAATTCTTGCATGTGCGAAATAATATGCACTACACGCGGCTTGTGTTGTACTGGGAGGTTTGAATGATATGACGCTCTCTCTTTTGCCAAGGTCATTTGGCAAAGATCATTCTGGAGATGAGGAACACATGTGAAGCACACCTATACTTGCAAATGTATCCTACTTATAACTAACAGCTCCATCGGTACATGAGAGTCATCTCCATTAAGGAAGCAGGTACATAGTGAATTCTACAGAGTACAGATACTTTTTTTGCAATCGTGTGCCACCAATTTTGCACAGAGTTCGCGCAAGATTTGAATTCGGAAATCATCCTGTCTTAATTGTATTCAGAGCTATTTCAATTCAAATCTTAAACACAGCTAGCAATTTGATTTTGTGTAAAAAATAATTTGTATCTAAACACAATTATTTTGAGAGTTTCAAAGGTTTAAGTGAAGTTTGAAAAATTATACAGTGAAACCTCTGTGTACGTCGATAAACGGAAACCTCCATACAACGTAGTAGTGTGTAGTCTCCGGCAAAGTTGCCTTTGTTTCTATGCTATTTTATTTCGATACAACGTATTTTTCTATAGCGTAGTTTTCGATGCAGCGTAGCAAATTATCGGACCCTCCACAACTAAGCCCATTGAAGTCTGCTCCATACAGCGGACTACCGCTAAACTTGAAATTTACTGACGGTCAGAAAACGTTACTGTATGGGTGAGGAATATCATATTCTCCTACATTTTATACTGACTTTGAGCATCAACAGTTCTTAAAATATTGAGCCATTTACTCTGTTCGGGGTAGATACGTTACAATTAGTGAAATTGAACAGTGAAATGGGACCTAAAAAATCAGAAATCTACTGCTGAAGATTTAGAAAAATTAGACATTATATGAAGTTTAGGAAACGTTTCTGGTTTAAAATAAAATGCTGTTTTACATATTTTCGATACGACGCAAACCCCTTTATAGCGTATTTTTTCCGCTGTCCCTGACGTTACCCTATATAGAGGGATCACTGTATTTATTTACACATGAGTGCAATTGAATTAAAGGTGCAATTGTTAAGTGGCTTGTAATTCTCAGTATAAATATTTTCAACTCGTTAATAGTCAGCCTTCCCAATCATGTATTTCGTCCTACTGATGAACCGTTATGACCTTTCTTAGGACAGAAGCTGCATGAGCAGGTGCACTAGAGAAGATTTATAATTAGACAGCCTAAAAAACAGAAAAAATGTCTCTGCAAAATTATAAATGGTCCTAAGAAATTGCACAGATAAAATTAATATATGAAATACTTAATTCAATATTTCAGAGATAAGGACGGCTGTACATATCTTATCCTCAACGTACACTGCTATATGGTCCCATGCCATCATGTTCCTCAACTCCCGCTCTGCTTCAATTATCATGAGCTTTTTAGTGCTCATCGGTTCCGCCAAAGCTGCACCTTCGTTATCCGAAACATGCCGCAGTTTAGAACCTTTTATTGCCAACGTTACGTGTTCAACCGAAACTTCGGATTGTCAGCTACGAGACTCAAATCTACCCTGTATTCCTGGTTGCCAAGGAAAACTGGATCCTACGCCCGTTTCTGAGCTTACATGTCGAATCTGGCATGCAGATAAAGTTAGAAAATTACTGCATTAAAATATAGAACATTGAGTTATGTTGCATGTAGCCACCACTTAGTTTTGTATGATTCTTTGACATTCTTCCGATCCTGGAGTGTCCCCATTTTAGCTGTTTATGTAACTCAGCAATATTTGTTTCAGAATGATTGGGAGGATGTGCCAGTACAAAATAACGGAGATGACCGGAACCTTTCTCTCTGCGCACGCGGAACGAATGGGAGCAAGCTATTCTGTGACAGAATCGAAGCAAACCTTACGAGATTTCTCTTAGTGAGCACGAACAATGACGATGAGAACGTACACTGCAATTACTCAATTATAGGTAAGGACAGAATTTGCACAAAAATTGCAAACGGATTGAAATTTTATGGGCGTGTGAACATGGGATTTGGTATTAAACACCTGCGTTTGCTGTTCTCAGGTAAAGACGATGGGACCGTAGGAAACGCTTCAGTGTACTTAGATTACGACTGGTGTGCGGAAACAATTTTCCAAATCAAATTCAGTGAATTCGATTTTGTGGGGAAGGAGGCAGAAATTACGGGAACACGGTTCTCTACAATAATCGCAGTTGTAATACCGGTTTTAATTTTCCTGGCATTAATTGGATGGCTGTGCAAGTGGAAGCGGCTACAACAGCAGTCTGCGGTGTCTCACGCTAAACCTTCTGATTCTGAATTAAAGAACCTATTGCGACAAAGTATGTATTTCAACGTACGGGAAGTTCCTTCAAGTTTCCAGGAACGAAAACAAGAAATGGAAAAGTTGACTTTAGCTTTCCAAAGCGCTGTAACTTCTGGCGGGGAAAAATCCAACGAAACAAATACGTTAATTATACATGGGGAGCCTGGAGCTGGGAAAACATCCCTTGCAGCTTCGTTTGTCCATAACCATGGAAAAGAACTTAAGGATTTCCACGTTCTATGGATTGATGCGGACAGTAAACGAAGTATTCTTCATCAGTTTGTCCAAGCTAGTGAGCATCACTTTCCTAAATTGTCACTGAGGGATAAAGGAGGGCAGCTTCTAAAAGATGACCAGGTTATGAGTGACGTCTATAATCAGCTCACCCAAACCCCTTCATTGATCATCTTCGATAACGCTGCAAGTGGGATAAAAAATTACGGCATCAAAGAAGAGATTGGTGAATTTTTTCCAAAGTCGATCCAGCCGGGTAATTTTCACCCCGTATTTTTGATAACTACAAGGACAGGTGCGCCGGAAGCCTGGAATTGTTACAGTAAGAATATGCTTGAGCTTGGATCATTTAGCTGGGAGGATTGTTGGGCATATATGAAGAAAAGACTTCCTGTATTGAGTGAATATAAAGACGGATGCCAACGCTTGTGTGAGTTCTTCAAGGGTCTGCCTTTTGCTATCGAACACGCTGTAAATTTAATGAAGTTTGAAGCTAGCTTTTGTGTCGATGAGGCCAACTATAACCCGAGAGAATTCGTTAATATGGCCCTAGCCTTTCAACGGACATCTCCCGCATATGTCGAGGGAATGGATATGGACCTTTCTGAGAAGCTGAACTGCTTGTGGGACTATTCGATTAAGTTGCTAAGAAACACGCCACGTAATGGTGAATTCGCGATTTATGTTCTGGATGTCATGGCACTGCTGTCTTCCACCGGAATACCGCATCACTTTCTCCTGGAGATAATTAAAGGATATGTGATTCCGGAAAATGAAAGATGTGAATTGCAATACGATCAAAAAGACGTGGAAGACCTTGTGACTACAGTGATCGGCGTACTGCAGAGATATTCCATCGTCCAGAAGAGCGATCAACTTCTTTACGTACATGTACTTCTGCAAGAGCATCGACGCAAATGTTTGAAGGAAGCGAAACGGCTTGGAAGGCATGTGGTTGCAATTGCCGAATCTATGATTCAAATACCTGAACTCACTTCCTATAAGAAAATGGACGAATACGCTCACAATTTCAAGAATATCAACCGAGTTTGCAGAGCGATTTTAGAGTACGTTCAGGATAAAGCAGACGAGCTAAAAATTAAGTGTGCACGATTCGTTGCAGATATCTTGCCACAGACTGCGTTAGATCTACTTCAGACTAACAGTGATACATTGGAAATACTAGAAATTAAATCGGATTGTTATTTAAATTTAGGCAGTTACGACCAAGCTTTACAACATGTACAGCAGTGTTTTAATATGAGTGAGGCGAAGTTTGGAAGGGAGGCACTACAACTCTACGAATCAACAACAAGCTGGCTACTGTATTATGCAAGCTTGGTAATTACAAGGAAGCTCTTAAATTATCAAAGGAAATGCATGATTTTCGTAGCAGCAACTTCGACGAAGAACATCTGGATACTTTGATTGCCAAGTCCAACATGGCCTTTAACAATTCTAATTCAGAACTCTGGTAATTACGCTGAAGCTCTTCGACTATCCAAGGAAGTGCATCATTCTCGTTGCCGTATCCTCGGAAAAGAGCATCCTGATACTTTGGATACTTTGACTGCCAAGTCCAATGATTCTCGCCGTTTCGGACACAAAGAATCATGGCCAAGTTCCATTCAGAACTGGGTAATTACGCTGAAGCTCTTCGATTATCAAAGGAAGTGCATGATTCTCGTTGCCGTATCCTCGGAGAAGAGCATCCTGGATACTTTGACTGCCAAGAACAACATGGCCACGTTTAACATTCAAATCTCGGTAATTACGCTGAAGCTCTTGGATTATCAAAGGAAGTGCATGATTCTCGTTGCCGTATCCTCGGAGAAGAGCATCCTGATACTTTGACCGCCAAGAACAACATGGCCAACTTCCATTCAGAACTTGGTAATTACGCTGAAGCTCTTGGATTATCAAAGGAAGTGCATGATTCTCGTTGCCGTATCCTCGGAGTAAGAGCATCCGGATACTTTGAGCGCCAAGAACAACATGGCAACGCACCATTCAGAGCTCGGTAATTACGCTGAAGCTCTTGGATTGTCAAAGGAAGTGCATGTGCTTTTGTTGCCGTATCCTCGGAGAAGAGCATCCTCATACATTGACTGCCACAAACAACATGGCTAATTGTTATTCGCAACTCGGTAATTACGCTGAAGCTCTTGAATTATCAAAGGAAGTTTATGATTCTCGTTGCCGTATCCTGGGAGAAGAGCATCCGGATACTTTGGACGCTAAGAAAAAGTTGGCTATACGTTATTCGGATGTCGGTAGTTACGCTTAAGCTCCTGAGGGAAGTATGACCAAATGATGGATTCGTGAAACATGCGAGAGATCTGCAATGTAACTAAAAGAATGCTAAATATTATTAGTTAATTCTGCTATAAACTGTCCAATTGCTGTCATATTTGCGTGTGAAAAATTAGTAGTAATGCTCTGTCGAACTTGTATTTCGAAATAGTTGTGTGCAAACTGTACTTTACAAGTTGATGAGATTAAGGGGGGAACAAGCTGGATGAGTTGGTAAACCAAATAGACGGACGTGTAGCGCCTCAAACTGTATGATTAGCGTCGTGAGGCAAGGAAGGAACGGGGTCAAAAGTAGTTGAAAATTGGTGTAACATTTGAATTTGAAACTATTAATGAATTTTGTTTAAAGATTTGTAATAATAATTTTAGCTAAAAAAACAATGATTGCTGAGATTTACTTGTTTTATTTGAAAAAAGTGGTCTTTGACCAAGGTTTTTCAAGGTTTTTTGGCACGGTCCATGTGGAGTTACAATTATGTATGGTTTTGTATTCTTGAATGACAGGTGGTTTAATGAAAGTTATACGATTTGAGGATAGATTTAACAGATCTCGCGCTCATTTGCTTACTTCTGTCTGGTTTATTTGGGTGTTTAATCGCGCAGTGTTTAAAGCATGCAGAATAATTAGGACACGATGTAGTTCATTAACATTTTTGGAGCTTTTGGGGTTAATTAATGTTGTTTTTCTTCGGAAATTGTTCTAATTTTATTACAAATGTGCAAGAAAGAGATATACTTGCAGGACTTGAATGCTAAGAGTTAAGACGCCAGACTTACGGACTTGACGCTCTAAATCCGACATCATGTCCACGTGGAGCGAGTCGAATGAATCTGACGCTGCTGCTACTGATTCGCTTAAAACATTTTTAAATTAACAAGAAAACCGACGGGGAGACTCCAATAGTCCTTTAGAAGTCCTTGAGGACAATTATACAGTATGATATGGACGGGAATGTTTTTGGAAAAAATGTGCCGTATTTCTGTACCTGAGTTGTCGGAAGCATGTCGGCATTCGTTCATAGATTGCTTATGGGCATTACGTACGTGACTTGGGTTTGATAAACAGTGAAAACTTTTATTTTTCATGCCGTTAGCAAAGGCTGGAAGAAGTTGTTAACGATACATACGGTGAAAATGGTGTTGGAATGTAGCGCTGCGCTGAACGGGAAAACCGTGGAAGACTTCTTGGCATTCAAAGGATTTTAGGGTTAAAGCGCCATCTATCTTTCGAAGCGAGTACCACTTCCTTGTAGGAAAAAACACGATGACCCAAATGATTTATTATGGTTTTCTGTAATTTCATAGCTTTTATACCGCCTTGGAAGCACTTCGTGGCGCCCTCTGGCGACGATTAGTTAAAATTTCAAGAAAGTTCACGATGTATGTTGTGAAGATATTTGATGCTGCGATTAACAGTATTACAAAAGCGTTGTTGACATATTTACAATATGGTTGGAACGGTAAACAAAGTCCAGGAAGTGCAATAATAACGACTGGAAAGTTGAAGCGGAGAATATGAATTTAATTAATTAAGAACAAGATTTAATCAAATTTTAAACCCGGAAAACATTAGAACTGTAAAGAAGCGAGGAAAACAAAGTCAAGATAGAAGGTTTCCAGTATTCCAGAAAACTGGATTTACCGGTATTCGGCGAATCAGGAAGATACAAGGAAGAATAGAAGAATGAATATTCAAAATATTTTGTTGACAATACTTCCTCAAGCTTTGTCGTAGTCAGCAGTCATTATAACTGTGTTGGCAACTCTTATCTCGTTTAATTAATTAATCTTATCTTATTAACATACGGTTGGGGACGCGCGAGTAGTCAGGATTTAAAACAAGATGGTTTCCAAGATTCCAGGATTTCGTATGTGTGTGAGAAATTTGAAAACTCACTTCTCCCACGGTATTTCCCAGCAAAAGATACTTGATGGAAAAAAGTCCTCAAGTTAAACAATCATTGGTAGCTGAGCAGAGCTTTGATTGTAATTGAGCTTTGTAATAATTCTAGCTAGCGATAGAACAATCTGGAAAACTTTGAAAACCAGGAAAAAAGAAAATGACGTGGAAAATAAAAATAAACACAGGTTTAAGCGCGTATATAAGAATCTGGAAAAATATATACTTGATGTAAGATATTTCAGTAATTATCGATGATGCAACTAAAATACAGGTGTATATACTGAAACTGTTAGCTAAAAATACCTAGTGAGCTTTCAAGTTTGAATTTATAGGAACTGCGAGAAATTGTGGTTTACTATTATAGTCAAACCACTCTTAGCTACTCATGAAGCTTAAAGGCTGATTTAATTGTGGGAAATTTTGTTGAGTTGGAGAGTGCTAACGTTGCAAGTAAATACTTGAAGCTGGTGATTAAGTAAGACACTAAATGCTGCAAAAGAAAAGGAAGGAAAATATTAACGCTGAGTTCCTCGTGGCTGTCACTGACTATAACCTAGAGGGCGCCATAGGCGATAGTAAACAAAAGCCCTAGGAGCTGTAAGGAAGAATCTAAGGGGTTAAAGCTTAGCAACAGAAGGGGTGCAGCGTTAATAAAATATAATAGCTGCTAATAATATTGATACTTAAGTTTTACGTACTGCATTAATCTGCCTGGTATAAAATGTTTAACTGCTTTCCGATAATATTTAAATTTTAAAGATGATTACAACCTTGAAAAGAGTATTTGAGATTTCTTGAGAATGTGTTGAGCTTTGTCAACGTGGATTAAATAATTATTTTCAGGTAAAATTAAGGACTAACCAGGAACGGAGACTGGCGGTTAACGACTGTTAACTGAATATGGTACTTGAACCTGGTACTGGACGTAGGGTTGAGATGAATAATAGTAGGAAGTTTTGGCAAATAACTTTGCGAGGGCCTTGCCCGAATCCTCTTTGGCAACTAGTGCTTGAGGTCGTAGAAAATATGGACTGATTTCGATATCTGTTGTGAGAGCGTTGTCCTGGTTTTCGTTGCGCTGCTGCACAGGGAGGTATTCGATGGAAGTTGGGGTGTAGGGGTTGTAACTGGGGTTGTAGTTACCGTTAATGCTGACACGTGGGCTGGGACTTACGTTTGCGAAAGGGTTGGAGTTGGTGAAAGTAAATGGGCTTGGACTGGGGCTGACGTTAATGTAGGGATTGGGCGCGGCGTTGCTGTTAGCGACGGTAGCGACGGTATTAGCATAAGGGTTGTAGGTTGATTGGAAGGTCGGAGCGTACTTGTTTTCAACGCGACCCCATAGTAACTGGGCTTGACATGACGGAGTTAGTTTGACCCGGTTGACATGGTTACAAATACCCTTGTAACGGTCGTAGACTGTGCCGGGTGCACACTGGAATTCGTGGCGGTAGAGGAGACGGACACCGTTTTCGACGCCGTAGTCAACGCAACGGTAGAATTTTGCACAGTCTTGAGAATCCTCGTAGTAGCCTTCGTAGGAGCATGGTATTTGTGTTCGGACGGCAGATGGCAGGATGGGGTAGAAATCGGTGGCTGGAACGAGGAGTTGTTTGATTATTAGATTTTGAGATTCGACGGTGGTTATACATAGTGAACGGGAAAACTTAATTCATTCTGCTGCACTAGTAAATTGAAATTTTAAAATAGATTAAATACTTACTTTGCTGCTGAGCTGATGAGCGCAAGTTTAGGCCCAGGATGAGGGTGAAAACAATGAAATGGCGCATTTTGCGAATTTAAGGGGACGATGCAAGCTTAAGCAGGAAAGTTTTGGAATTTCAAGGAATATGAGTTTGAATTTTCAAAAAATTGTTTACAAGTAGAGCAACGGCGTGGAAAAAGAATAACAATGGAAGTGGAGCAACGGCGTGGAAAAAGAATAACAACGCTGGTCACAGAGATGGAAGGATTGGCAAGGACGACAGAGATGTGCGCTGTTGAATAATGCTGGATGAACTGGAGCTGGGACAGTCAAGTGCTTGGAAGATAGTTCCCAAGACCTTTGGGTACATAAATTGTTGGAGAATGGGTAAAAAAGATGTGATGGACACCGAGGACGTTGGTTGGCTGTTTAATGGAAGGTGGAAAGCGCTTTGAAGAAGCGCAAAGCCCGTAAAGCCCCTGCTGGTGGTAGCTTGTTAGATTCGCAATTTATTTCCTTTGCATGCATTTTAAAATTTTAAAACCTACAAACAAGGATATTGCTCATTCTTATGAGCTTGCCCACGACAGTTTTGGCAGAATCGAAATTGCATTTTGAAATGCAAGCTTTGGCGTGCTGCAAACGCAAGATGCAGGAAGGCTATGCATGCACGGCTAGAATTAAATGTGGTGATTAAAAAACCATTCTTTCATCTCTGTCATCTGAGAATTTACTGCATTGAGAAAATGGGTAATTAGGGGGGGGGGGGGGAATGAATGAATTTTTATTAGAAAAAAATTAGCAAACTGCATCATTATTACGTGCACATAATCTGGTTTATGTCATGATTTGAGGTGGAAGCGGCTTGCTGTGGTGTTAACTGGAGGGAAAGGCGCTTGAGTCAACTGACATGTGAGATGACAGATAAGTGCAGCATCAAGATTCAAGTTAGTGGTTAGTCGGTTAGCTGTCAACGTTTTGATTTTGGAAGAGCGCGCGTGTGAGAAGCGCTTGGATTGACAAGGAAAGGATTGATTGTGCAATAGTTACAGAGGATTATGGATCACGGTAGATTTTTTAGTGTATGACTATATGATTGCGTGAAACTTGCTTTCTTGTTTATGAAGCGCAATTCTAATTGCTAACTGAAATGACGCTGCGCTGGGAAAGTGTATGGGTATTTCCTTGGGTTTCCGTTTTGTCGTGGGCTTTGTGAAATTAAGAAGGCAAAATTGTTGAAAGGTTGGAAACAGCTTAGTGGCCAAAGAAAGCGGTTATGAACTCGTTTATTTTTATTATCGTTGTTGACGTTTGTTGATTTTGGATAAATATGGCTGTGAAGTGACTCTGAAAGCTGAGCGGAAGTAAGTTTTAGCTGAAAAAATCAATAGGAATGCAAGAGGGACGGAATCAAGAAAAAATCAGTTGTTATTGACGTAGATGAGGCTTGACTCGCTTAACAATCGTTAGGTTAACTTGAATGTCGTAAAATCTTAGTCGTGTGACAGGTCCGCTTGGAATATGGTCAAATGCAATTACGGTCGGCTGTGGGGACTTGAGGAATTTGTCTTGCGATACTGCAGGGTGAAAGGGCTCCCACATTGCGCTTTAGGTGGCCAATGGTCAGTAGGAAGTAAAATGCTGGGTCTAGTTTTGGTTTACTCCGCGTAGAAAGTTTAGGGTCAAAGGTTAAGTGCTCTTCTTGCCTTTTAGTTGAGGGTATTTAGGGATGTAGTTCTTTGGTATAATTGTGATGAAATGATGGAACGAGACCTACGGATGTTTTATGTCATCAGCGAAGGGAAAAGTAATTGAAAATCGATGAAGCGGCTGCTGCTGTTTTTTTTACGCTGATAGTTTTGTTTTTGACCGTTGACCCTTAAAATTAAAGGGACTTGGGCGAGGTTGAGGTGATCGTTATCGTCGGCGTTGGCTTTCTCCGTATTGGTTTCATTAGGACTTATGTAGACTTGATTTCATAAAGCTTATACGCGGTGCACAAGCTGTGGACGTAATAAATAATTTACGCAGGTGAACAAACCTGTTGATTATACAATTGATACAATGGTGTAACACGCTTTGGTTAACTGGCATTTGTCCAAAAACATTTGTGTACGGAAGGCGTATCTTCCGGCCACACAATGTCTGTTTAACTGTGGTTGGTAACTTACATGGGTTTAATTAACCTTTCCCTGGGAGCGAAGAACAAAGTGTGATGTGGATAATTATCTTATAATCGTTCCTTCCGTTCGTGCGTTTAGAGCTAATCGTCGCAGGTAATACAGTGAAGCTGCTTATACGATAAACTAGTACACGTTAGATGATAACGTAAGTAATAATTAATTTAACAGGTCGGACTAAGGATTTGAATACCGCGCTAAATTAATTTAAACTTGTTTCGGAAAATGTTTGAATGGGAAATAATATACTAATTTGAATGAAAGTGAAGTTTGCGTATTGTGGGAATTAAAGCTTTGTTCCTGATTGTTTGGAGGCAATGAAACGTACAGGTGTTTGGTTAGTAGTAATTTGCGAATATAGATTCCAAAAAGGTAATACAGTTAAGATTGTTAGGCAGATGATTTGGGTGGGGGATGAATGCGAAAAAGTGGAAGAGATCAAGAAGGTGTTTGTGGGATAATTTGATGAAAATAGAGAGAGTGCGAAAAGAGTTTAGCCGACGGAGATTGTGTTACGCACGCTTCCATTTTGGTGGTTTGTGATTGACTGAAAATGATTTAGCTGGTTTGGATGGAGGCGTAAATACTTGAAAAGCAGTGTTATAACATTGTTTTGAGCGCCAAAGGAATATTGAATATTCTGTAGAAACGTGGAGACGCGGACAGGGAAAGTTTGGGACGTTTGGGTGATGGTTGATTTGATGAAATTGTTTTCAAATCATTTGGGATTTTGTTGAAATGAGGTGAGAGTATGTGTATTAGTAAAATTAGTATGCTTCGCACCCACAGGAAGTTGGTGAGAATTATATGCTTGAAAACTAAAGTGCTCGCGGAGTGTAAATGTAATTTAATTAACGGTTAGCTCATAGGCGGAAAGTTGTCTGCTTTAATTTGGAATCTGCACGTTCTATCAATCATTTCAGATTAAAACGTATTTGCTGGGAGCATAAAGAATATTCGCAAAGAGGACACTAGAGGGAGCGAAGGTGCGGTGGGAGATTGAGGCTGGGGTGTCATCTTGATGAAGTTAATTAGTTTCCGAGACGGGGTGGATTGGAAGACCGATGACCGGGATGCAATCTCCAGTCTGACGTTAGCGTGACCGAGGGACGCAGGTTTTAATTACTTAAGAAACCGGAAGAGCGCGCTCTTTTTTCAAGAACTTGAGATCGAGAAGATGAGAGCGAGCTGAAACAAGGGGCGCTGACGCTTTTCAAAGTTCAATATGCTCCAAAGTTAGGGTTAGACGCATGGCTTTAAATGTTATCATTAATAATCTAATAGCAATACGTTCACATCCCGCTACACTTGAATTAGAAAGGCATGAAGGGATGGTCCTATAGTTTGTATGAGGTAAACACAATTATTGTGGACACGTGGTTTAGATTTGAAAGTGGTGCGGTGGTATTGTTGTGATTGTTCATTGATCTTTGACTATGTAATCTACTTCCGCTTGTATGATTCTTTAAAATACTTTAGAAAATCGGCTTACTCGTTGGCCAGAGGGCGTTGCAGTCACTTTTGTTTTAAGGGATGATGGCGTATCGGTTTGAATCTCGATTTGAAGGAGGAATTAATTTGATATTGGCGGAGATTCAATGGTTGATTACAGGTGGATAAACTTGAATTTTGAGAGGCGGAAGTAGATGCGTAGGATTATGTTTGTTTGAATTACTTACATGTGCGTATCGGGTAGATTAAGATCAGAGCTTGAGGGAATGTTGTCCTGTTTTTCTAAACGGCAATAATAATTCCTCACGCATTACATAAATAAGGCATACGTGCGTAGATACGTTTGTAATAACCGTATCATAACAATAACATAAATCATTTGGGTTGGAGGTGAAAGTTTACGCATTAACTGTGTGTACAAGGTGTGCTGCAGAAGACAAGGGAAGCTACCACGTGGAGCGCATTAATGGATGAAATGCCGGTATGTAGAGGTCGCCACGGTTTGGCGGAAGGAAACTTTGTGATTTTGTACGGAGTGACAGATGCCGTTGATGTAACTGTTAGCTGGTAACGTTGTATTTTGCTTGGCGTTGAAGACGGGAGTTGGAGAAGCTGTATACGGTTTAGTGTTCATTTCTTCAACGCGATTTGAATTTAAATTAGTTGATGATTTAAATCATTTAAATTGTTACGTTGTTCCTGAGGTTTTCGAACGCTGACTACTTTTTGTAACCGATGCAACAAGGAAAGTTGTAGACAAAAAAAGCGAATCTTTCAGAGGAAATTTTCTTGAGGAAATTGGAGTTTTTTTATAAAAATATACAATTTGTACTATTCATTGGTGGGCTGTGTAAGATGATCCGCGGTAACGCTGAGACAAGTCACGTAGTAAATTTATGGCTACACTAATTGAATGTTTGAACAGTTTTTGAGCGATCGAGATACAGGGATTCAATGCAGTTATTGCGGGGTTGCAATAACTGCATTGAAAAAAGTGAGGATCGGTGCAGCAAAGGAAGGAGAAAACTGCAACGCCATTAAGTTAGGGCTGCAATAAGAGAGAATGTAAAGAGTTTGTTCGATTGTTCTCAGAATCATGTTGTCATAAAGTTGTTTGATGTAAACGGAGGAAGCGTTGAGGAAGCTAGGAAAGAGAAGGGGGATGGAAACAATGAGTTTTGTTACGTGAAGCTGGGGAGTGATTTTATTATTTTGCTAATTATTTAACAGGAAGGGATTGAGGTGGAAGAGATTTTCATAATTATGATTGCAATGATTGGGTAATTTGAGTGATTTGTACTTGGTGTAATATCGGTGGTGGACTCTTTCTGAATTTGATCAGTTCTTTTTATAATCGCATCTGTCTTGAATAAATAATCATAATAAAAAGTGGAAACCCGATTGTTGGATATCGATAAAAACTGCCTAATTATTATTGATTATTAATTATTGACAATGAAGGAGAACCCGGAATTTCTTGTTTTAATTGGGGCACTGGAGTAATTGATACTTGGCGGCCACGGGTGGTTATGTAGTGGGGCAACTTTAGGCCCTACAGCCTCACAAACAACAGCTTTACAAATTAGCAAATGAATTTTTCAGTCGATGTTGTTATGAATGGATTTTGATGAAAAACAAGTACGAAATTCGCTCGACGAAATTCGCTCGAATCAAAGAAGAAGTTTATAGTAGCGGAAAATAAAACGTAAAGGAATTTATACTAGCAAGCCCATTATTTAAACTGGAGGGGTGAAGAAACGTTGTGCTAATTCTTGCATGTGCGAAATAACATGCACTACACGAGGCATGTGTTGTACTGGGAGGTTTGAATGATATGACGCTCTCTCTCGCCAAGGTCATTTGGCAAAGATCATTCTGGAGATGAGGAACACATATGAAGCACACCTATACTTGCAAATGTATCCTACTTATAACTAACAGCTCCTTCGGTACATGAGAGTCATCTCCATTAAGGAAGCAGGTACATAGTTAATTCTGCAGAGTACAGATAATTTTTTTGCAATCGTGTGCCACCAATTTTGCACAGAGTTCGCGCGAGATTTTAATTCGGAAATCATCCTGTCTTAATTGAATTCAGAGCTATATTTCAATTCAAATCTTAAACAAAGCTAGCAATTTGATTTTGTGTAAAAATAATTTGTATCTAAACACAATTATTTTGAGAGCACCAAAGGTTTAAGTGAAGTTGGAAAAATCATACAGTGAAACCTCTGTGTACGTCGATAAAACGGAAACCTCCATACAACGTAGTAGTGTGTAGTCTCCGGCAAAGTTGCCTTTGTTTCTATGCTATTTTATTTCGATACAACGTATTTTTCTATAGCGTAGTTTTCGATGCAGCGTAGCAAATTATCGGACCCTCCACAACTAAGCCCATTGAAAACTGCCTCCATACAGCGTATGACTGCCGCTAAACTTGAAATTTACTGACGGTCAGAAAACGTTACTGCATGGGTGAGGAATATCATATTCTCCTACATTGTATACTGACTTTGAGCATCAACAGTTCTTAAAATATTGAGCCATTTACTCTGTTCGGGGTAGATACGTTACAATTAGTGAAATTGAACAGTGAAATGGGACCTAAAAAATCAGAAATCTACTGCTGAAGATTTAGAAAAATTAGACATTATATGAAGTTTAGGAAACGTTTCTGGTTTAAAATAAAATGCTGTTTTACATATTTTCGATATGACGCAAACCCCTTGATAGCGTATTTTTTCCGCTGTCCCTGACGTTACCCTATAAAGAGGGATCACTGTATTTATTTACACATGAGTGCAATTGAATTAAGGGTGCAATTGTTAAGTTGCTTGTAATTCTCAGTATAAATATTTTCAACTCGTTAGTAGTCTAGCCTTCTCAACTCATTAAAAGTTAGCCTTCTCAATCACGTCCTACTGATGAACCGTTATGACCTTTCTTAGGACAGAAGCTGCATGAGCAGGTGCACTGCAGAAGATTTATAATTAGACAGCCTACAAAATAGAAAAAATGTCTCTGCAAAATTATAAATCCTCCTAAGAAATTGCACGGATAAAATTAATATATGTAATACTTAATTCAATATTTCAGAGATGAAGGACGGGCTGGACATATCTTATCCTCAACGTACACTGCTATATGGTCCCATGCCATCATGTTCCTCAACTCCCGCTCTGCTTCAATTATCATGAGCTTTTTAGTGCTCATCGGTTCCGCCAAAGCTGCACCTTCGTTATCCGAAACATGCCGCAGTTTAGAACCTTTTATTGCCAACGTTACATGTTCAACCTTAACGCGGGATTGTCAGCTACGAGACTCAAATCTACCCTGTATTCCTGGTTGCCAAGGAAAACTGGATCCTACGCCCGTTTCTGAGCTTACATGTCGAATCTGGCATGCAGATAAAGTTAGAAAATTACTGCATTAAAATATAAGAACATTGAGTTATGTTGCATGTAGCCACCACTTAGTTTTGTATGATTCTTTGACATTCTTCCGATCCTGGAGTGTCCCCATTTTAGCTGTTTATGTAACTCAGCAATACTTGTTTCAGAATGATTGGGAGGATGTGCCAGTACAAACTAACGGAGATGAGCCTTTCTCTCTGCGCACGCGGAACGGATGGGAGCAAGCTATTTTGTGACAGAATCAAAGAAAACCTTACGAGATTTCTCTTAGTGAGCACGAACAATGACGATGAGAACGTACACTGCAATTACTCAATTATAGGTAAGGACAGAATTTGCACAAAAATTGCAAACCGATCAAAATGTAATGGACGTGTTACATGGGATTTGGTATAAAACCCCTGCGTTTGCTGTTCTCAGGTAACTTTGACGATGGGACCGTAGGAAACGCTTCAGTGTACTTAGATTACGAGTGGTGTGCGGAAACAATTTTCCAAATCAAATTCAGTGAATTCGATTTTGTGGGGAAGGAGGTGGAAATTACAGGAACACGGTTTGCTACAATAATCGTAGTCGTAATAACCGTCATAATTTTTCTGGCATTACTTGGATGGCTGTACAAGTGGAAACGGTCACAGCAGTATTCTGCCTTGTTTGGTGGAGAGCTGCCAGATGCAAATGACTTAACTAAAAAACATTTAGATGACCGAAATTACACTGAAGCTCTTCGAATAACAAAGAAAGTTCATCATTTTTATTGCCATTACCACGGAAAAAATGATCCAAAAACTTTGGACGCGAAGAACAGCTTGGCTGATCGTTATTCAGACGTCGGTAAATACTCAACAGCTATTCGCTTAGCTAAGGAAATTTATACATATCGTATACTTACTCACAAAGAAGAGGATACGCATTCATTGAATATCAAGTTAAAAATGGCCTTTTACTTATCAAAACTCGGTCATCACGCTCTAGCTCTTAAATACTCAAAGGAAGCGCATAATTCTTTTTACCTTAGCCTCGGGAAAAACCATCGGGATACTTGGATTGCCAAGAATAACATGGCGGATTATCGATCAAAGCTCGGTAATTACGCTGAAGCTTTTCAATTATCAAAGGAAGTGTATGATTCCCATTACAAAATCCACAAAGAAGAGCATCCCGACACTTGGGACGCTAAGAACCGATTGGCAATTCGTTATTCAGATCTCGGTAATTACGCTGAAGCTCTTCGATTATCAAAGGATGTGCATGATTTTCGTTTCCGTTACCTTGGAGAAGAGCATCTGGATACTTTGACTCCCAAGTCCGACATCGCCATTTACAATTCAAAACTAGGTTATAACGCTGAAGCTCTTCGATTATCAAAGGAAATTCATGATTTTCGTTGCTGTAACCTTGGAGAAGATCATCTGGATACTTTGACTGCCAAGTTAAAGCTGACCGTTTACACTTCAAAACTCGGCAATTACGCTGAAGCTCTGACATTATCAATGGAAGTGCATGATTCTTTTTACCTCCGCCTTGGGAAAAAGCATCCGGATACTTTAATTGCCAAGAGCCACATGGCGGATTATCGATCAAAACTCGGTTATTACGCTGAAGCTCTTCGATTAACAAAGGAAGTACATGATTCTGGTTGCTTCATCTCCGTATCACATCTTCCAGATGCTTGGGGTTCTGAGCAAAGCTTGGCAATTCGGTATTCAGATCTCGGAGATTACACTAAAGCTCGTCGATTATCAAAGGAAGTGCATGATTTTTGTTGCCGTTTATTTGGAGAAGAGCATCCGGGTACTTTGACTGCCAGGTCCGAGATCGCCGTTTACAGTTCAAAACTCGGTAATTACACTGAAGCTCTTGCATTATCAAAGGAAGTGTACAGTTCACGTTGCCGTATCCTCAAAGAAGAGCATCCGGATACTTTGGACGCTAAGAACAGCTTGGCACATCGTTATTCCGATCTCGGTAATTACACTGTAGCTCTTCAATTATCAATGGAAGTACATGATATTCGTTACCGCAACCTTGGAGAAGAGCATCTGGATACTTTGACTGCCAAGTCCAACATGGCCTTGTACAATTCAAAACTCGGTAATTACGCTGAAGCTCTTCGATTATCAAAGGAAGTGCAGGATTCGTTTTGCCTTACCCACGGAGAAGATCATCCGGATACTTTAACTGCCAAGTTAAACTTGGCCGATTACACTTCAAAACTCGGTTATTACGCTGAAGCTCTTAAATTATCAATAGACGTGCATGATTCTTTTTACGTTAGACTCGGGAAAAATCATCTGGATACTTTGTGTGCCAAAAACAACATGGCGAATTATCGATCAAAACTCGGTTCTTACGCTGAAGCTCTTGAATTATCAAAGAAAGTGCATGATTCCCGTTCCCGTATCCTCGGAAAAGAGCATCCGGATACTTTGGACGCTAAGAACAGCTTGGCAAATCGATATTCGGATCTCGGAGATTACACTAAAGCTCGTCGATTAGCGAAGGAAGTGCATGATTTTTGTTGCCGTTTATTTGGAGAAGAGCATCCGGGTACTTTGACTGCCAGGTCCGACATCGCCGTTTACAGTTCAAAACTCGGCAAAAACGCTGAAGCTCTCCGTTTATCAAAGGAAGTTCATGATACTCGTTACCGTAAGCTTGGAGAAGAGCATCTGGATACTTTGACTGCCAAGTCCAACATGGCCTTTTACAATTCAAAACTCGGTAATTACGCTGAAGCTCTTAAATTATCAAAGGAAGTGCATGATTCCCGTTGCAAAATCCTCAAAGAAGAGCATCCGGATACTTTGGACGCTAAGAACAGCTTGGTACATCGTTATTCTGATCTCGGTAATTACACTGTAGCTCTTCAATTATCAAAGGAAGTGCATGATATTCGTTACCGCAACCTTGGAGAAGAGCATCTGGATACTTTGACTGCCAAGTCCAACATGGCCTTTTACAATTCAAAACTCGGTTATTACGCTGAAGCTCTTGCATTATCAAAGGAAGTGTATGGTTCCCGTTGCCGTGTCCTCGGAGAAGAGCATCCGGATACTTTGGACGCTAAAAACAGCTTGGCAATTCGTTATTCAGATCTCGGTAATTTCACTGAAGCTCTTCGATTATCAAAGGAAGTGCAGGATTTTTGTAGCAGTAACTTCGACGAAGAACATCCAGACACTTTGACTGCCAAGTCCAACATGGCCTTGTACAATTCAAAACTCGGTTACAACGCTGAAGCTCTTGCATTATCAAAGCAGGTGCATGATTCCCGTTGCCGTATCCTCGGAGTAGAGCATCTGGATACTTTGACTGCCAAGTCCGACAAGGCTGTTTACAATTCAAAACTCGGTAACAATGCTGAAGCTCTTGCATTATCCAAGGACGTGCATGATTCCCGTTGCCGTATCCTCGGAGCAGAGCATCTTGATACTTTGACTGCCAAGTCCGACATAGCCGTTTACAATTCAAAACTCAGTAATTACGCGGAAGCTCTTGCATTATCAAAGGAAGTGTATGGTTCCCGTTGCCTTATCCTCGGAGAAGATCATCCGGATACTTTGACTGTCAAGTCCGATATTGCCGATTATCAATCGAAACTCGGCGATTATGCTGAAGCTCTTGAATTATCAAATGACGTGCATGATTCTCCTTGCCGCATCCTCGAAGAAGAGAATCCGGATACTTTGGACTCTAAGAAAAAGTTATTAGCTATTCGTTATTCGGATATCCGTATTCCGTAGTTACGTTGAAGTTTCTGAATTGTCGATTGGAGGGAAGGGATGCGTAAGCATGTGAAAATTGGTGTAACGTTTTTATTTGAAACTATTAATGAATTTGTTTAAAGATTTGAAATAATAATTTTAGCTAAAAAAACAAATATTCCTGGGATTCACTTGTTTTATTTCAAAAAGCTGTGTTTGACAAAGGGTCTTTTACGCTTTTCTGGCACGGTCCACGTGGAGTTACAATTTTGTATGGGTTTCTATGCTTGAATGACTGGAGGTTTAATGAAGGTATACGATTTGAGGATAGATTTAACAGATCTCGCCCTCATTTGATTACTTGTGTCTGGTTTAGGTGGATATTTAATTGCGCTATGGCGCAGTGTTTAAAGCATGCAGAATAATTAGGACACGATGTAGTTCATTAACATTTGTGGAGCTTCTGTGGTTAATTAATGTTGTTCTTCTTCGGAAATTGTCCTAATATGATTACTGACGTGCAAGGACGAGATATACTGCGAGGACTTGAATGCTAAAACAGCTGACTTATTGAGTTGATGCTCTAAATCCGACGTCATGACCATGTGAAGAGAGTCAAATGAATCAGACACTGTTTCTACTGATTCACTTAAAAAAATTTTAATGGAGTAAGAAGACCTGCGGGGGGATTCCTATGGACCTTCAGAACTCCTTGAGGACATTTATACAGTAAAATATATGGACGGGAATGTTTTTGGGGAAAATGTGCAGGATTTCTGTACCTGAGTTGTCGGAGCATGTCGGCATTCGTTCATAGATTGCTTATGGACATTACGTACGTGACTTTGGTTTGATAAAGAGTGAAAACTTTTATTTTTCATGCCGTTAGCAAAGGCTGAAATAAGTTTTTAACGATTCGTAAGGTGATATACGGTGAAAATGGTGTTGGAATGTATATAGCGCTGAGCTGAACGGGAAAACCGTTGAAGACTTATTGGCGTTGCCATCTATCTTTCGAAGGGAGTACCACTTCCTGGTAGGGAAAACATGACACAAACGATTTATTATGGTTTTCTGTAAGTTTATAGCTTATACCTCCTTGAAAACAGTTCGTGACGCCCTCTGGCGACGATTAGTTAAAAATTCAATATAGTTCAAGAAGTATGTTGTGAAGATAATTTATGCTGCGATTAACGATATTACAAGAGGATTGTTGACATATTTAACAATATGGTTGGAACGGTAAACTAAGTCCAGGAAGTGCAATAATAACGGCTAGATAGTTGAAGCGGAGAATATGAATTTAATTAGTTAAGAACAAGCTTTAATAAAATTGTAAACACCGGAAAACATTAGAAGTGTAAAGAAGCGAGGAAAAGAAAGTCAAAATATAAGGTTTCCAGTATTCCAGAAAACTGGATTTACCGGTATTCGGCGAATCAGGAAGATACAAGGAAGAATAGCAGAATGAATATTCAAAATATATTGTTGACAATACTTCCTCAAGCTTTGTCGCTGTCAGCAGTCATTACTGTGTTGGCAACTCTTATCTCGTTTAATTAATTAATCTTATCTTATTAACATATACGGTTAGGGATGCGCGAGTAGACAGGATTTGAAACAAGATGGTTTCCAAGATTCCAGAATTTTGTATGTGTGTGAGAATTATGAAAACTCACTTCTCCCACGGTATTTCCCAGGAAAAGATATGATACGCAATACTTGATGGAAAAAAGTCCTCAAGTTAAACAATCGTTGGTAGCTGTGAGCTGAGCTTTGATTGCGATTGAGCTTTGTAATAATTCTAGGGATAGAACAATCTGGAAAACTTTGAAAACCAGGAAAAAAAGACAATGACGTGGAAAATAAAAATCAACACAGGTTGAAGCGCGTATATAATAATCTAGAAAAATATGTACTTGATCTACGGTATTTCAGTAATTATCGATGATGCAACTAAAATACAGGTGTACTATATACTGAAACTGTTAGCTAAAACATACCTAACAGAGTTTCAAGTTTGAATTGTGGTTTACTATTATAGTCAAACCACTTCTTAGCTACTCATGAAGCTTAAAGGCTGATATAATTGTGGGAAATATTGTGGAGTTGGAGGGTGCTTACGTTGCAAGCAAATACTTGAAGCTGGTGATTAAGTAAGACACTAAAAATGCTGCAAAAGAAAAGGAAGGGAACTATTAACGCTGAGTTCCTCGTGGCTGTCACTGACTATAACCTAGAGGGCGCCATAGGCGATAGTAAACAAAAGCCCTAGGAGCTGTAAGGAAGAATCTAAGGGGTTAAAGCTTAGCAACAGAAGGGGTGCAGCCTTAATAAAATATAATAGCTGCTAATAATATTGATACTTAAGTTTTACGTACTGCATTAATCTGGCTGGTATAAAATGTTTAACTGCTTTCCGATCATATTTAAATTTTAAAGATGATTACAACCTTGAGAAGAGTATTTGAGATTTCTTGAGAATGTGTTGAGCTTTGTCAACGTGGATTAAATAATTATGTTCAGGTAAAATTAAGGACTGACCAGGAATCTGAGACTGGCAGTTAACGACTGTTAACTGAATATGGTACTTGAACCTGGTACTGGACGTAGGGTTGAGATGAATAATAGTAGGAAGTTTTGGCAAATAACTTTGCGAGGGCCTTGCCCGAATCCTCTTTGGCAACTAGTGCTTGAGGTCGTAGAAAATATTGACTGATTTCGATATCTGTTGTGAGAGCGTTATCTTGGTTTTCGTTGCGCTGCTGCACAGGGAGGTATTCGATGGAAGTTGGGGTGTAGGGGTTGTAACTGGGGTTGTAGTTGCCGTTAATGCTGACACGTGGGCTGGGACTTACGTTTGCGAAAGGGTTGGAGTTGGTGAAAGTAAATGGGCTTGGACTGGGGCTGACGTTAATGTAGGGATTGGCAGCGGCGTTGCTGTTAGCGACGGTATTAGCATAAGGGTTGTAGGTTGATTGGAAAGTCGGAGCGTACTTGTTTTCAACGCGGCCCCATAGTAACTGGGCTTGACAAGATGGAGTTAATTTGACCCGGTTGACATGGTTACAAATTCCCTTGTAACGGTCGTAGACTGTGCCGGGTGCACATTGGAATTCGTGGCGGTAGAGGAGACGGACACCGTTTTCGACGCCGTAGTCAACGCAACGGTAGAATTTTGCACAGTCTTGAGAATCCTCGTAGTAGCCTTCGTAGCTGCAGGGTATTTGCGTTCTGACGGCAGATGGCAGGATGGGGTAGAAATCGGTGGCTGGAACGAGGAGTTGTTAGATTATTAGATTTTGAGATTCGATGGTTGTAATACATAGTAAACGGGAAAACTTAATTCATTCTGCTGCACTAGTAAATTGAAATTTTCAAATAGATTAAATACTTACTTTGCTGCTGAGCTGATGAGCGCAAGTTTAGGCCCAGGATGAGGGTGAAAACAATGAAATGGCGCATTTTGCGAATTTAAGGGGACGATGCAAGCTTAAGCTTGGTTTGAAAGTTTCAAAAAGGAATTTGAAGGAAGATCAGTTTGAATTTCAAAAAATTGTTTACGGAGCAACGGTGTGGAAAAAGAATAACAATGCTGGTCAGAGAGATGGAAGGATTGGCAAGGACGACAGAGATGTGCGCTGTTGAATAATGCTGGATGAACTGGAGCTGGGACAGTAAAGCGCTGGGAAGATAGTTCCCAAGACCTTTGGGTACATAAATTGTTGGAGAATGGGTAAAAAAGATGTGATGGACACCGAGGACGTTGGGTGGCTGAAATGTAAGGTGTATATAGCGCTTTGAAGCCCGTAAATACTGTAGGATTCGCAATTTATTTCTTTTGCATGCCTGCCATGTATTTTAAAATTTTAAAACCTGCAAGATTATTGCACGACAGTTTTGGCATTTGGCAGAATCCAAATTGCATTTTCAAATGCAAGCTTATGGCGTGTTGCAAACGCAAGATGCAGGAAGGCTAAGCATGCATGGCTAGAATTAACTGTTGTAATTAAAAAACCATTCTTTCATCTCTGTCATCTGATAATTTACTGCATTGAGAAAATGGGTAATTAGTTGAGAATTTTTAAGTGACGAGAGTCTCCTTCCTGAATTTATTGCGCTGCTAGACGAGGATTGAGGATGGATTGAGAATGAGGTACACAGGTTAAGATTTCTTAAAGCTAGTTATTGCAGGATCGTTCATGACTATTTACAGGATTCAGAACGTTAGCAGCAAGTAGGGAGATGAAGCAGTTAATATTTAAAAATATTTTCATGGATGTGGGGTACGGGGAGGATTTTGGTTTTTATTACGTAATTGTAAATCCCCGCCGGGGTTGACGAGAAAAAAAGTTATTGGATTTATAAATTTAAGAAGGGTCGTTAGAGGGTTTGCGAAGCAAATTCTTAAGTAGGTGTCATCGAGAAAATTCTGAGAAGAATGGAGCCAACCTCGAAGAAATCCTAATAAACATTATCAGAGTATCGCAAACAATGCTTATGGTGAGAACAATTATTTCGTTTAGCTTCACTCCATCATGGTCGTCGGATGATATTATTTTCTGTTGACATGATGTCGTGCTAAGCTGTGACTGTCATCATTGTGATTACCTGCCCTCTCTGCGCAAAATTAGTGGAGAGACAAAAAAGGTAAGTGCTCGTGAAATATTTTCTGATGCTCCTGTTCTTAAAAATGCCCTTGATTTTGATTTCTGACGCTGTGCATCCTCCGTGGATTGAAAAGAAGAGCGAAATGTTGATATATTCTCAGTATTGCATGCGCTTGAATCAGTCGTGAGTGATGTTTGTATGCGACAGCGCAGCGCTGCATGTGTTGTTATGTTGTAAGCGGTGGCTTTGAGCTTTGGCTGCTAACGCTGCGCGCTTTTCTGATTTTGTTGCGTGTCAACTTGAACGTGGTGTTTGCCATAGCACTGTGCGTTTCTGTTAATTAATGCAATGGCGTGTGTGCGTAAGCTTCTAATACCTGTGCAGTTTACCCGCTTTAGTTGATGCATATTGCAACGTTTATTATGCAATTCTTTTTGAGTCATGTATGCACGGTCCTCAGAACTGGGGGGTACCCATTGAAAGTACTTGCAATTAGTTTGCATGGAATTTACTCGATGGCTAGGCGGGAGAAATTTTGGCAAACCCCTAGCAAAAAGAAAACGCGCGGCGCTCGATCGGTCGTTGTAGAAACATTATTTATTAATTTTGTTTAAAGTTAAATTAAATTAAGTAATTGTTCATAAATGAACACTAAAGAGTTGCAAGATAGTGGTGCAGTTGAATTTATATCAAAATTTCGAGTTAAGTTATAATTGATATTTAAATGTAATACGAATTATTTATTAGCAGTTGGTTTTTGAAATTCTATAGGCTATTCATTCTTTATTGCATTTAAATGAGAGTACGCACATCAGATGTGATAACTGCTATAAAATGTTTTGCAGGAGCCTGAAGTTTTTGGGTTTCATACTTCACATTGCTTTTAGTAACGCTGTGAATCATTGCGTAGTTGGTGGTCACGTTATGATAAAACTAATGCATTTTCATGTTATTTTCAGAAATTTTGAACTCTTGGAATCATGGCAGAAGCTTCGCGGAAAGCTATTCAAGTTGTTGGGAAAATAGAGCGAGTAAACCGGGAGGCGACTGCTCGGGGTCAAAATGGCAGGCTACGAGCGGTCAAGGGTTTGATGCAACTCAAGATGATTAGCGAAAACAGTTGGCAAATATGGGTCTCGTACACGAACGACGTCGATAGCGCACGATACGATGTAAGTTTTATTTTGTTTGTAGTAGCGGTTTTTGTAAGCAGTTTATTGTGTTGTGGCTTTAACTGTGGATTATTTATTCAACGGATTTTGCGTTTTTTCGATTCATCTAGGTTCGGTCCATACAGAAGCTGAGAACTACATTTGTTGGAGAGGGAAAACTGACTTTGGAACTTATCAAACCTACATTCAATATCTTAATGTCGGATTGCAATCCAACACATCTCTCATGTTTTGTTGAGCAAATCCAAAGTATTCTGAAATCTAAGAATCAGGCAGTGCCGGAAGTTCCTAAAGTGCTGGAAGCAGCTGTCAAATCTGAAAGCAAGTTAAATGTCAAGTCTGTGGAAGATAAACGTAGTAATATTCGTAAAACTAGTGGTGCCAATAAACCTTCTCCTTCGGCTGTTACTAAATTGCTTGCTATGAAAGCAGCTGAAAATGGGAAAAAGAAGACGATGGGAGGGATCCGAATAGGGGAGAAGCGGCCTCTGGCAAGTCTTGACATGTCAAAAAATGAAGCTGCATCCATCAGGAAATCCTTGAAGCTGTCCACCACAAACATGGTTATTAGTGAGCGCGCAGATTACCCTAGATCCAATTTTCCCCCTGATCTCAAGAGACTCACGTGCCATAAATTACAACTTAAGCGTATCGATTTACGCTTGCAAGATTTACGGGGTCTTAAATACATTTCACTTCCAGAAAATCAAATCACTTCGCTGAAACCGGTATGTAGCACTAGTAAAGCAATTTGAAATTGGGGTTTACCTTTGTTGCATACTTATGAGTAGATCATTTTTACTTTTTCTAGTTTATCAACATGAAAAGTACACTGGAACATGTGAATCTATCGAATAATCTGATTGAAGCTATTGAGGAGGACGTGTTCACTAGCAAGGCTTTTGCTAATTTAAAGTATTTGAACCTAAGCGGGAATCAGGTAACGAGCTACTCAATGTAGCTAATTGTAATTAAGAAAAGTAACGAGTCTTAATGAGAATTATGGTGTTACAGCTACGATCTCTTCCGCATTCCGTCCTCGAGTTACCAGAGCTGCGTGAACTGAATGTGGCTAACAATTTCCTCCAAGTGCTGCCTTACAATTTTCATCGGCTCGTATCTCTCACGTAAGCTAATAAGAGCAATATTTGAAGATTTGAACAAATCTTATAATGTGGTTATAATTAATGAATGTATTTTTACAGTACGTTAAAACTGAATGGAAATCAGCTAAAAAGTCTCCCTTCGCCTATTTCATTGTTGCGCTTAACCCATGCTGACATATCTGCAAATTGTTTGCACCAGCCCAACAACCTCAGACGTATCAGACACAACGTTCAGCTAAAAAATACTCCTACACTGTTTGAGCTTGCTGGGTCCCAGTTGATGACGTTTTTATTCAACAAGTCGCAACGACTGTAAGCTGCCATTAATTATTGCATGTTTATTTATTTGTGTAAGTGCTGACGAATTACTCAAATGCGATTCTGCAAAATGTTTTCAGAAAACTTCCAGATACATCCGAAATCCCGCAGCTTGTATTGGAATATATGAAGAATGGTAAATATTGTCGGTTCTGTGGCAAAACAGTATTCCGCTACAACATAGTTTACCAGCCAGGAAGTTTATCTTTTGCTCAAGAATTTGTTCGATCTTCTCGTGAATACGCTACATGTATTATTCGGTGTGATAAGTGTTCATCGAGAGATTTTGTTTGATTTCCTGACACTAATTTATTTCGCTTTAGGAAAACAATATGACTAGACGTTGTTATCGTTTACCTTTAAGAGACCAATTTGATTGGGCTAATCCTGCTGTGACAGTATATTTTGATGCATCTGCGCGGTTATCCAAATAAACCGCTGACGAAACTCGGAGAAATTTCTTCATCTGTTGTTGAACATGTGAATGATTTGGGTAACATGGATTTAGTATGTAAGCTTTGAACTGGGAAGCAGAATAGGTTATGCCTGTCATCAAAGCGCAATGATAGTGACACAAGATTATCCGTTCCCCCCACAGCTTAAGTGTTCTATTCATTATGAGCAATAAGGTAATAAACCAATAAGGATTTCCAAGACTGTTTGAGAATTGAGAAAGTCACGAGCCGAGGAAATTACGTTCACTAAGGAAGGTATATGCAATGCACGGAACCATTAAGCCTTGTATATCTACGAACGAAAGACAGTGTAAGTAAAATCCAAGTCATTAGGGAGAAGGAGGGAAGGTGGTAAATACATCATTAGTCAGAATGAAGGCAAGGTTATAGTATGGAAGAAAACCCTACATGTTGTAAATTAGAATAACAATTTCAAAATTTCTATTCCGCAGAACCGTAACTATCGTCAAGATTGAAGATTTGTGTGGAGAGCATGCGACTAGAAGCTTATCGGATTCTTTACTACTGCGTTTCACCTCTAAACGGATCAGAATGCCAGGGACTTTTACCCGGAAACGCAACGTGTACTCCATGCAGCCCCCAAACATGGCTCCAAGCATTAAAAGAAGACTTATAACTGTGGCTACAATCTCTATGGTAATTAGTTGTTAATGTTAATTTAAATTATTAAATTAAATTATTTGGTTTGATGATTTTTTTTCTCTTGCAGTTTGTATCCGCTACAGTGGTTGTTGCATCGTCGTACATTTTTGTACTTGGATTAGTGAATTCACAGCGAAGTAGCTCAAACAATTCGTCGAACCAGTCTGTAGAAAACATACAACATCCTGGACTAGAAACAAATTCAACGAGTTACAATAACATTCGCCATGCAAGGTCATTATCAGAAGACCCTACATCGATAGCTCCAGTGTTCTTGACTTCGACCGAGACTGAAACGACGACAGCGTCAGGGCAGACAAAAACATCTACCAGAACAGCACCAACCTTGGCTTTGACCCGTCAAACTACAGAAGATACAAGTGATTTGGCACCATTGGGCGCTGCTCATATAAACGCTGCAAGACTAGTAGCGTCATCGTCATCCACGCCGTCAAGCACTGCGAAGTCAACAATTACAGAGGATTCACGTGATTTGGCACCACTGGGCGCTGCTCATATAAACGCTGCAACGCTAATAGCGTCATCGCCATCCACGCTGTCAAGCACTGCTAACTCAACGAAATATCCTTCAACTACGACTGAAAATGCGCTGGATTCTCATGAAACGACTCCCAAAAATACTTCTGAAGATGACTCATCTCCACTTGCTGCTGCTCATATAAACGCTTTGAATCTATCGGCGTCACCGTCTTCAGCTTCATCAACCACCGCGGGTAAAACCTCTTCACCGAATTCTTCTTCAAGTACAACTGAAAATGCTCTTGGTTCTAGCAATCCTGCTTTCGAAAAGACTTTAGGCGATGCGCCAGAAGATGACTCATCTCCACTTGCTGCTGCTCATATAAACGCTTTGAATCTATCAGCGCCACCGTCTTCAGCTTCATCAACCACCGCGGGTAAAACCTCTTCACCGGATTCTTCTTCAAGTACAACTGAAAATGCTCTTGGTTCTAGCAATCCTGCTTTCGAAAAGACTTTAGGCGATGCGCCAGAAGATGACTCATCTCCACTTGCTGCTGCTCATGTAAACGCTTTGAATCTATCAGCGCCACCGTCTTCAGCATCATCAATCACCGCGGGTAAAACCTCTTCGCCGAATCCTTCTTCAAGTACAGCTGAAAGTGGTATTGGTTCTAGCGATACTACTTCCGATAAGCCTTTAAGCTTTTCTCCACTCGCTTCTGCTCATCAAAATGCTTTAAATCTAGTAGCGCCATCGTCTTCGACGTCCTTGAGCACCGCAGGGCCATCATCCAAGCTCGAACCACCTACCACTGAAAATACCGCTCAAGATACTGAAGTAGTGTCCAAGAAACCGAGCTCAAGGGAAACGCCCGAAGGCGCTGCTGCTATTTTTAACGGACCTACTGAAACTACCCGACCTGAGTCAGCCGGCATCAGAAACGAAACTGGGACTTCAGAATCCGGTAATTCTTCTACCACAGCTAGACCAGGACCCCTAGCTGCAGTGACAAACGCAGTGAAAAACGGGACTCTTTTTTCAAACTGGTCCCAAAAATGGCAGAATTTCCGTAGCAAATGGGCAAACTCAAAGCTGTTCGTGTTAACTAATAGTGGGGTGGTCCTTACAGCAGCATTTCTGCAATTTGTCTCTGCGGCATCAATCTCAATAATCGTAAAGCGAACTGTAAGTTAATTTTTGGATTTTGATTTAACTTATGAGTAGTTACCCTGCATGAATGAGAACTATTTTTTTGATTTTCAGACGGCAGAAGGGAAAGCTCAAAGACTCGCCTCACGATGGATAGTTTTCAATGCAATTGTATTCATCATATTGACACTTGGACTTGTCAGTTTTGCAGCGATGGGATCCGATCCTGAGAAATTAAGCGGCAGTCATCTCGTCCTTCCTCACGAACCTCAGGGATCGAGCATAGGTTTCTTGTCAAAATCCATAATTTCAAATATTTACATTTTCATTATCCTTGCAGATGTAATAGGGTTATTTTTCCTCATTCTTACTTCCTCTTGTCTCCTTCGTCATATTGAGCCACCTCCACATCGTGAATTTGATGTCTGTCAGTAATAGAAGATGAGAAGATGTTATTTGCCTCATAGTTTAAATTGTGCCCGATATTGACTCATTTACATTATTGATATCATTGTCATTAATTATTAATTATATATTGTCAATATCATTAATTATAATATAATTATAATTAACAAAAATGTAAGAATAATTATGAAGAGCAATAAAAAGTAAAAAGAATATGTGGTGGAAGCATAATGAAAAGCGATGGGAAGTGGTGCAAAATTCAATGCCGTGACCAGGATTCGAACCTGGGTTACTGCGGCCACAACGCAGGGTCCTAACCACTAGACGATCACGGCTGTTGATGTAGGGTGGACAGATTTCTCCCTACTTGAAAACAGCTCCGTATGTTCCTCACAAGAAAATCCTGTGCTGGCTTTAATCTAGATTCTTTACAAGTTTGCGGAATCATTCATTGAAGAAAACGAGCTCAACTTTCAAGCCTCGGTGAGTTAATGAACTCAATTTTTTACCTGGGGCGAAACGGAAGGGGAAAGTACCTTCACTTTGTATTTGTAGGTAAGTAAAGATGCATGTAAGGGTTTTTAAGCCTTTGGATAATAGTTTTAGGCTTACTTTCACGAAATCGTGCCCTTGTTTTCTTATTTTCTTGATTCAAGGAACATTTTCTCCTTGGAGGACGCTCTAAAGATCTATGTAAGTATCACTAGGGATTTAAAGCAAGATATGATGCATTGAAACAATGCTTTTATTCGTTGATATGGTTCTGATTAAGAATTAATGCTGTGTGATGATGATGTTGAGGAGTTGCCTAGGTTACGCCAGGTATGAATGCACCCTCTTTGCTCGGTAGAGAGGAGGATTAGTGAGAAACGTAATTATAATTAATTTAGTGTCTGGTTTGCTTTGTATTTAAATCAAGTTTATTATTTCTTATGGCACTTAAAAATAATTAGCGTAATAATATTGCATGCGAAGGCTAATAAATGATGATAGCGCTGTAGCATTAGCGCAAGTTACAAACGGGGCAGCGCAGCGCCATCGAAGAGTAGGCGATAAACAATACGGATTTATTTCGCATTTGAGCCAGCGATACTAATAGCAAAATCCGTTGGAAGAGGATACGTTATTTGGAGAAATTGAAGAATTACGAAGATTACATTCAGTCTTAACTGTACAATTTTGTCCGAATTGTGATGTCAACCTCTGTAGCGTCCTCCGTAACGACCACCATATCGTCCACCATAACCACCACCGTAACCCCATGGTCGTCTGTAGCCACCATATCCTCCTCCCCAAGGTCTGCCGTAACCATAGCCACCGTAACCTCCGTAACCACCGTAACCGAACCCGCCATACACAGGCAGACCAAATCCGACATAGAGTTGTCGTTTTGAGCGAGGAGTTTCATCGGGATTGGATTCTGGAGCAGATGGCGCTGAGCCATCTCTTGGATTTTCGTCACCTGGGTTTCCGTAATCGTCAAAATCGTTCAATGATCCAAGACTGGATTCGGCTGCATCGGGACTTGCACTTGGCCCGCTTGCCTCGTTGGACCTGTGATTGAAGATCTTGTCAAGACCTTTGCCCTGGCGGACGTTTTCGTTAGGTTGGCCTCGGTTGCCGGGATCTGTTCCGTAGTATGTGTAGGAATAGTCGTAGCCTGGAAGCGTGTCGCGATCAAAAGGGACACGTAGTTCTGTGGATGGGACGGGAATGTCTTGAGAGGTTTCAGGAGCATCTGCTTGTAAGGATGCGTTAGAGGGCGCAGCGGTGCTGTGGTGGCATAACGCTATACAAGCGAGCAACGCCTGAAAAAATAGAGGCAAAGATTGCAGTGTTGAATCATGTTTGGCCAAAAAGTGTTGAAAATAGAGTTTAATAAAATACTTTCAAAAGAGGCAAAAAAAGGGCTTTAAACTTACCACGTAATTCCGCATCTTGATTTTTAGGCACTGGTTAAAAACTAAAGTAAAACGACTGAGAGGATGAACTTGAACTTGGTTGAAGAGGGACGGGTGATTGGATATTTGTGACGAATTTAAGTTTTTTCCTCGGGCTTAAATACCTTTGGCTCATACTGGGATGAGGAAAGTGTGAAATTGACGTCAACTGTTTATTTTCCATTGGAATTATTCATTTTAAATTTTAAATACGTAAACTAAGTATGAAAACAGAAGATTTTTTTGCAACCATTAGCAGGAGCTACATGTCCTTAGCTGGGGAATGTGAGAAGCGTTGAAGAAGGAAACGCTGCGCTGAAAAGTTAAAGCGCACTAGTCGCGGATTGCTCATTGTCTTTTCGGCTGGGAAAATACCCATTGACTCATTGATCTCTGGGTGGTCAATGGTGGGTGATACCTGGATATTACTCGATCTTGTTGCTGATAAGCGCGGGATGCGTAATTTACTTGCGTTTAAATATTATTGAAACCTTGGCAAATAGGTGTTGAAATGATTTGGAATAAGTACTTAACCTTTGGAGATGTGGAAAGTAGCAGTTGTGTACTTAAATCAGACAAGCATATTTAAAAAAAAAGAATTAAATTGCTGCAATGTAGACAATAATTGTAGTGATTTAAAGGAGAAAATATCAGTATGACATGAACATGATATCGATTGTATGTTTAGGATTTGAGTCCACTGTTGGTTTAATCAGAGACAGGAAAAGCTTGTCTTAAAAGGATAAGTAGTAAAGGGATATTATTCTACTACAACACCGAGATTTGTGAAAAATGAGTGGGGGTAGGGAGGGCGGGGTGTGGGAATCCTAGCTAATGAGGGGTGTATGCGAATGAAGGTGGGGAGAACGAGAGTTAAATTCGCAACCGGTTTATTGCTGGTTAAGGCTAGGTTTAAACATCCAGCAGTGGTTCTTTAAGGCTGACATAGCCGCGCATACGCTGCAAACGCTCCCGCCGTGTTCTCATCCACGTCCCCATTTTACGCCAATATCCGCGAGTAGTGTGGACTGCCCAGACAAAGGTTATCATGGAGATGAACCATGCTGAAAACAGAAAAGAGACACATGAAGATTATAGTAAATTTTTCAAGGAAATATCAATTATTTTGCAGCTATGTGCTGTAGAAAAGAGATACATACCTGCAACTTGAACTAAATAAGTCCAGGTCCAGTTCCACCAAGATGTGATGGGAAGTGTATCTTCATCGTCCACTTTATTATTGTTGTTGTGATGTAGACGGCTGGATACCTCTTGAGTCTCGACGACGTCGTCATAACCGTCATTATTATTGTTGTTGTGGTGTAGATGACCATGCAACACCTTGTCCGCATCTCCACAATCAAACGCTGTGCGTGCAACAAAATTGACCATCCGTCCGGTTGCGTAAATGGTGTCAACCGTAGTACATCCAGTAGCTCCGTCAGCGAAAACTAAAAAGGCACAGATTGGAATTTGTGCACACGCGACACAGGGTAGCAAATAAGGACATGTAAATCCTGAAAAGAAATACGCCGCATTAAGAATTTGACAATGTTGAACATCTTCATGTGGTATTTTCACCTTTCGTATTGAAGGGCTGAGGATTAGAGAAAAGTTGGATTAATTTTTAAATTTAGACTTACCTTGAATCCTGGTCACACCCAATGTAATTAAAATTATTACAATCAGTCTTGACATCTTCAGTCTTTAGGTTGAGGACAAAATTATAATGACTTTTGTTCAGTACGTAATTTTTTGGCACATGTCGGTTAACGGAATTCCGAGAGATTCTCGCGCGACATTCCTGCGGACACACGTGACGAGGGTTCATGCACATAGAACGTTTATCTAAATTCATAGCTTCGGTGCCCACGTTCACATACAACGTTAATAGAGTACAAATGGGTTTTATTATTGAATCGATTGAAAAGACAAACGAGATACATTATTTATTGTCATTCACCTCGAAATTTTGTACAATATTGGTTAACTGACGAAAAGTATTTTGGAGAACAGGCTTTATAACGCTGTAGCGAACGTAAAAAATGACGCACGCGGTTCTCATTATTACTTAACCGAGAACTAAAAGCTTTTTTAACTTTATCCATACTACAGCCCATTAGTGCATAATAAATAAAATATAAGCAAAAGCCTGCACACGAGTCAGTTCCGATTTCTTGAACGCGGACAAGGTTTGAATCAACGTTTCTATTCAGGGAATTTACAAATTTGGCCAAGTCTGGATGGTAATCATAAAATGATCGTCCGAGGGAATCAAAAAATTTAACATTTCCCCGATTTTCTTCCCAAACCAAGCTTATCCAGTGGCTTCCATCTACACAAGTACAAACACTAGGATGTACAAGCTAACAATAAAATCTTTAAAAATATTATAATCTTTACCTTTGTAACTCGGGTCAGCATTTACAATTATAACTAGGGGAAACACACCCAGCGGAATTTTTACAAGCTCGTCCACAGCGACAACAAAGTAATTTCGTTTCCATCGTTTACAACGGGTATGACTGCATGTATTAACTTTAGCGCACTTTACAAGTTTGGTTAGTGCACGTTCCAACTCTATTGTATTCATAATTACATGTCGTTAAGTTCACCGAGATCCTTAACATCTACATTTAAAAATTTGTCTATTGTCAATACACTTGAATACTCTGCAAATATGATACAGCTAACAGCAGCGCTTAGTGGTTTGGAGAAAATCAAGTTCAGATTAATTGCTCCAGTACGGAGGGGCATTAAACTACCAGAACTTTTGGTGTCTCTAATATCCCAGATGAACACAGCAGAACCTTTGGATTTAAACTGATCATATGTGAGACCCGGTCCATCATATGCTGCGTTGGACGCTGCTCCCAGGTAGGACAAATAGTAAGCGATAGAAACGCGCTCTTGCTCAAAGTCAACCTGTATAGGAGGTAGACGGAAGGAGGAGTTATTTACCGAGACATGTATAGTTCTCAAGTTATTGTCTTCAAAGATGAATGGATTCGATTTATACGCGCCGGCAGAGTTATTATTATCAACCATAACCATAATAAACCGATCAGGCAAAACTCCTTGCATAATAGAATCTTGAGATATAGAAGAGATTCCCTTGCTAATAACAAAGTTACGAACAACACAGCGTCGAAATGGGATTTTTACAAGTCCTCCATTATTTAGAAGCTGATAATTGCGAAGAGAGATACTGGGCAAGAGAACATGTCTCCTAGCATACATGACAGCCTCTTTGATTCTAACCTTGTAACCCTTGCTCTCATCGCTAGAAATAATTACAAACTCATCCTTATTTCGAGTCAATTTAACGCGTACGCTAATGCCAGGTAATAGAAGAGAATCAATTGTAAATGCGTCGTGAAAGAGCCTCCCCGTAAATTCCATCCCGTTTGCGTCCTTTAGCCACTGGTTTCTCTTCTTGTAGGATTTATTTTTGCTAGCATCCAGCTCGCTAGGATGTTCATCGTGTACATAGCCAAGAAGTTCTCCAGCGGTAACACCCCAGTCGATGTTATAGTTTAACATACAATCCAGGTATGATCTATAATGATAATTAAGCGAGTCTCCAATCACACTTTCCCCCATGAATACTTGACAGTCAGAAAATAAGGAACCAAGAACGCAATTAGCCAATGCTGCAGTACTGTCAGCGGGTGGGGCCTTGCCCTCTCCGTCGACAACTTGGAGGTACACGGAAATGAAGCATTCTGCAAGTTTTCCAAAGCATGCATAAGTTTGATGCTTTTAAATGCAAAATAAATATATATGCTTTGAAAAACTTGCCGTTTAGTTCTAGCCATTGCGTCTCTGTTGAGCTAATTAAAAATTCCAATCCGGCAGAAGAGTTATCCAAATTTGTCCTGTTTTGAATGACGTCCCACGAACTTGATGTATATGAAACATCCACGGATGGTTCACGGAAGAGGAAAGTTTCCGGTCTCGTAATTGCCGTCATGATGGATTAATCAAATAGAGAAGATCCGCTACAGCTTTTCTTCTTTTTCTTTTTACCAGATTTTCTTTTCTTAGCAGGAGCTTTTGGTTGTGCTTTCCGTTTGCGCGGTTTCACAGCAACTGAATCTTTTCTTTTGTTTTTACGACGCTTAACCTTCTTTTTTTTACGCGGTACAACTCCCTCTGTTAATCTATTTCTGAATGGTAAGCGCATAGCACCACGCTTAGCGTGTCTATCAAAGGTGGTAAGCAATCCGTACCCGTCCTGATATGATTGAACAACTTCTCTACCAGCTCGTTTTACACTCTCCAAACCTTTTCGTTTTAAAATATCTTTGAACCCTCTTTCACCTTGAAGTAATTCGTTTGCTGTATCAAGCGCGAAATCTCTAGCTATCGGGGCTACTACTTTACCAACTTTTGACAAATGAGGTAAGATGATTGCACCAAAAGATTTTAGAAAACGTCCGATCCCAGCTCCACGCTGACGATGTCTTCCCTGCAAAATATGCAATGATTTACAGGTGTTTGAAACAGGTAAATAAATGTGCAAACTTACTCTGTATAAATCCAAGTGGATTTCTCCGTATCCAACTTGAGGAAAGATGACCACCTCGTTCATTCTCGCAAATCAGATGCGACGACGGAAGCTAAGCACACACATAAAAATGCCCTTTTCTAAATTAAAAGGCGTGTCAGCTTCATTGCGAAGAGAAATTCGTACTGTTTGAATATATGATGAGCGCATGTTCACATAGTAAACGCTGGTAAATGTGTATCGCATCATCTGTCCATCGTCTGCTTTACTAACACACGGAATTGCACGTAAAAGAGGTAACATCTCCGAGCCTACGCACTGATCTTCCACAATATCACTCATAATTAGCATGATAGACGAGCCTGCATACCAGTTTGTTTGAAGGGGGGAGGTTTTGACCCCATTACGTAGACTTGTCTGTCTGGGAAAGCCTAAAACATCAAAGATTTTAGGAGACAACTGTATACTTGTATATTTCTTGAAGTTTGAAATCGAGACGGTCGTTGCACTTCCATTAAAACTAAAAGTAGTGGTGCTGCCATGAGTCTTTAGCATGTAACTTGCAAACGCTGTATTAAGTGTGTTAATGAGCTTGTCAAATGACGTGGGATTTCCGCTAATTTTAAATTGAAACGATTTGGGATCGACCGGACGTTTAATCTTCTTGACCTTGGAGGGTTCATCAGACTGTTCGTCGGTTAAAAAACGTTTTCGCGGGGGTTCATCCCCTTGCTCCTCTTCGCTAGCTGTACCTGTGGAACCAGGAACGCTTGCACCATCCACCTTTATGGCACCATCATCCTTATTAGGTGTGGAGGAACTTGTTACCGGATCATCTGTGGAGAAGCTTGCGCCATCTACACTCGAAGACGGAACTTGCGCCGCTGTACCTTCTGGATTTCCTCTTTCAGAGTCGTCATATTCCGGATAAAATTCTAATGCCGCATTTCCGGGCTGAATTTCCTCGTCAGTTTCCGTAGTTGTAGGTTTGGAATAAACTTTTTCCGCTGAGCCTCGTTCCGTATCGTTGGAATTGGTTTGTGTGGATGATGAATCCTCAGTAACCTCTTCTGGTTCCTCTACCTCTTCTTCCCGTTCCCATGTTGTAATTTTGATTATTCTAGCCGGGTCATCGTCAGATTTTGTAAAAATGCAACTGTTATGTTGAAAACTAACTTCTGCAAGTCCAACTTGATATAATTCTGGGTCAAACTCTAAAGGCTCGCTAAGGAAAACTTTAAAGTCGCTAGTGGTTGACTCGGGATAGAGATCCACACTTGAATTGGAAAAAAGCCAAACCAGTTTCTCACTCATATTGTTGATTTCTTTATTTCTACAAGTGTTTCAAGCAGAGAAATTGCAGAATCAAAGGATAGACTTAATTTTCTCTCGCTAGCCACTTCAGAAGTAGGAGAGAAGGAAATGTAGTCAGAAGAGCAGGTTACCAAGACGCCATCAAGTTCCACCTAAAAGAAATTCAAAATTTTATAAATGCGTAACCTAGATAAAATAGTTAACAATTACCTGCATGCCTATGGTAGTTAATTTGACCGGGGTCTTGTCCACAACTGGTTGATTGTTAAAGCAAGAGCAGCGTACATTAGCAAATAAACGGGATCCTCTCATGCACGCAAATAAATTGGCCAGGCACGAGAGTGGCAAACAATCCATGCTAATTACGAGGTGGGTTTACAGCAACTAATTCCTCCTGCGCAAAGGTGCCAACAATGGGTTCCTGGAGCGAATCAACGAGTTGATAGGAATGCATCCCATCCTGGATCTTATGAGCCGAGATGATAAATATTTCATCAGAATACTTATTCGCACTCTTTTTAGCAAAGCTGTTGCGCACAATGCTGACACGTACGTGCTGACCTACGCGAAATTTTTGAGGTGATGGCGTGCCAGCAATATCATCAGTGTTATATAGAGTGTGAAACACAATTGCTTTGTTTTGCTCATTAATTGCATTCGGTGCGAACCCATGAACCCGGCTTTTGCTAGCATTTATTGTAGCTATGGCTTGGGGGAAAAATTCAAGCCAGCGGAATTGTCCAATGACTTGCGCTCTGCGCACAAGCATCTCGAGGATTTGGCGGATTTTTCGCTCAGCTTGGCTGGATTTAATCTGTCAAGATAATTATCATAAATTCCAAGTTTATCAAAGAAGCAAGTCATGCGTACAGTTCCACCAGTAGAGTACTAACCTCTGAATATGTATGATAATGCGTTATGCCAAAGCGTCTGCAGAGCTCTTTCACATGAGAATTAAAAAATTCTTTGCCTGAAACCCAATCTCCCAGTAATTAAAAATAACGCGTACATTCCATGACGCTAGTAAAAAGGCATACCTCTGTCGGTGAATAAAAACCTTGGCGGGCATCCAGCTTGGTGAAAAATATTTTGCAGGGCGGCGGAAGTTTCCTCTCCTCCTTTGGTTTTCAGCGCTTGACCATATACCTTGCGAGTAAAGCTGTCCACAACAACAAGAGCATAACTATAGCCGTCATTCAAAGATGATTGTCGAGAAAAGTCCATCAAGTCTGCAGCAAAGACTTCGTTAATGTCCCAGGCTAAGATTCTCCTCCTCTTGAATTTTAAGCGCAGTGGTAAAAACTTGGTGTAGCTAGGTAATTCAGCGAGCGCAGATTTAGATGCACGCGGATAATGCTGAGAAAATGTAGAAAAACCAGAATAGCTTCCCAGGCTATTAGGATCCTCGTATGCTCTGCGAATTTCTTGATCCATAATAATAAAACACGGAAATTACTCACAAGTCAGTTTATTTGAGCAATGTAACGCTGTGTTGGTTTACGTACACGTTTCCAGTTATCAGGTAAAACACTTGTTTCAAACGCTTCCCTACCAGAATGCTCATGATCGTGAGACTCTTGCAAAGGAGATACTACTCGCTTACGTTTAGGTAATACAATTTCATTAATACTACTATTTACACGCTTTTTACCTCGTTCCAACCTTGACCATGGGACAGAAGGCGTTGTCTTGAAGCAGTTACCAACAGGAGCAGCAGCATTATCGTCCAGTGTGTCATCAATGGGAAGTGGTGGTAAACTTGTTTCCAATAGCTCAGGCTGGTCAGACGCTAGCGCTGGCGCTGCGTCTGGCTCAAGGGTTGGGGCGAGGGCCGGGGTTGAGGTGGGGGTTGGGGCTGGGGTTGGGGCTGGGGTTGGGGCTGGGGCTGGCGGCGGCGGCGGTTCCCCTCCTTCCCTAAAGGCTTCTTGAGCATTGAGAAATGCGGCCACTTCCTTGGGTTTCGGATGAATATGCTTCGTCTTTGCAGCAACTCCAGTTTCGAGTATAGCTTCTACAGTTTTACCATAATCCAATGATGATCCCTGCATGCACTGCCTATACACATGGTCTGGAACGAGGCGATATCTAACCAAGTCACTCATTCTTAGCTAAAAACTTATCCAAATCTTGTAAAATTAAATTTACACAATCAACTCCTTTGCACAATAATGATCTTCTCTGTCTCACTGGCAAACTGGGACTTGTGAGCTGCTTTAAACAATTTTTGTATTTTTTTATTTTACTTTTATTTGTCTCTGACAGGGGAAATATACCAGCTCCACAATTTAATACCGCTTCACAAAGCGCCAACAATTGATCCTTGTCCGCCTGCTTCAACAATTTTTTTTGCTTAGCTCTATCTAAAGTTTTAAAAAAATTTACAAAACTAATATGCTTCTTATAATAAGGTTCACTTTCCTTCTTCTTCACCTCAAGCGTCTTCTTCCCACTCTTTCCCTCTACCTTCTTCCCACTCTTTCCCTCTACCTTCTTCCCACTCTTCCCGTCTACCTTCTTCTTCACCTCCTTTTTCTCAACAGGTTTCTCAACGGGAGACATTTTGGTGCTAGCTAACAGACGTCTGATTAGTAACTAAGTGCAAATTTAAAAAATTAACATTATTTCTTACTACGAGGCTTACGCCCACCTACTCCACTTCCTCCAATCATCTTTCGCTTTTTAGCTGCTTTCTTGAGAGTTTCCTCAAGTTTTGCCACTCGAGCATCTACCTTCTTCTTTGCCTTTGTGTGTTTTTCCAGAATAGATTTCCATAATTCTTTGCGATTGTCCAACTGACGATTCAGCATCTGCTGATCATACAATTCTACCTCATCCTCGGATTCAATTTCTCCCAACTCAAAATCAGATGCCTCTTCCTCGCTTGAACTACCCGCGGAAGCCTCTTCATCTCCACTCTCCTCGGCTTCCAAATCCAAAAGCTCTTTACCCATTTCCTCAACTATTGCGCGCCGCTTTTGGGCTTTAACCTTGAAGCTAGCTTGATTTTTAGGAGCTTTACACATACCCTGGCTTTTGGACGGATAGCACTGCTTGTGACATTTATCACACAAAAACTTGCCCTTTCGTACACTATTTTTACAAACTTCCTGACAGTAAACAGACATTGCACATTTCATGTGCCAGGGGATAAACTTGAACTTTTTCTTTTCTGGCTTACAAATTTTCTCCTCTCCTTCTCCTTGCAACTTGAATTTCACCAACTCCAATGTATCCTTGATCCTTTGTATCCCCTTCTTACTCGCGCTTACATAGTCTACCATAAGCTTCTCCAGCTCCTTTACTTGTTGCGTAATTTCTCCCATGTCTTCATCTACATACAGATAAACAAATTATTTACAAGCCCATGGACAATTCTTACAATCCTTATTTCCTTTTGGACACTTTAGTTTACCCAAGGGGATATCAAGTTTCTTTACAAAGCGAGGTAGGACAAAAATAGGATACATACCATGACAATCATTTCTCTTTTCACTGTCTTTCCTCACTTCTCCGACCAGTCCTGTATTTGACATCTCCAGCGCAGACACATCCTTGGCAAACGCAGAGACGTCTACTCCTTCCAAATCCAAAGGCAGGGTCTCGGCATTTCCCCCTCCAGTACTCGCAGCCGTATCCATTGCTTCAGCGCTTCTTCCAGGATTGTTAATTGCTCTATACTCGGCGTTTATTTCCACGTAGTTTTGTTCGTGAGACATTTTAACACACTATAGAAGTCCAAGGCTTGCGTACATAAGGCTTTGAACACGAGTCTTTCCAAGACTGAATTGTCATATCTTCCGTCATCCACTGCACAAACTTGAATAGCAAGTTTTCAGTACAAATTGCGTAATAAAATTTGCAATTATTGCACATATACTTTTGTTCTGTCCAATCACGATCCCACAATTTTTTATAGTAATTGGCGTCAACAAAAGGCTTCGTTAGTTCATGACAGCTGAGCACAACGCAATCAACTCTACTTGTTCCAAACCAGGCTGCTGGTAATTCAGTTTTCTCTTCCTTTTCTCCTTCAAATGGCTCATCTATCCAAGTCTCCACAATCAAAATGTTTCCCAAGTTTTGCAAAAAAGGAGCAGTGGGTAAATACTCGTAAAAATGGAGAAACCCACCTCTTACACACGCTGAGATTTCAAACCGCTGGCATTGTTTTCTCACTACCATAAACGAAAATGTTCCATCCGTTATTTCTGTGTCCTGCATCACAATTTCGTGCACAGCTTAAACTATTCAAATGTTACGGGTATTATGACGGTAAAAAAATTACATTCGGATCCACTAAATTCCTAGCCCTACTTGTCGAAGCAACCTCAGTACTGTCTGGTTCTTGAGGTTGATTTGTGGGATCGGCTGGAATAAATCTATTATTAAACAAAGTTGAGTATCTTAGAATTACTTGCGGATCAAGTATACATCTCTTTAAATCCCAAGCAGTGTTAAAAACTCTCTGAGTGGCACAGGACTGATTCACAAGAATGTGAGTCTCATGGTACATACATTTTACACCTCTTCTATTACCGGTTTGGACAGGAAACAACTTTTCCGTTGCATCAACTCGCACTGTAGCACCACAATGACGTTTCCAAAAGGTCAAATTTAACACAGATATAGTAAAAACGACGCCCTGAAAGCTAGTTTTTATCCTATTTAAATCATTCCTAAAATTTACCTCGGCTGTAGCCTCATCTTCGTAAACTTGACTTTTAACTAGTATTTCGTAATATCCGTTAACTGAGCACCATGCAAACTCTTTAACAACGCCTCCACTAAAGACAACTTCAACTAAAAATACCATTATTTTATGGGGTGGTAATATTTTATAACTTGAGCCGGACAATTTTGAATTTTATAATATGCGCAATCCAATTTAGGACAATGTGTACGATGAAAACGACAATCTTTAGATAAATCAAATGAGATACCATTACCAGATTGACTTTCGTAATTACTTACAGGTATAGGTCTAAGAAGATGAGAAATCTCTGAATGTCTAGCCTTAGTTAAACTAACAATCTCAAAACCTAAGTTATGCCACAATAATAATTGAAAATAAAAAAAAGACTCTACTATAGACGACTTTTGATCGGAAAATGTAAACATATCATATTTTTCCTTTGCTACATTAGGTAAAACTAAGCACGCTATGTGAAGCACATGGGGAGAAGAATGTACTTGATTACAAAACTTAGCTTCAATAAGAATCACTCGCTTCAAATTCGCCATAACAAATCCCATTCATAAGGAGTGCTGGAATTCTCACACGATGCCCTAGGAACATACGGAAGACTTGTAAACAACAATGTTATTCCGTATACAATCCTACTTGCTATACACTTTTCGTATTTATCTCCTTTCCCATCCGTCAAGCACATTTTCTTGTCACACGAGGAATTCAGCACGCTATCTATTCCATGTAATGGACAATCTCTTAAACTAACTTCTATTCTCATGATTCCATACACACTCTCCAAACTACATATAGTCATTCTATATCCCAAGAGTCTTCTAAAATTACGCTCACTCTCATTACTTATAGTAATTAATACTTCTCCTAAGGTAATAAACTTTCGCAAAATGTGTAAAATTCTGCCAACTTTTTCCTCCCTCTCTTCTGCATTACCCTCGATTGCGGAAACTAGAAAATCTACTGGGCTTTCATACCTTTCATTAGGAAGTCTACCATTGTGGAAGACTGTATAAGCAAAGGCGGTAAGCGTATTTCCCACGAAATTTCCCTCAACAATTACAAATTGATGGTTAAAATCTACGCTACGTGTAAAAATTTTTCTAAATTCATGATGGTGCCCGCGAATTGTACACTCTTCCCTCAGACATAATAATCTACGAATTTCTGTCAAAAGCGCGGACATCCTCAAGGATCTTTATATAAGATACACTCCTCCGCAAAAACAGAGCTCCTTAACTTAAACCTCGGATCCGTGTGTTGAGAACAGCTAATAAGTAAATACGAAAATGGCTTTTGCGTAACCTCTCGATACACTGACAAAAACCATTTATGATGAAGTGGATATAGTTGTAAGCCAAAATTTCTGACCTGAGTCAAATCCCTCAGCTGCTTCATTAGAAAAAAATAACGAGTATTTACACTGATTATCCTTGCTTCCCTCGATAAAAACAAAGAATGTAAAACTAAAATGACAGAGAAATTAAACCTCGTTGCTTTATAGACGACAAGATCAACAAAATCCCTGTTTGTTAATACCTGAGTATGAAAATCATCAAACAGGACTAAAGTATTAGGTTTTTCAACACTATCTTCATTAAAGTCAAATTTCAACCCATTAACTAAGACAAGCTCAGGTATTGCCTGTTGGAGCTCTAGAAACATGGGTTGGAATGCGTTGTAGCATAAATAAATCTTTTCAAATTTCACGTCGAAAGCACTAGCTCTCTCCAGGAGCAACCGCTTAAACAGCGTAGTCTTCCCCTGGAAAAATTAAAATGTTTCCTATCTTAACTTTCGAAATGAAAAATTTAGTGTTGGAAAAATTTAAAAAATTACGTACCGATGCGCTGGGACCAACAATTTGTACAGTGGCTGGATGAACTATTCGCGAATCAAAATATGGGGCTTCCTCCATGATTTTTATCTGCTATGCTAATTCCTGTATCTGAGGCTCGCTATATGGGACAGAATTGATTTTATCCAAATAAAATCTTTTAGTTTCAAAGCTTGACAGGGAAACCTTCATCCGTTCCACCAGAGCGTGGTCATTTTCTACTCTGGTGATGGACGTCTCCTTGTGTCGCTTTAAACCAGAGCTCATCAGACAATCGTAGTAATCTTGAAACTTAATTTGTTTATCGCGTGTATTCTTTGATACAGATTTCAGCCTAGCATGTAAAGTGCCATCAGCCTTGCGGATGCAATAAGCTTTAGAACGCAACGCTACTATAGCATCTAGCGGTGTGTTACCGTACTCGAGTTTCCACAACCCAACCTGCCTTGTATTGTTAACGTCTATTATGTTAGGGAACTCCTTTAGCTTTTCGTAAATATTGCCAGCGTAATATATGGCCAGGGCCGCCGAATCCGTGTCAGACATGGCCAAGTAATTGTCGGGAAATTCTTTGCAAATAAAATTATAATAAAAATCTAAAATCATAATTTTCGCTCGCTCCAGAATTACAAAGCCAACCAAAGGTGTGAATTCCATCTTCACAACCTTATTCCTACTGCTAATCAATGCCAGTTGCTCGTTTATAATTTGAAAGCCTTTGAAATAAGGACTTGATGCTAGTTGCGCAGCTTCCCTTTCATTTGTCACTACCTGAATCTTACTAAAATTCCGATTGTTGATTAAATTCCTCCCAAACAAGCTATTAATAAGTGTTTTGCCTACGCCTGCTACTACTTTTGTTTCATTAGAAATTCGCATGTTATTGCAAACATCTATATATCCTTTTGCCCATTTTTGTACTTTAAAGCGTAGCATGAAATGCACCTTCTCCAGCTTCAATCCTTTCTCCAAATAAAATTTTAAATTTGAACCAAGACACACGTATTCTTTTTTGTCCAAAAACGTGCCCACTAAACGCTTGCCATAACGCTTCCCCACGTTATCATGTTTGTCAGCAATATTTCGCATGTGTGGTGAAAGTTGCTCATAACTGATATCCATATGTTCTACAACAAGCGGATAATTTTGATGAGCACGCATTTTACGCAAATTTTCAGGATAATGCAAATCCACTAGACACAAAAAGTCAAATTTCGTAAAATCAAAAGCATGAATATTTTTTATAAACCATGCAATCTCGTCTGAATTCAATTTTCTGTATTCGCCTACAGGTAAATAATTTTGCTGTGACCCGCCATACTGGGATATCTGGTCGAACATGAGTAAATAACTCTCCCGCTCGTTTTCATCGTAATCAGGTAGTAGTGGGTTATTAGCTTTATGATATCGACGATTGCAAAATGACATTCCGCCCCTAGTCCCTTTTTCAATTAATATTTGAACATCCGGTTCCGCGACCAGCTCAATATAAATGCGGCTCATTTTAAGACATGCACTGTATGAAAGAGAGGGAATAGTATAAAATTTTGTTGGGCACAACCCTAGTTTTTGGTGGACAATCTCGCAAAATCTATTAACACAGCAAGCCAACAGTATCGTGTCAACTAAACAATAAAAACGAGTCAACTCGGCACAATCCTTAATACCAAAATGCGTCCAGATTTCACCACAAATTTGGTACTCTTCATCACTCAGTGACGACTGCGTAAGCTTATTAAAATAAGCAGATTTCGGGGGAAGACAAGTCATTTTGTATGTATTTAAATTTGTGAAAAAGTCATATGGATAATGCAGTTTTTGCTTGACCAAATGCAAATGATTTCCGTATTTTTTAGCAAAAATCTGCTCAAGCGGTCTAAAATTTTCACTCCGATTCTCCGATTTTAATACATCTACTGCAGATGCTAACGAAGACTGCATCATGTGCATAGAATCTAAAATCCTTAAAAATCCATTGACTACTATAGCAGAAGGGCTGTTCATCGATCTTCCTATGACTTCCACCTTCATATCTCTTGTGATCCCTTGTAATAGGAAGAGAGAATCATACGACAAGTTGTGGAAATAACAAGCCACAGATGGACTATTCTCACCAATTGCGGCATTACAGCTTGCGCAAAGTACATATCGCAAATGCTGATTGTTTTCCAAATATTTACAGTGATCCCTGTGCTTGTCCGTCGTTAAATCCTGAAAAAGCTTCTTACAGAGATCACATCTGGTTGTATACTGAAATCTGTATTCCTCCTCAGCTGTCAACTTTGCCATTGGCCTTTTATCCTCATACATTCTGATGACGAGACTGGCTTCAACCAACAAATCTGATAAAAATTTCTTACTTGCATCCTCACCGAAATATGATTTATGCTTTACAACGTTACCCAACATGTCACATATAACATAAGCATAGCAAACAGGAAAATGAACGCTAACGCGCTCCGTGTAACTTTGCTCATGACTACTGCTAGCCGCCCTTGCACACGAGTCTACGGGTTGAAGCATTGCTTCAAAATCGGCTACAATAAACCAAGGGCTTCTCACTTGTGCATATTTTTGTTGGAAAAATTTATGCTTCCCCGGGTAATATAAAACTCGCTGAATTGGGCCTAAAGCACAAAGTTTTGCATGTGCAATTCTTTCTGACGAGTTCAAAAATGGGTGTAAACATCTGTTGCAAAAAAATGATTTAGCTTTACCAGCTTCGCCCAACAATCTACTAAGTGAGGATACATACGCGAAATGCGAAATTGGTTCCTCTCTGGTTTTTGGCCAATATTCCAAATAAAGTAAAGTCATATTTCTACTATCATCTTCTTCATATGTAGACGTATGATAGATGGGATAAATCTCATTATCTTCCTTGTCAATCCCTACAATGCCGATACTAAGATTGTTGTCTCTTGCAAAGTCTTCAATCTTATCCATACTCATGGGTATGGGTGCATTATCCATTTTTAACTTATGCATGTCTGACAGATACGGGGCAATAGTGTTCCTAATCCGTAGAGAGCAAGGATAAAGTCCTACAAGCACAGCAATGTAAAAGCAAAGCCCTGGGCTCTGCTCTTTACAGTTGACTACGGCACGTTTGGAATAAAACGGCTCTGGCACTTTAATGTACATACCACCCCGCAAATAGCGATATACAGCAACATTTATGTTAATTGCGTCAATCCGAAACAAAACCCAATCCGATCCTAAGCGTTGGAATTCTGAGACTCTTTGATCAATTTTGTTCCTAACGCTTTGGAGTACAGCGTCAACAAAAGCAAAATTCATCAACACTTCGCAATATGATGAAATATATACTTTTTCAAGAAAGCGGTCCTCAGATACACGCTTAAACTTACACTCTAACGTGACTGTGAATTTAATATGATTTTTAATATCTAATTGCCTTTGCAAAAATAAACGAAAATCTCCTAGCATAAATTCAAAGAGGCTAAAAACATCTGCAAAATCTAAGTCCATCCGCGTTCGGTACGACTCTAAATAACCACGGAGCGCACGTGCTTGGAGATGAAAGGAGATGTTATGATTTTGTAAAATATTATTACCTTGTTGGCGAAACAAATCTGCGTGAACGGATTGGATGTGATACTGCACACTGTGCATATCCGGAAAACCGATAGCCTGGCACAAGACACAGCGAAAGTTGTTGCGTTGCCCAAAATCCATTGGAAAAAGAAACAGAGTAAGGAGGAGAGATAAAATTGAAAAAGAATAAAAATGATGCTAACTCCGTCTTTATATATGTTCCTAGAATCACATAAGTTTACATGCTTTTGTGAATGTTTGAGAAACTGCAAATTGAGCAAATGAAAAATTAATCCGTATTTCCCAGAATTCAAATTGACGTCTCTGTCTCAATCTTTCCAGTTCTCATCACCTTGTTTATTTGATCAGCAAGCAACCCCTCTGTTCTCCTTCCTTGGATTGATCAATTTCTTATTTGCTTAAACAAGCTACATTGTAAGCAGACAATGTCAGCAAACCAAAATTAATTTGCTCAGTTTTTGAACGGGTGGGAAAAATTTCAAGGAGGAAACCAGTATTTCCTTAAGTTCATTACGGATTCATAGTGCACAGGTCTCAGTGGAATAATTAACTGCTCATTAGCAATAATCTCTCTACGCGAGTACGAACTTTGGATGATAGTTTAACATGATGAGAAAAATTAAAAACTAAACTCCGGTAAATATAAAAGGTCTAGACAAAGAAATTTGTTAATTTTCCATAAGTTCAACAAAACCTTGGATTTCAAAGTAAAACTATTTTAATTAACAAAGATTTCCATCATATTCCCATTCCGTTGTAGTAACATGGAGCATACTGGTTTTTCCCAGAATTCAAATTCATAATCTCTGTCTCGATCTTCCCCGTTCCCATCAACATGTTTTTCTGACACAAAGCAACCCCTAATTTCCCATCCTTTGATTGATCAAGTTGCTAGAACAATAGCTACATTGTGAGCAGACTGTGTTAGCAAAGCAAAAGTAATTAGCGCGTCCCCAATATTTTTAACAGTTTAAAACAAATTGCAAGGAGGAAACCAGAGCATCATCACTTCAAAATCATTTGTGATTCACGATGTCCAAGTCTCGATGGAATACAATGAAGTGCTCATTAGCAAACACCCCTCTACGTGCGTGCGAACTTTGGATGAGAGGGGATGTTTCCAACACGATGAGAAAAATTAAAAACTAAACTCCGGTAAATATAAAAGGTCTAGACAAAGAAATTTGTTAATTTTCCATAAGTTCAACCAAACCTTGGATTTCAAAGTAAAACTATTTTAATCAACAAAGATTTCCATCATATTCCCATTCCGTTGTAGTTACATGGAGCATACTGGTTTTTCCCAGAATTCAAATTCATAATCTCTGTCTCAATCTTCCCCGTTCCCATCAACATGTTTTTCTGACACAAAGCAACCTCTGGTTTCCCATCCTTTGATTGATCAAGTTGCTAGAACAACAGCTAAATTGTGAGCAGACTATATTACCAAAGCAAAAGTAACTAGCACGTCCTCAATATTTTTAACCGGTTAAAATAAATTGCAAGGAGGAAAGTAGGGAAGCAAATACCCCTCTACGTGAGTGCAAACTTTGGATGAGAGGAGATGATTCCAACATAAATTAAAAGCTAAACTGGTAAATTTATAGAGTGAAGAGTCGTAATCTAAACAAACGATCCAGGCTAATTTCCCATCATACGTTCAACAAAACCTTGGATTTTAATTAACAAAGGTTTCTATCATTTCACTTGTAATTACATGTTTAAATGGATTGTATGGTGAGAACGGGTATGAGTTTTATGTTAACTCACGCTAAGCTAATATAATGCAAACTTTCTCTAAGTGTCGGGATTTCCCCATGAAATTCCCTCTACCTTGATTATAAAAAGAGACACAAATAATTTAAAACGAAGAATTTGCACATATCATCCTTATTTTTAATTAGCGCTGTATTAATCCTGTAATTCTAAGTTTTTATGGAAGTCTGGAAATTTTCAATCCTCCACTGAACGCATCAACACATGCGATTCCCGACTATAAATAAGGAGTGAATGATGCTGAGATCATCAATTTCTCAGATCCTTTTCCAGGATGAACAACGCAACTTTAAAGCGCGAATACCAGCGAGGTGGTGTTACATTTCGCCGTACCGAAATTGGCCAGCCTCAGCTTCCCAACATCGAGAGCACGGAACCATGGGTAAACGAAGCCAACATGAAGATCAAGGAATCGTTCAAAGAGGTAGCCCATTAATTTTTATTCATTTCTCAAGACGCAATTTGATACTTTAAATTACTTTAGGTTGGAACAGATGTAAAAGTCGATCTGGTTTATTGGCCGGAGTCTCGGAGATCTGGAATCGTAACAACCAAGAGGAACAGTTTAATGGCCCTGACATTAGACACCGAAAACATCCCTGGGCTGATCCGTGCATACTCTATTGCGTACAGCACCGTAGGACAATGTAAGGAGACAATTCAAGAGGCGCTCAAGTTTGCCCAAGTGCAAGTAGATGCCATGGAAAATCCAATGTAATTACTTTGCTCTTGTATGAATTTGTCATTCGTAAATTGGAATTGTATCAGTTTTGTCACTTTGATCTTGGATTAAATTTGTCAGTTGTGAATTGGAATTGTATCAGTTTTTTCACTCACTCTGCATCCGTGTATTCTTTTTGCATAAAATTTGTTGATTGTGTGAGGAGGCACAGCTCCAATCATGAATATTACAGTACTTTTTGCCGCTGTTTTCTGTGTGTTTTGTGCATGGGGAGAGGAAACGCTATTGGAAAGCATCCTTGAAAATGGTAGGTTAAATAATAACAATCCTCTTCATCCTTTGCATCAATCTTGAAACCTTTGACTTAATCTACGCTGGCATAATGTACATGGTGGCTTTTGTCATTCACATTTTTTCAAAAAAGATCGTTTAATTATTTGCATAGGTGACACTATGGAGAGCTCTGCTACGACTCTGCACCCGCCACAAACGCCCCAAGCATGTGAAGAGGAGATGGAATGTAACACGTGCGTTGAAAATGGGAATTGCGAATATCATGTATCCATGGCTATGTTCAGCCCGCGACCCTTCATCTGCGTGCCTAAAGGAAACCCAATTCCTTCAGGATACATTGTGCACACCACCGTTGTCTCTGTCTCGGATTGTGTCAACCGTTCCGCTGCACAACCCAAATCAACCAAGAAACCCAAGCAAATCAAATGTCCAGAAGATGCGAATTGCACAACTTGCCTAGGGCTCAAGAAATGTGAATTTCACATTGCAATGGATATGTGGAGTCAGCATCCACACATCTGCGTCAAAAGTGGAAGAGCTATCCCACCCGGTTACATTATCCATACGACGGTGCTTTCAGCCTCGGATTGTGATATTTATGACAAATATCCGAAGAGGACGGATCCTAATGAAGAAACTCCTGAAGAACCCGCGGATGCGTCTATCAAAGGAGCGAATATGATGACCATGGGATTAATAATAATAATCGGTAAGAGTTTATGAATGTGTATATCTACATTATGTTAGTTTCCTTTTTGTAAAATTTAAATGTGACAGCTTCTATGTATGATTTCTTTAGGTTGTGTTGTCACCGCAATCATTGGAGTTGGGGTATTCTTATACAGAAGAACACGAACACTTGGGCAGCCCGCAAGGCCACTCCTCAGCTCCTACTATTCTCTGTCTCGGAGGATGCAGCAGACGGAAGAGGAATCTACCCTGGAGCTAACCAGGCTTCACCCACAAGATGATTCTTGTATCGGGTACGATCAGTTTGAAGATGTGCCCGTTTAAGGAATTAATTTTTTCATATTCATTTTTTCTTGGTGGTGGTTTCAATTTCTCCTTGCTTAAACTCTGTAGTTAATTGTATTATGATCTTTTATCATTTATGTATGATAATCGGCTAGATCCCGTAGAAACGCGCTCGGAAGATATGTATTGTTGAATGGTAGTGATGAAGGTTGTGAAGGAACAGCGGAAGAGGCTCCCTGATCTATTTGAAGAGATCGATTTGATTTCGTTTTACTAAAACTGTACTTAAACTTAACTTTACTGGTGGTGGTTAATATAAACTCTAGTTAATTATGCAATTATCGTTTATCTTTTTCTTTTCTTGCAGAGGTGGTGGCATACTTCAAACCCTTGTTTTATTCATGTTTTTTTTTCAGCACGAAGTACTCATTATCTCCTCATTCGCACAACTCATCAACCCCACCTTCATTCGCATACACCCCTCATTAGCTAGGATTCCCACACCCCGCCCTCCCTACCCCCACTCATTTTTCACAAATCTCGGTGTTGTAGTAGAATAATATCCCTTTACTACTAAGATGTTGCGCTAATGGTAGTGTTTATAGGTTTCTATTAGTTTTACGTGCATGTATCGGCTATTTGCATGCTAAAGTAATAATGTCTATTAGCAAGTTCACTGTCATGTTCATTATTCTAGACGGTTATTTATATGTACTTTTATGCCTTTGTTGCTATGCGGTTTTCTATGTGTGATGAATATTCATGGAGAAGAAAGGTGCTATATTCCGGAGAAACCAGACTGTTCTCGTGAATCTATTTATTATTCAGAAAATATATATACAGTCGTTAAACATACGCATTTGAAAATAGATTTGTTAAACCCCATTAGAATATAACTCGTTTGTTTTCACTAAATGTAAACCGTTTAATCTTAAGTGCTGTATGTTTGAAGTTTCAGCAATTACGAAGCATCAAAATATTTGAGGAAGTCTGTTATAATTGGAAACAATTTTTAAAAAAGAGGAGAATGGATGGATATTGTTCATGACTTAAAGCGTCTACGTTCACTTTTCGCAGTATCTCCGGCAAAGTCGTTAGAGGGGTCTTCGGTAAGCGTTTCATCGTCATCTTGAAATACTCCGAAGTGGAGGTCGATGAAATCTTGGTCGGGGTTTAAGTCCTGGTCTACCGCGCTGTTGGCAGCGTCGTCGCTTTCTCCGACTTTGTAATTTACTATTACACGGGAAGATGTTACGGCCGTGGAGCCTAGGGTGCGCTGAAGGCAGTGTGCTAGAATCAAAAGGGCCTGCAAATAGAATAATAATCGTTTTTGAGTTAATGTATCGAGGTAAAAACTTTAATTGAGTGATTATTTATTGCCAATTTTTACAATTTTTCAGAGATTCAAAATATTTTATTCCAAATTAATATTGTATTAAAAAGAAGAGACTTACCACAATAGTATTCCACTTGTGGGTGGTCATAGTGAATGAAAAATAATTTACAAAAGCACTAGTAATCGAAATATTCAAGGAATGTTGAAACGGTTTGCTGTTTCATATTCAACATTGAGAAATAAAAGACCAAGATCGGAAAAGTGGTAAATTCAAGAGATACGCCCGTGTAAAACCAAAAACAGGGTCCTAATTGCTATTTTTCTGGAAGGTTGAGCTAAGCAGTGAGAAGCGCGAGCGCATGGCGCGGTGTTTTGGAAGCGCAAATCATGCAGTGCATATAGATTCTAATTAGTTTTGTCAATTTTTGTGGCTAGTAGTTGTTTACAGATTAGTATGGCAACGTCCCATGAGTGTAGCTCAGCATATTCCAGCATCCAGGGAGTCGAGTTGTCGAGTATAGTTTTCCAGAAGCGACCTTGAAAAGCATGAACGTTTTTTAGAAGCAAGTAAAATATAAAAAGCAAAACTGTTTGTAAAACCTTGGATGAATGATGAGGATGAAAGCAGAGGAGTTTAAAAACACATGTCAACTTCAACGTTGTTTGAAGTACTAAATCTTTTCTTTGTATGAATTAACAGCCGTGGTCAACCATAAGCTGAGACGTGTATTCTGATTCTACGTGCATGGACTCAGGCTCTCCTATGACCGGATTGATACTGTAATGAGAAATTAATGAAGAGTTGCTAATTGGTTACGTGGATTAATTACACCTGGGAAGGATAGGAGAGATACAAGAAAGATGTTGGCTAATTACTGCAATTACCGGGGTTTCCGCGGATGCGTTATAAGCGATGATAAGAGTCTGATAAAATGGCGATATCGGATTTGCGTAAATTATTCAAGACACACAGGTGCAAAGCAGACAATGCAGACAAGTGCAAAAAATGTATCGAAAGTTTCCAATGATTATGATATTTATGAAAGCGAGAATGATTTGTATGATATGTAGTTATCTATCAGGTCGTACGAATTCTGAAAGAGGAGGAGGTCAACTTCGGACTGTCATAGCTATATAAAAAGGCATGGCTTAATGAGGATTTCCAGCAAACTATATAGTGGAAGGGGCAAATGATTAGCTGATGCTCACCGCTTGTTGAGAATAGTCGAACGAGTTTCTAAGATGGCGACCAATATTGCGTAAGTTCTGAGGAGGAGTTGAGCGGATAGAATTGAAAACTGAACCGATTCATTTGTTATATTGATTAAATATTTTGAAATTATTGCAGCATTATCTTTGCGCTGTGCCTCTTGCACGCTGCTTTGGGACAATTGCCTCCAGGTTGTGACCCGGGGAAGCCAGATGTCGTTGAAATCAGAGGTGATTTGATTGAAATGAACTGTTTATAATTTATGAATTAATTGTTATCCAAGATAGCTGTAGGAGCTGAATAAACTTTACAGAATATGAAATTGCGGCCAAGGACCAACACAACTACTACAGAGGGCGCCATCAAGTTCCTGCTTTAGAACTTGACAGAGACGTAAGGGTTTGATGTTTTTACGTAAAAGCTTTGCAAGTAAAGGGAAAATGAAGTTTGAAAATTTTACGAATTTCCAGCTCAACTTCATGGCCCAAAAATGTGCCGAGTACTATGCTTCTAAGGGAACTATCGATTCCAGCTGTCCCTTCAAGAACAATACTGGAGAAAATCAATACGCTACTTTCTATTCTAATTCGGACACGACTCGACCTAGCTGTTTGGCACTTGCGAATTCTGCAACAACTTACTGGTACAACGGGATTCAGTACTACGATTTCCGCCAGGTGAACTATAACCCCAAGGCTGGAGGATTTACTCAACTTGTATGGAAGGGAACCAAGAACATGGGCGCGGGATGCGCTTACAACAAAGGTTTCGCTGTTTTTACCGCGCTCTACACTCCACCTGGAAACATGTTGAGCTATGGAAGCGACCCCTATGTTTTCTTCCGGCAAAATGTATTTCCAACTGGAAAGAAAATGTGGAAGCCAAAGACGCAAATGTCACAGGCTAATGTTGTTTACTCTGCTATTTAAAATTGATTTTGTACTATAAGCTAATTGGTGTATCTGGAATAAAAGGCAATTTGCATTCTACTTTCATGTCGTATTTATAGCAATTGTATAGATGATGATTGAGGATGAAATTTAAAGAATCTTGTTACGCGTTACATATGAGTGCAAGCAGGACGCTGCGCTGCGCTGCTGACGCTTGAAGTTTATTGCCAATGAATAGCGCAAAGGCTAGGGTAGCGCTTCCAAAATGTAACGACCAATATGCACCAATGATTTAGGTTCGTCGCTCACTCTGTTCTATCTTATTTCCAAGTCATAAAAACACACTGACCATTTTGACACAAAATATTGTCGGTTGAAAGGGAAACTTAGCTTTTATTTTGAAAAAGGTGTGTTAATTTACTTGGCAGTAAGTACTGTGGTAATTTTAATATTTTGAATTAATGTATAATGGTTAATTATTAATTATATCTTTTTCTGGACCTGTTGCTGCTGTACTTGCCGAAGAAACCGTGTTTGACAATTCATGTTTTTGGTTTGTTTCAGGAAAGTCAGTTAACGCATCCGCTGAAAAATAATCCGTCGGATTGAAGGAGCTGCGATGTCATCCTACGGTAGCTGGGTAGCTGAGAATGGAAAATTTAATGTTGGTAATAATTTAATGCCAGGAGCAGTAACATTGAATCACAACGCGGGCAACTCGTCTAATTTCGGAGCTACAAGAAGTAAGAGCGAAGTGGTACCATTAAATTCATTTAACCATTTCGGATTACACTGGGATTTCGAATTTGACAATGTTGAGATGTGTATGCATCAGAAAAAACTATTAACTTTGATTTTATCTAGGTGTGAATCGAGAAGAGTGGCAGTTTTCCGTACCAGCCGAACCCTCTCGTAATGATTCATGGCGATACAACAATCAAGCAAATGGGTTTAGTAGAGTGGGCCCTGAATCCAATCGTTACCGAAGTAACAGCGAAAGCCGACATCAGAATTATCCAGCATCGTTTCATAACATTCAAAGTTCCTCTAAGCAAGTTGAGACTGATCCAGTTGTTCTTGCTCGAAGACAAAAACAGGTGGACTACGGAAAGAATACACGAGAATATATAAATTACACGCGCTGCGTTCCTTTGTAAGTTGACATTTTAGTAAGCACAGGCCGTATGGTCTAATGGTCTTGTGTGACGGTTTGAGGGTACATGGTTATGGATTATTAACAGGAAAGACCGACAACCATTCCACCCGAAAACTCCACCTATGTATCGGAAATACAGTCGTCGTGCTTGGGACGGGCTTATTAAGCAATGGAGACTGAATTTACACAGCTGGTCTGAACCATCGGATGATTTGGATGGAGGAATTGATTGCGGTAGCTTGAACGCATCTTTCTCTTCGGAAGCAACAACTGGATCTACATCAACAACTTCGTCGATGGCGCAATCATTATCAGTGTTTCAAGACTATGAAATTCAAAATAGACGTATGGAAGTTATTGGAGAGAATTCGACCGGGTGGCAACACGGGGAAAAGCAGCCAGAACTGCATATTGATGCTAATTCGAATGTGGAATTTGATTACGGGAAATCAAACGGGTATCACATGTTCTCTCCTCCTGCGACTCGCCCAGCGTCTTCGTTATGCTTTTCCGAGTATCAACACTTTACAAGTGGGATGGACTTTCTCCTGGAGAGTCGTCGCCAGGCTTCTAGCCAGACTGATTTGACTTCCGAGTGGCGCCAGCAGCCTGGAGGTCAGTTTAATGGAAACTCTGGCTTTTCTAGAGATGGGTCAGGTTTCAATCGGGGTAATCAAGAAAATCAGGTATCGGATGGAAAATCCGCTCAGTATGAAGATTATGTGTTGAATGATTTTAAGTCTCTTAGATTTTGATGTATGAGGGTAGAAATCATGTTGTCTACGCTAAACCTTGCCATCTTTGTAATGTAGTAGGTCCACACATTTAAGTAGCGGGGACGTAAAACAGGTCTAGCAGTGCTACCACAGAGGTTAGTTTAGTTGGTGGTTAGAATTGTTAGAATTTGCTCAAATAATGATCTCATTCATTCGCATCTAATTAATGGAGCTATAATCGACATCGTGAATTAAGATTATTAGTGGTTCCAGATAAAGCTAATTATAAATCTAAAGTGAGAACTCGAATAGCAGTTCCTCCATCTGTCAATTCAATCAGAAATTAATTATTTACGTATTTTTTACATTGAATGGTCGAAGTAAGAATAACAGAATTAGTACCGAGTCCTACGAAGGTGTCATGCATGTGGATTATGAGGATGCTGAATGTTGAAAAGAGCATGTAGATAGCATTGAATAATTTTGTAAATACAGCTGCTTTCGTATTTATGCTCTTGTAGTTATCGGAATAGTTGATCTAGGAAGATCATAAATTGGTGCATCAGAGAAGAGAAGCATAAATAAAATAGTGGGAGTCTGATTTCAGAATTGGGTCTATTAATTTGTTGCATTTTCACCTTTTAGTCGTAGTATTGTTGTTAAGTTCCTGGTGCTTGACATTTTAGCTTAAAATTAAGTAATCGATAGTACAATACTCGCGTTTCTCCATCCAAGGGAATACCAAAGGGGGGCTAAACAGTAGATAGCGGTCACATCTGCGTCAGGAATACGAATAGTTTCAACAACTTCGTCCGGTAAAGTTCTTCCGTTATTCGTAAGTAGTCGTTGCTTTCGTAATTTTTCTGAACCTATAAAGATAAATGAATAATTAAGTATTAATTGGATTTTATGTTCGCTTAGGAATACAGAGGATAGATACTGTGATGACGTTACGCAAGATTTCGACGATCCCGTTATTTCGCTGGAGTGCGAGATACTTGTTATTGGAAAATAAGAACCTATTTGGGAAGCATTTGACCATTAATTCTTCGCCGACTTGGGCTTGCAATACTTCTCCTGTAAAAGCGCTATTTTTTCCGCTAGAAGCCTCCAGATGGATTACTGAGTTCGTATTTGCCAAGTCTTCCATGCTGAGAACTATGGATTGCATGCATGTAAGTAATGTGGATTATAATTAGTCGTAACTTCAAAACTTAGGTTTTAAAATTGATAATTGTGTTTACCGTTTGTTCCGTTTAGGCGTGCGAAAATAAATTCTTGTGATGGGAATGTTTTGAAAATGCCCGGTTGAGACGGTATAGAGCAACGCACGATTGAAAAATGGTCGTGAGGAAATCGTTTCTTGGCCGCACAGTTTGAAGGAAGTAGTTTCCAAGCTGGGTTGGAATAGTTTGCAGAGTAGAATTCAAAATTACTGGAATAAAATCGCATCTTCTCTTTAGCGTCTCGAAAGCTGGAAGCGATCAAGAAGCTGTAAGCGTCAGCAGCAGATAGATCGCGGCCCGCAGGCAGTTGCAAATCTGCATCAAGAAGCGATGCTGTATCAGCGTATCTGTGCGGATATCGGAGCATGCATTCCTGGAATGTGTCGCATGGCGGCAATACTTCTATCATCGGACGGACATATGAATCAGCAGTGCAGCAAATGAGGGCATCCATGTTTTGGTTGTAGGTAAACTTGAGATTCTTGCTCCTTCCTGTAAAATATATTGAATTAATAAAGTGGTGGCGAATTATTGATTAAAAGGTCAGCCATCAAATGATTAAGCTGTTAACGAAACCTTTGTTTGAATATTCCCAGGTATGGAGTACGAAGTCATTGGCATTGGTTTCGGACACTTCCTGGGCTTCGAAAACAGTTTCAACGCAGTGGATGAGAGCAAATGTTTTGAATTCTGCAGGATCTGCTTCCAGCGTTGCAGAAAATGGAAACTCTGAACCGGGAGAGTAGTTGTACATGATTTTAGACAGTTTCGGAGGAAGGAGTCGACTATGTGGCGACCACTCGGTTGAATAATAGAAGGTAACGTTTTGTTTTGCCTCACAAACGAACATCTGCTTTATGTGATCATTTAGCTGAACAAAATGGCCTTTGATTGTTGGTTTTACTTTTGTTTCTAGGGAAGGATAAAGTAATTATTTATTAAGCATTGTGGTGGGCTCAATCTTGATAAATCGCCATGGATGTACCTGGAGGTGGCTCTACGATGACTGTGACGGAATTTGTGTAACTTGCATTTCCACAAGTGCAAATGTATTCGCCCCATGGATCGATGTCTTCGAGATCTTTGTAAAATCGTTTGAAGCCGATTTTTGGATCGAAAACTGCGTTTAAGACTTTCTCAGGGTGACCCTGTTGGATGAAATGATAAAATGTAGTTATATAGTAGTAACAAGTTTTTTGATTTTAATAGTTGTTGATAGAAAATTATTTTGTTTTACTTACTGTTTCTGGGTCCGTTTGATACAGGTCTAAGACTAAACTGGAGTTTTCAGGATCAGGATAGGATATAGGACATGGAACGACCATGAACTCTTGGTCCGCATCTGAAGGAACGGTTTGCTGCTTGGGACCCATTACAAAAAACTCTGACCCTGTACATTGGATATTGAGGAAATGGGTTAGGCATTGCAAGCACAACGATTTTTTTTACTCAAAACAGTCTAACCTGGAATGAAGATAAAGTACGAGTGCTTCATAGATGACGTCATTAAACTCATGCAGGTGTATTTCCCAGTAGTTTTTTCCTCTGGATGCAGCAACTTAGCGGTGGCTACGAAACGATATGTGCTTGGGTCTGAAAAGTTTGTGAATTCTCTACGTGTGTTCGCCACAACTTGTAACCCTGGACCCTAGTAAGCAGTATATAATTTCAATGAATTAAATGTGTTTGAATGTTTGAGATAATTAATTGGGTCTGTGCTTTCAAACCTCAGATGGTCCCTCATAGATCCATGTGGCCGGGTAGTCAGAAGTACATTCCAGGAGGAGGGTACGGCCGGGTTCTACGACCACACTGTCCCCAGGAGAATCTGACAATACTCGTGACCTGGAGGTCACTATGCTTTCCAGTTCCTGGAACAATGTTTGCTTCGTTGTGTTTGATTTGGCCAGCACTTCCAAAGTTATATTTAATGGACTTGGTTCTAGAAGCAAGATCCGTGATGTTATCAGTGATTGGGACGAGTAAGGAGAACGAATGAGGGATAACGCGGCAAACGTTAAGAGGGAAACAAACATTTTGCTGACTTCAAAATGTCGCTGCAGTGCGTTGATGCGCTGTACGGTCTTTGGAAGAACGGGATGAAGACTGATGAAAGAACGCCAAATGAGTCGGACTATAAGACGAAGATTTTGTTGAAAAAAGAAAAGATGAGGTGTGTGAAAAAGAGGACATGACCCTCCAGCAATTTTTCGCATATTCCCTCTATTATAAGTTCAGTAACCTGATGGGCAACCCTGTAGAAGCTGGAGGAGTGCGGAATTCCATGAGAGAAGCATCAGGTTTAGCTTATGATTAATCCGAAGGTGTTGATTTGCGTGGGCTTTAATTGTGTGCAAAGAATTTTAATTTCTCTCACGCTTTATATCCCAGGTTAGAAAAGGTGTGAAAATCTTGGAGAGGAGTCAAGCCATAGAGTACATTCTGGTAGTACACATAGAGTTAAAATTCTATGAATTTAAGCGGGTCATTTGAAAATAATTTCACGAAAAAGCGTGTGGAGATAATAATTTTGCAAAAATAATTGCAAAAGTATATAGTTTTAGTGCTTTCTTTAAATCCTATTTATTATTTTTGGTGAAAAATTTTCCTACAGTTCAGAGTAATTAATTGGTTGTGGATTTATAAAACATTGAGGTAATTTCTTGTTTGGAAAGAATGCGAATTTTATTGGGAAAGAATGCGAATTTTATTGCAAAAGAATGCGAATTTTACTGGGAAAGAATGCGAATTTTATTGGGAAAGAATGCGAATTTTATTGGGAAAGAATGCGAATTTTATTGGGAAAGAACGCGAATTTTGTTGGGAAAGAAATGAAAAAGTTGCTATAATTTTGTTTATCTTGCAGGTTTAAATAGAAGCTGACCGTGATGAGCAAAAAAACTGAAAATAGTGACCGTGAAGATACGTTACTGCGGCAAAAGCTGCAAACATGTACGAATCCATTGGAACCGATGCCGATTGGTCTACGAAAAGTTGAAGGGATTGAGAGGCTGAAAAGAGCTATCCAGAAGGAACTGTCCTGCTTTCTTGATGAGAAGTGCAGTAATCTTCCGCATTTATTGTCCATTGTCCAGACTATACAGTCACCGACTCATTCACAACCGTCCGCAGTTTTGAAATCGTTTACATTCGCTGAAGGAAAGACGGGGAAATTAGTTGTAGATGTTGTTAGCCTGCATGGAGATGAGTGGTGCAAGGTTTCTGCTCGAAATCCAAAATCCCTCCAGCTTCTTGCAGCAGGCGGTGGTGGATACGGATCTAAGTCAATGCTTGATCATGGTGTGGAGTACTTGGAATGCGCTAAAGAAAATCTTAAGTTGTTCAAACCGCCGAAGGTATGTTTAATACGATATGATTAACACGATTTGGTTGTTTGGAATTGCTTGAATAGAATTTAATATGCAGGTTTTGTTGCAGGTAACCTTTGTTTTTACAAGCGGGATAGGTGTATCACTGGCGGAACAACTGGAATCCATCGGCGTAAATGTAGAGGGCGTGCGTATTGAGGATTCACAATTACAAGATCATGAAAGGATCAAAGATTACTGCAATGTTGGGATTTCTAAGCTTGATTTGGGGGATGAGGACTCTACAATCTGTGATAATATAGGTGTTAGGAAACCAATTGGTTTCGAAGATGATTCTGCTAACAAATTTGTGTTCCAAAACCCTGACATTTCTGATGTGAAAAAGTTAAATCTGGACATTACTGCAATGCTGGCTTATGTGTCAAATTTAACTAACGGAAGCACACATATACCGTTCAAGAAACCAATATTGGCGGAGCAACGAGTTTTTGAGATCGAGCGCCCTCAGAAGCCTGTGCTGGATAAAGCCTTTGAAGGTATAGTTTTTTGTTAAGCTGATATTGGCTAACGGTAATGAAGCCTTCGGGTAGTTGCTAACATCCCTGGTTTTATTTCTAGGTCGAGAACTATATTGTTGCGAAACGGCGATGAAGGAGTTTATGGCTATATTGACCGTCGTCGGAGGACCGGAAGAGAAAGTGCGAGCGACAGAGTTCATGAAACGTATTACCGTTGTACCCGATCACCTTTCTGAAAGGTCGAAAAAATTAATCATAGGAGGTCATATAAAGAAAAGGTCCCTAGTTATTTTTGGAACTGGGGATTACATGAAAGCTGTGACCGTAACCGCTAATTCTGGGTTCGTCCGGTCTTCCAAATCACAAGTGAGTGCATTATGTTTAGGATTTGTACGTCTTCAACAGCAATAACATTTAAGTTGTGGTTCTGAGTGTGATTAAATGTAATGGTACTATAACGTGTTTACTGTTTTCCATAGGGTGTCGATTTTCCATCCTTCATTCACGAATCACGTGCATTGACTGAAGGAAAAGAAAATTATGAATCCAAGCAATTTGAGAAGAAGCAGTATATCAAGTCTCCGGATTTTCTTGCAAGCGAACTTGAAGCTACAAAACAGCATGATCTAGAAACATAATGGGATAGAAGTTGTGTTTCTAAATAAATTCATGTGTAATTTAGGGATAACGGTTAAGCGATTAAGTAATAGCAATTCAATGCGAGATGCTTTATAATAATGATATCTGCTGTATTAATACTTGAGTTTTGTATGAAAAGTTTCAGTGTGGTATTAATGAAAGTTCCGAACTAATCCTGCTGGCGTATGCTAATTTTTATCCCCACGGCTCATTTTTGCTAGTCGCGATGTTTTTGTAATTCGGGGCAGATTCATTTGACGACTTGTGACATATTACAGAGTGAATGAATGAGGGTATCTTGCAAAAATAAAATATGGTTTTTAACTATTGAATTTGTTTACCTTTTACTGTAACGTAAAAATCTGGAAAATCTGGTATTTACAATAAGGCATTTACATCTAGTGGGGGTATACATGATAGACGGAAATTGTTAATCATGAAGTCCTCAAAGATGGTGAGAAGAGCCTCCGGTAGTTGCTAATGATATCAGGCTTTTGATGAACATAAACTAACTAGAATAATAAACTCAACATCACAGTTTTCCGCATGGACAAAACGAAAATGAACTCGATCCTATGCGATTATTGGGCACAATGATCAAAATAATTCAACTAAATAACTACTGGTAGCATTTCTCTAAAATAAGTACATAACAATTTCACATTCTAACTTTTACACATAAAATAATATCCTCTCTAAACTGCCAACGTTACATGAGTAGGTTTGCATGCATGTTTACAGGTTCACTTATTATTGCTTCGTAATGAAGAGAAGCCTCGGATTTACTTGTGTTGCATTTAACTTAACTTTATCCAAAAAACTCTCGAAATGGTCTCTTTCAATTCCGAAAACTCGTTTGACTTATTAGAGACGAAATAAACTGGATGTTATAGTAAAACTCGTTGCTGTGATGGCATGTAGAAAACAGTTATTACATCCTAGAATAAAAAAATAACTTTTCACAGAAAAGTTTTCTTGAAAAAATGCAAGCCCGAGCAGCATGTAATAAATTTGCATTACTTTTGCGAATTCGACAAAAATGACTCAAAGATATACAGGTAATAAAAACAGATACTCGATCCAATGGCCGTGTTTGCCAATATAAAAATCCTAACGATTGTTTGGATACCTGTTTTGCAGGGCACATTTGGAGGCCAAGTTTCTACAATACCTTGACTTGAAACAAGAGACATAAATAAGATAAGGTTGGGAATCATGTTGAACGTTCTCGCTATCATTCGAAACTATTTCTTATTCGCTCGCTCGCATAAATAAATATGGTTGGTTCTAAAATTCCTTGAGGCCAAGCGATTCAGTCAATTGCAAATAGTAGGGTGTCCGCAATGGAAGCAGAAACTGTCGGGCACCATCTATTGCGTCACACTGTAAAAAAGAATATAAAATGAAAATGTACACGAATTCATGAAAAGATGATATTACTTGACACCGCGTCAGAAGATATGGTTCAACTAACCGAAGGTTGGGTGCCATTATTTCGGAAGGACGGTGTTTTGTTTTTGAAAAATATGGAGCTGCTGGAATCCTCTAAGGGGTCGAATGATGGGCTTGAATTATCTTCCTCGTTCCAAGACTTGGTTCGTAACTTTTCACCAATAGGCAAAATATGGCCCTCAGTCGTAAACAAGTACTTGTGGAAATCCTTGTTTAGCGGATTGTTTACATCGAAGAGCTACATGAGAAATACAAACAGAATTTTCATTTTGATCATATATAAAATCTGACATAATTTTACTATGCTAAAAAATCACAAGACTTACCAGGTACAAATATTTACAAGTTTCTGAGAGAAAGAAACTTTCCATCCGATCTTCCAAACTCATATCAATCACATCATGAACAGTCGCATAGCCGCATTTAGCTTTTGTATGAGTATTTAAACTTTGGACAATCTCTTTGCCTACGTGCAGGTAGAATGGATTCTTTGTGGCCTGTGTACAATATGATTTATGAAAATGTTAGAAAACAGTTATGGACAGTTGCTACGTACGGTCCTCCGCTGTTACTCAGACGCGTTAAATGTATTGCTTACCTGGTAAAGGAAGTACGTAGACTCCACTAGCTCTGGTCGCAACGAGTAAAATGGGACGTCAGGACTTAATCGTTGCCAATTAAATCTCTCAGGTAGGAGTCCATACCTCTTCCAAACATTATAATGCCATGCGTGGGTACATATAGCTTCTTCGATATCACCGAAAAGGACCTTAACAATGTAATTGAATGATAATTAGTATCCAACGAATGGAACATGATTATAATTATTGTATAGTGATTACTGAAACTAACTATTTCAGCGTTTATACTTTACCTGGACGGCAGGAAATGAAGCTTGCAGAGCATCGATCCAATACGTGTATGTATTTCCACTGTGCATATCCACATTAACGTACAGCGGATGATCACCATAACCTGAGTTACAGTGAGGACGCCTACAAGCAGATAACAATGTTTCGATTATCAAGTTATCGAAGAGCAGCAGAAAATAGTATGTATACAAGCACTTATGTAAGAAACATCAAGCTCACCCTCTACGCAAATACTGCTTGAAGGCAGTGTATGAATCGTTGAACATTACAAAATATTCTTCTTCTCCAAATAAAATGTAGGATTTGAGCAAGTACTCGAAGTAGGAATCTAATCCAGCGCCTAGGCCACTCAAACGTCCAACCCATTGACCGGTTTTTGCATTGATGACGTTACCTACGAGTGAAAAGATGGTAACATTTAAATGGATTCCGTATCAATTGCTGTGAAATAACAGGTTCAACGAGGATTCTATGATATTAAATTACCCAATAATCCGGTATTCTTCGCCCTTGCACTCCAAAGCGCTCGATTTGCACGACGAGCCATTGTTTCATAAATTGGATCTCCAAGAAGCCGTGATAAAGTCCCTAGTTCCAGGAGCAATGATCCAGCCCCTGCAGTACAAGTCTCGGCACCCTCATCTACTAGACCTCTTCGCAAGTTTACCTTAAATAACACATGAATCAATCACTGCTATAGACGGGTTTCAACGTTAATCTTGAATGATTATGTTGAGGTGTTTTAACTTACCCTTGGATACGGAATTCCAGTCATAGATTTTTGGAAGGCTGGTAAAAGGCGAGACGCTAAATCGCTTGCAAGTTGCAGCAATTCTCCGTTATACCACGGCGGACGAAGATCTTCACCGAATAAATGTCTGCTGTCCGTCATCAACATGTGCGCAGATAAAAGACCACCAAGTAACCTGAAGACATAAAAGAGCGGCATTGGTTAGGCGTTGCGGTACTGCAGGGGGGAGAGTAGTTAAACTTAATACACTGAATTAATGGATTAACAATAATGACAAATTTACCTAATATTTGCTTCAAAGACTTGGACAGTATTTTCTTTGTCGAAATTGACATGTTCAATGACAAGCTGGATGGCTCTATGAAACTCACTAACGTTTCCAAGTACGGCAATAGTATCTAATGAATCTACAAGGGTTAAGCAATAATCTCCCAGGACGTCATTGATATTGATGTTGGACCTGTACAAAATAGATTCAGCATTTAGTAAGACGCATTAATGGCACGCATAATTAAAGTATCGTAAAACGTCGTCATTGACTCACGGATTGTCGTAATCAGGTCCTCTGCCGACGCAATGCACAGGATCTAATTCATCCATAGGAAAGGCGTACTTCATGTAGCCGTCGTAACCGAAATAGAACATTTTTCTAACTTCTTCTATCATTTCATTTCTCATATCCTCGGTAAATTTGCCATACTTCTGATCTAACTTGTCATAAGAATGGCGGAATATATCAAAAGCTTCTAATCCCGACTTGGGTCCACCAAAGAACACAACAAAAATGACAAAGGCAAAAAAATTGACATGGAGAACTCTCCACATCACCGAAGTTGAAGCAACCATTTTCATACTAACGGATCAAATTTCGGAATGGTTCCTAGTATTAAATCTTCGGGTGCCAACTATCCGCGGTCCCCTCTTGCGATTTGCGTAATGTCGATTAGTAAACACTGCCGTCAACTTATCATGGCCATTAATCCTCCGTCAGTAACCTTCGTTCACACACTCCAAAAACTTCACCCCCGGAATGAAAATTCGAAATCGAAGCCATCCACTCCTTGTCTAGAGACTCCTCATCTTGTCTCGAATTGTAACCCTGGCCAAATTGTTCCAAATCCCGCAAGTGTAAACCTGTAACCAAAATAAATAGTGGATATTTAGTTAAAATCCATTATCACAAAAGCGGCTACGCAAGCTAAAGGATCACACTTTTCATAAACTGTTAGAATGACTTGATATTCTATAATTTTTGGGTAATCTCTCTTCAAATCATGACTTAAACCAGTATAGAAAGTAGTTGATAAAGGTGGAAACCACATATGTGGTATGTATTAAATCTAAGAGCTACTTTAAATTTTCCTCTTGACTGCTCATCCAAGAAACTTTCTCTATTCTAACTCTAACCATTATGTAACTAATTGAGGAAGAGGAAATTTGTATCCTACATGGCTTATTACGCAACTTATTCACATCTAACTTCTTGATTCATTTTCTAGAACAACATCCTAGGTATCACCTAATGAAACGAAAGTGTCGATAGACTCTAATCGAAATTGAATACAGGTTTTCGTAAGCCTTTTCAAGATTGACAATAATTAACTACATTAGCGAGTTTTCAGGATACGCTTTTCAACCTATAATATTTAAAATATGAAAAATTCCTTATAGAACGGCGGAACAATTATTGCATCAATCCAAACTGACCTGTTGTAAGTGATAAGACCTGCTAAATCTGGAAGGTTAATTACTATATATATATATATACTTGAGTCAAATCGTTCAAAATGTAAATACTATATATATTTCGCCTCCCAGAATAGTCACGATGAAAATAGTTGATAGTACACGAGTTAGAACTGCTTCGAGAATACATTCATACCGACATGGACTGCTTATGTCGCTGACCTTCATTATGCTGAAACTAATAATCGTGAGACACGTACACTAAAAAGCGCACAAACAGAACACTCGCTGATGTGAGTTAATACATAACAGGGGTTGTTATTGATATTCTCCAGGAACATCTGTTATTTTCCGCATGCGATGCGAGATATAATTGTGTAGGCCAATATAATTGTATATACGTCAGGGAAACTGGAATTAACTAACTTTATGGTATGCATCATCCTTAAAAGAAGGTAAATATCGTACATAATTAAATTCGCGAGCTTACATAAATGAGTATTCAAACAACCGCTTTCAAGGATTTTTTAAATTTACACCCGTAAATAAAGGTAATCCGACAGAATAATTAAACTCACCTTATTTTAGAATTCCCATGCAAATTTAATTGCACCCAGTTCCAGAATGGTGGATGTCACTAGTTGGATTATTTGTTTTTGTAATTTGCAGTATTAAACTTGTGCAAAAACTTTTCCTACAAACTATAAACTCATGAAAGGGATTGAAATAATTAATTCTATTTAATTTGTAATAATTAAACTTGGTGCTGCTGCGTGTAAAAAATATGAAAAATTAATATTACGGAGCAGCGTATTGTTTATACTCTCGTATGCACTACTTGAAACTGAAGGAGAGCAGACGGCAAGGATTGGACATAACGGTTTTCGCACGGCAACAAAAGATAGCTGTTTGTTGGGAAGTCGATAGGGCCGGAATATAAAGTTTAAGGTGTACAGCTGCTATTGCACCTTTAATAATAATATTCTCACGGTGCACCGAAGTCGTGTGAATGAACGTAAAGTTATTACAGCTTTTGGCTTAAAAGCATCTTGTCCTGTCTCCTCGTCGACAAAAAGACATTCTCTTCACCGTATCTTTTTGTTTGTTAAGAAGAAGGATGTCTGAAGGTATGTTAAGAGGTTGCTGGTGACGCTGTAGCAGGTTTTTAACAGAAATGATATAAGAACGAAACACACAGTTAGGTTCACATAACAGTGAAGCTAATTTTTTGCAGAGTGACCAGGTCCTACGATACTACAGTGCTAGTAAAATGAAATTAATTTTCTTAATTAATTTTCTTGGTTAATTTTATGAATTAATTTTATTGATTAATTTTATTGATTAATTTTATTGATTAATTTTATGAATTAATTTTATTGATTAATTTTATGAATTAATTTTATTGATTAATTTTATTGATTAATTTTATGAATTAATTTTATGAGTTAATTTTATTTATTTAAATTTAAACAAATAATACATATATGGCTACGCACATTTTATTTACTAACTTTGAAGCAGGCAAAGATAAGTCACTGGGTGCAGCATTTATCACTGAGCAAACATACGTGAAAATTAACTAAGACATGCCCATAAAGTTATAGCGTTCAGCAAGTTATATTAGATATATTTAATGCGTGAATAGTTAATGTGTCAGATAAAATTTTAAAAATTACTTCAAAAGCGTTAGAGATATGACTTTTTTCCAGAAATTACTATTCGTAATGTCTAAATATATAACTACCATATCATCACTTAACTTAAAAACGAAATTAAAGCATCGATAATAAATCATTGATAAAATACATGCCATATGTTTAGAAAGACCCTGTATAGCTACCTAATCCTATCACTGAGGGTAGTCGCATGTTACCGGAAGTTTCTTCCATTTGTTAACGTGAAACTACATACAGAATTTTTCACTGAGTTTCTCTTATGAATTTCCTCACTGAGGTTCTTAATACCCTTCTTACGGTTAAATATCTGCGGTTTCAAATATTTTTCCTCAATACTAATTAAAGAATTCATTTGAAACTTAATTAACAATAATACCCTTCTAAACTGATTTCTACCTTTAAAACTAAAAGCTGGCAGTCAAGATCAATAAGATATTATATGTGTCACTGTTTTCAAGCTTTGATGTAAAGCTGAATCAAAATAAATAATTACCAGCGGTATTGCAATAAGGAAGAAGACAGAAATTGATATCTATTACCATACTCGTCGTAGGTAGATTAAGTTGCCTGAGAATTGGAGGTTGACATGAAATTTGGTTAACCTGAGTCAGAGTCAGAGTCGCGGATTCATCATGAATCTGAGTCGTTCCAAGAGACACTTAGTACGGGCCTTAATCCGCTTGGAGCCGCTGAAACCAGTGAGTCGCGACTCAGCGATTCCGGAGTCATGCCTACTCTGCATATAACAAACATTTGCAAGCTTACTACAGCAGACATGTAATGCAAAGGTTAATGTTACAAGACAAGAGGAGGGGGAATGGAGCTGGGATGTCAATCTTTAGAAAGCTTTCACAATATCTACGCAAGTTTTACAAGAAGCTCATAAAGATTACAACATAAAATTCCTACCTGCTAATTGCTCATATCTCTCTGTTCTTCATCCATTTAATGACGTAAAGATGAAATAGCTACGTTTTTCTGTGCGAATTATTGCAAATTCTCTGGAAATTAAAATATAATTGGAAATCAGTTATGATATGGAGAACTTATATATAAGTTCAGCTAGAGCTGAATGGTGATAGAGTATTTCATGAATATTTGTTAGGAGGAAACTTATATTCCTTTAGGTGAGAAATTGCTATACGTCCGCTTGTGATGAAGGCGATCCTAGAATCCGGGCACCGAACCCGGTTTATGTCCTAGTGGATAGATCCGGGGAAGATTCGGGTAAAAGTCGGGAGTGTCTGCTATCAGCTACACCTAGGCGTATCGCAGCTCATACTTTCAGGATTCTCCCTAGGAGGCTTTGCAGGAGCTTTTCTTCTTGGAGCGATGTTTTGGTCCCTGGCATGGGAGTTGTGATGAAAGGTCACTGGTGAGTAGAGGTCACGGGTGTATCCAGGAAGGGAGGTTCTAAATATAGCGTTGTTTATAATTCGCGAGTCGACATTCTGCTGCAAGAGAAAGAATCCTGTAAAAATGAAATTAAGAAGCATAAATAATAAATGATGCATTCTCATTATGCAACGATTGCTGGGTAAATGCACTGATAGAGGAGCGCTGAATCAGTAATTTAGGACGCTGACGAGTCATGATCAATGTTGAATGGGAACATATCTGTGACTGTCATGGTCAATACGCATGTGAAAGTACGCTAACAAGAAGGGAGACAAGGTCAGATATGAGGAGATCTAGCAACTACTCATTCGTACGGCAATATAGGATAATTGAGAGTTCTAGTGGTTGGATTGGTGATTGAGCAACTGGCGATGACTTGAAAGTACACCTGGAGGGAGGAAATTATGCATAATGATTAGTTGGATAGTTTGTAAAATCAAGGTAATTTGGTAGAGTTGCATTCTGTTACACTTTTGATGATTGTAAGCTTTATTGTGTACGTCATGGTTTACCTGTTTGGCTATAATCCAGTGAGGGGACATAGGTGCATTTGTACCGATAGCCCTGACAAATGCTAATTCGCACTTGCACTGATAGCCCGCTCATTTGTACCGATATATCCAGGCATATACTCCATTAGCCCTCGCATATGTGAAAAAATCCACCAGAACGTACACAATTTGCAGTTTTAATGAATGGTCCAGCTGAACTTTGACCGGACACCCTTAGGAATGGGTTTGTTGGATAGAGGAAAAAAAGTTACACAAAACGTAGTTGGTAAACGAAAATCGTAGTTGGTGCCAAGCATCTATTCATATTGCAAAAATGAAACGCTAGTAAACCACAAGTGGCAACAATACACCCCCCAAGCCATCCGACAGTACTTTAGTCAAGCGTGTATGTATCCTGTATTTCAACGGTACGCTGAAATAATATAGACTCAGAGGTATTATTGTCTAGCTAATTAATTGATTCTGCTGTAGATATGTATTTTAATTTCGCTGTAGAATATTCTACACATGAACTGGAAGAAAGAGCATTATGTAGCTGTTGAGCCTTTCGCTAATTCATCTGTTCTATAAAACCTATAAGTCGTAAAATCTAAACTTTTTAATTATTTCCGAAAGTGTGTAGGTGATAAACGTTTCAAACGGTGTAGTTGTCCTAAGTAGCTGGATGAAGCTCCTGAGCATAGCATACCACCCCAATAACGCCAAAAATGAAGTATCGCCGTTAAGGCTATCTTGGGGATTAGCATTTTCCACCCTTGGTTTTGGTCTAGTATGTATATAACACAATCCCTTACCTACGAATTTTTGTTTGAACTCAAACAATACATGCGAGGGCTAATGGAGCAATTGTACCGATACATTGGTACATATGTGCAGGCTATCAGTGCAAGGGCAAATTAGCATTTGTAAGGGCTATCGGTACAAATGCGCCTATGTCCCCTCACTGTAATCCTTTCCACAACCTGTATAGTTGATTCTGACGTTGGAAATTTTGCTAATATTATGAGTACTGAATCCTGGGATTGACTACGATTTCTGAAGTTGCTAGACGTATTTTTATCCACCACCACTACCGAGCACCTTGCTTGAACATGTAATGTATTCTTAATTGAGTTTAGAATTAGTAAGTCTATTGTAAGATTAAGACTCTGACTTGACTATCCCGATAACCTCCAACTTGTGCTGAAAAATCTATTCGTAGGATTATTCAGGCTTCTTGATTGATATGTGACGTCTCTGGTACGGATACCATTGGTTTGCGGAAACTTGATTGATAGTAGCACCAAGACAACAGGTCAAGGATTGTGATGACCCCACCCGCCCTATCCGGTTTATTTCCATATTGTGTTGAACAAGTCCATGAAAGAATCATAAATCATGAATGTGATGGCAACGTCGAGACAAACTCGGCTGAGTCTGGGGACGGTTCCCTTGTAAAATGCTTTGGGGCCTTCGTTTTTCCATATTTTGAGGGCACAATCCAAAGTGTTCTTGTACTTGGAAGCTTCGAGTCCCTGCATCCTAGTTTTGACTACGTCGACGGGAGTGTTACCGAAGACGGAAGCGGCTCCTGCCACTGCTCCGAAGACACCAACGAGAAGCTTGGGAACGGGCTTGCTGGGGTCACCTCCGCGGTACGAGTCCTTCATTGTCTCCATGACGTAGAATCTGATGGCTTGATTGCTTCCTTGCTTGATGATCGTAGCGGTGAGTCCTTTGTAGACACCTCCGAGGCCGTCGGAACGGATGATTTCTCTGACACCGTGGTAAAATCCTTTATATTTTGGATTCGCAGATCTTTGGTCATTAATGAACTTGACTTTGACCGTCTCCATTGGGGTTACAGCAAATATAGCTTCTGCAACTCCAGCACCAAGACCGCACAACAGCCTTTGATAAGGTCCCAGATTCCCTCGCTCGTCCACGCTGTATTTCTTCAACTGTTCGAAGGATCCAAATCGGACAGCGGATTTTGGAATGGAACCGTAGAGAAGTACGCTGAGACCGCGATATAGACCAAAGAATCCACGATTTTGAACAGTCTTCTTGATGCAATCAACAATACCGTTGTACTGCTTGGATTTTCCGCTCTTCTCATCAAGCTGTAGCTGGGTCTTGACGAATTCCGTGGGGTAGGTAATGCAAATCTCAATACCACCAGTGATGCCTCCAGCAATTATACCCTTTAACCCTTGACCTCCAGCGGCAGCAGCTGCTGCTGATCCGTTCTTGGACATCCATGGTCGGTGAATGAAGGGATTTTTAGGATCCATCTTTAGAAGGGAAGACAAACAGGGACTTTACAATACATTACCAAAATCCAAACATTAGTTAGCGGCAATAGTGCTAGGCAAAAAGCTCTGACTAAAGGGCAAAGGTCAGAGGAACAAGGTATGTTAGCTGACGGATTACGTATATATGCTGCGTACGTGCATGACTTCGGAATGAATAAAGTATTACAAATCAACATACTGTGCGCTTGTTGGATAAATAATTGACGATTCCTTTCCAGATACGACCTTGAGAATCTAATTTATATGTGCGGATACACAAGTATGACAGATTTCAGGAGAGTTCAGCCAAGTAGGTTTGGCAAGTTAACAAGGTTTTCAACAGGGCAAATCTAAAATTTCAAAATACTTAATTGCAAAGGTATCAGTCGTTAGTTAAGGATAGTTGAGGAAATTTTCTCCACAATAAATGCGAAAGTTGTACAAATAATTATCGTTTGCAAAAAAATAATTTGCACAAATGCTAATTCCGTGCAATGTGCGTAAACGCTGGAGAAAATCTGGCAAAAGGTTTGGCTATCATCTCAATGATGTTTTGCCTCTTGAGTTCTAGGGATCCATCCGTCAATTACTTTAGAATCTAGTTAACTCACATGTACTATTTCAGAATAGGTACGTAGAATGTTTCGAGCCTTAACGTAAATTGTAGACGGAGCTCGTACGTCAATGAAGTGTTGAACGATGGTATGGGCCATAGAAATTTTGGTTATGAATGATTCAAAATATTTGGGCGGGCAACTAATATTCTATTAGATGAATTTATCGAACGCGACAAAAATATAATTTTAATTAAAACAAGAATTCTAACTGTGTAGCAGTTTAATTTATTTGTAATTTCAACTTTCGAGTTTGCGCCTGCTGTTGCTGAAAACTTATAATGAGACTTTATACGGTGACGGTTGTGTGGTAAGTTAATAATTTAAAGTAGAATAAAATAACATTTTACTATCGCAGTTTTATTAAGATTTATGTTATAGCGTGTATTCTTAAATTTCTAGATCGAGTGCACAGAAGCATTTATAAAAGCTGCTTGAAGCGGATAGCTTGGAGTGAGGCATACATTAACTAAATTCGGTGGCTATGAACCAGGTAATTGTGTGCGGTAATACCATCTTTAAATGTTGGCCAGAGGTTGTTGCTAAAGTGCAGATCCTGAAACTGCAGATCCGCAGATCCGCAGATCCCGTTCTTGACCAAAATTTGTGCAGATCCCTGCAGATCCCCAGATCCTAGAGTCTGCAGATCCTTAGACACACTTTTATTTTGCAGATCCCTTTAATATTTTTAAGGATTTAGCACATTTATCTAATGTCTAGTATTTTTGATACATAGATTTTAATTTTACTGACACTGAGATTTTTTATTTCATTTCCAGCGTTATTACATTTTAACTTCTACAAACGTCTAACCATCATGTTGTGATATTTATGTGTTTCAAACTAATGCGCTTGCAGATCCTCCCAACTTTCAAATCCCATCATCATTAAGCTTACAGATCCTGTCATTCAGCTTGCAGATCCTGTTATTTTCCTTGCAGATCCCGTCATTCAGCTTGCAGATCCCGTCATTTAGCTTGCAGATCCCGTGATTTAGCTTGCAGATCCCGTCATTTAGCTTGCAGATCCCGTCATTTAGCTTTCAGTTACCGTCATTTAGCTTTCAGTTCCCGTCATTTAGCTTGCAGATCCCGTCATTTAGCTTGCAGATCCCGTCATTGAGCTGGCAGATTTAACATTATCGAACCGGAAAACCGGATCTGCGTTTTCAACGACGGGATCTGCAAGCTCAATGACGGGATCTGCAAGCTAAATGACGGGATCTGCAAGCTAAATGACGGGATCTGCAAGCTAAATGACGGGATCTGCAAGCTAAATAACAGGATCTGCAAGGAAAATAACAGGATCTGCAAGGAAAATAACAGGAAAACAGGATCTGCAAGCTGAATGACAGGATCTGTAAGCTTAGTGACGATGGGATTTAAAAGTTGGGAGGATCTGCAAGCGCATTAGTTTAAAACACATAAATATCACAACATGATGGTTAGACGTTTGTAGAAGTTAAAATGTAATAACGCTGGAAATGAAATAAAAAATCTTAGTGCCAGTAAAATTAAAATCTATGTATCAAAAATACTAGACATTAGATTAAAGTGCTAAATCCTTAAAAATATTAAAGGGATCTGCAAAATAAAAGTGTGTCTAAGGATCTGCAGACTCTAGGATCTGGGGATCTGCAGGGATCTGCACAAATTTTGGTCAAGAACGGGATCTGCGGATCTGCAGTTTCAGGATCTGCACTTTAGCAACAACCTTGACCAGACAGTTCTGTGATTAATTTAATCGTTTTGCCTGTATAAAGTAACAGATATGACGTTTGTTCACAAACCGACATTTCTACGTTCAGCCGTCCTTGAAGATCCGCTTGGATGGGGGGAACTGCTGACACCGCAAGATATTCTAACCTATGAGATAAAATTTCCTGAGCTATTCTCGGAGGCCTTAGATGCCTTGGGTTCAGAAAAGTCAAATATAGCTGAAAAGCCTCACAACATCCATGCTCAGAAACGCGCCCTTAATAATCAGCCCATCGGGCTGCTACGCAGAGGACCCAATTTCAATAGATTAACTGAACTGGCAAAGCCTGCACGATGTTCGAGGGATCGATGCCGTCCTCCTGAAAACAAGATACAGGGAAAAGGGGACCTGAAACTGAGATACCAAAGACCTAGATCTTCACCATCAAAACCCCCGTCTGCTTTTCCAGTCATTGCACGGAGCAAAAGTGTGAGCAGTTTCATAGCTGAGAGAAGAAACTTTGTCAAGTGTGGTGCTGCTCAGACTAGAACAGTTTTTGAATACAGTGCCTGTGCGAGGAGACGGGGTCGTGAAATTTCAACAGTCTTTCAGCGCTGAAGGGATGAATGATCGTGATGATTCAAGAAAACCGATGCTTTTGTATAGGAAAAGTAGGAGCCATCCTGGGAGGCTAGCAGGACGGTATGCAAAGAAAACTTACGAAGTAGCGCAGCGTGAGATGCCGAGAAGGGTGGTATCTCAGCCTAGAAGCCTCTCTTCGAGTGATGCTATGCGAAAACGAAGAGATCTGCTGAAGCAAGTTGATGCTTTGAAACTGAAAGTACAACAAAGTCGACTACCGATGCAGGGGCCATTAATTGCACCAGGAAGGAAACGTGGAGCTGCCGGTGACGTTAAGGTCAACGCTGATACCAAAGCAAAGTTGATGAATATCTTTACGGATACTTTGATGCGGAGTTTTAAGTCTCCAAAATCATTTGCATCAGATTCAACGGGACGAAATACTTCAGTTGTACGCTTCAGTGATGAATCATTTCTCAGTTCTGTGGGGGAGCCAGCAAAAATTGGAAGAGGACCATTGGATGTGATGGGACACTTATCAGACATTAAAGAGGAACACGATGTATCGAATACAACAGTGTCCTCGTCGACATTGTCAAACTGCAGTAGAGAAGCACCAGTGAGCAATTATGAAGGCAGCAATCTTAAGAACCTGCGGTACAGATCTCAGGCGTCCAGAGAGCTTGACAGATCCGCAGAAGAAAAAGAGCTAACAAGAGCTTCTGTTAGCAAGTAAGTTTTTACAAGTTTGAATATTATCTTGAATGATGCTGATGACTAATCGTGAAACGACTTGTTGGTGCAGGTGTGAACAACTGCTCCTTACTAACATTCTAGCATCGCAGTATGCAAAAGAAGGGAAGTTTCAGAAGAAGAAGACTAATTCAAGAGTTCCGTTACTAGTGCCATCATCGCAACAGCTCCTCAGTAATCTAGAACGTCAAGAGGAAGGAAAACAAACTGGGGGTGGCGAAGTTCAAGGAAGAATGCTTGAAGAAATCGCACATGAACTCATCTACGCTGAAGTTATGAAGATAATCGATGAAGAAAAACGTTATGTCAAAAATCGGAAGGAAGTTAAATCAGTTAAGAGAAAAAGTGTCGCCACAGAAACGTCTTTTGCTGATAAGTTACCTGAAGCTAGAATTGAAGAGCAGATTCCACCTAAAGAATTTGTCAGTATTGGAGTTGAAACCTCTTTTGCTGCAAAGGCTGTCAAAGATGTGCCTCTGGATGACATGATTTCGGCGAACTCATCTTCAATGAGCATGTCACCTTTCAAAACTCCGACTCTAACGCCTCCAAATCCGATTCCATCATTTCCGAAGGCAAAACCTGAGTTTCTACAACTTTTAATGGGTGGATCAGGAAGATTTCTACGGAAAACTGATGGCAATGTATCGTCGCTAACGAATCCAAAAACTCCTACAAAAACAGGAACGCAAGAATCAGGTAAGTTTAAGCAACATGATTGTAATGACGGATGTAGAGGGTAGAGAAAGTTATGATAAACCTTTTTTCGAATGCAGGTCACGAACGGTCAAGTAATGTGAATCCAGAGAATACTGACTGTAGCGAACTGGAAGACTTTGTTGCCAGCACCGCAGCTGAGCCAAACCTGAAGGAAGCTGCAGCCGCAAATCAAAGTCTAGTCACACCGCCCTCACAAAGTAAAATTGTGGATTTACCAAAACCCCCTGTGCCTGCTAAAACTCCTGAGCTATCGGGTCAAAACAGCAAATCAAAACCTGTGAGTGTGTTAGAGAAGCCATCAACACATCGTACGCCAGAGGAGTTTGATCTATCAGAGCTTGAAACGTCTATTAATTCTATACTTGGATCCATTATTTCGGAAGGTGAGCTAGTATTAAGAAATTTACAGTTAGAAACGGGTAATTTGAAAAGTCCAGGGGAAATAAGTTCACAGTGGCCCTATTCCCCGGGCCTTCATTTAAGTGCTTTAATGCAGGATTTAGATCTAAGCAATTCCTTATTCACCCCAACCTCAATTATGGATGGAGTAGGATAAACGACTTGATTACGGCTAATCTTTGGCATTCAGTTTGATATCAACTGTTGGCCGCTATTATTGATTTATCAGTATTTATCTTGGGATTAGCAAGATATGAAGTGTTAGTACAAATATTATGATTGTGAGCACGATAAATCGTTTTAACTAATCATTGTGATTACGTATCTGCTAAAACTGTTGAAGTTTTTGTCCATAAATTACTGGATCCGCCCAGTAGTTATTTTTCAGATCATAAAGCCAGTAAATGCATCTATTTCTAACGGTTTACTTGTATTTCTTCAATTGCTTGTACCATAATTAATTTACTGCTTTTGTTTTTCCGAAGCAATCCAAGCTATCGTTCGTTTTTTAGTGCAGAGTATATTCGTATCTTGCATTGTTATTGGTGTTTGGTCGTGTGCATAGACATCCTTGTGGAAGGCGGGAAAGTTTTGAATTTTAGTCGTCTGTAAAAATCGAAATAATTATGAATTAAGATTATTATTATTTATTTTACATTAAATTTCGGGTTTAATTAATAATATACGCATAGGATGAATCGGACGCATTAACGCAGACATTAATATTTAGTTGGACGTAGCGTCGTATAAAATTCTAAGCTGTGATACCTGGTAAGTAGCAGTCTGAAGTGGGGCATCTCTGAAAATCTGTTGTTGAGCTTTTGAAGTTTATGGAATATTAACTAAATTGATAGGTTTTTTAATTGCAGTCAATATGACGCCTACTGCCCTTTTAATATTGAGTACAGCTACGCTGCGTCGTCCAGGCGCTCTTCGTAATCATCTATGTGCAGTGGGTGGTTCTGGTAATCCCCGTGTCAAAACGGGTGCCTTGTACATTCAGTTTTTGGAGCATCCGAAACCAGTGATAACAACACCGCAGGCATCGATCGGATTATTGAGCCATTTAACAAGAAACGTTTACTCTGCAGCGTCCAATGCTTGTCCGCTAATGGATGTTCGGTTTGTTCTGAAGCCATGGACTTCGGTAGGCTGCATTACGACATCCAAGTCCATCAGTTGTGTTTATATTGACCCTTGTCTCAGCAGTGCTAACAATAAACACCTAGAAGCCCTAATATCGAATAATGGCTCAAATCATTCCAATTGTATGTCAGTCAAGTACTTGCAAGCTGAATCTGATGCTTCGGAAGCTGAGGTGATGTCGGAGGGCGATTCACTGGATGAAGAATACGGCAGAGTTGTTCTTGGAGGGACCTTTGACCGTATCCACAACGGACATAAAATATTACTGACGGAAGCTGTGCTTCGATGTCAAAGGGAATTGACGGTGGGGATCACTGATGAGAATATGATCAAAAGTTGGTAATTCACTTTAGCAAATATACTTGTATACACAGTGTATCGGCAGTTGTAGAGGATTAATATAGATTTGTTGGCTTACCTTAACAGACAAAATGCTTTTTGAGATGATTGAACCCTTGGAAATTCGAATAAGAAACGTGCGAGAATTTTTGGAAGATATCAAGACGTTTCGAGATTCGATTCTCTCTTACAGAGTTGTTCCAATCAGCGATCCGTACGGACCAACGATAATGGAGCCTGATCTAGACCTGATCATAGTTAGTGAAGAAACTACGCGGTAAGCAAGATGATTTAACTGTAAATGGGACTACTACCTGAGTGAGCAACATGTATCTAATTAACTTTTTGTGTTCGTGTTGTAGAGGCGCTACAAAAATTAACGAAATTCGATCCGAGAAAAACTTTAAGCCCTTAAAAGTTCATGTCATTAAATTATCAGCGGAGCCGAACAAGCAAAGCACACACGAAGAAGATAAAATAAGCTCGAGTTCTAAACGTCTTCGACTTCTGGGAGAGCGGTTAAGGCCACCGGTAAGACAATTATAGATAGTTAACTATGAAATCTATGCAAGCATATACTAAGTTGAATTAGAAATTAAAATTACACGATTTTCGTTACTCTGACTGTAGGTAAAGCCTCCATGTTTACCGTACATTATTGGATTGACCGGAGGTATTGCTAGCGGCAAGTCGACAATCTGTTCATTCCTCACAGGCACTTACGGCCTGCCTGTAATAAACTGCGATAAACTTGCACATCAAGCTTATGAACCTGGAACAGAATGCTACAACAGCCTCGTCAGACAATTCGGGCCTGAGATTGTCCTAGAAAGCGGTGAAGGCATCAACCGAAGGGCTTTGGGTGCTAAAGTTTTCGGAAAACCGGAAGAACTGAAGAAGCTGACTGATATAGTTTGGCCGGAAATACGACGGTTGGCACAGCAGCAGATTTCTGAGTCTGCCCAACAAGGACACAAAGCAATCATTGTGGATGCAGCGGTTCTCCTGGAAGCCAAATGGGACGATTTTTGCCATGAAGTTTGGGTAGCATTTGTTCCGAAACAAGAGGTACGAAAATGTGAAACCGCGAAGCGCACTAGAATCATTGAAATCTTTTAAGATTTGTCATTATAAACAGTTAATTTTATTTTCAGGCCATCAAGAGAATTCAAGAGAGGGACGGTTTATCACTGGGCGACGCAGAAAATCGGATTAATTCGCAATTATCCAATGCGGAAAGGCTTTCTCGGGCAACTTTCGCCTTTTGCTCGTTGTGGGAACCAGAGTTTACTAGAAGTCAGGTCACAAAAGCTTGGGCAGGTGTTCAAAGTGTGATAGAGGGAGTATGTTCGTCAAACAAGCGTTAAATGAACGTGGCAAACGTATTTGTTGGGATTATTATGCTAAGTTTTTGCGACATTACTTTTAATAAACATGGAAATGGCTTTAAATGGATAATGGTTCATAATTAGGGATGTCAATGTTTTGTGTTTAGTTATATTTGTTTGGTCAGGTAGTCATTAATAGAGTACACATTTGACTGAGTAAATGCCATGCCAATCTGCAATCTGAATATTTGCACGCGAAAATCGGGTTCCAATGACATAAGATACTGTTATGGCAGTCGGCGATGGAGATACACCCCGTAGCATGTGAAAAACACGTGAGGAGGATGGATGTTGACATTCATTCGAGCAGTTAATTTCAGAAAGCTGAAACGGTGAAATTTTTGTGTCAGGATTTTTGCTGTGAATATTTTGGTTGCTAAAAAAATTCTGAGGTCAAAAATATTCTAGTTAATATGTTCAATACCGTGCGTTCAGTCAGTAATTTGGCTCCCAGGAAAATAGCTGCAAAAGGCTGCAATTTTGTTAGCACGGGTCAAACGCTAGCAAAAGAGTACGCTTTTACGGTTGTAATATGTAAATTTCATTTCATGAGTATGTATTATACTCTTGAACTATGGTTTGTATGTATACTCACTACTATGGTTTTATAATATCTTCACAATGTTCTATTTTGATTTTATTGCAGGTCAATAGTCTTATCGCATTTAAGAATTTCTCCTCCAGGTGCGGAAAGCGCTCCTCCACTTTTAATTACTCACGGTTTACTCGGTTCCAAAACAAACTGGAACTCTATTGCGAAAGCATTAGCAAAATCTACACAACGAACTGTAAGAACGTCTTTAGATAAACCGCAAATTTTGAGAATCGCAGGCGATACTCTTCCTCTCATCGTTCTTGAGGATAGGGTCGTAATATCAGAATCGATCATGTTTGTTACATTCTCACCTAGATAATCACATTCGATGCCCGAAATCATGGAGATAGTCCACACACAAAGGAAATGAATTATGATGTGATGGCAGAGGATATCTTAACATTAGGCTCACACCTAGGAATTCCACAATTTTCTTTGATGGGTCATTCAATGGGAGGACGAGCTGTGATGACATTTGGATTGAGAAATCCTGACAAGTTAGATAAACTTATAGTTGTTGACGTATCACCTACCGTCATATCTGCGGATTTTTCGGAAATGGAAAGTAAGGATGTAATAATTAAGTATTAAATGAGATTTTTAGTTGGGATAGAAGGACATGGAGTTTGTAACACATTGGTAATTATTTGTTTTGATTCATAGGTTACATTCGCGCATTACTTAACCAGACGTTCGAAGATGACAAGATGACGCTATCGAGTGCTCGAAAACACGTGGATAAAGCTCTTGCAACGGTTGCTCAGGTGAGTACAATCAGTCGTACAAAGTACGATTTGTGTATTCTGAATGACGTTATCGTTCATATCTACTGTGACAACTAAATGCTTTAATGTTAACTAAACTACAGAATCCGTCGATACGAGCATTTTTGTTAACAAATCTTGCCTCAACAAAGGATGGAAAAGTTTACTGGAAGCCTAATCTACCAGCTTTACTTAATAACCTGGATAGGATAGCCGAATTTCCTCGGGATCTTTTACCAGAAACTGTAAAATATGTTGGACCATCGTTATTCATCCGCGGCGGGAAGAGCTTGTACATACCGGATTCAGATGTACCAAACATAAAAGCAAAATTTACCAGAGCTAATATCGCGACCATAAAAGAGGCTGGACACTGGCCACATGCTGACAAACCTGCAGATTTTATAAAGATAGCCACAGACTATTTAAACATGTAACGCAATTTGAACACTGGAACTTGATTGATGTCAGTGTGAAAACGTTCAAAAAGCTTAATTGTTAGGAAGTCTTGACTCGTTGTATGAAATATAGGTCGTAGGTCATTTCTAGTGATTATGTTGTAAATGTAAGTATTATAATTATTATTTAGCGCCATGAACACAGTCAGGCTGTGCTAGCTGAAATAGTCATAATTCATGCCGCTGACAGACTAAATACGTATTAGAATGACTTGGTTGAGCTTTCTAGTGACACATTTAATAAAATCTGGCATTTTTACGCAAAAATAGTTATAGTAGAACATGGTAAATGAAGAGTAAATGCTTTAATCGCGTCGTTTTCATTAGGCGACGGTGAGTTTCTTAAAGTCTCTTGATGCCCCGAGAATATCGTATCTCAATTGGAAGTACCGTATAGGTGAGATGTCCTTGATTTCTAACTGGGAAATATGAAGCTACACGCATGGTAAATTTTGTAGCGACGACTCAACCGCATTGATTGTGGTGAATTTAGTAATTAAAGTTAATTGTGTATTTCAGCTGCAAAAGCAAATTCGTTTTGGCATTTAAAGTTTGATTGCAAAGTAAATTTTCAACAGCATAGCATTAAGGGGAACATATAGGTGAAGTAGTTTAGTTCTCAATCCGATTTGGTTTAACATCAGTTTTGAATTCAGTAGTAAAAATTTGAAATTTGTGGGTTTCAAGCAGCAAAACTATAGACAATAGATATAAATATTGAAAGTTGCTTGAAGGTGGACGGAAATTATTTAGAATGAAATTTTTGTTTTGGGGTATTTGTTATTTCTGATGACAAGGTATTTTATTATAATGTTTGTTGATTCTCTAGAATTTTGACGATGGTTTCTCTGGCATCGCCTTTCATACTTTGCCCTTTGGCGGAGAGTAAGGAGTTTCTCGGATTTAGCAAGGGTGCTGCCGAGAATCAGGTCGTGTTGACGTTGGGAAAGAATATCGCTATATTATACTCGGTAAAGCCGCTGCAACCCCGACGTGAATTATACGAAGTCGAAAATTTAGTTTGATAATATTTGGTTTAACATAGATGGTTCATGTGAATTCTAGGTCCCTGATCAGAAACAGGAAACTAGCTGGGCAACAAGTCGTCACTGGTTTACTTCAAAAGTTGTATATTGCGAAGATTTTAAGAAATATGGAGCTGTTTTGGATGAGAATTCTGTCTTGATGTGGGATGAGGATGATACGGCGATTAGCAATCCCACTAAATTAAAGGTTAAAAAGAGACAGTTTATTTTCTATGGGCAACACTAACTGCATTTTCGGTTTAAGTAATATAATGTTTTGTCGGACGTTGCAGTTCCCAGTGAAGTTGCAGGAACTAATACCAACGGAGAAAAGCGGAACGCTCCTAATGTTGCAAAGTGGCTATGTGCTGCCCTACGTGAAAGCTGTTTCTGACAAGGGTTGCAGCAGTACCTGGAAAAAACTCGTGAACAATGAAGAATGGAAGATTCTGGACTACAAGCTGGATGAAAACCGGAATAAAATATTGATTGTTGTCGGTCAAAAGGGCGAGGGAAAGGTGAGTTTTGTTTTACTGTAATTGCTTAACATCCTGGTTAAGCGTTGTAAAAGGGTGAACGTGATTTAACTCTGTAATGTTTAACTTTAGGCTCGCTCCAAAGCAGGGAGAGATAAGCAGAATTTATTGAAGGTATATATTTCACACGTGCCGTTTGGTGGAGATATTCAATCTGACGTCGATGAAGACGTCCGGGAATATACAATCAAATGCGGATCGGACAGGGCAATTTTGGGATGGACATTGATGTTGACAGATATGGAAACTTCAGTACTATACTTAAGTTAGTGAAACTTGGCATGTTCTATCCTATCTCTGACATTAATGTCGAACGTTAATTAACATCTATACTTTGAATAGGCTCGGATGGTTTCTTGTACAAGTACATCCTGGAAGGACAAAATACATCAGCAGGGTTGAAACCTATCAGGGAATCCCTGAAACTTGCTATGTTTGACAAATACGTATCATTGACAAATCCAGTAGTCCTTTTCCAGCATGACGAGACGAGTATAATCTGCTATGGGAGTGATTCCGCCGAAGAAGGTGCAATGCTGTTTGTCTACGACGTCAAGTATGACCTAGTACTGTGCCGGCAATCTCTGAAACTCTATGCGTCGCCACCTATTGTTTCGAAGTTATCGTCTTCCGTCTTCATTCCATCTGGATTGAATGTTTTGGTCGTAGGAGTTCGTTCGAACAAAACGCTATTGTCGAGTGTAGTGGGAAGACACAGACTACAGCAGATAGATTTTTATGAAACGAAAGATCCATGGAGGAATGGATGGGAAGGTTGTACTGCTTCTGAATTCGAAGAGGGATGCAAGAAAAATCTGAGTACAAGTGATTATGCAGAACCAAGTCAGGAGGCAAGTTTTGGAGTTGACCTAGAAGATCTACAGGGTATGGCGGACGCGCTGGAGCGGAATGGTCATCCTGAGGCGTTGTAAGTTAACTAAATTAGTGAATTTCAAGGCGTTGTGCTTCGTAACTTACGCTGTATGGTGTCTCGGATTTCTGTGGAATAAGCATTTGAATTATTTCAGGATATGCGCTCAAATCATCCCGCAAGCTATTGACGCAAAGCTTAATAGACGGAGCGTTGTTGTGTGGGCCTTGGATTATTTTACGGACATTCCGGAAAGAAATATACTGATGTTGATAATGTTTTTGCTCCCTGAAGCTGATACACTTGCTGAGGAAAACAAAGAGCCACTTTTCCGCTTGTTGAGAAAGACGTTCAATCGTAATACTGCGATAAAAACTATCGGGAAACTTGAATTTGGAGTAGCTAAAAAGTTAGTAGCTATTTTAGTGGATTTATTAGAGAACATGGGGATAACAGAATTGAGCGATGCTGAAAATCTAATCCGTTGGTTAGGAACATTACTAGACGGGCAGTACACTAATTACCTATTTAACAATGAAGTAGAGTCGATTGAGAGCGTTTTGAAGGTAATCAATGAGAAACTAGCTTTCCTAGATGACGTCGGTAGTTTTGCGCCTTTAATTGATAGGATTTTACATACTCGGAAGCTTCAACCTAAGCCTAGCCATAAACGCAACTATAGAGTAGATAGAGTGACTTTCAAATAATGTTTTTTTTCGATGCAGTTACATATAATTAAGAAGACAGTTTTTATAAGAAACAATAAATCATATATTTCTATGAAAGTAAATAAAATTATCCTTATGCCTCGCGCAGTAAATCAACTTATAGCTGATAGTGTTGATAGCAACGCCGGGTTCGGCAGAAGTTAGTTATAATCAAATCATTAATTACTGTCTATCATACTTCGTCTTCATTAACGAGCATATTCGGTACACCGTTCTGTATGGGGAACTTCCTGCCTGTCTCTGGGCACTCCATTTCTCCAGTAATTACTTCGATCTGTTCAGAGAACATGTTAGATAACACAGTGTATCAGTATTCACATGTGGCTGTTGCCAGATTGTAATGCGCGGATTGTTAGAATCGCATTTGCTGTCGTTTACCTCAAATAATGCATGATGAACCTTTCGGAGGAAATCGTCGTTTTGTTCATAGTCATCTGCCAAGGCGGTGGGAAAGGGTTCTTTGGGTTCAACCTAAGATTAAGAAATTGACGGAAAAGAATTAAAATGATAACAGTGAGTGTCTCGCGATAACAGAGAGTAAACTGCTATTGATTAATAACTTTACCTTCTGAACCGCGTCAACCAGGACCGACCACTCAATCTTGGGTATCATCTTGGTTACGAAAGAAGGGCGGAAGTCGGTAGGGGTTACTTTGACTTCGGAGGCCTGGAATGATTTATAATATTTTGATCAGAGAGTGCAATAACTTTAATAAGACTCACCTGTAGCGCTTACTTACCGTCAGCTTTAGCGGATACCCGACTTTGACGCTTTTAATCATCTTGGATGTTAGCATGTTGTGAGTAAACAGTTTCATTGCTAATTCACAGCTTAATTGCTGGGCGCGTAAGTCAGAGATCCCAAAAATGTCGTTATTTTTACTTGCCCGGAACGTAACTAATTTACGGTAAAATCAGATTCAACCTCGTGTACCGTCGTAACTTACAAACGGATTTAACTTGAATTTAAAGATCTTTTTGGATTTCCAGAATTTCAGACACGTTCTACTTTGAACATTGCGGTTCTAAGATTTTGTGGTTCGGGGGCAGGTTTTAGCTTCGCGTAATTTTTTGGATCGCAGAAGTCTCTCCGACGTCCGCACTTTTGGGAAGCAGTTCATATAAACTCACCGCTCTTTGTGGTCTGACTCATTCGTCATCATCTGCTCCTGCACAAGCAGCTGCAACAGCTACTCTTCAAGCATTTTATCTTTGGATTCATCATGACTGGCCGTGGGAAGGGAGGAAAGGGATTAGGAAAGGGGGGAGCCAAGCGGCATCGTAAGGTACTCCGTGATAACATCCAGGGTATCACCAAGCCTGCCATCCGTCGTCTGGCTCGTCGTGGAGGGGTCAAGCGGATATCCGGTTTGATCTATGAAGAAACCCGAGGAGTCCTTAAGGTCTTCCTTGAGAACGTTATTCGGGATGCTGTCACCTACACTGAACACGCCAAGAGGAAGACTGTGACCGCTATGGACGTCGTGTATGCCTTGAAACGTCAAGGACGTACCCTCTACGGATTCGGAGGTTAAGGATGTTATGATTCATCTGTTTAACGTCAGGACGGGGATCCAACTCTTCCATCTGTGGTCCGCATCCTGCTTGGACGTCATCCTTCCATTTTAAAACAATCGGCCCTTTTAAGGGCCACCAAATTTTCCTGAGAGCTGAAATTAATTTTCTGTTGAATAAACGAGAAGGTTGTTGAAATCGCTCGAAAATATTTGCTGCATTCGTTTAGAATAATGACAGTCAGGTTCCATGGCATTGCATCAGCATTTCAGCCTGACAGTAATTGTCCGCAGGTGGACGAAACGGTTATTTTGATCATAGTAGCTGCATCCAACCAACGTACGGAGAGTACGTACCATGAAGACGTAATGAGGCCACCGATGTATGTCAAAGAAACTGCAAGCGCGTGTGTTTACGATTGAAAATATCATGAAATGCTTATTTCGAGTAACGCAATTAATAAATTAATCAAGCGATGGTAAACTGGATGAGTCATACTAAAGTGCAAGAATAAAATTAAAGGTACATTACATGACCGTATGTTGCAAGATTTAAATTAGATTCTTAAACCTGTATCATATTTTGGCAGAAACCGTGAAAATGGTGGTGTATGAGTTACATTTGCAATCAAGTAGTAGATTTAATGCCTTTAATTAAAGAATTTAATTGTTTTAAAGATAACGGGCTGATTTTCAAAACTTGTACTGTAAAAGAAAGAAAAACTGGATCGAAATACGAGCGATCTGTTATTAAATCAGTACAATTTAATGATAAGATTTAATTCATAGGCGTGAGTAACAAATAAGCGATATTCATTAACTGGAATAATTAAAATTAACCGAGGTTAACTCATTCATAATTTGCATTGCAAGAGGTAGGCAAGAGCTGGCCGTTAGGTTTCCTCTACGTCCGACCATGTTTCCACGACGTCCGCTCTTTTCCTAAAACGTCGCCTCCTATCTCCTCAAGGTCCGTTCCCTATGAGAAACGGTCTCTGTTACGTCCGTCCTTGTACCGCTTTGTTGCATGTGTGGCTATCGGGGGCTGGGTGGCCAGAAATTGTAGGGGGTTGGATCTTATCCCACCCGTCGGTTTTCAACTCGGTGGTGGCATAGATTGCACCACATTTTCGTATAAAATCAAATGCTGAACCAATTTTCATCATCAGAAGAGCTCGTAGCATTGTACGGAGAAATACGTGAAGGCGAATGTGTTAAGAAGTTGTGATATTGGAGAGTTGAATTGATTGAATTGGAGCAGTTGCTGTTGTTAACGGAGTTAAATTGAAGTTTCATCATGTCAGGCCGAGGTAAAGGTGGGAAGGTGAAGGGAAAGGCAAAGTCCCGATCTAATCGTGCTGGACTCCAGTTTCCGGTTGGACGTATTCATCGATTGTTGCGTAAGGGAAATTACGCTGAACGTGTTGGTGCTGGAGCTCCAGTTTATTTGGCTGCTGTGATGGAGTATTTGGCGGCTGAAGTATTGGAATTGGCCGGAAATGCTGCCAGGGATAACAAGAAGACTAGGATCATTCCACGTCATCTCCAACTTGCTATTCGTAATGACGAAGAATTGAACAAGCTGTTATCCGGGGTGACCATCGCTCAGGGTGGAGTTTTGCCAAATATCCAAGCTGTCCTTCTCCCCAAGAAGACGGAAAAGAAAGCTGCGTAAATGAAGAAGCACGATTTTCTGTATTGGATGTCTCACCTCTAGATTCTTCTACGAAACAAACGGCCCTTTTAAGGGCCAACACTTTTTCCGAAGAGCTCATCGTAGTTAAACGCTTAATGCTAGTTGCGAGTTGAATGGTTTAGAATAAAGTCAAAGGTTTACGAAATCAAGTAATTTATAGTTGCCATTGATCATCTGAATTGTTCTCAATGTTCTAAATGTTGGTTACTATCAACACGACTAATTTAAGCATTCCAGTCATTTACTGGCTACAAGAGCCTGTCATAATCGTTCTGATTACTTTCAAAAACGTTATTTAATTTATTATGCATTTAACGCCATTTGATGGGTAACTACGTACTTATCGACGGAGTCGAATTTATAATTAATTAGCAGTGGACTCTATTAATGACATTTGACAAATGGGGACGAATACATGAATCCATTGACATGTACGATAGAAGTAAATTGATTGATCCTTGTATGACAATATGAGGCCGAATGCATGAGTTATAATTACTTGATTTAATTAAAATTGCCCCTGTAATTATTACTCGCACTCACTGAAGCTCATCTTAATCTAAGCGGATTCATTTTGAAACGGAGATTAAGTTAAAGGTGTTAGTTAAGGGTTTCCATTTAAACGCCAAGTGAGCTGCATAAGCGGAAAAGAACCAGGAGGAAGAAGCCTATTTTCTTTGTTGTTGTTATTGAAGTACACGGGCTAAAAACAGAGTGAGGTGCATACAATGAGTTCAATGTGTAAGGGATGAGCTGAATAGAACTATGCATGCGTCACATTTTCCCTTTAAACTCTATAGATATGTACGAGAATTTATTGGGCTGCGCTGCTGCGCGTGAAAATAAGGGGAGTCAACGATTCCGACCCCCTAGAAACGATTTAATTAGGGGGCGAGTAAAATTCGACCCTTCTTTCAGAAATTTCCGTAAGGAGACTCTTCCACCACCTACATGATCTTCCCTCCCACTACACAGCTCCAAAGGATTTACTCGGTTTGGTGGTATATAAAAGACCTGACTGCAGGAGGTGTCATTCGTGAACGATCTCGTACATGAGCAACAGCTCGAAACCCGAGAGAATCTGTTGAATTTTGAAGTTTGTGGAAACTAATTAGTTGATTTGTCAAGACAACGGTATCGACATGCCACCCAAGACTAGCGGAAAGGCGGCCAAGAAAGCCGGAAAAGCCCAGAAGAATATTACCAAGGGAGACAAGAAGAAGAAGCGGAAGAGGAAGGAAAGTTACGCCATCTACGTTTACAAGGTTTTGAAGCAAGTCCACCCTGACACTGGGATTTCATCGAAGGCCATGTCAATCATGAATTCGTTTGTGAACGACGTTTTCGAACGTATTGCGGCAGAGTCCTCGCGATTGGCTCACTACAATAAGCGGACGACGATTACATCCCGGGAAATCCAGACGGCTGTCCGTCTTCTACTTCCGGGAGAATTGGCGAAACACGCTGTGAGCGAAGGGACCAAGGCTGTGACCAAGTACACTTCCTCAAAGTGAACTCGGATAAAGGATTTGAAAATGGACACAGTTGTAGTGGACAATGGCTGGCTAGAGGGGTTGATATTGGCGAAGAAAACCAACGGCCCTTTTAAGGGCCAACAAATTTACGAAGAGCGAATAAAGGGTCTTGAAAGAATGCGGGTTTTATAGAGGGAATTTCTTGGAATCGCAATTTTAAACGTTGTGAGAGTTTCGGTTGTAATAAAGACGAAATCATTGAATTAATCACGCTTTGAGCTTCTAACTAATATATATTGTTATGATTTGAAGTTAGTAGTTGATTACTAATGCTCTCAATAGGAAACAGGGCTGAGAGGATACCCAGAGCTGTGGCAAGTTACTATTTTACAGTGGTTTGCTAATTAATTCGCAACTTAATTTAATATGCATGCTGCTAGACCAGGGGAAAATTTCCGCCTTCGCATTAGACCGGAGGTTGAAACTGTCATGAATTATTGAAACAACTCGTTTGGCATCACATCTGCGTGAGTATTGTGCGTTGTGTGGAGCTTGTTGAGATGATAATTGGTTCATGGTTATTCATGTAAAATTGCATTGCTGGTATGGGCGTTGACGTTCGAGACGACGATGTTCGTCAGTCCGTCATGTATTGCGAAATAAATTAATGTTTCTTTAGAGATGCAAGTTTTCTACAAGGATTTCATAGGTAAGCGGAAAATTACGGGAAGTAGGACGACGCATTTCCCGGAATTACAAGGTGAAGCTAGGCAGGGAGATGTACAACTAACTTTGCCAAAGTTTTGGCAAGTCTGCTACGGGTAATTACCTGGTCTGTAAAAGTGAGAGAAGAGGAATACAAGGAGCAATAGACAGAAGACTGCGGGAAGACGCGGTTATTAGACGGAAGAAGACGAGGCAGAGAAATTCGCGCATGAACTTTAGAGGTATACAGTGTGAATCGTGTTGGGGTGAGCGAGAAAAGATTTTCGGAGAAATTATTGATCCTGCCTGGGATTGTGGAAAATGAGGTCGGGAATCGAGAGCTATAAGACATAAGCTGAGAGAGCATAAGCCAAGAAACTAGGTGTTTTGGGAGGAAGAAATCTGCGTGGGATTGATACGAGTTGGATAGCCGTTTTGAAGGATGCTGGAAATCTGGAATTGCGAAACATAGGAAGACGTAGCGTCTTGAGAACGAGTGTGAAGGTGGTGGTCATATTCGTACAAAGATTTTTTAAGGAAGTGTGCAGCTGCTGGAAATTAGCCCATACTAATTGAAATTACGACTGAGCATTTGGGGTTTGTTATTGTGCTGATTTTGAACTTGGGGAAAGTTAGCAAAGGTTCAATGTTGACGTTATGAGCTGGCAGAGGTGGTTACGTAAATATTGAGTTGAGGGGTGGTTGGCCCTGGTTTAAATACACTGGTGTTAAGTGTTTGATCTGATGCTAGTAGAAGCTGTAGACCGAAACTATATCGAAGATGATGTACGTGCTGTTTGCGGATTGGGTAAGCGCCGAACTTTTGATTGCTGTAATAATTGAGTTAATGTAGAGGGCGCTCATTGAAATTTAAGAAAGTATGATTTGCTTTCGTTACACAGGTTTTGTCAGTTGGAAGTGAGATTTGCACATTATGGGCATTCAAAAGTAAGTTGTCTTTAAGGTGGCATGATTTGCTGTTTTGATGTGACTGAATTCGAAGAGGGATTGAAATACTGTTTTTGTGTCTAGTTTCCGGAATGCAGGATGAAGAGCTGAGTCGTCGGTCGATGGCACATATTTTACTATATTTGTGTCACTTGCTTGTAGTGACATCTCTAATTTTCCATCGGCTGGTAAGATTGAATCCTTGGTTTGGTTTGAAATGTGGCTGCAGGGTAAAGCAGCTGTTTGAAAAGGGCTGCGTATGTGTGTCATAAGCTGATTTTGAATTTTCAGATTGGGACATGGGCGATAACGAGTGTTGATTCCATACTATGGTTCCTGTCCTCGACAATCCTTCTCACCTTTCTCTGTTATCGACTGAGTCATGATGACGAAGAGCTTGGGAACGTGATGGCTTGGCTGGTTGAGATAATATTTCGTTTGTTTGCAGTTTACTTTGAGTTTTCTCGTCGAGCGGGTACAGCGCTAGATCTGGCGGATAACGCTATTCTTGATAGTTTCGGAGAGTCTGATATTTTGGGTGGGGATTTTTGTGGGATTGCACCGACATTGGGTAGGAGTAGGAACCATGTGGGTATCATTAGCAGCAGTCTGCCAACGACAGTATCCATGTCACCGAATCCATCCACGATTCATTGTCAGCAAACGGGAGAAGGGTACATTGAAGTTTATTTTCCCATAGATGAACACGTCCTGTCCTGTATTTCCCTAAAACCTGACCCCAAGAACGATGTTCCACCTTCCTATGAAGAGGTCACTAAGAATAGTAATGGGTGCGGGGGAGGAGGTACTGCAAGTTTGGGAAGTGGAACTAGTGCGCCCTCTAGCGAAACAACTGTAAATGTTCTCCAAGAAGTGATACCCTCGACTGGAGATGATGATCTTCCCTCCGACCCGCCACCTTATGATTCGCTGAGCAAGACGGAAACAGCTGTAGATTAATCTCAAATTAATTATTATTTGTATTAATGAAAGAAAGAAGATGTAATTAAGTTTTATAGATTTATTTTTGTTTCCATGATTGTTACTGGTAACTGTGAGAGCTTTTACCCTCGAACTGATGAATGAGCACATGCAGGAGAAGGGTAAAATAATAGGAGAACGACATGGCAATTACAAAAAAGCTTTAAGAGACTTGTTAATTAGTGATTGCAGGCGAAGAAAGAATTGATTGGTAGTTTTATGTACGCATACAAAGTAGTTTTACATGAGATGGAATTATCGTTTTTTCGCTAAACATTATTCTTGAAACACGTGGTGTACCTAAACCTGTACTTTATCTTGTACATCAAGTACGCTAACGTTGAACTTGATGCTGGTTGTTGAGCTGTAAGTATGTGAGGGTAGCTTCGAAACTGTAAAGTTTTGAATGCAAAAAATGCATTGAATCCGTTGATGCATTTTCGAGGAAAATTTGAAATAAATGTGGGGAATTGAACTCTTGAAACTGGAATCGGTGCTCTTGGATGTAACTGAATCGATAGTGTCGTATAACAGCATGAAACGTTTTGATTACTCTGGTAACATTGCAATCTGAAATGGCGGAAACCTTGAAATAACTCTAGTATCGGAAACATGATGGTGTCTATTGCGTTTAAAATATGCAAAGAGTTTATCGATAGTTAGCTTTTACTAGTTTGTTCCAGGATGATGTGCTTCCCAGTACATGGATATCGATATACGTTACTAATTAGCTGCATAGTGCTAGTATTTTTGCTTGATAAGGTAGACGCTGGGCTTGTAATCGATTTGAAACCAGCAATTTCAGAAGCCCAATACGGAGATAGTTGTAGTGTTAGTGCTTATAAAGCTTTTCAAGAGCCGATTATAATTTTGAAAAGGCTATACTTTGAAGATTATACTGAAATGATGGACGTTATTACCAAGTACTCGAATTTTTCTTTGAATGGGACCGAGTACGATTACGTACCGAGACGGTATGAGGGGATTATTTGCAAATCAAAGGTTACTCCACTGATGTGTAAGGCGGAAGGTGGGGGTGACGAAGGACGCTGTAAGTGTCTCCAGTTGGAGGTGGGGAAAACTAAAATTAACACGGAACCGGTGTTTAATGGTCAGACCTTCAATCAAACTCTTGAAGGTGAGTGCAGTAGAGAATAAAGCCTAAAAGTTAGAATACCATCGATGGCTTGGTTAACCGAACAGATTGACTGGTTGCAGTTGAGAGGGAAACTCGAGGCGGTGGTCAAATAGACGATAACCTCCATCATGATAAGGGTAACACTTCTGAAATGAAAAGCCCCAAACCTTCTCTCGTTCAGCTCAACTTCTCTCTGGTACGATGCTACGCTAACAAAGGAGATTTCTGCCTTACGCCGTTTATATCCTGCAAGCCATCCGTGGATAGAAAAGGCAGATGGACCTCTCACTGCGTTTATGGATCGTGTAGTGGAGCATCGATAACATTTTTGCGTTTGAGACTGTATGTTTTATTAATCTTAGTAATTTTACTTGGTATTAAAATTGAAAATTAATTACAAGAATCGACACGGTTGTTAGCATGAAAAACTGATGTTGTCATGGATACGCTTGGTTTCATCGTTTGTGAGAGCCGCTGATTTTTAATTGTAAAAGAGGGGAAAAATATGGACTACTGCTATGATAATTTTGGAAAATAGCAAGTGTTTCGCTATTTTGACGGATATTTTGACAGAGTCGATTATTTAAAAATAACACAGGTAGAAGACGCGATGGGAGGAAACAAGATTTTAAAAATGAATTCTGATAGTTTCGCGTATTTAAAATTCAAAATAAGAAATACAAGATTAACGTACATAGCTTTCTAGTTGCAACTTATTTTGAGTTTGGATACATGATGGGACAAAAACTTCCCAAGTGGATTCTGCACTATGACACAGTATCGTATATAATTTTGGCAATAGACTGTGTAAGTTCAAAGCATTCCCTTTTGTTGCTATTTATCTTGCCGACAACTGAAATTTGATTTATACATTCTAAGCGCCATCTTGTTTCCAGGTATGCGCAATATGTTACCTCAGCTTTCTCGCGGTTTGTATAAGTGACCGAAAGCTGTATCTTCCGTTTGAACCCAGCAAAGAATGGCTGCAACTAAACTCGTATTCGATACTTCCACCCTTTTGCTGCATTCCCCGTAAGTGGAGGTAATGAGACTGATAACGTAATCATGAATGGTTAACTTGTAATTGTGAATACTGGAATAATGGAGGAAAATAACCATGTTATCTATAATTGTAGTGGTTACGTTTTTGGCGTACCATATCCGATACAAGACAGTGTTTAGCGATGGGGATTTTTATGGCGTCGTTGGAGCTATGTTGGGATTATCTGCGATATCGATATTCGATGGGGCTCGTATTGTTCAAGTGTACTTTTTCGATAACATATGGACGGTGGATCGGTTTTTGGAAGCGGTTCACAGCGGAGTGCCTGGTATTATAGTGACGGATTTTATTTATACGCTTCAAATTATAGTGGACGGAAAGCTGCTGGATCTGAATTTCGAGAATACGAAGGATGGGACTCGGGAAGTGTAAGTTGCTGGACAAATAACTATTTAAGAAAATTACCAACATGTTAAAGTAAATAATACTACGAGGACATTCAAAGTGTAGAATAAACGGGAGCGAGGTGTTTGTGACATACCCAAACAAAATTGTTTTACCGCTGGGTGGTAAGTGGACGTCCCCTGTACTGGCTGATGGGGGTATCAGAACGTGGACACACGATATTCAGCAAGAGGTAACTTCATAAATGGTTGTGATTGAAAACAGCAATGGAGGATTCAAGTGCGTGTGATGATGGTTACTGGTTATCCTTGTTGAAATATAGTTGAAATGCTGTGGAGCTAGAAGCTATAAAGACTGGGACAATTTTAGCGGAAATATCTATCCGGATTATCAAAATGAGTACTACCAAGGGAAGCATGGAAACTATCCACCGTCCTGCTACTGCAAATACACATGTCCCGTGTTTATGATCACTTATGAAAAATGTTTTGAAAATTGTGGATCATCAAATGATGCGGATAATATGGAAATAATGCAAACACGAAAAGTAAGACTAGGAGTTTTTTGCGCCATCTGGCGGATGCAGAAACGCATGGTGTTTTACATAATTAATGGTCGGCGCTTGATGACTTGTAAAATTTATTTTGGTTGTTAATTCTAGCGTGTTTTAAAATTACAGGGCTGTTATCATCCGTATGTTAAGTTTCTCCGTCGCTTGTACATCCTTACAGGGGTGTTCATGAGCTTCATGGCATTTGCATACTTGCTAACGATTTGCACTTACATAGTAAACTTTGCGGCGCTTCGACAATTAGCCGCTTTGAAGGCAAAAGATTACTTGGATGCTAGCAGAGAGTTTTCTGATTTCAGGTTAGCCTGAGCGGGATTCTGTGATGCAATTAATTTTAACGATGAATTAAATGTGGTATTTCTTGGATGTTTGGCTCATGAGTGATTTTGACATATTTTCAGCCTTAATGTGGATAGTTCTTACGCCCTTCAACCTTCAGAAGTTGCTGCAGATGCTAGCGTTGTGAGTGGAATAAAATGGACTCTCTTGATATAATATATGAGGACTTTAATGACGGAATGCTTTTATGTGCATGCAACAAACTGTATTACGAACAGGTCCCTTATAAGAACAAGTATCCAGAAGAACGTAAACGACTGGTAGGGCGGAATCTGAAAGGGAATTGGCAACCAAAACTTAGAATGATAAATTCAGGATCTTACCATCAATTTGTTCGGAACGCTTACCCAAACTCTAAGCCAATGCGAAGAAGAGCAGTTTATAATCTTTTGGAGACTAAAAGCAAGTCAAAATTGAATCATAATCGGTCAGGGAAAGCCGCTGGATCCAAGAACCAAGTATCGGTCGAAAAGAAAGCCAAACCTTCGCTTCAGGAGATGTTTCGGACACGAGGAGATCGTTCAATGGAAACGAAAGTCAAGGCTAAGTGATTTCTTGACAAAGTATATTTAAAATGCTGAGGAATTAAAGATAAACACAAGAAGTATAAGGTACTGAGGTCAGAAGGTGGCGTTAGCGTCTGCTTTGGGAATGGAGCAAGAAAGATAAAATACATCTCATTGAGTAACAGTTTAGGTAATGTTTAGGTCAGCGTTTGGCCGTGCGTGAGATTTTATTGTAGGATAATGTTGTTGGTAATTAGGAAATGGGGTTTGGCGAATAAGTCGTGTGTCGATGATGGAGCTTACGCGGTTTCTCTACGATGTTTCCAGTAAATTGCAAAATGGAATTAACGATGAACCAAATAAAAATATTTTTCCGTATTTTGTGGTAATTAGTAATAGACTCAATCTAAAATGATTTTTTCAGCTGACATTATGGAATGGGTTTTGGTTGTGCGTATTTGGGGATGACGAGTTGACCGCAAAACGGAAACTTGGTTTGGACAAGAAACTCTCAAAATTACTGCGAATTCAAAGAAAATCTGCAAGACTTTTGCGAAATGGGTGTTCCCATTTAAAACATACTTCTTAGAAATTTGGGCCGGAATGGGGTCAACGACGGCATGCTTTTTACAAGAGTGCATATATAAACACTGTGGGGAATAGGGAGGATTTAGTCAGTTGATTTGCAAAGTTGTGGAACGATTAATTTAACGTTGGTTTACTTGAAACAGACTTAAGAATGAAGTTGTCGTACTTTTTCTGGGTTTGTGTCGTTGCGATGACTTTGGTCTTTACCATCTCAGGAACTGAATCCGTCAAAGGTATGGGATTCGAACTGAAAGATTAATAGCAGGTTGGAGGAATTTACTGGAATTCGAAAAAATAATATTATTTTTAGTCAATAGTTCTTGGTAAGAACTGAGCACATTCAAAATTTCAGGTCCGTCGGACCAAAACCAACGAAGTTATTAAAGTTTCCATTTGAAAAGTTGACCAAGGTATCTTACCTCCGTAGAGCCTGCCTTGCATTACAGATAGGACAACATAAACCGGTCAGTATGTACCTATAATGTACATACTGACTAATTTATATTGTCCCAACTTTATGTTAAGCTGCTTGTGTCTCCGGCCAAGATAAAGTAGTCGATTTTTCAAACGAAACATTTAATAACTTTGTTAGTTTTAGTTGGACGGACCTGAAATTTTGGATTTGCTCATTTCTCATGAAAAAAAATCGACTGAAAATAACATTATTTTTTCCAATTCCAGTAAATTCCTTAAACCTGCTATTTGGTGTAGAATGGTTTAGATTTGTGTGTTCGACCCTTGAATTTTGACCTTTTTTCACAGCTTATAGTAGCAGATTTGGAGTGAACCGAAGACCAGGAAATAACCGTAATGGCGGTGTCAACTACAAACACAATCGCTTTGCTCATCCTAAACCGAGCAGAGGGCACCACTGGAGTGGCGGGAATAGGCCGTACAATCCCTACGATGGCGCTGAAGCGTCAATTTTAGGATAATTTCGCCAAGGGATTCTCTTGAAGGGAATAAAAATAATGGGGTCATCAGTTACACAATTTTAAATTAATACCAACCAGTGTGTTACTCTGGTAATGCAGAACTAAGTTCTAAAAATTTATATCTGTTTCCCTTTAGGTATGCAATAAAGTGTAATAAACAGTACTTGGTCGTTTTCTCGAGAGCAACTTTGAATATTCGCAAATGTCGGATGTCCTATGGGCTTTCTGACATACTATTAAAACCATGTTTTTGCAAATTAAGATGACACGGAGCGTGAGATCAAAATTCTGTTATGAATCTGCAAAATCCAAAAGAGTTGCTTTCTCAATTAAGCATCCCTGGCATAAGACTTCTCTTGTTATTATTCAAGATTCGCATTATCTAGGCCAGGTGCCCTTTGTGTTTACACTGATAATTTTCATGCACAATGCGCTAGCAGGTGCTTTGTTGACGCCTCTAGTGTTTTGGCGTTGTCAGGTTAGAGTGATGGATTGGGGAATTTGCATGAGATTATGCAGGGCTGGGGTTTACTTGCTGTTGATGCAAGTATGCTGAGTTTCAGTCCAGTTTCAGAACACCCATGTGATGCAGAATGCCCTGTTGCAGACTGTTTCTTACTATGATACATATTCTCATTTCCGATCTACGTGAAAAATTGGCAAACACTGAGGCGTTGAAAAATGTTTGCTTGACCTTCGGGAGATGCAATGAGCTCCTCTTACGAATACATTATCTTTGTTCTCTGGGAGGATTCGCAAAATATATTTCACAGGAAGCTGTTGGCTTATTTCAAAGACGTAATATTGAATACCGATTCGCAAGTTGGTTCGGCAATCTTGATAGACTGCCGTAACTGGGACGGGAAGACTGAAATGGATTAGAGCTATTTCGGGGTCTACAGTGACTGCATAGCTAGATAAGTTCGAAGACCTCGTCAGTCATGGGTGACAGAGAGACAAATATAGATAATGTACGATCTGTGATTATACAAACCATCGAAGGCATAATAGGTTCAGCGCGTTTAAAAGTTAGTGGATTGAGTGACAGAAGGGCTTCGAGGGAAGTGGTTGTAGTAGAGACGATTGAAGAGCAAGTTGGCGACAAAATGGTCCAAGGTAGCGGAATACTAAAAACTAGCAACCTCCTAGGTGTAGCCGAAGAGAAAACTATTAAAGAAGCACGAAAAAGAAGTGTTACGTTTGATCCCAAGTTTTTAAAAGGTTAGTACAACAACTGATTAATTTAAAGTCTTGCACGCTGTTAAAGGGTGAGGGAACTTTTAAATTGAAAGGGTGATTAATAAATATTGATATTTCAGACGAACTTGGGCCGATAATTACTACGACGGAATGTACACGATCAGATACGAAAGAGGATGAGGAGAGTTCAGATGATGATAACGTTGAAATTACCCGGTTATAATTTGTAATTAACTCCCGATTTAATAACTAAAAGGATTGTGAAAAACAGTTTTGACGTACAGATGAGATGTGTAGTAGAGTTTTGGAGTCAATTATGACTTTGCAGCCTTCTGGGATTTCGACCGTTTTGGCGATGGTGATCTAGCAGCGACCTCTTCTTTAATGGGTAGAATAAGGTTGACCAATTCATCGTACGTTAAGCTAAAATCTGAAGCTATCCATCGGCGCTTTATTTCCGTCATGACTAAGGTTATTGTTTTCCCTAAAGTAATTAAATTAAGACAAAAAGATTACCAGATTTACACATGATAGTGACGTGTTTGAAATTATCGAATATATAATGTGTATGGTTGGATTGGAATGACTCTCTTACCTTTCATTCCTCGTTCTAGAAGCATCCGGCCGTTAATGGGGAATTTAGGACAGTCCCAAGCCTGGTAGCTTTGAAGTAATTTCATGTTTCCGTTGTATTTAAGAGCTTCCTCAATAAAGGCCCGTAGAATGCTGTGAGTGAACTGTGCGTTGAGCAATGTGATTTGTTGACATAATCTGTGAACGAGGAGTTTAGTTAGTTTTGCAAAGATAAACAGCAAAACTCATGAAATGACAATTTTAACTTACTGCAACGCTTCCTCCAGAGGTCCGCATAATTTGTCGCGGTGCATAACGACAAAAATACAGAGGTCGCGCTCGAAGGCGCTTAGCTTTAGCCTTGTATGGAGGGCTTTTGCCTAACAAAGATTATTCAATATTAATTACAGAATTCATAAATGCGGAATTTGAGTTGCTAAAATATACAAACATACAGCTGGATTTTCAATGCTTACCTCTGCTTCGTCCCTAAGGAGAGCTGATAGCAATGTGATTGGATTCATTTCAATGTTGTTTGTCTTCATGCGATCGTAAACAAGTCTGAATTCTTCTAAATTTGCACTCTCCGGTATACCTACGTAAGGTCCTATGCCCAATTCCAGCATGAGTAGCACTAGTTCGCCTGCACAACGAAGAATAATCGGAATATAACTATTTAAAGTAAGAGCAGGTAAAATATAGAAACATTTAAAGCGCATGTATGTTACCCGCAAAATTCCCCGCCAATGTTTTCTTCAGTTCGACCCATATCCTTTCACCAGATATTCTAGCGAGGCCATCAACATTATTACGAATTGCATCTAGTGTTACTTTTTCGTGGGAATCCGCATCCCGTGCAAGTCTGCCATAAAATCTGTAATTGATTCACGTCCATTTACAGTTTATAGCTTTGAAAGCAGTGGAGTACCAGCAAGTGCTATTATAAAGTGAAATACTCACCGGAAATAGCGCAGAATTCGTAGATAGTCTTCGAGAATTCTGTCGACTGGATTACCGACGAAGCGTATTCGCTTGTTCTTCAAATCAGTCATCCCATCAAAATAGTCGTAGACGTTACCATCGAGATCTTAAAGACAATTAGGTATGAAGTATCGTTAAACATACCGGAATGGTCAATATTATTTACGACTATCTTAGACGTGATAGATTGCTTACCCAAAAACATAGAGTTGACAGTCAAATCCCTTCTACCTGCATCTAACTCCCAGTTTTTCGTAAACTCTACTTCAGCGTGTCTCCCATCTGTTGCGACGTCGATTCGAAGCGTTGTTACCTGCCATATTTAAAGATGAGAGGTTCAAAATTTGATTTTCATGATGCATTAGGCTGGGAGGAGGGATTGTCAAAAGATGCGTATGTATATATTACCTCATAATTTTCTTTATCGTTAATTCTTGCTGTTATTGTCCCATGCTTCTCCCCCTTTGTGTTTATCATTCGAATCCCTTCTCGTTCAAACATTGCCTTCATTTCATCCGGTGTTGCAGTAGTAGCAAAATCCAGATCAGCCGGTTTTTTTCCAGATAGCAAATCTCTGAAAATTGTAAAGTTTTTAGTTGCGACAAAATTTGGACAAATGGTTCTATTTACAGAAACAAGAATAAAGTTTAATTATTACTTACCTAACAGGACCTCCGGCAAGTCGGATTTCATAGTCATACTTTTTGAATAATTCTGCTAATGCCGTTAGCTCGTCATCGAACAGGGACTGAAATATTTCTCCATCAATTTTAGTCATGATGAGGGTTCCTTTTGGCATTCTTGCAATCTTCTGTGCAGCTCTTATGGAAATAGATCGGCATTTATTGTTTGCACGATCATACAACTTGACATTACGGTAAACAGGGTAGGACCATACACCGAAATTCCGCCCGGAAACCTGAATAATAATAAAAAAACAATAGTTATTTAATAAACAAATATAATTCCGAACCCATACATCATACATACACTAAATTTTTACTATTAATTAACAATGTGAGAGCATCTATTGAACTTACTGAAAAATTAGGGAGAACGTCACGGTATCCTCTACAAACTACACGGTCAAAAATCCAGGCTGTGCTCCGCATCTGATAAAGACTAAATGCGACAACTTCTAGTCTTGTTTAAGTTTTCATAGCATATTATTGCATCACAATACCCTGCTTGTCCTTTTCGATGACTTCTTTCATAACAATACGATAATAATTCGATTGATTCAGATCATAAAACACGTTTTACAGTCTGTTATATATCCCTGAGGATTGAATCTTATCGTATTATTTGTGAATAGTTTAAAAAAGATCGTATTATTACGTAAAATTTGCATTGCGGGGATCGATTCATTGGAGTATATAAAATAAAAGTATGTACTACATCATAATAGAAGATACTTTGAGGGTATGTACAAAAAATTTATGAAACGTATCAATATGTTACATACTCCGGGGAATGAGTAGAGTATATACTCAAAAGAGATGATACAGGATCAATCGCGGAGAGTATGATCTTTGCAATGGGAAAAGAAGCTTCCGCGAGAGAATGTTCACGAATGGTAGCTGCAGAGAATGAACTGAGTATATACTCGAAAGAGATGATACAGGATCAATCGCGGAGAGTATGATCTTTGGAAGGGAAAAGAAGCTTCCGCGAGAGAATGTTCACGAATAGTAGCCGCGGAGAATGAAATGAGTGTATATTCAAAAGAGATGATACAGGATCAATCGCAGAGAGTATGATCTTTGCAAGGGGAAAACAAGCTTCCGCTAGAGAATGTTTCCCAATCATAACTTCAGAGAATGTAACAATAATTTCCATCAGCACTGCACAACATTGTACAAAAAACAGCTGCTCCTTGTCTTTTGACTTTTCCATATAGTGCGTTAAATAGAATTCATGATCGCTATGTAGTAGGACGGTATACTCTATGAAGGCAATTCTTTTGAGAACGCAGTAGCATGTAAGTCTATGCGTGGCATATAGAAGCAGCTCTGGAGACTTTTGGCAGTATATAGTACATACTTCTCCGTCTTGATCATACAGTTCGGATGCGACAACGACAGCAGCGCCAGCGTGCTGCAGGGACTTTTCGTGTTTGATTTCATACAAATTACATGTATATCTTCCTCCTCCTGTGGAGAATTTTGTACAGCTTTCGCTTTCTGCTGCCCACACCTTGTATTCGATATACAGGAATAAGTTCAAGCATGCTTCTGTATTCCATTGAGAGGGACGAGCTGCATAAGTGGAGGAACGGTGAAAGTTTAATCATTTCAAAACTTACGTGAATCAGTTAATTATAATATTTCAGCAGCTGATGGGTCCAAACCTGGACAAATGGTCAGGTAAGCATTTGGTATTGATGACAACTAATTAAATTCTATTTCTAAAATCGTTCTGCTGCAACCAGTAGAACTAGCAGATCCAAGGCAACGCTGGTCATCAGAATCTTGTTTATATGTAACAATTCCACTGATTAATCCCGCAGGTTTTGACCCTCGACGAGTTAGCGGCTGTTCCTCCGACTGCAATTAAGGCTCAGGTATTCATTTTGTTTTAGTTCTGAATTATGTTTGTTTGCTCATAATTAACTTTTTATTGGATGCCGTAAGCAGCTTTAACTTGCTTTTAATGCTAGTCAGGAACTATAAGTTAGTATTTATAATAATCAGATAAACCAATCAAATAGATTTCTTCGGATAAGAATTAAGCGCCCGGAAGTCATTTTACTGCGACGTCCAATGGGGTAAGAAGATCAATTTAGTTTGAACTTATGTTGTTTAAATGCCATGAATTAATTATTGCATCGAGTCATCAGCTTAAACTTCTATTTAGTGATAGTCAGCAGATATACGGTAATATTTAATCATGTTACCTACGAATCCAATAGATTTCTTCGTACACGGACTTAGCGGCTGGATGTCCTTCTAATGCAGTCAGGAATAAGGTAAGCAGCTTATTTTAGTTTTAATTAACTTTTTAGATCGTATGTACTAGTGTTTCCACCCAGTTAGCAGCTAAACATCCATTAGTGCTACTTAGTACATTAAAGTTGTTTTAAATGATTGCAACTCGTCATAATTCTTGCAGGTTGATTCCGAATATGAAGCTGCTGTGCTTCCTTCCATGGAAATCCTAGTTTTATCGAATATTGTCGATGCGATAATTATCATACACAGAATCTAGTCGGAAATACTAACTCCCCTTTCAGCGGATATTGCAGGTGCAGTGAAATAAAGTGGAAAGGGTTCGGATTAGTCCTTTAAGTTTATGGGCTCCCCTCATCCAGCCTGTTGTATTTGTTCCAGGATTGCGCCAACAACTACAGGATCGTTCCCAAAAATTAGCATTCCAGCATAATGCTACGGTGGCTTGCCAGATAGAGTTGTCCGACGCAGCAGATGCGGTAAGCTGTATTAATTTTTCAATGTGTTACATACTGTGGAACATTTGTGTGAAGACTCATACAATGTTTTACGCTGCTACCATCAATTATTTAATTGTTGTTTTCCAGGAACTATAAAAAGTGACGTTAGCTAAAGGCGGATAGTACGAGCTGCTGTGAACGAAGGCTTGATACCGAAAACGGAGCGTTCATCAGATAGCCCATCGGGGAGTCCATCTGTTAGTCGAAAGTGAGGTCTTACGGAAGTGAGTGATTCGATAAGTCCGAAATGTCCTCTCCAGATACTTCTTCCGAAGATTCCATAAAGTAGCGGCTATCCTGATAACTATTTCAGCAGCTTCAAAGGCTTCGTGTTTGCCTCATCTTCAACCTCAGCCTATGATGCAATATGTTACTGAATCCTCATCGGCTCACACTTTGTACTTGCCGGTGGTTTTTGAGGTCGTAAACTTAAACTTTATTCAATTTCGATTGTGCTTAAGCTTCTATTATATAGAATCGGTTAGGCGATTTCCAACTGTTGTTGTAACTCTTAGCTGATTATGTACATGTTCAGCGTATGTTTGAATAATCTTCTTCAAATGTTACTCTTTCGATTCATTTAATTTCATAGTAGTTTTTCAATTTTAAATATTTTATGATTATATCACATTTGCCATATTTGTAAATTTTATTTAATTGAATGGACATAAATCAGCTAAAAATTAATCACAATGTTTTGATGTAGACAAGAAGCATTATTATGTACTGCATTCGATCCTACGGCATCATAATATTAAAGTACGATAACAATCATACCCGAAAAGATCATATCAGTAGCTACTAAAATCATTCATAACAATGTATACCCGTGGAGAACATATTCAACGCATCATTTTCGAATGCATCCCTATCGATCTTTTAAAGAACATACTCAATCCTACTCCTCAAGTATGTACCCAATCATTCTCATAGCAATCCTACCAGATTCTACTCTTGAAGTATGCACGGAAACATTCACGCACCATTCATACTCCCAGCAAATGTATCGAATCAGTTCCTTTTAGATGCTACAAAACGTCATTTCGAACAATTCATTATTGTTCATAACAGAACATAGTTTGACTTTTTGAGAAGAACTTGGAGGGTAGCAACGAAATCGTCAGTCAACAGAGAAATTGTGGCACTGATGGAGTGTATGAGTACACTAATTCGTAGTACGAAAGAGCAAACTGACAGGTTACTATATCTGTTTCAAGGGCAAGTTGTAATTTAACTGTTAACTATATTTAATCATCAATCCAATTAATGCAAGGGTTTAAAAAATGAGCACGCATTTCGTACACACCGCAGAACATCAAATCCCGCCAGTGGCATTTGAAAATAACAAGGAGCTCTGAATGATGCAGTAGCTCAAATATTGACGATTTTTTCCATCACTTTACTTCGCGAAAAATGCTTTGAATCATTTATGCATTCATATTGTAAAAGAAATATCAAAAGTTTTGATCATTGATAGAATACAACTTGCCTCTTCCAAAGGGATCCGCAGAGTACAAGGCAATGTAACAGGTAACATTATGACATTCAAGTCTTACAAATTCGTTAAACTGCTAAAATTCGTCTCCTGAAACTGGCAAATCAGAGATATCTGGACCACTAGGAGATTGCGGTGAATACGCAAGAGAGCCACTCGACGGGTCTTGTTGCTGCGGCAATCTTGTGTTTGAAACTTGTGCCGTTGATGGTTTTTTTGTTCTTGGATTATGAAGAGCAGATACTCGTCCATCTTCAGAATCAAGTAATGCAGATATTGTGAAAGTTTTGCTGTGTAGCGTTTCTCGATTGTCAAAGTCTTGTTCTTGGGATAGCTGATTTGGGGGTAGTTTCCGGTTAACTGGACACAGTCGAGGGTCTATCACAGACAGCGAAAGCATAAATTTTGACCTGAGATCGTCGTACTTGGGGCTCTTCACGTCAGTTGTTCGTAATTCCCATCTGATGGGTCTTTGGTCAACACCTTTGACAAAAGTCCATGGTGAATTATCACTGACTTGGAACTCTTCCATCATAGGCTCTTCCGCTACGTTCTCTGAAACTGATTCAATAGTTTCCTCTTGGAGTTGCGGCATCTCTGGCGAATTGTCCGAGTTTGATGCAGTAGCTTCATCCTCTTCGTTCAACGTATCCGAGTAAAATCCCCGTAGGGAAGAGAGTGGTTGCTGTTCAACTGTATCGGTATCAGTCTGGTTTACCATTTGGTCCTCAAGTATGGAGGACGGGATAATTGGTGGAAGTTTTTGACACGTTGTTTTTTCTTCTTGCACTAATTGTGGTGGCCCCCCAGGTAAGGACCTAACTTGCTTTGTAAAAGGATTCTGACCAGAAGTTTCCCCTTCTCTTCGAAGTAAGGGATGAGGTGAAGCCTTGTCCCATGGTTTCCTGAAATCATGTTGAATCTCAGGAGGTGGTAATTCACACTTGAAATCCTGCAACACAGAAGTTGTGAATTACTTGACGTGACTCAACTGAGCTCAGAGAGGATAATTTATACAATTTTTGTAAGGTTACATCAAGAAACTGCATTCTTTGGTCGTAATCCATGACATCATGACTAAAGGTGCATGCTTTGTCCATGCAGGAATTGTAAACTTGGTAGTATTTGCAAGGTACGTTGTGTGAAAACAAGCAAGCAGTACCCGCCGTACAGGACTGCATCATAAAAAATTTACATCGCTCCGGTCTCCGTGGTCTGGCGATATGGGCGAATGAACAGTCTCGTAAACACTTTCCCTGCAAAAGTTACACATGTTTTCCATGGATTAAAAGTAGAGTTAGATAAGATTAGAAGATAAGATTAAATGATAACTTGTAATATGGGGGTACCTTCAAGTTAAACACACATGAACGGACAAAGGGCCGGATCCGGTTCGGATTTAAGGCGAGCATTCTCTGTTGAATTTGCCTGCAAAACATAAAGGACATCGGTTACAATCCTGAACATATATACCATGATCACGACTAGGGTAGCGCTTGCTACAATAATTAAAAATCATTGGCAATCTTTATGTTCCATTACGATTGATTCGCAGCCGTTTTGTTATGCGATTGGAGCTTGCAAGGTGACTTTTTCTTGCCATTTGGTTTCCGTTTCTTCTTTCGGGATTTCGGCATGTTCACCTTTGAGGATGATTGATTTGACTGTGACATCAGTCCAGAATGCTTGCTAGGTAAGCCTGGGGCCTTAACCAGGAGCTCCTTATCCATAGTAGCACCGATTGCACCTAAAATTCAAGAAAAGTATGACAGTTTAACCCATAGAGCAATAAGTGTTCTTGACTAAATTACAACTATAATCTTAGGTTTTTAGATTTGACAGCAAGCATCAATACTAACCTTACTCTTGATTACTGCACGAATATTTTCTATGTAATTAAAAAAATGTTAATTGTAGTTAACTTACCAAATTAGCTAACTGGCAGTATTTTAAACAGTTTTTGTTTTTGTTCAAAACTTGAAAAATTATTTCCTGAGAGCGCGCGCGTGCGACACGGCTACGAAACATTTTGAAATTTCCCGGTACTGCTGCGGGTATTGCTACATGGTCGACAGTAAAGTGACTACAGGCCACAGGCCATCCAAAGCTTTACTCGATCAATCGGGGACCATTCCCAAGTAATCATATTGGATACGGAAAGTCGCCAGATTTCAACCCCTCCCCAGTTTGTTTGTATCAGTTTGCAATGAAAAACCATAACCATTTTTATTAGAGCGAATTCTGGGCTGGCCCTACTAAATATTGGATAAAGTTACTTGAGAATGGTCCCCCATGGTCTACAAATTAGTATAACCCAAAGTTCTCGCATTGAAAACTGTAGTGATTTGTGAAGAAAATTAAAATATATTAGAATTAAAATTCAGTTTACGACAATTTACAGACAGCCCTTGCTAATTTGATATGCACGATAAGAACTACAAGTTCCTGCCCAGATTAGATCAGTCCTCGTGAAGTTGGCGTTTCAATAGATTTCTAAATTTCTGACCACTGTGAAAGGGCAACCTTATTTTTCGAGTACTTTATCAGAATCTGAATCGCACATTTATAATATTACACAGTTAATTTACGAAAGAAAACAATTATCATGGAAGTTAGTGATGAGGTGATCTCATACTCCGCTTATGGAGACCACACAAAATCAAATTGTGTGTGGCACTATTTTCTTCGAGCAAGTGATGGTAAATCTGGAAAATGCAATGTATGTTCCAAAATTTTGAAAATCGTGGATCATTCCCGTAAGGGGTTGCTCAGCCATCTTCAAAGACTGCATGGGATTCCGTCGGATATTTTTCGTTCCGGAAACGAAAGCACCTCTGAACCGGAAGCTATAAAGCGTTCACAAAGTGACCTGTTACAGGAATGTGTACTGTGCGGACACAAACTGAAATCCGCAACGGAGAATGACGAAGAAATATCTTACACATTTGGACATCTGGATGTTGACAAAGTTGAGGAGCCTGTAGAGCTGAATCAGCAAGAAGTCTTGCACAATTTTTTGCGTATTCCTACTGATACGCTTGCTACGGATTCTTGTGAATGGAACACTCTGTTTTGCGGAAAATGTTTGAAAAGGAACAACGTCATTTGCAATTTTTTGAAGGCGTTGGAGGTGATTCAAAGTTATTTGGATTCGTTTCGGAATGAAATAGAACAGCAATTCAGATGTACGCTTGAAAATCGGGATGAGTACTTGGTCAGCGAAGACGACACGAGATCCGTCCTTCGACGTGAAATAGCAAAAAGTAATGTCTTGGGCTGTTGACAGTCACTTGTAAAATCTTAAGTTTAAAAATCGCACTGAATTCTAAATATTATTTCGGACTATAGGTTTTGGCATTCAGAAGAGGATTACACCAAACGAGGATAAGGTGAAGAACGGTTCAGGATCGGTTGGAATCATAGTTCCTGCAGAATCACCCTATTCAACAACACTGCTTCATGATCAATCTGAAGAACTTTTGAAAGAAATTGAAGTCCGATTATGTTCGGGTATGTTAAATGACGTTTCCCTCGCGCAAGAAAATGAAAGCCAAGCGGAAGCTAACAAGGAAACACGCGATCATATCGACAAAGAGCATGATAAGCCATCATCCAGCAATCAAGAATTGCTAGATCCATACTTGTACTTCAAAGAGCTCTTTGATTTGAAACGGTGTCATGTTTCAGTACCAAAGTTAACGAATCGGGAATTAAGTGTTTTAATGAACAAAAGCGGCTTATCAGAAGCATACAAGTGTGTGTTTGATGACTGTCCTCACGATGGCAATTTTCTGACTGCTGCCGATCGGTATCAGCATATACAAATGACTCACCTGGAAGGTGTTTCACAACTGGATGCGGATACTTTGGTGGAAGCTTTAGGAAGCTCTTTAGAGGATTTAAATGTTCCTGATAAATGTCAGACCTCACCTATAGTTTGCCCGAAACAGTTGCGCCGCAGTAGCAGGAGTTTGAATTCCTCGCAACAATACAAAAAAGTTGAAAGAATGCGACGATCGAAGGATACGTGTGAAGTATCAGAAAACCCGGAAGGAAGTGGAAGGGCTAAGCTGAGCAAACTAAACAAGTTACAGTGTCCAATTCAGACTTGTAAGTTATTTGGAAAGAGCGTTTTTCACTCAAGCAAACACCTACAAGCTCACATACAGCGATCTCATGAGGGAGTAACGCATCCCTTTTTCTGCAAGGAGTGTCACAGAAAGTTCACAAAGCTCTGGGAATACAGAACTCATATCAGATCAGTTCATCTTGGACAATATCCGTATAAGTGCGAATACTGTGCGAAAGGTTTTGTAAACAAAACATATTTTGACGTTCACCAAGCAAAGCATACGAACGAAAAGAAGTTCCCGTGTAACTTCTGTGACCTGTTTTTCAAAACACCTGGAGGCGTTTTAATGCATAAGCGATACGTTCACACAGGAGAAAGACCCTACCAGTGTGAAACGTGTGGGAAGAGTTTTGTGAGCAACGTTAAACTATCTAATCACATAAAGTGTGTTCATAATAAATCCTCTCGACCCTTTATCTGTCATGTATGCGGAAAAGATTTTCCCATTCAGGGATATCTGTATATGCATATGAAGAATAGTCATGAAGGAGAGAAATGGCCATCAAAGCGGATCAATGCTCAACAGATGCAGAAATCCATACCGGAACAGGAAGCGGGTAACCTGTACGATGAAGCACAATGTTTCCAGCCCGCTGGAGGAACAGCAGAAAAGACGAATATCAAGACTATTAAGGGTGTAAAAGCTCGAAAAAACCAAGATGGTAGGATTATTAGCTTACACAAAAATTGTGGAAATGGGTTTTATTTAAAAAAACGTTTTGGAACCAAGCTTGAAGGAATTATTTTCTTATGTTTCAGATAGTGTTTCGGCGAATTCAGCTCCTGCTCAAATCGGAGCAGTATCACACTCAACAACAAGTGATCTAACGAAGACGGAAGTGACGATAAGCCAATTACCCACACACATGTCAAGGGATGCTATTTTTCTACCAGATGCTGATAATTCGGAAGTGACACCCTTACCGCAGGAGTCGGAAGTATGTAATGGGGCCACGACTGTACTGGTACTGGACAATGTTCTTGAAAATCAAGCTGTTGAAAGCGTTCATTTTGATACGGAACAACTTGTGGGAATCATAGATGAGTCCGCAACTCATTACATACATGTTTGCAAAGATAGTGCAATTTGCTATGTGTGATATTAACAAGAGAATATTTATGTGGGACTGGATAGAATATTGACTGATGGACAGGATAGTTTCGTCTTGTCTTTCCAGTTTTTTATCATTAGTTTGTGCTTCGTGTTTGTATAGAATATTATTACGTGTATGTACATACTTTATGTTTAAAATATATTTGCTATAATCTTAAGATTTGTATATTTAATTTACTGTACATACCTTGTATTTTGTAGACAAGGAAAATCTGTGCATAATTTAACTGGTGCAAGCTTTCAGCGTCACCTCAAAGAAATTACATGTATACTGTAACTCTAACGCGTCCTGAATCTAATTATAATTCACATATATATTATAAACACTTTGTCTGAGCGTATTTTTACTCTGTAATATATTTGCTTTCATTTTGGTTAGTTGTGAGTACAATAGTCAGAGACTGCTTCTGGCTGTGTTCTCACCATCTGCCAGCAGCATGATGTTAGATGTTGGGCGAATCGGTTTTAGCTTCTTCCTTAACGTTCAACCAGAGATTTTCGCGTGGCTGGGGCATAAGAAAACTCGACCAGAGGCGAGGACCGAAATTGTCTCAGCGGCTAAGGCAGACAGGCAAGCCTCCGTAATGAGTCTCTGAGAAAAGATGTTTTAAAGATGCAAATCCGTAGGAAGAAACTGAATCTTTATCTGGCTGTGGTACTCATCGTAAACACAGTTTTGTCTTCCTCATCTGTGCGCTGCTGCGGTTATATATGATTAACACCTGTGAGCTTCGCTATTGATGACGAGTTTTGGCTTCCGCTATGAGAAAGTTATGGGTGTTACAATTCTGTGGGACCGGTCAGAATGTTAGGAACAGTTTGACACATTACACGGTTTACTTTTGACTTTTACTTACTAGCGCTGCAGTTAATGCAGTCGCCATGCAATTAATCCTAGTTTCAGTTTCATTTGCGGAAGCAACTTTGGCGACCCGGAAAATCAAATGGGCGCGTGTGAAAAAATTGTACTTGTATATATATGGGTCCAAAATTGAATTTGACTTCAGTCAGCTTTAAGAAGAGCTGGAGTCAAGTGAGTAAAATTGGTTTACGCAAAGCGTTACGTGCTTAAGTGTCCGCGTCCCTTAAGGAGAAAATGAAAAACCGGTGTGTAAATTCGTTTGCTACAAAGTTATTGTACTTTGCCTCGGCTATATCAACACTTGTGACAATAATGTTTTTATGGAGTTTTACCAGTGAAAAGGATAACTTAATGTTTGGAACACAGACTATTCTCGACCCGGGAGAATTCAGTGCGAGTGCGTTTAGATCTTCGGCTGTGGACCAAGAACAGCCTCTACCGTTCTTAGCGCTACCTGGCGTTGTTTCAATTACTTCGGAGGGGCAAGAATCGTACGAGATGAAGGATTTTGACTTGTCAGTTGAAACTAGTGGGGTTGTACAAAATAATAATGGGACGGCTGATACGGTAAGTCATGTGGACTTGGTTACAGGGCCGTTTTTGAAGTTAATTAGTTTAACGGTAATTTAGATCTAAAAACGTTTGGAACACGTATATGGAATGAAGTTTATTTCAGGAAACAATCCGGGAGGGAATTTTGTTAGAAGATTCGGGGTTTGAGCTAACAACAGCGGTGCCGGATACAGAACTTGAGAATGAGAAAACAAGACTGCCGGTAAAAAATTCAGTTAACGAAGGCACAATTTTCTATGAAATTTCGACCAGTGTAGCATTTACGTTCTTAATTTTGCATACTTGCGAAAATATTTAATTTGGACACGTTAATTTTCAGGATAGTTACGACTCTCGCTTGAACATAGTTAAACGATTCTGTTCCCGAAATCCGGATTTCGGTTTGAATATGATGCGAGCTAGTAAGATGAATGGAAAGCGTACTAATTCGTGGATTTCTTTTACAACGCCGGTTTTAAGTACGCTGGGGTCAACACTGACGGTGCATGAACGAGAAAAGTAAGTTGACGCATGATAGTAATGTTCCAGAAGGATTTGTAAAAAATATAACCGATTTAACGGATTTTTTACAGTTTACAAAAATTGAATTTGGAATGGTGCCCAGTTTTTAAAGCTGCATCATCTCCTTGGATGGCAGTTTTAATGAGGATTAAACACCGATTGACAGCGAGAACAGAAGCTTTGATTAAAAACGGAGAGATGACGTTTGTGAAGCTTGCAAGATTGTTTCATATGACTGTGGACGAGGTAGCTTCTTCAGGGATCGGTAGCGCCCTCTCGAAGTTGAACGATTCTGAAACTGGAAGGGACACGAATGTAAAAATGCTTGTCGTTCGAAATCCGTTCGAACGCCTATTATCAGCTTACCGGGACAAATTAGAGCGGATCAGTGGTCGACAATATTATCATCGTCGATTTGGGCTACCGATAATTCGTCGTTTCCGGTTCCATAAGAACTGGGAAGAAGCGTTCTCTGTGCCGTTACTCACAATGAGACAGGATCCTCAGTTTAACGGGTCAACTGGGGATGAAGCTAATGTGGACAATGTTGGTGAGTTATTTGACGGAATTGTAATTTGATTCAATGTGGCAGTGGATTGGTGGAGGTAAAGCGGAAGTTAATTTACTTTGGTTGTGTTGGTTACTAGTTTTCACGGAACGGGTTTTTGCTAGAGTTAGTTCAGTCCGTCCTGAGGGCACAGCCGGTCCTCGCCATCGACACTGGGACCTTGTACCTACGTTCAACGAATTTGTGCAGTATTTGCTTGCCACGGCTCCGGACGATATGGACGAGCACTGGCGACCAGTGTATATTGATTGCAACGCATGCTCGCATAATTTTAACTTGATTCTTAAAGTGGAAACCATGGAAAGAGATAAAGATTACGTACTTAACGATCTCATGGGAATGAAGACACAGTCCGCTGGGCTAGAATTTAATGGGGTGAATACAGTGTGGAGACGATGGGCCAATACGGTTGCAAACCTGCGTATTTTGAATACAACATCAGAAAATAATAAGGGTAAACCAGGATCGGGTCTAAACCACAACAAATATTTTAGCCAAATTTCCAAGGATGATTTGAAAGCTCTATTTAAGTTGTATGAACCTGATTTCGTTATGTTTGGTTATGATGAGACAATACAAGAATATATAGATTTGGGAAGATGATTTTCAGCAATCGATAATGTTAATTAACAAAGCTACTGAATTACACATAGTACAACAGTGCAAACTAATTGAGAATACCGTAGAATGTCGTCCTCTTGCTGGAAGACTAGAAATGCTGCTAAAACTTGCCTCATATGTATTGAGTGGGCCTCATGAAGTAGGGACGTATAGATAGAATTAAACGGATAATAAATAAAATAAGTTCGTTAGTTGATGCTAATTTGAATTCCATGCAATGCCTCAAGAAATAATATTTTGAATTTTGGTATGGAATCCGGTCATTAAACATTTTCAAGAGAATTACTCCATTGATGATACATTAATAATTTGCTAACTGCCTGCAAGGAAGTTAATCCACGGACTGAAGAACCGGTATCTCAACTGAACTGTTTTCATTACTGACATTCAATGATTCACACTACGTCAATTATTATGGGGCTGGGGAAGGTCAGTGTGAACGATGGTTGAGGCTGCCCGGGTGTGGGTGTACAATACGCATTATCCGAATTCGGTTACAAACTGGTACGTGCGCGCTCCTAAGAATTTCCGGCACATGTGGTTCTTCTTGCGGCGGTACCTTCCTGCTGATGAGCGGAGCAAGGTGCAAGTATTTTCGCGATTTAATTTGCGCTGGCGCAGCACGATAAGAGATGCTATTCCTAAAGCGGCACTGCCATCTGCGCTTAACTTGTAGAAATAAGTTTGGGGTTTTGTATTGTAGCTTTGATTAAAAGTTTTTAACTTATGTTACTGGATACTGGTTGCTCAAGTTTTGAAATTTGTTTGAATTGGGAATGATATATCTATGCTGCGTGCGCTGTTTAGCGCATAACGCTGGTGGTAACTTGAATAAATGTTAGCGCTGATTAAAATACAGTCTCAACTTTGAAGCATTATTAGTAACATCATTATGCAAAGAGGATTCAACTTGATTCTGTTGAACGTGAGATTGCTCAAATGGGGTGTAATCTGCTTGTTATCAATGACCACTAATCCTGGACATTATATAAAGATGTGTGTGAGTTCATTACTTCCTGGCAACATCTATAGTCTGTTAAAGAGGATTGCAGTTAAACATATTACACGTAAAACTCCTTGATCTGGCGCGGCAAGATGCAAATCACTTTCGCGAATTCGCAAATGCGAATGCGAATTTGCGTAGCAAGGAAAACAATATCTGCAGATATTGTTGCTACAAATTGGTATCGGACCACAGCTACAATTTCTTTACGCCTTTGGTCAAAACTGAACCGTAAGTATAGGTACTTTCCTATTTGTAACAGACTGCTGTCCATGAAATTTGTTCTGGAATTACTTGGCATTTATCCCAGAATATCCCACAATGTCGTCTACACGGCAATTACCAGGAACTTACGATGGACGTCTTAAACAAAGGGGAGTCGCAGTAACAAACGGGAACGTAACCGTTGGGGGGGACTTAAACTTTGTATTCAAAGTGCCGAGTACAAACCCTTTGGTAAGTCCAAATGATCCGACATATAGCTAAACACAACATTGAAGTTATTTTCAAAGACTGATTGCAATTATTGATTATTTGGAATACAAGGAAGGACAAAGAATTTACTTCAACGTGCGAGGAGTTCCTTCAAATTTCCAGGAACGAAAACCCGAAATGGAAAAGTTAACTTTAGCTTTCCAAAGCGCTGTAAATCTTGACAGGAAAAAAACCAACGAAACAAATACGTTAATTATATACGGGGCGCCTGGAGCCGGGAAAACATCCCTTGCAGCTTCGTTTGTGGAAAACCATGGACAAGAACTTTGGGATTTTCATGTTCTATGGATTGCTGCGGAGAGTAAACGAAGTATTCGGGACCAATTTGTTGAAGCTTGTGAGCATCGCTTTCCGGGCTTGTCATTGAGGGACAAAAACGGGCAGCTTCTAAAAGACGACCAGGTTATGAGCGCCATCTATAATCAACTGAGCTCAAGGAAATCATTGATCATCTTCGATAACGCTGCAAGTGGGATAAAATATTACGGCATCAAAGAAGAAATTGGTGAATTTTTTCCCAAGTCAGTCCAGCCGGGAAGACATTACCCGGTATTTTTGATAACTACAAGGACAGCTGACCCGGAAGCTTGGAAAGGTTACAACAAGAATATGGTTCAACTTGGATCATTTAGTTGGGAGGACTGTTGGGCGTATATGAAGAAAGAACTGGCTGTGTTGGGTCACTATGAAGACGGATGCCGACGCTTGTGTGAGTACTTTAATGGCCTGCCTATTGCTATCGAACAGGCTGTGGATGTTATGAGGTATGAAGCTAGCTTTTGTGATGATGAGGCGGAATATAACCCGGAAGGATTCTTTTTTAAGTTGAGTGGTTTTCAAGCATTATCTTCTGAAAATGTCCAAGGAATGAGTATGGACCTTTATGGGAACCTTAACTGCTTGTGGGACCACCAGATTGAGTTGATAAGAAACGTGCCGTTTGTAGGTGAATTCGCGATTTTTGTTCTGGATGTCATGGCACTGCTGTCTTCCGCCGGAATTCCTTATAATTTTCTCGTGGAGATTATCAAAGGATACGTTGTTCCGGAAAATGAAGGATTTGAATTGCAATACGATAAAGAGATCGTGGACAATATGGTTTCGAAAGTGGTCGGCCTACTTCAGAATTTTCCCATGGTTCAGAAGAGCGATCAACTTCTTTACGTACATGTAGTTCTGCAAGAACATCGACGCAAATGTTTGAAGCAAGATAACCGGCTTCGTGGACATGTGGTTGCAATTGCCGAGTCCATGATTGCAATACCTGAACTCACTTTCTACATGCAGAAGGACGCATACGCTCACAATTTCAAAAATATCGACCGGGTTTGCAATGCGATTATAGAGTACACTCAGGATGATGCCGGAGAGCTAAAAATTAAGTGTGCACGATACGTTGCAAAGATGTTGCCACAGACTGGGCTAGATCTTCTTCAGACTATCAGTGAAAGACTGGAAATACTGGAAATTAAATCGGATTGTTACTTAAACTTAGGCAGTTACGACCAAGCTTTACAATATGCACAGCGGTGTGTTATTATGAGTGATGCCGAGTTTGGAAAGGAGAATATACAGACTCTTCGTAACAAGACCCGGTTGGCTACTGTATATTGGAATCTCGGAAATTCCACGGAAGCTCTTCGAATATCAAAGGAAGTGAATGATTCTTATTCCCATATCCTCGGAGAATTGAGTCCGGATACTTTGATTGCCAAGCTCAACTTGGCCAATTACCATTCACATATCGGTGATTACGATGAAGCTATTGTATTATTTAAGGAAGTGTATGATGCTTATTTTCGTATCCTCGGAGATGAGCATCTAGATACTGTGAGCGTCAAGAAAAAGTTGACCGATTGTCATTCAGCTCTCCGTAAAGACGCTGTAGATTTTGTATTATCAATGTTTGCTGCCATAATATTATTTGCTTTGCTGTATTTGTGAGAGATATTTACTGGCACTGTGCAAAGATTTGTGTGCGGCAGATGGAGCGAACTTTGCAAACGTTCCAGCACATGTTGGCGTTGTGCAACTTTTTCGAAAGCAGTCCGGTGCCTTGCAGGACGTAGCAAAAATACTGTTAACTTAGTTGCCAGCATTATTTGCTCAATGTGTAAACTTTGTGCTATCTTCGAGCAGGATGTAATAATAAAACTGCATTGCCTGAAATTGAATACAATTGATTTGAATAAACATTAGTGGGATGTTGAATTTGTTATGGTCACCATTTTCGCAGTAATTGCAAGAACTGTTTTGTATACGCCAATAAACGAATGGTTGTAAAGCGGGTGGTTCGATAATTTCAGCATTAAACAGTGTCCTATTAGAGGCGGGGTACGTGGAAAGATTCTTTGGAAGATAGAAACCGGCTGTTAGCCATGGCTGTTTGTTGGTTCCAAGTCCTGGCTTGCGTTACAGTGGTCATCATCGTATCTGCAGCCCGTAGCGCACAGGGTATTGCATCTAAGAAAGCCCCAGTTGCGGCTAAGAAGCAATTATGGTGGGATGTTGCTGGTGATGTAGTTGATGTAAGCTATAATTCTCATCGCATTTATCAAAACCTCAGCTGTACGCACTTAAGCGTATCTATCTGGTATATATGTATATGTGCAATGTTCGGATTTTTGGTTCTAGAACTTGGAAGCTCATAAGATGAGTCTGGATGAATTTCAGCAAAAGATTAAAGAGCGAAATGATAATTTGCTGGCAAAGGAACGTGAAGCCGAGGAAAACAAGCTGAAGAAGAGTGGGAAAAAAATTAAATCTAAACGCTCTACTAACCGCCGAAACAAACGAAAACGGCGGAGGATGAAGCATCAAATATCGAAGCGAGAGGACAAGCGTCAGCCAATATTTCCACTTGTTTAGAGCTTTAAAGATTTATAAAAAGAAAGTTATGCAATTATAACTGTGACCGTATTAAAATGATCGTTGAAAAATTCACGTTGAGATGCATGTTAACTTAACAAAATAGGTCATCTTTTCCAGTGACTGTGTTACAGTGGCTGAAGTACAGGCTTGCATATTAACAGTCTGGGTACATTGTAGAGTCTTCTGGCGCAGTTGCAGTTTAGTAGCCAAACGGTCTATGGAAGCCGGTGAGATTGGTCACTATATGTTACAGACCTCATTTCCCATAAACCGTTTGGTTAAAAACAAGCCATAATCATAGCTCCAGCACTGACATGTACTAAATACGCAAAAATGACAGAAGCGAAGTAGCGACTACCAAAGCTATGGTGTTGGGTCATTTCAGTGAAAGTCGTTGTTTGTATTAGGATCTCACATGATTAAAAAATTGGGAACTTGAGCTCAAGTTCAGACATGCTATGTACAAAACTTTTAGTGATTTCCATAACAAGTTTCTAAGCTGTAAGATCTAAGTTAGTAAACTTATCGTAATCGTAGTAGGTAGCTCTGACTTGCTTGCCACCGAAAAACCTACCATCGAGATCATTCAGAGCTGAAATAAAAATATTTCGTTAGCACTTTAGAGTTGAGGGTTTTTTTATGGGTTTGGCCCAAAAAGATTCAACCATCTGTTAGATACTTACCTTTGCCCGCTGCTATTGTAGTTGTAAACTCTACGCATATTCGTATAGCGTCTTCACCATCGACATCTGGCATTTGAAAAACTGTTACGGTAACGACTTCTCCATATTTTAGACACTCCTCTTTTACTTCTGGCTCAAGATCGTCGTCCACTTCAGCGGGGCTGACCATGTTCTGGAAATACCATACCCAGAGTTAGCGAAGTGACTAGTGACTAAATCCTCGATCAATCTATGGCTGTAGCTAAACTTTCTTACTTGGAGCAAAACAACTTTGGAAGGTATAACTTTGATAGTCTCAATAGTTTCTGGTTCAATTATGTCCTCGTCGTCATACTGGGAAACAAGTGGGACAAACGGTGGAGTTGAAGCATTGCCTCCAGCGTAGTGAAAAATTCCCTTAAGGTTCGTCTTTTTCATGAATAATTCTTCCGATTCGATGACTTGTCTTTTCAACCTGAAATTAAATCCAATTTAGGGATTGTTGTTGATACACGCGAGAAAGAATCGCAATGCATAAGTTATTCATGTATCTACGACCATCTCGCAATTGATCGTTAGCACTGTTTGATACTTGAATTTTACTCTTGATATGATTTACCTGCAATGCAGTTGCCATTCCCTGCTCCTTCTTCCCCAAACCTTGACCTTCTTTATACCCGTATTTAGCCATAATCCGGGCGGCAGCGTTTCCTCCAGTTCCAAATCCCAGAGCTTACTTGCCTCGTCATCTGACGGGAATCCAGGTATTTGTTGAAAAATTTTTCTATGAATTATATGTGCTGGGCTTGTGAATTTGGTTGGAACCAATAAAAATAATGGTTTTTTGAATAATTTATTTATAATTTCCTAGCGTTCTACGTACCGTTAGGACGGTGGAATCTACGAAAAGTTCAGCGCGACAGACAAACTTCCCGCTTGAAGACATACTTGACTCAAATAATGGAAACTAGCTTACTAACTGCCTACAAGGAAGTTAATCCTCGGACTGAAGAACCGGTATCTCAATCTGTGTTCATTATTGACCTTCAAGGATTCACACTACGGCAATTGTTATGGGGTTGGGGAAGGTCAGTGCGAACGATGGTTGAGGCTGCCCGGGTGTACAATACGCATTACCGAATTCGGTTAAGAACTGGTACGTTGTGCGCGCTCCTAAGAATTTCCGGCATATGTGGTTCTTCTTGCGCCGGTTCCTTCCTGCTGACGAACGGAGCAAGGTGCAAGTATTTTCGCGATTTAATTTGCGCTGGCGCAGCACGATAAGAGATGCTATTCCTAAAGCTGGCACTGCCATCTGCGCTTAACTTGTAGAAATAGTTTGTGGTTTTGTATTGTAGCTTTGATAAAACGTTTTTAACTTATGTTACTAGATGCTAGTTGCTCAAGTTTTGAATTTTGTTTGAATTGGGAATGATATATGCGCTGCGCATGCTGTTTAGCACATAACGTTAGTGGTAATTTGAATAAATGTTAGCGTTTATTAAAATACAATATCGACTTTGAAGCATTAGTAACATCATTCATGTAATTATGATTCAGCATGATTCTGTTGAAAGCGAGATGACTAGGGGTCTAATCTGCTTGTTATCAATGACTACGAGTCATGCATATTCTAAGATCTGAATTCATTATTACATCCTGGCGACATTTAGCCTGTCAAAGATGATTGGATTTAATTACATATTATACGCAAAACTCCTTGATGTGGCGCCGCAAGATGCAAATCACTTTTGCGAATTTGGCAAATGCGAATTTGCGCAGCAAGGAAAACAATATCTTCAGATGTTGTTGCTACAAATTGGTATTGGACCACACCTACAATTTCTACGCCTTTGGTCAAAAACTGAATCGTAAGTTTAATGTAATCTCTCCCTTCCTATTTTTAAGAGACTGCTGTACCTGCATTTCATTCTGAAATTACTTTGTCATTTATCCCAGCATATCCAAAATGCCATCAACACGGCCATTACCAGGAACTTACCATGGACGTCTTCAACAAACGGGAATCAATAACAAACGGGAACGTAACCGTTGGGGGGGACTTACACGTTGTAACAACGCGACCTAGTACAAACCCTTTGGTAAATCAAAACGATCTGACAAATAGCTAAACACAACATTTATGTTATTGGCAAACACTGATTGAATTAATTGATTGATTTGAAAAACAAGGAAGGACAAAGAATTTACTTCAACGTACGAGGAGTTCCTTCAAGTTTCCAGGAACGAAAACCCGAAATGGAAAAGTTAACTTCAGCTTTCCAAAGTGCTGTAACTCCTGGCGGAATAAATACCAGCGAAACAAATACGTTAATTATATACGGGGCGCCTGGAGCCGGGAAAACATCCCTTGCAGCTTCCTTTGTGGATCACCATGGAAAGAACTTGAGGATTTTCACGTTCTATGGATTGCTGCGGACAGTAAACGAGGCATTCGAGACCAATTTGTCCAAGCTTGTGAGCATCACTTTCGGGGATTGTCATTGAGGGACAAAGAAGGGCAGCTTCTAAAAGACGAGCACGTTATGAGCGAAATCTATAATCAGCTGAGCCGAAAGGCCATCATTGATCATCTTCGATAACGCTGCAAGTGGGATAAAAAATTACGGCATCAAAGAAGAGATTGGTGAATTTTTTCCAAGTCGATCCAGCCGGGAACTATCACCCGGTATTTTTGATAACTACAAGGACAGGTGCACCAGAAGCCTGGAATGGTTACAACAAGAATATGGTTCAACTTGGATCATTTAGATGGGAGGATTGTTGGGCGTATATGAAGAAAGAACTGCCTGTGTTGGGTCACTATGAAGACGGATGCCGACGGTTGTGGGAGTTCTTTCAATGGCCTGCCTATTGCTATCGAACACGCTGTGAATGTCATGAGGCATGAAGCTAGCTTTTGTGATGATGAGGCCAAATATAACCCGGGAGAATTTGTCGCTAAGGCCCTTGCTTTTCAACCGACATCTCTTGAAAATGTCGAGGGAATGGATATGGAGCTTTATGAGAAGCTTAACTGCTTGTGGGACTATTCGATGGAGTTGATAAGAAACGTGCCGAAAGTAGGTGGATTCGCGATTCATGTTCTGGATGTCATGGCACTGCTGTCTTCCACCGGAATACCGCATAACTTTCTCCTGGAGATAATCAAAGGATACACGATTCCGGAAAATGAAGGATGCGAAACTTCAAACGATAAAGAGAACATCGACAAACGTGTGGGTATAGTGGCCGGCGTACTTAAGAAATTTTCCATGGTTCAGAAGAGCGATCAACTTCTTTACGTACATGTACTTCTGCAAGAACATCGACGAAAATCTTTGAAGGAAGACAACCGGCTAAGTAGACATGTGGTTGCGATTGCCGAATCCATGATTGCAATACCTGAACTCACTTCCTACATGCAAAAGGACGAATACGCTCACAATTTCAAAAATATCGACCGGGTTTGCAATGCGATTTTAGAGTACGTCATGATCAGGATAAAGCAGAAGAGCTTAAAATTAAGTGTGCACGATGCGTTGCAGATATCTTGCCACAGACTGCGCTAGACCTACTTGCGACTGTCAGTGATACATTGGAAACACTAGAAATTAAATCGGATTGTTACTTAAATTTAGGCAGTTACAACCAAGCTTTACAACATGCACAGCAAAGTTTTGTATTAGTGGGGCGGAGTTTGGAAGGGAGACTCCACAGACTCCACGTAACAAGAACCGGTTGGCTACTGTATTATGGAAGCTTGGTAATTACGCTGAAGCTCTTGGATTATCAAAGGAAGTGCATGATTCTTATTGCCGTATCCTCGGAGAAGAGCATCCGGATACTTTGAGCGCCAAGAACAACTTGGCCTGTTATTCAGATCTCGGTAATTACGCTGAAGCTCTTGGATTATCAAAGGAAGTGCATGATTCTTATTCCCGTATCCTCGGAGAAGAGCATCCGGATACTTTGAGAGCCAAGAACAACATGGCCAAGTTCCATTCAGATCTCGGTAATTACGCTGAAGCTCTTGGATTATCAAAGGAAGTGCATGATTCTCGTTGCCGTATCCTCGGAGAAGAGCATCCGGATACTTTGAGCGCCAAGAACAACATGGCCAAGTTCCATTCAAAACTCGGTAACTACGCTGAAGCTCTTGGATTATCAAAGGAAGTGCATGATTCTCGTTGCCGTATCCTCGGAGAAGAGCATCCGGATACTTTGAATTCCAAGAACAACATGGCCAAGATTGTGATTCAAATCTCGGTAATACGCTGAAGCTCTTGGATTATCAAAGGAAGTGCATGATTCTCGTTGCCGTATCCTCGGAGAAGAGCATCCGGATACTTTGAGCGCCAAGAACAACATGGCATGTTTCCATTCAGATCTCGGTAATTACGCTGAAGCTCTTGGATTATCAAAGGAAGTGCATGATTCGTATTCCCGTATCCTCGGAGAAGAGCATCCGGATACTTTGAGCGCCAAGAACAACTTGGCCAATCGTCATTCGGATCTCGGTAATTACGCTAAAGCTCTTGGATTATCAAAGGAAGTGCATGATTCTTATTCCGTATCCTCGGAGAAGAGCATCCGGATACTTTGAGCGCCAAGAACAACTTGGCTAACCGTTTCCATTCAGATCTCGGTAATTACGCTGAAGCTCTTGGATTATCAAAGGAAGTGCATGATTCTCGTTGCCGTATCCTCGGAGAAGAGCATCCGGATACTTTGAGCGCCAAGAACAACTTGGCCAACCGTCATTCAAATCTCGGTAACTACGCTGAAGCTCTTGGATTATCCAAAGGAAGTGCATGATTCTTATTCCCGTATCCTCGGAGAAGAGCATCCGGATACTTTGAGCGCCAAGAACAACTTAGCTAACCGTTATTCAGATCTCGGTAATTACGCTGAAGCTCTTGGATTATCAAAGGAAGTGCATGATTCTTATTGCCGTATCCTCGGAGAAGAGCATCCGGATACTTTGAGCGCCAAGAACAACTTGGCCAACCATTATTCAGATCTCGGTAATTACGCTGAAGCTCTTGGATTATCAAAGGAAGTGCATGATTCTCGTTGCCGTATCCTCGGAGAAGAGCATCCGGATACTTTGAACGCCAAGAACAACATGGCTGCATGTCCATTCAGATCTCGGTAATTACGCTGAAGCTCTTGGATTATCAAAGGAAGTGCATGATTCTCGTTGCCGTATCCTCGGAGAAGAGCATCCGGATACTTTGAGCGCCAAGAACAACTTGGCTAACCAACATTCACATCTCGGTAATTACGCTGAAGCTCTTGGATTATCAAAGGAAGTGCATGATTCTCGTTGCCGTATCCTCGGAGAAGAGCATCCGGATACTTTGAGCGCCAAGAACACCTTGGCTATCCAACATTCACATCTCGGTAATTACGCTGAAGCTCTTGGATTATCAAAGGAAGTGCATGATTCTCGTTGCCGTATCCTCGGAGAAGAGCATCCTGATACTTTGAGCGCCAAGAACAACTTGGCCATCCAACATTCACATCTCGGTAATTACGCTGAAGCTCTTGGATTATCAAAGGAAGTGCATGATTCTCGTTGCCGTATCCTCGGAGAAGAGCATCCGGATACTTTGAGCGCCAAGAACAACTTGGCTAACCGTCATTCACATCTCGGTAATTACGCTGAAGCTCTTGATTATCAAAGGAAGTGCATGATTCTCGTTGCCGTATCCTCGGAGAAGAGCATCCTACAAGAACAACATGGCTGCTTTCCATTCAGAGCTCGGTAATTACGTTGAAGCTCTTGGATTATCAAAGGAAGTGCATGATTCTCGTTGCCGTATCCTCGGAGAAGAGCATCCGGATACTTTGACCGCCAAGAACAACATGGCCTATTGCCATTCATTCCTCGGTAATAACGCTGAAGCTCTTGGATTATCAAAGGAAGTGCATGATTCTTGTTGCCGTATCCTCGGAGAAGAGCATCCGGATACTTTGAACGCCAAGGACACCTTGGCTACATGTCATTCAGGTCTTGGTAATTACGCTGAAGCTCTTGGATTATCAAAGGAAGTGCATGATGCTTATTGCCGTATCCTCGGAGAAGACCATCCTAATACTTTGAGCACCAAGCACAACGTGGGCAAGTTCCACTCAGAACTCGGTAATAATGCTGAAGCTTTTCGTTTAGCACAAGAAGTTTATGATTCTCGGTGCCGTGTACTGGGAGAAGAGCATCCGGATACTTTGAAATCCAAGAACGACATGGCTATCTATCATGCACGTCTCAATTCCTTGGAAGCTATTGGCTTGCCAAGAAGCCTGACGCAAGACCTGGAAGTGAAACATGGACAGGGCCAACCATTTGTTATGAAAGCATGCAGTTTGTTGAGATCAAAGTATGTTGAAATTTGCGTTATTGCTTTGATTAGCATTTCAATAGTAATACTGTCGAGTTTCTTATGAAGCCGGACCGAGCTTTCGTTTGCATATTCTGCCATATTTTTTGAGTTAGTGAGAGATGCTAGCACTGTGCAAACATTTGTGTGGGCCAGTTAGAGCTAAATTCGCAGACGTTCCAGCAGATGTTCCTGTTCTGCAACTTTTCCCAACAACAACAACAAAAATAGTCCTGTGCCTTTTACGAGGTTGCGATACTACTTTTAACTTAATTGTCAATATTATTTGCTCAATGTGTAAACGTTTTACTACCGTGGAGCAGGATTGCAGGATGTAATCAATATTATAAAAATGCATTGCGTGAAATTGAATCCAATTGAATTGAATAAACATTAGTGGGGATATTGAATTTGTTATTGTTATGGTCACCATTTTCGTAATATTTTGAAGAATAGTTTTGTATACACCAATAAACCAACGATTGTAAAGCGGGTGTTTCTATAATTTCAGCATTAAACAGTGACCTATACTAGAAGTTGGGTACGTGGAAATGTTCTTTCGAAGATAGAAACCGTTTGTTAGCCATGGCTGGTTGCTGTTGGTTCCAAGTTTTGGCTTGCGTCGCTGTGGTCAGCTTCGTATCTGCAACCAGCAGCGCACAGAGTTTTACGTCTAACGGAGCCTCAGTTGCGGATAAGAAGCAATTATGGTGGGATGTCGCTGGTGATGTAATTGATGTAAGCTTATAATTCTCATGGAGCTGTTATTCAAAAACTTGTCTGCTAAAAACATATACTTTCAATGAAAAGCTGTATGCACTGGAGCTACGTATATGTATATGGAAAGTACCGTATATGTGCAATGCTCGCATTTTTGGCTCTAGAATCTGGAAGCTCACAAGATGAGTTTGGATGAATTTCAGCAAAAGACTAAAGAGCGAAATGATAATTTGCTGGCAAAGGAACGTGAAGCCGCGGAAAACAAGCTGAAGAATAGTATGAAAAAAATTAAACCTAAGCGCTCTACTAATCGCCGAAACAAGCGAAAACGTCGGAGGATGAAGCACCAAATATCGAAGCGAGAGGACAAGCGTCAGCCAATATTTCCACTTGTTTAGAGCTCAAAAGAACTATAAAAAGGAGGGTGTTAAATTATAACTATTACTGCATTAAAACTTTACTTTGGTTATGCACGTTAATTTAACAAAATAAGTAATCTTTTCCACTGTCTGTGTGTTTCAGCAGCTGAAGTGCAGGCTTATTATCAGTCTGAGTACATTTTAGAGTCTTCAGGTGTAGTTTAGTAGCATGGAAAATGGAAGCCGGTGAGGTTGGTCACTATTATATGTTACAGGTCTCATCAAACCCCCTTATAAAAAAATTATTCGAATATCATCAAAATGTGTAAAGTTTGGTTCCCTTTTACACGAAAAGTACTCTATAGATTTTGATAAGAGTTGATTCATTAGAAAGCCAAACTTTCAGAATCGATTGTACATTCTCAGGCTAAATCGCTGCATTTCATCAACAGATCAGGGTTGGCTACGGCTGGGCCGCATCGGGCCGTACAACAAGTGAAAGTGATGGTCACGTGGTATAAATTGGTACGGCCGGCCGTATTTAACGCCCGAGAAAAATCTACGGCCAATGCGTCCGCCTGTTGCTAAAAACGGATCTAATTTGGCTGATATTTTGCTTGCGAAAGCATGAAATGCACTCCCATTGATTTACTTGTGTGTCACATGATTATTTTGTGGCATTTTGAACTTTGATTTGCATATAAATTTTCCCGCCGCCACAGTGACACTGTGGTTCTCATTGCTAGGCGTGTTGCGGGTGGAGGCTCTCCTGTGTTGAAGCTGATTTAGTAGCGACTTGTCATGCGAACATTCATCATTTTATTTTACAGTCGTTGGCTTAATTAGTTTTATATCAGTTTTGCTACTTTTGATATCAGCGCAGCATCAGTTTCGGTTTACTTCTTCTTGGTGGTACCTAGTACAAGTTAATATCGACAATGTCAAACAAGTTAAAACGAGTTCGTTCCTCAGCTATTTATGTTGAAGATAGTAGTGATAGTGATGGTGGGGATCCGGATTGGTCTACTGAACAGGCTGATACCAGTCTAAATGCTAAGACCAAAAAGAATAAACCATCAAATGGTCGAAGAGGTGGGACATCTTTTAATAATGACGACGTTGGCGTGCAGCAAATCAGTGGGGGTCGTGTAGATAGGGATTTGTTTCAGTACTCCCAGCCATTGTTTGTTTCGCAGGAGTCATCGGGGTACACTGGATCCTCTGTTTCGGGCAGTGTAGGCAGTGATTCACCAACCAGCAATGTCAGGGTGAAGCCGCTTAGAGGCGGGAAGCACATGGCGAAACTGGTCAATGGATTTAATGGACCAAGGCTCGTTCGAGATAATTTAGACGGAACTGCAGATGTTTATGGACCCCTGCCGTTTGAATTGGGACCGTCACAATCATTACTTTGGTCCGATTTGAATAAAAAGGTTTTTAGTGCCAAGCTTTTGTGCAATATTACAGACTGTGCCACCTCAGTACTTTATGATGATGTGATCAGCGTAGTATTCGTTACCGCTTTGGATAAATTGAGGAATTGGGAAGGTGGGCCCATCACCTTAGTTTACTGTCTGGATTTTAAAATTAGCAACAACATAGTTGCGAAGTACTCGAGATATGTGGGACATCTTTTCACTGAGAGTTTGGTATCCGGCAAATCCTTTGAAGCTCACAGGCATGCATCTTTTAGAGTCGTTTGTAATTTATGCTTACAAGTACCTTCACTGTACTGTTGGAGTATAGTAGCACAAGTATCTCGCTACTAGTCCGTACTACAAACATTATGGCGAATATCAGAAACGAGGAGTTGCGGGAACAATTGCAGCCGCTGTTGCAATCACAAGTTGAAGGTGAGGGGGGCAAGAAATTACCAATAGCAATTAAAGTTGGCCATTTGCTTTACTACGGGTCAATTAAGTTTCATAGCAGTATTTTAGTGTTGCAAGACATCCAAGAAGTTGTGACAACCGAGGTAGTAAATTCTGATATACATCTATTTGGCAATAATTGTCTCGTTGCGATAAAACAAAAATGTAATAAATTTGTGGGTATTACAGAAACTCAGAGGGACCTACGTCGTACAGAGTGTCGCAGCGGCATTATTCGCCTTGTATGGGTTTGAGCCAAATTGTGCCATGAATTCCTGCCTAAAATTCGATATGCATGGGACAAGGACGTGAGCCGGAGTACAGGAATTACTACGTGAATGGTTGGGAGAATCCCACAAGTTTCAGGAAAAGGTCACGGTACCAATACCATTCACATGGAACTCTGACTGTCAGCAACGCGAATCGATGACAGCTAATGCATTTCAAGGTGGAGGTAAGGGACTTTAATATTGTGCTACAAGTTGTTACCATACGACCTAAGTAACAAGAAATTTGTTTCTACAGGTGCACGCCAAAGATTCGAAAGGGAGATATTGCCTTAAGTTCACAATAAACCGTCGTGGAAAGCTGTAACCAATGCCAGTGAGTACCATCGGATATTTTTACGGTAATGAAACCCGTAATACCGTCTTATAGAGAGTGTGAGAAACTTCCGCCCTGATGCTTAATGGAACAAACTAATCTTGCTCAGGTATGGAAGGTGATGGTATACCTACCTCCAAAGGCACCCTTTTATTCACGCAAGAAATGACTGAAACTTTCTTGTCAGTTTCCCCGGACACCACGTATGCAGAAGAGGGGCATGCCAGTAATAGTGATACAGAGGAAGAGTGATAAACGGTTTAAATGACTGACTAATTAAGTACTACATATTTTTATGAATTTCACAATTTTTATAACCAAAGTATTAGCCTTGTTTGTTTTTTATGATACGTATACGTTGAGTGCTGCGAATGTTTTTGTTGTTGTCGGCTAGGAAATAAAGAAGCAGGACTAACTTTGCTACCTGCGTATTGTTAAATTACTACAGTGGTATTACACGTACAATTTTCATACGCGTCGACATAGGACTATCACATGCGACTTATGAGACGGAACAGACCGGGACGGAGTGAGTAGATGCAAAGTTGAAATATACGAGAAAGTAAGGGATTTTTAAAGTTAATGTAACATTTTATTCTTGGGACTGACATGGGTGATAGCAAAGGCAATTCTTTCGTGTCAAATTTATCATACGTTCATTCCGGCTCTAATAATCCAGTGGAATCCCCCCAAATCGGGATGTTAACTATGTTGAATCCAAGTGCTGCCGAGGAAAAACGGTTAAAAGGTCGCCCAGAAATAATTTTTTTAAAAAAGAGAATGACTTATAAGGCCGACAGGAAATTGTATCATATTTGTTTTACAGACGTGGACCGTGCTGTTGCCGTGACGCAGAACCTTTTAGAGCGAGCCAAGGCAGTTCAGACAGACCTGTGTTCCGTGTTGACTGGCTTAATCGAAGTCCGTAACACGTTGACTCGTGTGTAGAACACCTCCTCAACTCCTACACAGAAAGGTAAACCGGAAGCATGTAATCGTAAGCTAAAAGTAAGGAGGACTGTATGAACGTTCCATAATCTGATTGTTGTCAAAGTTTCAACGACTCATTTAATCACTACTTACGGGTTTTCAAAGTTTCTTTACTGGACCGTACTTGCACTGTGTAAGGACTTGCAGATGCTGGCGAGTCTAGGAAATACAAGTAGAAATTACTGAGGATAAAATATATTAGAAGATATCCACAGTGTCGAGGTGGTAAACAATTAGGAAAAGTCTGTTAGGAATACTATATTTTGAGGTCTGATGAATTATATTACGCTGGGACAAGAAGAAATTCTTATGTTATTGTAATAGTCCTTCCAAATAACCTGCAGAAACAGGGTGAAGCTGTAATTGATTAGATGAAATTTCAATCTCGTCTTCGAAAAAAGGCAAGTCATCGGAATTCACAGGTCCACAAGATTCTGATCCCGCATTTGACATGATAAGGGCAATTAAACTGACAGAATAAATTCAGACTAGATAAAAAGAATAACCTCAACCACCTATGCCCTACAGTTTTAATTTGCAGTTAAATTGATCCAAACTACACTCACCTAAGAGTGGCATACGCACTACTTCGAATAAAGAAGTTAGCACTGATACGAGTTCAACTTCACCAAACTTAGAAGCTACCATACCACAGGGCGAGGAGTGGGGTTTTATTGGACTAGGACTGGGCATGAACCAGTCTTCTTACTGTACGTCAAGATGCTTATGACAATATGTACAGAACTCCTAACAATAAGATAGTAAATGCATATGCATTGCACGCGATATAGAGCAAAGTGGTTGTGCACTGTGTTCATTTCAATTTATATTAATACGCTTTTCAGGCACTAGTAGCACTCGAAACCCATTATTACATGAAAGGATGTGCATGTTAAGTTAGGAATTGTGTAATCTGATGCCAATTTAGTGAAATTCATATTTTCAATTTGTTCATAATCACGGCCCGACGAAATTCAGTTTTACGGCCCGGCCGCAGGCCTAATGGGGATTTACCATAATTACCCCCCGGGCGCGAACGGGCCGACTGTGGGCGTGGCGGGCGCACCGGTTGTACGGCTACAGTGGCCGGGCCGTAGCCAACCCTGCAACAGATCCTTAATTGTAATTAAAGATCGGTTGATTTCTAGCTGCTGAATCTTTATTCCCCAGCTGACTTACGGAATCTCAGCTAAAGGCTTCGATCCTCCAGTCACCAGATCAACACTCCTCTTCCAATACAACACTCACTCATCACACAATACACTCATTCTCCAGAACAATACTCTCATGCCTTATCTTCCTCAATACTCTAACATGAACACAAGTTAACTCATCAGTTGAACTATCATAACATGTAGATATAGTACGTTAGGTTGTGATGCTAATCCCTGGCATCACAACTTCAGCGGGGCTGACGGCTGACCATGTTTTGGAAACAAAGAGGGTGATGTCTCCTATTTTTGAAGTACTTTGAGCTCTCGTATTGAAGGTTCAGACTGACGAACAAAGTTATAATTTAGATTCATGTTGTAGAGAAATTTATTGGCTACATCTTCATAATATTTTTTCATAATGTCAAAAACCATGCCATTGTGACTATTTCAACGTAGTATTTGCCTAATTCTGACCAGGGACAAGAAGTTCACGGCAAGTAAAATATTTGGATTTTTACTGATTTTCCACTTTTCTGCATCCTTGTACAGGTGTTTTATGCTAGCCTTTCTTTGATCATAAATTCAAGTAACTTATATCAAAGCAGCATTCAACAGCTGTAATTGCTAGTTAATTATAACATATATTGTACTAGCTTTGCTTCCCGGCTTCGCCCGGGGGTTGTGTGCTAAGAAAACAACAAAAACTGGAATGCTCTCCCGTCAAATCTGTAGTTCTCCAATCGAACGTTTAGCTCTCCCGTATATTGTTTAGCTCTCCCATAGAATGTTTAGATCTTCTGTCAATCATTTAACGCTCCCATCGAGCCAATAGCTCTCCCAAACCTGTAGCTTATGTTTCTAAACCTATAGCTCTTCTGTCAAACATGTAGCCTATGATTCGAAACCTATAGTTCTCCACTGAATCTTATACTATAGGCTTAAGGATTCAGTAGATAACTATTGATTTGACTAACTATTGTTTGAAATATTGACTCTCCTGTCAAACGCATACATCTATCATCAAACGTTAAGCTTTCCCGTTAAACGTATAGCCTTTCCGTCAAACGTAAAGCTCTGCCGTGAAACGTATCAGCCAAACCTATAGTCCAACCTATCGTCAAACCTACAGCCAAATCTATAGTGAAACCTGTTGGACCTCCGAATTAAGCCGAACCAATAGCTCAAACCTACAGTCAAACCAATAGCTCAAACCTACAGTCAAACCAATAGCTCAAACCTACAGTCAAACCAATAGTCAAACCTACAGTCAAACATAAAGTCAAACCAACAGTCAAACCATCAGTCAAACCAACAGTCAAACCTATAGTCAAACCTTATAGTCAAACCTAATGTCAAACTTGTAGTCAAACCTATTGTCAGTCTTATATATGCCCCATTCGGAATGAAAGTGGAAAATCTTAAAAGTGAAAGTGGAAAACCGTGAAAGTGAACGTAAAAAAGTGAATGGCACACAGACGTAGAGATTTATAGTAGGTTTGACCGGAGAGCTAAAGATTGGACGGGTAAGCTATTAATTCGATGGAAAGTTAAAGAAATCAAACCTGTAGCCTATGATTCCAAACGCATACCTTCCCCGTCAAACCTGTAGCCTATGATTCCAAACCCATAGCTCTCTTGCCAAACCTGTTGCCTATTTTTCCAAACCTGTAGCTCTCACGTCCAACCTATAGTTCTCCACGGAATCTTGTACTATCACCTAAAGGATTGGGGGGAAACTATTGATTTGACTTACTATTAATTAAAATAGTGACTCTCTCGTCAGACGTAAAGCTCTTCCGCAGTTATGGGGGTTATGTGGAACGAAAATAATAAAAAATTGAATGCTCGCCCATCGAATGTGTAGCTCTCCCGTCGAATATTTAGCTCTACCGCCGAATCTTTAGCTCTACCGCCGAATCTTTAGCTCTACCGCCGAATCTTTAGCATGTTTGCGAGTGATTATATACAAATTTCAATGTTTTTCTGTACTATAGAGATTGAAGGGAGCCTGTGCTCCTAGCGCTGCGCTGCTGCAATTTAATCATACGATTATCATTGTAGTACATGTTTACCAAATGTCTCTTGTCCGCTCTGCTGCTGGATTGCACACAGATTGGAATGCAAGCAGAGCAAAACTCCTCCATGGTTTAGCACGATATGTAATCTAATTTATAAGGTCATGCTAGGAGAGAATATTCCTTGAGCGACTCTTCGCTCTTACTTCTGTAAAATCTAGTTTTAAGGAATCGCTTCAATACATTCGACAGATTCGTGAAGACAATCTCCTTGGGTTCAGTCCTCTTATTGTTGTGCACTCTCGCCTCGCTTCATTTTTCTCATCAATCCATGTTCTACGAAATTCTACGTCCACTTTACCGTTAGATACATCTACATAGCAGTTTTCTGAAATGTGCCCGATAACCGAAGAAATACTCACAAACGTCGTTTAAAATTTAACATGTACATAGTTATATGGAGTGGAAACTTATTGTAACGACGTAACTTTTTTCTACTGCTGGCATCGAAACGCGGATAAGTTTAATTGAAGTATTGACAAACTGTCGTGTGTAATAAGCTGATGTGGACAATGTTAGTGAGTTATTTGACGGAATTGTAATTTGATTCAATGTGTTGGTGGATTGGTGGAGGTAAAGCGGAAGTTAACCTGTTGTGTTGGAGTCTACAGGTACATGTAGCCTGAGGGTGCATGGAGCCCTGGAGGACAGACCAGTTTCAACACGTTTGAGCTGGATGGTACGTTCATATAACGTTGTATTGAAGTAACGTTTTGACAACGTTGTGTTGATGTCGTCCTTAAGGGAGCTGGAATGCTGGAGACAGGGGGCAGTATGAGTCTGGTTGTGAGCAGAGAAGGGTGCTTGGAGTGCAGAGGACTGGAGGGTGTGTTTGAGTCTTGAAGGGACCAAAGGAAGGGTTCGGCGGAACTGGAGAGATTGAAAAGTTAATGGCAGAGAAGTTTAGAAAAGTTAAATAAACTAACTAGAGTAACTGAGGTTACTAAGAAAAGCTGAGATAATTGTGTACTGTGTAACTTTGACTGATTTTAAAGCTCATAATTAGATAGACAAGTACATTTAGTCTAGTATAAAATTTCACTAGAATCCGGAAGCCGGACGTTTGTCAAATTGACCGTCTAGGTTCCAACATGTTGCGTCCCATAAGCTTCGCAGGAAACATTTAAATTCCGCTCCTTCAGGCAATTGATGTTTGTGAGCACAAACATTTTACGGTTGTCATGACCATAAGCTCCACCTCGCACAAATAAAAGACATTCCTACTGCGAAATTGATGTTGCACAAAACAACAAAAAGACGGAGTGGCAGCCCATTGATGTTTTTTAAAAAGTTTGAAGCTCCAACTGCATAATATGTAGGTGGAGATAATTTGGCGCCAATTAATAACAAACTTCTTTTAAAAATCCATGCTTAGAATAGTTGTCTACCAGTTAATACTGACTGTGTGGAAGGGGGCATGAGTCAAATAGTCAGTCATAGCAACCAGGGCTACTAATTGAATTACCCTAATATGTTTCAGTACGCAAGAGGTTAATTTACTTTGGTTGTGTTGGTTACTAGTTTTCACGGAACGGGTTTTTGCTAGAGTTAGTTCAGTCCGTCCTGAGGGCACAGCCGGTCCTCGCCATCGACACTGGGACCTTGTACCTACGTTCAACGAATTTGTGCAGTATTTGCTTGCCACGGCTCCGGACGATATGGACGAGCACTGGCGACCAGTGTATATTGATTGCAACGCATGCTCGCATAATTTTAACTTGATTCTTAAAGTGGAAACCATGGAAAGAGATAAAGATTACGTACTTAACGATCTCATGGGAATGAAGACACAGTCTGCTGGGCTAGAATTTAACGGGGTGAATACAGTGTGGAGACGATGGGCCAATACGGTTGCAAACCTGAGTATTTTGAATACAACATCAGAAAATAATAATGGTAAACCAGGATCGGGTGTAAACCACAACAAATATTTTAGCCAAGTTTCCAAGGATGATTTGAAAGCTCTATTTAAGTTGTATGAACCTGATTTTGTTATGTTTGGTTATGATCAGACAATACAAGAATATATAGATTTGCGAAGATGATTTTTACGAATCGATAATGTTTTGAAAATATTTAACTACTGAATTACACATAGTACAACAGTGCAAACTAATTGAGGATACCATAGAATGCCGTTTTGGTGATGGAAGACTAGAAATGCTGTTAAAACTTGACGACGTGGGTGGGCAGTGGGCGTCATCCAGGAGGAACTTGTTGACTTAAAAAAACAACGGATACATAAATAAAATAAGTTGGTACCATTCTGTATTCCATACAATATTTTAAAAATCACCAATTTTCGCTTTGATCTTACTCATGTCGTGTTTGGTTCTTATTATCAAGCATCGTCTCTGCAGCAGGCATTACGCGAATCCCTCTTGATCTTGTACGGTTTTATTTACGAATGTCAATAACGCTTGTTTGGAAAGGGAGTGAAGCAGCCCATCCCTAAGCAAACACGAGCGAAGAGGAAACGAAATGGATCAACGTCTTAATTGTTTTTTGTGAGTTAGAGCTAATATGTAAGTTTGCTGCGATTCAATTATATTTTTAATTGTTTCACTTGTATTATCCGGGATGAACTCGAACTTCATTGGAAACTGAAGTGGTAGACTGCAGTTACTCAATCTAGCTACCTAGAGCCAATAGACGCTTTTTACGACAACTGTGCTGAAAAACGCAAGCTAAATGACACTTGGCCTTATCCCATGTTTTCGCGGTTAGAGGGTCCAATGTACGCTTTTTGCAAGAGTAGAAAGTACAATAGCGAAGATCATATTACAGTAGAAGTAGCAGAGAAGAATCGTGTAGCAGAAAACTCAGTGATGGGTCGCCGCTGCCTTTGTGATACCTTGAAACCAATTATAACGTTATCGAAACTGTTTGGTGTTTTGCCTGTTTCGGTCTATCATCCCCGCGGCGAAAGCGGTCTGCCTACAGGCGCTTGCCAACTTTTATTTCGGTGGAAAAGCATGAGCGGTTTGATAAACATGCTGCTTATAATTGCATTAGCGCTATTTTTGCCATTCTCATTTGCTGAAGTTAAAACTCGGATGGAGAAAATTTTCGGCGGAACGGATCTGTATACGTTTACGTTACAAACTGTGGGAATGATTTTTGAAACGACATGTATATTGGTTGCTGGTCGGGTTGCTTGTTTCAAATTCACACAGGTAACAACAGATTTCAGTTAAATACTTTTAAACGGCACAACCATAGGCCGCTTTGCCATGTGTTTGAGGTGGATGTCACTTTTATCCAAGCTCTCCGGGGAATCAGAAGAAGTAACACGTGAGACAGGGGAACATCCATGGAAGAGTATTTTTGAGGGAGCTATTGAAAATGATTTGTTTTCAGGGATGGGAAGAACTAAACGAAGTTTACCATGCCATCTGTGATTCGGCAGGGGACTTGAAATGCATAAAGATGGGTTCTTCCCTGGCATCCGTCGTTATCCTCGTTCAGCTTGCGGTATTTGCAGCGTATCATGTATTAATGGCCAGAAGATCCGATGGATTCTACCAGACTCAATTGTCTCTTATTGTTGGAACAACCATCATGAGTTTAATTCTGTGCGTGCCATATACGCTCTCGACGCTTTTTCTTTTCATTTGTTTGCTGATCAGGTCACATTTTTGCAAAATTGCGGATATGCTGCGTACAATTCTGAAGAAACCCAGAGCACCTTACTTGTACACAAAAATTGATTCACTCCGGCAAGTACATGAACAATTGTGTCAGGCAGTAACACATTTTGAAGCATATTTTTTGGAGTTCAGGTATGGTTTATTTCTTTTTGTAAAGATAGTGACACCCAGCTTAGCCCAGTCGTCAATTACTTGTTGACTTTATTATGGTTGCAGATTCTCTTAACGTTATGTACTGGATGCTTCACTGTGACGGTGGGTGCATATGCGTGTATTGTCCAAGGAGAAGGAATATCGAGCCCAAACACGGAAGCTACGATGGCTTGGGCTACTCAAATGTACTGTGCTGCTATATTTATGATTGTCATACTTGTGGCTGGGCAACTAGTGGCTACGTCCGTAAGTTTTAACCGCAAACAAATCTCTAATTCTTCGTTGTAAACTAACTCGTCTGTCTGGTGTACTTTCTCGTGCTGGTGCTGTAAAGTAAAATGCAAATATACGGTATTACTTCCATTTAATGCTATGATTATGTACAGGCGATGTCACCCGCGCCGATATTGAACGGACAGCCGTTGGCGGAACTAACTGTAGAGAGCCAAATGCAAGCACAGGCTTTTCTTCAAAAGATTGCTGCGTTTCCCACACAAATGACAGCATTGAAAATAACAAACGTTTCCACAACGTTCCTTGCATCGGTAAAGGACAAATTCTTCCTTAACATTATCGTTGAAAGTAAATTAATATTTTGTAACCGCTAAAATTGTGTTCTGACCATGATATTTTAGGCTGCTACGAACATAACAACTTACTTGCTGGTATTGATGCAATTCAAATTAAGTTTAGAACACAAGTCAGGGAACTGCTACGTTCCAAATTGTACTGATGTTTGCTAACCTCAACATGTTACAAGACAGTGACTTAATCACGAACATAATTGACGACCTTCTAAATTAGTGATTATGGAGTGTTTAACACAACTATTCAAAACCACGGTAGGTTTTACAATTAGCATGGCCAACCGACATTTTGCTTATATGCGTTGGATTCCATGCTACATTACCAAGTATACGAAAAGTAATATAATATATATTTGCCTCTGCTCTGTATTAGCATTAGCAATGATTTCTTGGAACTAACTACGAAGCTCCGCTTGACACCATAAAAACTGTATCCGTAACTACGACAATTATTTGTAAGTAAGTAAACAAACGGAATTAAAGAAAAGAATTTGAAATAGAGGGTTGCTTTTTAGGGATCTATACATTTGTTTTTCGATTTAAGTGGTTACAAGGCTACCGAGTTTCTTAATGTTGGTATCAAGGGGGAAGTTAGGTATAGAGGTTTTTGGTTTCAGAGTATACAGATAATAGTTGAACTGATTTTTATAAAACCGCTTTTTTTTAGCGATTGTGACAAAACTGATCAAATCTAAACGGATTGATGGTACCGTTTCGGGTAGTGGAAACAGGTCATCTTATCTTATTCCGTCGTCCTATAGTAGAGCACAATTTGGATGGATCGTAGGTTTATGAAGGGAAATGGATACGTTGATCTTGATGCAGCTTCCAGATTGGGCATCAGTGATCCCAGAGCATATATTAAAAAACATTACCCAGGATCAGTCTTCCTTAAAAGTTACTGTGTTGGAGAGTTGATCTTTAAACAAGCTAAAGAGTCTATTGAAGAGGCGTTGGAATCCGCTGGATGGGTTGATGTGATGACTGTACTTCCGATTAGTATTAAGTAATGAGGATGTTAAGATTCTATTGGATGCTTCTCTTCCCCCTGGAGTTGACACAATAGTCTTTGACTCCTTAATTGTGAACAAATCCTTCGTGCGCAATCTGAAAAATGGATTCCAGACGTTAATGGAGTCGGACCCTGCGCTCTACCTGCATTTAGCAACGCTTCTTCTCTTTTCATACACAACAGGTGCCTTATTGCAAGCTAGTGGGAAATTTGTATCTCAAATAATCTCCTTTCTAGCAACTAAACTTACTAAAGAAGAGTACGAACAACTCAAAGGCTACCAGGACTCAGTAGTACAGTTCATCAAATCCAAAGGAAAAAGTGATATCGATATCGATCTAAATGATATGCACACCAGCCTCAAGTCCATGCTTGCAGCAAAAGGAAAGCAGGTTCTAAAATAAACCGATTAGTCCTAACTTGACAAGCCAAGCGACTATATTAAAAATGTAATTGTATTTTAAAATATCCGCATTAACAACATTCAGTCGGTGCTGTTCTTAACCAGGAAGGGGTTAAAGTCGGTTTATTGCGCAGCATAGATAGAACTTGAGAAGAAAAGATTCATTTGGGAATTATCATTATTTTAAGTAAATATGAAGCAGTGCATGAAACACGCTGTTTAATTTTAATTTGATATTTGGGGGCGTCTAATTTCATATCTTCAGTGAGCTGTCCCAGGACCCTGTAGCGATAGCTTTTCCGTCAGGGGTGATGTCCATGCAGCTGACACGATGCTCCCGGCCAGCCCATTCCCCTGCGTAGAACAATTAACAAATTACAACTCGTCTGATTATTCTGTCTTAGACGACCACATTGGGAAGCAGATACTAAATTCCTAGCATCCTCGCCCCAACCCAAGGCGTATACACGTGACCCTCCAGCACTCTCCGGTTTTCTAAATGGATTGACTGTAATGCAGGAATGGAAATAGTAGCATCCTTCAGAGTTGCGTCACTCACTGCCTGTCGGTCCCTCTAAAAGAAGAAAGAGAGATTTTGTTACTCAACTATATCGAAAATTAAGACACGGGAAAAGAGCGGTCATTACAACGGATAGAAACTGGAAAGAATTGTTACAAAATAACCCCAGACTAGCATGGAATCAATACAGCCGTAAAGTTATCATTGCCTGATCTTTTACCTGTCGATTCATCTTATCAATCATTGTGACACAAGCTGATGTTTAGTAATTGCACAAGCTGGAAATTTTGATAATTTTATAATTGTAACTCTGAATTGTCTCACTTAGCACTTAGCAGCCGTACCAGCAGCCGTGTAGTCTTAATTCCCTGCGCAAATGATATAATTAATTTAGTGGCTCGCTGTCTCTCTTTGACAGCTTACAAGCAGAAGCAGCCAGCGCATTTTGGAAACCAAAGTAACATTTCAGCTTTATAGCTATGTCTCCAAAACGTAAATCATTTAAAAGTTTCATGACATTTCCGGCGTAGATGTAATGCAGTATTACTACATTTGCCTGGAGCATATTTTGTTTGGATTGTCCGAGATTGGTAGGTACCTGAGTATCCCGGGAGGTAAGATGCAAGAGGTCAAGGTCTAGGTCAAGGTCAAGGACAAAGGTCAAAGTCTCCCGGGGCGGGTAACTTCGGTCTAATGTAGGGTGGGTGGGTAGTTATGTTCTGTTAGGTTGTCGCTGTCGACAACCTAACCTTACCTAAGCTAAATGTATTGTAATGGCAAATACATAGTGCGCGGGATACCCGGGCAGCACTTACAGACTCTAATACCCGGGATACATATTGTCTATACTCCCGCGTTAGGTTAGGCACACAATAACTCTTCCACATATGCACACCCCATAGTTAACATCTTCGACAACTCTTCGACAACTTCTCCTATCCTTTAACATAGAGTTGTCGTGTCGGTCGACGAAGCTAAGGGGATCTAGGGGAGAGTATATATATATTACTGGAAATTCTCCTGAATAGCGGCAGTCGTGTCGACACGACAACATTTGATTAAATCTTCCATCACTAGGGGCGCTACATTCACATCGTAGCTACTAATAGTACTCATTCCAGCCGCTAGAACGCTTTCTCTCCAACTTCCGACACTACCCGCCAGATGGCGCTCTTTCAAACCTAGTTGCGGAAGCGGCCGATAGATGGCGCTCTTTCTAACATAGTTGTGGAAACGGCCAATAGATGGCGCTTACCTCCTCTGACTTTTACCAACGGCAGCTAGATGGCGCTTGTCAACTCAACATTCCTACACCGGCCGTTGGATGGGGCTTTCGCCTTCATTACTAATAGTAACACAGATAGATGGCGCTTACAGCATTCAACTTCGCTTTACAGCCTCCAGATGGCGCTTCATAACTTCCATTTCAAACAACAACCGATAGAGAGCTCGCTAAAGCTCGCTTTTACTTAAATGCGATATAAGTCAATAGTTGGCGCCCTAGGGATGCAGTTAACAATGCTGTTACAAGATGTCGAATATAGGCAAACTAGTGCCATGTAAACAATGCGGTCGAGATGGCAGTTGGATTTCTAGGGCAGGGCAAAGCTGCAGCATTCAATTCAATAATACAATATTTATTTAATTCTAATTTTTAAACTAAACACAATATTAAAAATTCAAGAATTCATCAATTTCTCCATTTGTTGTTCAAGACGCTTTTGGTATACGGTTTCTCCTCTATTTCCCGTATACCGCGTTTCAACATCTGATCCACTGCTTTCTTCATCTCCGACTTGTCCCCGTAGGTGGTCGTCAGCGAGTAGTCGGCAAGGAGCCATTTCTCCTTCGGATCCGGTTCTCCAACGTTCTCCAAGACCGAAGTCCTCCATATCCGGACGGTAAGTTGGTATGCCTTGGCTTTTCCCGCGTATTCGTAGAAATGCCGTTTCCCATCCTTGCGCTGTAACGTGGAGTATTTGAACTGCCCAGAATTCTGCTTGGATGTACTGGAGCTGTCGAGTCTAGCGAAACTAAAATTGCATACAAAACAAATTAAAATGAAAATCCCAATACAGTTATTTAAACGGTAATGGGAAATGCATTTAACATGTTAAATATACACTTACATCTCTTCTAAAGGCTCCGTGTCGGAGGATTCCCTTCTTTTTCGTCCAACGGCACCTACACGACCCGTTTGAGTAGCTACAGTCGTGGAAGACGTGGAAGTGGTTTTGGTGCTTTGTGACCCAGTAGAGGCTTCCAGCACATCTTGCTGCTTTAACCAAGCAGATACGAAGCGCCTCCAAAGAGCCAGCTGGGTTGACATCAACATGGTCTGCGACGAGAACTCTGTTTTGTCCAAAGTTAAGTTCACAAATTCTTTGCCAGAGTTCCCTCCATCCAGGTCGAGAAATCCTACACGGAAGGACGCGTCCAACGTCCATTGTTTCAGGGCGTCCAGAACTTTCTGCACAACGTCGCTGTATTCCAGATCTCTTGACGGGAGAATGGATTTCGGCCTCGCTTGTACTAGATCCGTCCAAAACGTAGTTATCCATGGTTCCGCAGATTCAAACACATAATCATATGTGTCCTCAACTACGCTAAAGTAAAGTCCGGCATGATACTGAAAAACGAAAAACAAGGACAGTCAAAATTTTGAATTTACAAGGAATAGCAGAGCACAAACAAGAAATCTTACCAAGAGGTTTGTTGAGTGTTGAAGTAAACGGCAAGAGTAACAGTAATATGATTGCAATGCACAAATTATATGCTTTTATATCTAAATTCCACATAAGTTCATGACTAACAATCTAACGTAATGAAAGAAAGTTCGAAACTAAATGCGCAATTGGAAATTCGAACGCGTGATTGATAAGAAAATGCAAAATCATCAATTCATAAACAAACGTTCTTTCATTACTTATCAAGCCAGGACATACACATCTGAGCAAGGTAAAGTCCAACCGAACACGCGGTTACGTAGATTCATCAAAAGTCGCTAGATGGATCTGAAACAGACGCCATCTCTTGAGAAATGTAGAACTATAAGATGAGCGCCACCTATAGCCAACTTCTGAACTATCTAACTGCGGGCGCCATCTATGAAGTCTTTGTGAAACTGTTTCTCAAAGCGCCATCTATTGAGTATTGTCTGAACTATTTCTGAAAGCGCCATCTATTAAGTATTGTTTGAACTATTTCTGACAGCGCCATCTATTGAGTATTGTTTGAACTATTTCTGACAGCGCCATCTAATAACCAACTCTGGTACCAACAGTTGTCGGTCGGTAGACAAATCTAAGGGGAACTAGGGGTTTGTATATATATATTACTGGAAATTCTACTGAATAGCGACAGTCGACCGACACGACAACCCAATGTATAAGATATAGGAGAGTTGTCGAAAATGGTAAATTATGGCATATACATACAGGTGTGAGGAGCGAAGCGACGAACACTGGTGGGGTGAGCCGAAGGCGAGCATATGGAGATGTGTTGCGGCGAGCCGAAGGCGAGCATATGGGGTGATGTGGGGGTTAGGTTCGAGGTTAGGACTTATTGTTGGCACGTCCCATTGAGGTTGGAATAGGTTGGTTTGGAAGTAGGTTGAATAGGTGCCATCCAGTCTGATGTATTATTGGCTGCTGCTAATGCTTCAGTACTGCATGGCCGGAAGCAAGATACATAATTTAATTCCGAACCGTAACGTAACATTTGCTCCAAGACCAGGGAAGCTAACAGCTGGCAATATGTTAAAAACTGGTGTTGGTTAAAAAAACATTGCCACTGATAAACCATGCTTCGTCGACAAACACGATCTAGTTAGTGTCTTTCAAGGTATACCAATATGGCATAATAGTTGGGTTTAACCAAATGATTAACCTTAGACATCAATTATCGCTGTTACTGCTTTGAACCGATACATCAGCCAACTAATCCAACTAATCGCAAGAGCAATTAAACTATAGCTTTAAATTAAGAAATAAACCTTCAATTAAATTAAAAGAATCAACAACAGTCAATAAAGAAAATACAACGAATAGTAATGCCGCTGAATTCTGGGGGTTATAGCAATAATCAATCTATCTTAATGCTGTAATGTATAAGCGTTCGATTATAAATTAAAGTATACTCACAGTAAGTTTTAAACGCAACTTTGGCAACTAAAGTATCCATAATCAATAAACTAATACTTTTTTGTTAATAAACCTTCACCAGAGGCAGTTATTGCTTTCAAATATGCAAACCTAAACATTATGAATGCATCACATGAGCAATTTAAACATTTTATTAACTAAATAATAAACCTTCTGTAGGGTACTAGTGTCAAGGATTGAAGACTTTCATCATTTAGCAAAAAAACAGATATGCTAGTTTACGCTTTAGTTTGATGAAATTATCGAAAAGCCGTGTCCGTTACAAAATTTCAAAACGACCCCTTAGTTTAAAATTTAATTATTATTTTAAAAACTAAGTTTTAGTTTCAAAACTAAGTTTTAGTTTAAAAACTAAGTTTAAGCTTAAAAACTAAGTTTTAGTTTAATAACTAATTGTATCCCGTCCGAATGTTAACATGCAATTTTTTCGATCCACGGTAGAAACGAAGATTAGTTAATCACCTTTTTACGCGATGTATGTAAAGTTATCATGAATGCCTGCATGATCGCTATATCGTGTGGTTAATTCTAGAACTTCGAATCTGTGACCAATTAAACTTATGCTTGAACTAAGGGATAAACCATCACCAGAGCTTTAATGGCATTCAATGTGCATATATTATAAACTAAGTAGTAAACCATCTGTAGGCTAGCATTACCAAGGGATGCCTGACGTCGCTGCAGCAACACTTGAATTCAGTTGCCAGTTAAGCGCTTAGTTTACTTAACCTTTCGAAATCTAGTCAGTTGCAATAGCTCGGGTTCGATAAAAACGATGTTTCAGTTTAATTGATTACAATTAGGTTAAAATACGGTCATGTCCAAAAACGTTAATTCTTAATGCAAAAGAGATCTCTTCGCAAAAGAATTAAACTTTGATCGAAGCCAATAATTATTTGCAGAACACATTCCTTATGATAAAACTAATACATGGTTCAAGAAAATAAGGCTTGGTGTATATATGTAGTCGTGGGTTAAAATTATTTTATTAACAACGTACTTGCGTTACAGAAACTATTGGTTTTTAACTCAAACATAAGAGAATTGAAATTGACATATTCATATCATTGAATGGCGTATTCCTGGAACTTAACACTTATCTGGGACCAATAAACTAAAACTTTAACTAAGTTATAAACCATCACCAGAGGCAGTTATTGCTTTCAAATATGCAAACCTAAACATTATGAATGCATCACATGAGCAATTAAAACATTTTATTAACTAAATAATAAACCTTCTGTAGGGTACTAGTGTCAAGGATTGAAGACTTTCATCATTTAGCAAAAAAACAGATATGCTAGTTTACGCTTTAGTTTGATGAAATTATCGAAAAGCCGTGTCCGTTACAAAATTTCAAAACGACCCCTTAGTTTAAAATTTAATTATTATTTTAAAAACTAAGTTTTAGTTTCAAAACTAAGTTTTAGTTTAAAAACTAAGTTTAAGCTTAAAAACTAAGTTTTAGTTTAATAACTAATTGTATCCCGTCCGAATGTTAACATGCAATTTTTTCGATCCACGGTAGAAACGAAGATTAGTTAATCACCTTTTTACGCGATGTATGTAAAGTTATCATGAATGCCTGCATGATCGCTATATCGTGTGGTTAATTCTAGAACTTCGAATCTGTGACCAATTAAACTTATGCTTGAACTAAGGGATAAACCAGTCCGCAATTAGCCTATTTGTGGCTACGTCGGCGCCTGTTGTCAACCAACGGGCACCTCCTTTACAAGGGATAAACCATCACCAGAGCTTTAATGGCATTCAATGTGCATATATTATAAACTAAGTAGTAAACCATCTGTAGGCTAGCATTACCAAGGGATGCCTGACGTCGCTGCAGCAACACTTGAATTCAGTTGCCAGTTAAGCGCTTAGTTTACTTAACCTTTCGAAATCTAGTCAGTTGCAATAGCTCGGGTTCGATAAAAACGATGTTTCAGTTTAATTGATTACAATTAGGTTAAAATACGGTCATGTCCAAAAACGTTAATTCTTAATGCAAAAGAGATCTCTTCGCAAAAGAATTAAACTTTGATCGAAGCCAATAATTATTTGCAGAACACATTCCTTATGATAAAACTAATACATGGTTCAAGAAAATAAGGCTTGGTGTATATATGTAGTCGTGGGTTAAAATTATTTTATTAACAACGTACTTGCGTTACAGAAACTATTGGTTTTTAACTCAAACATAAGAGAATTAAAATTGACATATTCATATCATTGAATGGCGTATTCCTGGAACTTAACACTTATCTGGGACCAATAAACTAAAACTTTAACTAAGTTATAAACCATCACCAGAGGCAGTTATTGCTTTCAAATATGCAAACCTAAACATTATGAATGCATCACATGAGCAATTAAAACATTTTATTAACTAAATAATAAACCTTCTGTAGGGTACTAGTGTCAAGGATTGAAGACTTTCATCATTTAGCAAAAAAACAGATATGCTAGTTTACGCTTTAGTTTGATGAAATTATCGAAAAGCCGTGTCCGTTACAAAATTTCAAAACGACCCCTTAGTTTAAAATTTAATTATTATTTTAAAAACTAAGTTTTAGTTTCAAAACTAAGTTTTAGTTTAAAAACTAAGTTTAAGCTTAAAAACTAAGTTTTAGTTTAATAACTAATTGTATCCCGTCCGAATGTTAACATGCAATTTTTTCGATCCACGGTAGAAACGAAGATTAGTTAATCACCTTTTTACGCGATGTATGTAAAGTTATCATGAATGCCTGCATGATCGCTATATCGTGTGGTTAATTCTAGAACTTCGAATCTGTGACCAATTAAACTTATGCTTGAACTAAGGGATAAACCATCACCAGAGCTTTAATGGCATTCAATGTGCATATATTATAAACTAAGTAGTAAACCATCTGTAGGCTAGCATTACCAAGGGATGCCTGACGTCGCTGCAGCAACACTTGAATTCAGTTGCCAGTTAAGCGCTTAGTTTACTTAACCTTTCGAAATCTAGTCAGTTGCAATAGCTCGGGTTCGATAAAAACGATGTTTCAGTTTAATTGATTACAATTAGGTTAAAATACGGTCATGTCCAAAAACGTTAATTCTTAATGCAAAAGAGATCTCTTCGCAAAAGAATTAAACTTTGATCGAAGCCAATAATTATTTGCAGAACACATTCCTTATGATAAAACTAATACATGGTTCAAGAAAATAAGGCTTGGTGTATATATGTAGTCGTGGGTTAAAATTATTTTATTAACAACGTACTTGCGTTACAGAAACTATTGGTTTTTAACTCAAACATAAGAGAATTAAAATTGACATATTCATATCATTGAATGGCGTATTCCTGGAACTTAACACTTATCTGGGACCAATAAACTAAAACTTTAACTAAGTTATAAACCATCACCAGAGGCAGTTATTGCTTTCAAATATGCAAACCTAAACATTATGAATGCATCACATGAGCAATTTAAACATTTTATTAACTAAATAATAAACCTTCTGTAGGGTACTAGTGTCAAGGATTGAAGACTTTCATCATTTAGCAAAAAAACAGATATGCTAGTTTACGCTTTAGTTTGATGAAATTATCGAAAAGCCGTGTCCGTTACAAAATTTCAAAACGACCCCTTAGTTTAAAATTTAATTATTATTTTAAAAACTAAGTTTTAGTTTCAAAACTAAGTTTTAGTTTAAAAACTAAGTTTAAGCTTAAAAACTAAGTTTTAGTTTAATAACTAATTGTATCCCGTCCGAATGTTAACATGCAATTTTTTCGATCCACGGTAGAAACGAAGATTAGTTAATCACCTTTTTACGCGATGTATGTAAAGTTATCATGAATGCCTGCATGATCGCTATATCGTGTGGTTAATTCTAGAACTTCGAATCTGTGACCAATTAAACTTATGCTTGAACTAAGGGATAAACCATCACCAGAGCTTTAATGGCATTCAATGTGCATATATTATAAACTAAGTAGTAAACCATCTGTAGGCTAGCATTACCAAGGGATGCCTGACGTCGCTGCAGCAACACTTGAATTCAGTTGCCAGTTAAGCGCTTAGTTTACTTAACCTTTCGAAATCTAGTCAGTTGCAATAGCTCGGGTTCGATAAAAACGATGTTTCAGTTTAATTGATTACAATTAGGTTAAAATACGGTCATGTCCAAAAACGTTAATTCTTAATGCAAAAGAGATCTCTTCGCAAAAGAATTAAACTTTGATCGAAGCCAATAATTATTTGCAGAACACATTCCTTATGATAAAACTAATACATGGTTCAAGAAAATAAGGCTTGGTGTATATATGTAGTCGTGGGTTAAAATTATTTTATTAACAACGTACTTGCGTTACAGAAACTATTGGTTTTTAACTCAAACATAAGAGAATTGAAATTGACATATTCATATCATTGAATGGCGTATTCCTGGAACTTAACACTTATCTGGGACCAATAAACTAAAACTTTAACTAAGTTATAAACCATCACCAGAGGCAGTTATTGCTTTCAAATATGCAAACCTAAACATTATGAATGCATCACATGAGCAATTAAAACATTTTATTAACTAAATAATAAACCTTCTGTAGGGTACTAGTGTCAAGGATTGAAGACTTTCATCATTTAGCAAAAAAACAGATATGCTAGTTTACGCTTTAGTTTGATGAAATTATCGAAAAGCCGTGTCCGTTACAAAATTTCAAAACGACCCCTTAGTTTAAAATTTAATTATTATTTTAAAAACTAAGTTTTAGTTTCAAAACTAAGTTTTAGTTTAAAAACTAAGTTTAAGCTTAAAAACTAAGTTTTAGTTTAATAACTAATTGTATCCCGTCCGAATGTTAACATGCAATTTTTTCGATCCACGGTAGAAACGAAGATTAGTTAATCACCTTTTTACGCGATGTATGTAAAGTTATCATGAATGCCTGCATGATCGCTATATCGTGTGGTTAATTCTAGAACTTCGAATCTGTGACCAATTAAACTTATGCTTGAACTAAGGGATAAACCATCACCAGAGCTTTAATGGCATTCAATGTGCATATATTATAAACTAAGTAGTAAACCATCTGTAGGCTAGCATTACCAAGGGATGCCTGACGTCGCTGCAGCAACACTTGAATTCAGTTGCCAGTTAAGCGCTTAGTTTACTTAACCTTTCGAAATCTAGTCAGTTGCAATAGCTCGGGTTCGATAAAAACGATGTTTCAGTTTAATTGATTACAATTAGGTTAAAATACGGTCATGTCCAAAAACGTTAATTCTTAATGCAAAAGAGATCTCTTCGCAAAAGAATTAAACTTTGATCGAAGCCAATAATTATTTGCAGAACACATTCCTTATGATAAAACTAATACATGGTTCAAGAAAATAAGGCTTGGTGTATATATGTAGTCGTGGGTTAAAATTATTTTATTAACAACGTACTTGCGTTACAGAAACTATTGGTTTTTAACTCAAACATAAGAGAATTGAAATTGACATATTCATATCATTGAATGGCGTATTCCTGGAACTTAACACTTATCTGGGACCAATAAACTAAAACTTTAACTAAGTTATAAACCATCACCAGAGGCAGTTATTGCTTTCAAATATGCAAACCTAAACATTATGAATGCATCACATGAGCAATTAAAACATTTTATTAACTAAATAATAAACCTTCTGTAGGGTACTAGTGTCAAGGATTGAAGACTTTCATCATTTAGCAAAAAAACAGATATGCTAGTTTACGCTTTAGTTTGATGAAATTATCGAAAAGCCGTGTCCGTTACAAAATTTCAAAACGACCCCTTAGTTTAAAATTTAATTATTATTTTAAAAACTAAGTTTTAGTTTCAAAACTAAGTTTTAGTTTAAAAACTAAGTTTAAGCTTAAAAACTAAGTTTTAGTTTAATAACTAATTGTATCCCGTCCGAATGTTAACATGCAATTTTTTCGATCCACGGTAGAAACGAAGATTAGTTAATCACCTTTTTACGCGATGTATGTAAAGTTATCATGAATGCCTGCATGATCGCTATATCGTGTGGTTAATTCTAGAACTTCGAATCTGTGACCAATTAAACTTATGCTTGAACTAAGGGATAAACCATCACCAGAGCTTTAATGGCATTCAATGTGCATATATTATAAACTAAGTAGTAAACCATCTGTAGGCTAGCATTACCAAGGGATGCCTGACGTCGCTGCAGCAACACTTGAATTCAGTTGCCAGTTAAGCGCTTAGTTTACTTAACCTTTCGAAATCTAGTCAGTTGCAATAGCTCGGGTTCGATAAAAACGATGTTTCAGTTTAATTGATTACAATTAGGTTAAAATACGGTCATGTCCAAAAACGTTAATTCTTAATGCAAAAGAGATCTCTTCGCAAAAGAATTAAACTTTGATCGAAGCCAATAATTATTTGCAGAACACATTCCTTATGATAAAACTAATACATGGTTCAAGAAAATAAGGCTTGGTGTATATATGTAGTCGTGGGTTAAAATTATTTTATTAACAACGTACTTGCGTTACAGAAACTATTGGTTTTTAACTCAAACATAAGAGAATTAAAATTGACATATTCATATCATTGAATGGCGTATTCCTGGAACTTAACACTTATCTGGGACCAATAAACTAAAACTTTAACTAAGTTATAAACCATCACCAGAGGCAGTTATTGCTTTCAAATATGCAAACCTAAACATTATGAATGCATCACATGAGCAATTTAAACATTTTATTAACTAAATAATAAACCTTCTGTAGGGTACTAGTGTCAAGGATTGAAGACTTTCATCATTTAGCAAAAAAACAGATATGCTAGTTTACGCTTTAGTTTGATGAAATTATCGAAAAGCCGTGTCCGTTACAAAATTTCAAAACGACCCCTTAGTTTAAAATTTAATTATTATTTTAAAAACTAAGTTTTAGTTTCAAAACTAAGTTTTAGTTTAAAAACTAAGTTTAAGCTTAAAAACTAAGTTTTAGTTTAATAACTAATTGTATCCCGTCCGAATGTTACCATGCAATTTTTTCGATCCACGGTAGAAACGAAGATTAGTTAATCACCTTTTTACGCGATGTATGTAAAGTTATCATGAATGCCTGCATGATCGCTATATCGTGTGGTTAATTCTAGAATTTCGAATCTGTGACCAATTAAACTTATGCTTGAACTAAGGGATAAACCATCACCAGAGCTTTAATGGCATTCAATGTGCATATATTATAAACTAAGTAGTAAACCATCTGTAGGCTAGCATTACCAAGGGATGCCTGACGTCGCTGCAGCAACACTTGAATTCAGTTGCCAGTTAAGCGCTTAGTTTACTTAACCTTTCGAAATCTAGTCAGTTGCAATAGCTCGGGTTCGATAAAAACGATGTTTCAGTTTAATTGATTACAATTAGGTTAAAATACGGTCATGTCCAAAAACGTTAATTCTTAATGCAAAAGAGATCTCTTCGCAAAAGAATTAAACTTTGATCGAAGCCAATAATTATTTGCAGAACACATTCCTTATGATAAAACTAATACATGGTTCAAGAAAATAAGGCTTGGTGTATATATGTAGTCGTGGGTTAAAATTATTTTATTAACAACGTACTTGCGTTACAGAAACTATTGGTTTTTAACTCAAACATAAGAGAATTAAAATTGACATATTCATATCATTGAATGGCGTATTCCTGGAACTTAACACTTATCTGGGACCAATAAACTAAAACTTTAACTAAGTTATAAACCATCACCAGAGGCAGTTATTGCTTTCAAATATGCAAACCTAAACATTATGAATGCATCACATGAGCAATTTAAACATTTTATTAACTAAATAATAAACCTTCTGTAGGGTACTAGTGTCAAGGATTGAAGACTTTCATCATTTAGCAAAAAAACAGATATGCTAGTTTACGCTTTTGTTTGATGAAATTATCGAAAAGCCGTGTCCGTTACAAAATTTCAAAACGACCCCTTAGTTTAAAATTTAATTATTATTTTAAAAACTAAGTTTTAGTTTCAAAACTAAGTTTTAGTTTAAAAACTAAGTTTAAGCTTAAAAACTAAGTTTTAGTTTAATAACTAATTGTATCCCGTCCGAATGTTAACATGCAATTTTTTCGATCCACGGTAGAAACGAAGATTAGTTAATCACCTTTTTACGCGATGTATGTAAAGTTATCATGAATGCCTGCATGATCGCTATATCGTGTGGTTAATTCTAGAATTTCGAATCTGTGACCAATTAAACTTATGCTTGAACTAAGGGATAAACCATCACCAGAGCTTTAATGGCATTCAATGTGCATATATTATAAACTAAGTAGTAAACCATCTGTAGGCTAGCATTACCAAGGGATGCCTGACGTCGCTGCAGCAACACTTGAATTCAGTTGCCAGTTAAGCGCTTAGTTTACTTAACCTTTCGAAATCTAGTCAGTTGCAATAGCTCGGGTTCGATAAAAACGATGTTTCAGTTTAATTGATTACAATTAGGTTAAAATACGGTCATGTCCAAAAACGTTAATTCTTAATGCAAAAGAGATCTCTTCGCAAAAGAATTAAACTTTGATCGAAGCCAATAATTATTTGCAGAACACATTCCTTATGATAAAACTAATACATGGTTCAAGAAAATAAGGCTTGGTGTATATATGTAGTCGTGGGTTAAAATTATTTTATTAACAACGTACTTGCGTTACAGAAACTATTGGTTTTTAACTCAAACATAAGAGAATTAAAATTGACATATTCATATCATTGAATGGCGTATTCCTGGAACTTAACACTTATCTGGGACCAATAAACTAAAACTTTAACTAAGTTATAAACCATCACCAGAGGCAGTTATTGCTTTCAAATATGCAAACCTAAACATTATGAATGCATCACATGAGCAATTAAAACATTTTATTAACTAAATAATAAACCTTTTGTAATGTGTAATGTACTAGTGCCAAGTAATTAAGACTTGCCTCATTTAGCAAAAAAAACAGATATGCTAGTTTACGCTTTAGTTTGATGAAATTATCGAAAAGCCGTGTCCGTTACAAAATTTCAAAACGACCCCTTAGTTTAAAATTTAATTATTATTTTAAAAACTAAGTTTTAGTTTCAAAACTAAGTTTTAGTTTAAATACTAAGTTTAAGCTTAAAAACTAAGTTTTAGTTTAATAACTAATTGTATCCCGTCCGAATGTTAACATGCAATTTTTTCGATCCACGGTAGAAACGAAGATTAGTTAATCACCTTTTTACGCGATGTATGTAAAGTTATCATGAATGCCTGCATGATCGCTATATCGTGTGGTTAATTCTAGAATTTCGAATCTGTGTCCAATTAAACTTATGCTTGAACTAAGGGATAAACCATCACCACAGCTTTAATGGCATTCAATGTGCATATATTATAAACTAAGTAGTAAACCATCTGTAGGCTAGCATTACCAAGGGATGCCTGACGTCGCTGCAGCAACACTTGAATTCAGTTGCCAGTTAAGCGCTTAGTTTACATAACCTTTCGAAATCTAGTCAGTTGCAATAGCTCGGGTTCGATAAAAACGATGATTCAGTTTAATTGATTACAATTAGGTTAAAATACGGTCTTGTCCAAAAACGTTAATTCTTAATGCAAAAGAGATCTCTTCGCAAAAGAATTAAACTTGGATCGAAGCCAATAATTATTTGCAGAACACATTCCTTATGATAAAACTAATACATGGTTCAAGAAAATAAGGCTTGGTGTATATATGTAGTCGTGGGTTAAAATTATTTTATTAACAACGTACTTGCGTTACAGAAACTATTGGTTTTTAACTCAAACATAAGAGAATTAAAATTGACATATTCATATCATTGAATGGCGTATTCCTGGAACTTAACACTTATCTGGGACCAATAAACTAAAACTTTAACTAAGTTATAAACCATCACCAGAGGCAGTTATTGCTTTCAAATATGCAAACCTAAACATTATGAATGCATCACATGAGCAATTAAAACATTTTATTAACTAAATAATAAACCTTTTGTAATGTGTAATGTACTAGTGCCAAGTAATTAAGACTTGCCTCATTTAGCAAAAAAAACAGATATGCTAGTTTACGCTTTAGTTTGATGAAATTATCGAAAAGCCGTGTCCGTTACAAAATTTCAAAACGACCCCTTAGTTTAAAATTTAATTATTATTTTAAAAACTAAGTTTTAGTTTCAAAACTAAGTTTTAGTTTAAAAACTAAGTTTAAGCTTAAAAACTAAGTTTTAGTTTAATAACTAATTGTATCCCGTCCGAATGTTAACATGCAATTTTTTCGATCCACGGTAGAAACGAAGATTAGTTAATCACCTTTTTACGCGATGTATGTAAAGTTATCATGAATGCCTGCATGATCGCTATATCGTGTGGTTAATTCTAGAATTTCGAATCTGTGACCAATTAAACTTATGCTTGAACTAAGGGATAAACCATCACCAGAGCTTTAATGGCATTCAATGTGCATATATTATAAACTAAGTAGTAAACCATCTGTAGGCTAGCATTACCAAGGGATGCCTGACGTCGCTGCAGCAACACTTGAATTCAGTTGCCAGTTAAGCGCTTAGTTTACTTAACCTTTCGAAATCTAGTCAGTTGCAATAGCTCGGGTTCGATAAAAACGATGATTCAGTTTAATTGATTACAATTAGGTTAAAATACGGTCTTGTCCAAAAGCGTTAATTCTTAATGCAAAAGAGATCTCTTCGCAAAAGAATTAAACTTGGATCGAAGCCAATAATTATTTGCAGAACACATTCCTTATGATAAAACTAATACATGGTTCAAGAAAATAAGGCTTGGTGTATATATGTAGTCGTGGGTTAAAATTATTTTATTAACAACGTACTTGCGTTACAGAAACTATTGGTTTTTAACTCAAACATAAGAGAATTGAAATTGACATATTCATATCATTGAATGGCGTATTCCTGGAACTTAACACTTATCTGGGACCAATAAACTAAAACTTTAACTAAGTTATAAACCATCACCAGAGGCAGTTATTGCTTTCAAATATGCAAACCTAAACATTATGAATGCATCACATGAGCAATTAAAACATTTTATTAACTAAATAATAAACCTTTTGTAATGTGTAATGTACTAGTGCCAAGTAATTAAGACTTGCCTCATTTAGCAAAAAAAACAGATATGCTAGTTTACGCTTTAGTTTGATGAAATTATCGAAAAGCCGTGTCCGTTACAAAATTTCAAAACGACCCCTTAGTTTAAAATTTAATTATTATTTTAAAAACTAAGTTTTAGTTTCAAAACTAAGTTTTAGTTTAAAAACTAAGTTTAAGCTTAAAAACTAAGTTTTAGTTTAATAACTAATTGTATCCCGTCCGAATGTTAACATGCAATTTTTTCGATCCACGGTAGAAACGAAGATTAGTTAATCACCTTTTTACGCGATGTATGTAAAGTTATCATGAATGCCTGCATGATCGCTATATCGTGTGGTTAATTCTAGAATTTCGAATCTGTGACCAATTAAACTTATGCTTGAACTAAGGGATAAACCATCACCAGAGCTTTAATGGCATTCAATGTGCATATATTATAAACTAAGTAGTAAACCATCTGTAGGCTAGCATTACCAAGGGATGCCTGACGTCGCTGCAGCAACACTTGAATTCAGTTGCCAGTTAAGCGCTTAGTTTACTTAACCTTTCGAAATCTAGTCAGTTGCAATAGCTCGGGTTCGATAAAAACGATGATTCAGTTTAATTGATTACAATTAGGTTAAAATACGGTCTTGTCCAAAAGCGTTAATTCTTAATGCAAAAGAGATCTCTTCGCAAAAGAATTAAACTTGGATCGAAGCCAATAATTATTTGCAGAACACATTCCTTATGATAAAACTAATACATGGTTCAAGAAAATAAGGCTTGGTGTATATATGTAGTCGTGGGTTAAAATTATTTTATTAACAACGTACTTGCGTTACAGAAACTATTGGTTTTTAACTCAAACATAAGAGAATTGAAATTGACATATTCATATCATTGAATGGCGTATTCCTGGAACTTAACACTTATCTGGGACCAATAAACTAAAACTTTAACTAAGTTATAAACCATCACCAGAGGCAGTTATTGCTTTCAAATATGCAAACCTAAACATTATGAATGCATCACATGAGCAATTAAAACATTTTATTAACTAAATAATAAACCTTTTGTAATGTACTAGTGCCAAGTAATTAAGACTTGACTCATTTAGCAAAAAAAAACAGATATGCTAACTTACGCTTAAGTTGTATGACATTTTGGAAATTCAGTGTCCGTTACAAAGTTTAATAACTGTTGGTTTAAAATTTAATTTTAATTTTAATATATAAGTTTCAGCTTTAAAACTAAATTTTAGTTTAAAAACTAGTGTAGTTATTGTTAGTTGCCTATTGAGTGCTGGTCTGTTCAATGCTTTTTGTTCTGGGTGCTTATTACAGTATCCTGAGAGCATGATACCTCCAGTCGTATTTCCGACGTCGTGCAGTGAAGTTATCGCTATGGAGCAAGGTGCTTTTTCTTGTTCTGACTTGAAAATTGATGGAATGATCCTTATAGGATCTGACCTCAGTTTTTTTAAGCCAATTTGTACGCTTAGAATTCCATACCCTTTAAAAGTCTCGACTGTTAAATCCCAGAAATATAAATGCTCAGCCACAGCTCGTGATTTTGAATGGGCCCACGAGGTTTGGTTTTGTTCCGTACTCGGCATGGATCTCTATTTTGTTTTACTAAGTGACGATCAACGACCATCGTATTCCGAAATTTTGCAAATGCTAGAGGAAGGAATATCCGATACCTTCAGAGATATGAACGGAACTAATAGTTCAAAGAACTGGCTCTGCTCCGCTGCGTCTTTAAGACGCCAAGGTGAAAATAGACGAGTTTTCATCCCGGATATAGTTGAATTCAGCAGGGGCTTATTTAATCGTGTGATGGAAAATATACGTTTGGCGCGGAAAGATTACAAACCTTGTTATATATTATGTGAAATGGGACACTCTTGTGAAATTTCTGAGTGGTTGCCAAGCTTAGACGTTCTTAACTTTGGTAATGCGACAGAATCAATCATGCACATCGCTAAAGATATCACTTTTGAAAACCAAGCTGCTTTTATTAGTCGTGATTCTCTGGGCAAGAAAATTGTTAGTTACGAGTATTATCCTTTGGGAATACCGAATTGCGGAAACTATTACATTGTCAATCCAAATCCTCCTTTTGTAAATGTTTGCCATCCAGCAATGGTTAAAATTTACAGTGACTGCCTGAAAGAAGTTCATCGTTCCAAATCTAAGTTCGCGCCATTTGAATGCTCCGATATCGGTGTTCTGCTCATGAAAACCGCTCTCCGTAAGAAATTAACTGTCAAAGAGCACAAGCAACTTCAAGCAAAATTACTGAACTGTAAAATCGTTCAAAATAACTTCAATTTTCTAAAAGACCAGCGCTCGTTTTCTTTACGTTTCGAGGTTGTCGTGGTTCGGGTAACGAATGCACAGTGTGACCAATTGAGTGCTCAAATCGTTAACAGTTTTATAGCTGCTGCCAGTAATACGCTCGCAGCATACATAACGAATGACGTCTCAAATTATAATCTCATCCCATCAGAGAGGATATGGGCAAGAATTGAAGGGATAGTCAGCCTCCACTATCCTACGTAACAAAGATGCTGGAATTACGGATTGAAAACCAAGACTCTGAAATGAGCTTTAGCACAAAGGAGTACTACACTGTATGTGCTGCGGAAGCAATCCTAAGTTTCGTGCTGTACGGCATTTCAGTATCTAGCTGGAATAAAAGGAGGCATAACAACATTTTGTGTCGACAACTGGGATTGGTTAAAACTGATATAAAGTCTGGCAAAGATTTGTCTTTACATTTATCAACATTTCTGGAAAGCGGTACGATAACCTATGAGCCGAATTGTTCGGAGCTTTCAATCCAGCTTCTAGAGCAAGTTGATGGTGTGTTTGGAAATTTCAATTTCCGGGATTTTAAAACAATATTTGAAGTTTCAACCCCAGAAAGCTTTGAATTAGGTGTTCAGGCTCTCCTGAATTTCATCATGTACAAGAATATAGACGCTAGTAACCAGTCCAATCTGCGTAGCACGCATAATCTTCGCACTTCGAAATGTACTTTTTTAACCAGTCACCAGTTTATTTACAAGTTATTCTTGCAAACAACCCGTTCAACCGACAGTTTGTTCGTGATTTTCGAAGCAGTTAAGCGAATAATCTTGGATCCGGCACGCATAATTTCTTTTCTGGAATATGTGGCTATTACTTTGGAAAAGCAATTCTTGAGTCAAAACAGCTTTTTAATACACCAAAACAATTCGTTGCTGTGCTTTGTCGTTGTCCCTTTTCCATGTATTTCTGGAATGCAGCTGTCCGAACGCATATACAGAGTGTTGAATATTTGGTTTAAAGCTATGAATTATCCCGACGATACACTTTTTCAAACCTCCAGAATCAAAGAAAACTTTCTTCACGAAATCCGTTACTGCTGTGGATTTTCGTTCAATGCACTAAAGTCTGTTAATTTGTCAAAACTCATTGTCTATGTGGAGAAGATTTCCCTAATGCAACATTGTGTTCCGAGACCCAACTATTTCAATCGGTTTTTAATATGAACTTTGAGCAGAAAATGTATCCACACGTACAAACAGCTTATTCCCGATAAATAAGCGGCTTTTTTGACAGCTTCACTCAGTATTGCCCTGATCTTCAGACCAGCAACACCTAGTCAACAGTGTCTTAAAGTGCTTCAATTACACACGTGCTTACGGATCAACCCAACACCTCGTCAACATTGTCTTAAAGTGCATAAATTATACACGAGCTGAAGGATTAACTGTTAATCTTTAAACATTCAGAATGAGCACCAAAATTAAAAAAACCAGGGGAAAATCGAGACTTTACAACGCTGCGGAAACCAAGGAAGTCATTCATTTAATGAACTCATACTTCAGGAAAACTAAAGGACAACTACCCGTATGGGGGAATGTGTTTTTCAAGAAACTAGTTGGAACTGGTCAAGTAAGTTTAGTTCAATAAGTTTATATTATTCACGGTAGCCGCAAATGATACACAGCGATGAATGGCCTTCTTGTGAGACTCATATAGTTATCCACTATCGAACACTCCAGTTACATTTGGAGGTTCAGTTTTTTAGGTTTAAGTAGCTCCTTGTTTCACAAATGCGGTCGCAATTACTAATATGTAATGAAGCCATTATCGCTAAGGTGAAAAGTCACCTCAGGTTACAAAAAGAAATAAAACTAAAAATAACTTCGTTTCGTAGTTAAGCCGCTCGAGGACATGGGAATCGCTAAAAAATAAAATGAGAACAGAAAGCAAAAGCTCTGATTGGGAAACTAGAGCTCCCGGCATTCCTCGGTTCGGAAAATCAACGGCCCACCGTCAAACTGTGAAGTCAACTTTGCAGCCTAAATCTCAGCAGGACCCATGGAAGAGTGATGAAGACCGAGCCATAGTTGAAGCGGTCCTCCGGATTACCGACGACATAAGTTTAGATAGGAACTGGATACAAATAGCAATGGATAAGGTATGAATGTCTCTGAAGCCAATGATCCAAAATACATAATGGTTTTGTAAAATCACATTGGTTGTGTATAATAACATTGGTTATGTATAATCACATTAGGTTTGTATAATCAGATTGGGTTGGTAAAATCACATTGGGTTTGTATAATTAGAACTAAGTATTTTTCGTAGGAAATCTGTCGGGAGCCAGAGGATGTAAAAAGCAGGTTTTTCAAGTTTCTGTTGCCGAATATTAAAAACTACGCCAATAGTGAAGAAATTAAAGTCGTCCGTGAGTTAATCAACCAAAGCAAATTAGGAAGCAACAACTCTGATTCAGATGACGAAATCATTGAGTTATATAGAAGTGATAAACCGAGCCGTTCAGCGACAAAAATTGGTCAAAGCTCTGATTCTGAAGACGAGGACTCGGAAGAGGTTAAGAAAAAAACATAAGAAAACGCAACTTGCAATTGCTATTTTAGCAATTAGTATAATTTAAGCTCCTTTTTTTAGGTGACCGATAGAACTTCAGAAAATCCGGACCAGATCACTTTTATGAATCCGTTTTATAAACCAACCAGATTTCAAGTCGAGAATTCGGAGAGCGGAACTACAGCTGAAGATCTCACACTTGAGGTATTTGTTTAGCTTGTTTAAAGCTTGGATTATATGCATTATATAACTAGAAGAGGTTCATACATGCCATTCGTATCCAATGAGTTAGTTTGTAACTATCTTTCATATTGAGGCCTTCTAATGTGCTCGGGGTAGTTTAAATATTTAATTTACGAAATTCATAGGAACCCTCAGAAACATCAACGTTCGCTGCTACGCTTTCAGAGAAACCCCATACCAGCCAGTACATCAGCAAATTAAAGGTAATAGTAATAAGCCAAATACGACGGATTTTCTATTTTGCTATGGTGCTAACTACAGTTTTTCTAGGTGCTAAAACCAAGTTCTGTAGATCCCATTAGCAATAAACACCTTATTGATTGCTACCGTGATGTTGTTAAGTCAGGAAATATTATGAAACCGCCTACTGACACGGGTAAGTTTATTATTTTTAAAGCAGACTGTCTATAAAAAGTCCAAATAAAGATAACCCCATTTATTCTTTCAAAGAACTTCAAAAGCGGGTGTACTCCGATAATGAGAAAGAGAAGTATATGGAACAGTGCTTGGGCATTTTGAGGCGTCTGAAGAGTTACAGGTTGAACTCACCTAAAGGACTTCGCCTTTATGATCATACGTTGAAGTAACGGAATCCAAAAAATATTTAACAAACTAAGTTTTTATAAACAAACAGCTAATATACTTGGAACACATTTCGCAGGTCGCTTGTAGGTTCCACACGAGGTGTACTAGCGTTACTGAAAAAAGATAGGACTCAACTAGCGGTGCCGGAACAACAGATACCCCTTGTCTGTCTAAAAATATTGATTGGAAACTTGAATGAAAGCACGGAAGGAGTATCCAGTTTATGTGTCTCATCTATGAAGTAAATACCCCACACTGTTTCCAATCCAAGTTTAATCAGTAGTATCTTTGATACGAGTTTCATACGAGTAATTTCTGTTTCCATAGGGTGTTAACCATTGCTAGGGATCATCTCCGGTTGTTGGCTACTCCAATGGATTGCACAAATTGCAGAAAAATTGTTTCTGAAGGTCCAGGACTTCCATAACAATCTTGAAAATGAGTTGAAAATGATGATGATGTTCTTATACTTTCAGCCAGGGTTAATGAGGTATTTCATACTATCTGTAACGGTAATCTGTTCTTAGACATAGCATCAATTTTGTCAATGGAGTCCACTTTATAAGTATGTATGTACGTAATGGATTTATTCGTTAATATGTGGCCTAGGCCATCACAACGGCAAAAGTTAGGTTTTGTTACCTGCTCGCGCTTTACTATAGTTACTATATAAAAGAAATTGATGGCTATCGTATAAATATGTTAATGTTACAAGGCGTTGGGTTTGTGGTTTTGAATTACTAGAAAACAGTTTAAAATTGAAGGAGATCTTAGCTCTGCATATTTTCTTCTTCGCAGTACGTTGGAAAAGAATTTGTTAAGTAGCACTTGATAGTCAACACTTATTTGATTTTCAGCAAACACCTGCTTCAAGTTAGATCTTGTGATGTTGTTGTATGCGGAAGTAACTGCTTTGAAAGTTTATCTTAGACTGATACGCGAGACAATTCAACTAAATAAATCATTAAAATGACCGAATACATTTCGTGGTGATCAAAACCCGAGTATCTTTAAAAATGCATATATTTTTTCAAATGATTGTTTTGAACCAATAGTAAGCGTTTGAACCAAGAATACCAAGAAGTAGTGTTTTGAACCGAATGTAAGGTTTTGAACCAACAATGAGTATACGGAACCAGGTATGATGATTTTGAACCAGGATGTCATGATTGAAAATGAGTTTTTTGATTCGATAGTAAAGCTTTCAACCAAGAATGAATAACTGAACCAAGAATGATGATATTGAACCAGAAATTTGTGTTTAGAACCACGAATTTAAGAATGAACCAAGAATAAATGTTTTGAACCAATAGGAAGGTATTGAACCAAAAACTAGTAACTGATACAGGAAGTACTGTTTCATAACAGAACGAAGTGTTTGAACCAAGATTAATTAAGTGACCCAAGAAAAAATGTTTTGCACCGTTTGTAAGGGTTTTAACCAACAATGTGAAACTGAACCAGGAATGTTGATTTTGATCCAGGATGTCATGATTTAAAATGCGTGTTTTGATTCGATAGTAATGGTTTGAAACAATAATGAGTAACTGAACCAAGAATCATGATTTTGAACCAGGAATTCGTGTTTAAAACCACAAATGTAAGAAAGGAGCCCAAAATGAATGCTTTGAACCGATAGGTAGGGTTTGAACCAAGAATGAATAACTGAACCAAATGTTTTTGGACCGAAAGTAGATGCGTGAACCAGGATGTCATGATTTAAAATAAGTGTTTTGAACTGACAGTAAGGCTTTGAACCTATGAAAATCTATGGAAAAAAATTTACTCAGTAAAATGCATTGGTACCTAAATTCACCTCTCATGTAATACAATACTTACCTTCACGCACACCTGCACTGGTGGATCTTTACTTAAGAATCCGGAGCTCATGGTACCGCGGTAACAGCAATACTCGCCTCTAGAGAAGAACACTGATGTCAGCGCCACCGACGGAATCTAGATGAATCCAATGTTGCACAGAGCATAAAACGCGTATACCAAATCACATACGAAAAATTTGGTACCACGTAATACCTCATCATCATCCGCCACAAGAATTGATGGAAGCTCGATCCCGTATTCCATTTCGATATCCATTTCCTAAAATTTTGGGTTATAAGTTTAATATCATTTATTATCTGTTGGTTGGAAAAGTAATACATTAATTAAACAATTAAATATGCAGATTCCAAGTTGGTCCATCTGACAATTTTAAAACCGTGTTTAAAAAAAATTAACCTGAATTTAGCCTGAACTTGATATAAGTATCCTCTTAGCCTCAACCAAACCTAATCTTAACCTGAAAAAAAGCCTGAGCATCAACTCTGCTTGAACTTATGCTGAATTCAGCCTGCATTCAGCCTCAAGTAAACCTAAACTTATCCATAACTAAACCTGAACTAAGGCTGATCTTAGCCTGCATTTAGTATGAACTTAGCATGAACTAAGGCGCAACTGACCCTGAACTTAACTTTAACCAAACATCCACTTATTTTTAACTCGACCAGAACTTAGCCTGAAATTACCTTGTACTTACACGCTTACCGTCATAAGTGTAACCACTATCCTGCTAGTGTATAACATCCGTTGTGAAAGTACTATTGAATGTTTAATCGAGTGTAACCACTCATAACCTTTGCGGCAATAATTAAGTTACCAATGGTGTAACCACTATCCTGCAAGAGTATAAAATCCGTCGTGTAAGACCTATATAATGTTTCATCGGGTGTAACCACTCATAATCAGATTATTTTAAGCGGTTGAAACGGTTAATCGTGTAAGACGTGTAACCATATGACAAGTAAACCTTTACCTTTTAGTGTAACCACTATCACGCGAGGACTTAACAACGCTTGTGTAACCACCCGATCTTCCCAAGGGGATGTTAAGTGTAACCACCGTTCACACGAAAAAAATTTGACCGTATTAAATGATGAGTTAGTTAACACATATGTTTCAAACGGTGGTTACACTTCCGAATCCTCTGGATAATAGATAGGCTGGTTACACAAACGTTGTTAATTTATCGATGATATGTTACACTCAAAGATTCAGGTTGACTTGCGAAGTGGTTACACGTCCTAAGTTGCTAACCGTTGCAACCTCTAAGAATACCCGGATTTGGGTGGTGATACTGTCGAATGAAACTATAGCACGGCTGATGTCACATACTTTAGAACTAGTGGTTACACCAAAATCCTAAGTGTTCCATGAGCTCGAGTTGTAATAGTCACGCCAACGAAAATTACATTGCAAGTGTAACCGGAGGGGAATCCCCGAATAAACTCCAATCGCCATAATCGGTGAGTGTATGTTTTGTTCGTATAGTTAAAAATGCAGTGGGTATAGTTTGTATCGGTTATGCAGGGGGTTACAAAAGAAAACCGTTATAATAATATACTGTTAACGGCATGCGACACATAATTTTGTCAGAAAAATACTAACACCGTGATAGACAAAACTAATACAGCATCTTTTAATGGTGTGGCTACATACCATTATGGTCGGTACCAAAAGCTCTTGAACGGACCACCGCTGTTGGCATACGCATTGCATTGCATAAGACGCTGAAGAGAACTCTAACATACCCCGGTATAGCCTTTTCACCTTTATAAAGATAACAATATTGGAATACTCCTCTAATGTTAAAGCATATAAAATATACCAGGACTTAACGGGGACAACGATGTAGCCAAAAAAATCGGTATAGGCCAACCGATATAAACCAAATCTACTACAAAATAGTTTCTTACCTTATATTCCTGAATACGGTTACCATTAGCGACTGTTATCGACGGTTCAAATCTGTAATTAAAAGATTTTAACACATGTAGCCGTTTTTCAACAAGTGGATTTGATATGCCTTCGATTAAGCTAGCAAACTAATCACTTCTTAAGAACAATGAATAGTTGGAAGCAATTATGACTCAGTCATTTATAATTATAAAACATTCATTCCTGAAACAGTGAATTCCTGAAAATAATTAGTTTCTTTAAAAAAATATTAATTCCTGAAACAGTGAATTCCTGAAAATAATTAGTTTCTTTAAAAAAATATTAATTCCTGAAAATACTATTAATTCCTGAAAATAATTATTAAATAAGGAAATAAGATTATTGGTTCTTTAAAAAATAAGAAGTAAATGAAGCCAATTATTAATTCGTGAAACAAATAAAACATTCCTGTAACATCAATTTCTGAAAACATCAATTCCTGAAAACATCATCAATGTGGTCTTAACCCCCAAACTCTATCTGGGGCAACATATGGTCTTAACCCCCAAACCCTATCCGGGGCAACATATGGTCTTAACCCCCAAACCCTAACCGGGGCAATATGTGGTCTTAACCCCCAAAACCCTATCCGGGGCAACATATGGTCTTAACCCCCAAACCCTAACCGGGGCAACAGATGGTCTTAACCCCCAAAAACCCTAACCGGGGAACCCTAAGTTCTTAACCCCATAATAATTCCTACCTCAACCAGGTAGCCACAAGTGGCTTCTGGTAACCCCCCTTCTTTCCACTACCGGATGAGGATATTCTCCTCCTGACTGCTACCGTGTACCCACGCCATGATTTGGGGATTGGTCCGCCAGTTCCGGTAGCTTCAAGCCGATGGGAGCCCTCGGACCTCGTTTTTCGGTTCCAAAGAACTTACTTATGCTCCCTTCTCTCGTCCGGAGGCGGTCAACCTGGGGCCAAGACGCTTTCGCATCTCTCCCATTGCCAGACTGAGTGGGGGACAGGTCGGCTAGGAGCAACATTGTAACCGAGGCGCCCAATAGGTCCTAACCTCATAGAAATATATAAGCGGCGCCCCTTAGGTCCTAACCGCTTCGATAAAACAGTTCATGCTGGAGTTACACGTACTGTCCCTTCAGGCCCTAACACGGTATGGTTTCTAACCAAGGCACCCCATAGGTCCTAACCTCATAGAAATATGTAAGCGGCGCCCCTTAGGGTCTAACCGCTTCGATAATACAGTTCATGCTGGAGTTACACGTACTGTCCCTTCAGGCCCTAACACGGTATGGTTTCTAACCGAGGCACTTCATAGGTCCTAACCTCATAGAAATATGTAAGCGGCGCCCCTAAGGTCCTAACCGCTTCGATAAGACAGTGCATGCTGGAGTACGACGTACTGTCCCTTTATAAGAGTTGCGCTGTGCTGTCTGCCAGGCTATAGAACTTGTTTCCAGTAGAATGTTGTGCAAGCCTGGAAACATAAGGTTTACGCCGATTTTAGTTTTCTTGGTTTAGAATCTGTGAACATCTTACTGAAAATTCTGTGTTTCAATCGTATCTGCAGCTAGAACCGCATAATATTCTGGGCTGCAAGGAAAGGTAGCGCTTATGGTTAAAAGGAAACACTGAATTAAGTTGGTCTAGTTGGTCTAATACTTTTGACGTCAGACTCGCGTTAGCTCTCACAGGGAAACATAACGTTTATTCCAGCGTACATATCTTATGCTCTCCGTGGCATACACTTTAATCTTTCCTTTCGACACCCTTTGTATGAATACCTAGAACTGTGAGAAGGATTTTGTAACCAGCGGGAGAGAAATGCAGTGGTTAAGCCCAAAAATGCTGCTTGTCTAGGATCGGTGTGGTACTGTTTGGCCATGAGTAGCGCTGTGCTGAATGCCAGGCTATACCCCTTTGTTAATTTCCAGATATTAATTTGCATGTGGGGTAATCGGGGAAACATTACGTGCATATATAATTCTGTTGGCTTTGTTCAGATGCTGATGAAATCCTCACAGTTTGCGGTTTTTAAAAAAAACATGCTCAAAAGCATCACAGGCAGTAACAAAGATGCTCTGTTAGTGATGTTGCCGATATTAAGCAAGCGCCTGTGATATCTGTGGAATAGGTTGTGAGATATCACATAGTTAGTGGTATTGCAGTTTTCATACCACAGTTTATGTTTATCATACAAAGGGTGTCGAAAGGACACATTAGGCGTAGCATCTAAACCAAGAAAACTGAGATCGGCGTACAAGAAATGTCTCCCCGCTTACACTTTTTGTACCTGTAAACGCGGGCTATGCCCTGGAATACATAAAGCGCAACTCATACGAGGGGACAGTACGTGTATGTTCCTCCTGCACTGTACCACAACTGCAGCACAATAACCTGGGGTTATCTTATCGCTAATTGTCAATTTTTTGAAGGAAATAAACGTTAAAGTGAGGCGTTACACCAAATTCCCCACTCCCATTAGAGAAGCATTGCGATTGTCAAATATCTTAAATTATGTAACTTGTTTCTGGCTTTATAAGGAGCGACCATAGTGCAGTATTCCGGGTTGTAAGGAAAAGGAAAGTTAGCGCTTATGGTTACATTAAAGTTTGTTGGGAGTACATTTTTGACGTTAGACCCGCATCAGCTCTCACAGATTACGTATACACTCTGTGCCTACACCAGATTTTGATTTTGCTGCTATTTCCGTCTCCATACTCTGATCTGGCTTAGAAAATGTATCCAACACACTTCATAATAACATACATAACCTAATACTCACATGACCTAAGGTCGTCTGGCTGCATCCTTAGGTAATTAACGTGCAGAGATTTTTCGCATCTACATCGTAATGTTAGGATGAGTCCTTAGGACAATTCATACTTGAGTTGTTCCTAAAAAAATTCTTAATGTTCATGTGACTAGGCAAGAGCGCCGACGTAGCCACCGATTGGCTCATTGCGGACTGCCTTCGGTTTGCAACGATGCTTACGCGAGAGTTTTTTTGTTGATCCGTTCCATTAAGTCTGTTGCCATGAAGAAAGACAAATCCCACAAATCCGTCTCAAATCCACGAGGCAGAGAAGCTGCCCAAACAAAAAATAAACTAAGAAATAAACCAAAAAATAAACTAAGAAATGAACCAAAAAATAAACTAAAAATAAACTAAAAAATAAACTAAGAAATAAACCAAAAAATAAACCAAATTGAACCAAAAACACCAAAACTAAACTAAGAAATAAACCAAAAAATAAACCAACTTGAAACAAAAACACCAAAACTAAACTAAGAAATTAACGAAAAACTAAACTAAGAAATAAACCAAAAAATAAACTAAGAAATCAACCACATTAAACCAAAAAACCAAATAATAGACCAAGAATAAAACCCAATAATTAATAAATAAACCAAAAAATAAACCCAATAACTAATAAATAAACCAAAAAACAAACCCAATAACTAATAAATAAACCAAAAAACAAACCCAATAATAATCAAAGAAATAAACCAGAAAATAAAGGCGAATACCCAGAAATAAATCGACTGAAAATTTAACCAGGGAATAAATCAAGAAATGAACTAAGAAGCAATAAATCAAGAAATGAACTAAGAAGCAATAAACCAAGAAATAAATAAAACAAACCAAGAAATAAACCATAAAATAAAGATATAAACAAAGAAAACGAGAGTTAAATTAAAAAATAATTTAACTAAAAATTAAACCAGTAAAGACATCAAGAAATGAACTTAGAAGGAATAAATCAAGAAATAAATTAAGTAATCAAATCTAATAAATAAACCACAAAATAAAGCTATAAACCAAGAAACCAAGAGTAAAACCACGAAATAATCAAACTACAGATTAAACCAGGAAAGAAATCAAGAAATGAACTAAGAAGGAATGCAACTAAAAACCAAGATACAAACTAAAAAATAAACTTAAAAACTACCCAGGAGTTTAACCGAGAAGCAAACCAACACTGCAACCAACACTGTAATTCAAATAACCCATGAAATATAAGAGCAAAACGTAGTTAATAAAAATTAAATAAACCCAGCAAACAGGAAAAATTAGATACGACATAAGCTGCTAATATAATTAAATAAACCTGAATCAAAACTGCACAGTACACCCAAATGCAACAGGATAGCAGTAAACCGTATATTAAAAAAAAGAAATAAATTAAAACCAAGTAATAAACTCAGTAAGAAACCTAAACAACCGAGAATGAATAAAAAAATAAACCACCTAACAATTAAACCAGGAAATAAACTAAGAACTAAACCGGCAGAAAATTTAATCAGGCCAATAAAAAGATAATCTAAGAAATCATGCAACTAAAAATCCGGATTTAAACTAAAAAACTGAACAATAGTTAAACCAAGGAATAAATCTACCTTGCAACCAACTGTAACCCATGTAATATAAGAAATAAACGGAGTAAACCAAGCGAAATAAACCAAATGTAAATCAATAAACCAAGAAATAAATCAAATATTAAACCAAGGAATAAACTACAAATTGTACCAAGAAATTAACCAAGCAATAACCCAAAAGTTATCCACATAAGTTAAGCTAGTAATAAATGGAGAGTTAAACCAAGTCAGAATACAAAAGAGGAGATGACCAACAAATTCAAACAAACAAATTAACCAAGAGATTCCCGAGAACAGGAAATATTAACAAAGACATGGAAACAGTTAATGCAACTGAATAAATCCCAATCAAAATCCCACCTAAATTCAACAAGATCGCAGTACACCAAAGATTTTGCGAAGAAATAATCAAAAAATTAAACAAAATAAACAATTATTTTAAACAAGAAATAAACCAAATATTAAACCAAGAAATAAATCAAATATTAAACCAAGATATAAATCAAATATTAAACCAAGAAATAAATCAAATATTAAACCAAGAAATCAAATATTAAACCAAGAAATAAATCAAATATTAAACCAAGAAATCAAATATTAAACCAAGAAATAAATCAAATATTAAACCAGAAATAAATCAAATATTAAACCAATAAATAAATCAAATATTAAACCAAGAAATAAATCAAATATTAAACCAAGAAATAAATCAAATATTAAACCAAGAAATAAATCAAATATTAAACCAAGAAATCAAATATTAAGCCAAGAAATAAATCAAATATTAAATCAAGAAATAAATCAAATATTAAACCAGAAATAAATCAAATATTAAACCAAGAAATAAATCAAATGTTAAACCAAGTTATAAATCAAATGTTAAACCAAGAAATAAATCAAATATTAAACCAAGAAATAAATCAAATATTAAACCAAGAAATAAATCAAATATTATACCAAGAAATAAATCAAATATTAAACCAAAAAATAAACCAAGCAATCTTCCAAAAATTCCACTTAGGGAATACTACCAAAGTTAGCCAGAAACAAAAGCGGAGATAACCAACAATTAACCAAGATGTAGGCGTAAACAAGACAGCGGTTCAGGCTTCTTTTTGCAATGGTTTGTAACCTCTACCCACAGATACAAAGGCTTGTGCGTCACGGTCCGACTTCAGTCCATCGCTAGACCTCAAAGTGAAACGACCCCTATTTCAGTCCCACAAAATGGCGAAGACCAAAAATCTGGAGGGTGTAGCGAAGAAGAAGGCTGCCCCAAACAAGGAGACCCAGAAGAAAACATGGACTATCGGTGATTTGACAGTCTCGATTCCCCCCGACCCAAAAGACCGTCTCTACTTACTAGTTAGTGATGCGGAACCTGTGGGGTTTTTCAAAAAAACCAAGGAACCCACACTTTCGCATGCATGGTTCTACGTCCAATTCGATAATTTGCTCCAGGACTCATACGAATACATACCAAGTAAGCTTTCATGAATTCATAAATTTATTTTTTGAAATTAATTCAAGTTTAAGGTTTTGAACCAAGAAAAAATTAATTTTAAACTCAGAATAATTGTTGTGGAACTATCAAAATGAAAGTATTAAAATTGGTCTTGATAAAATTAGTTTATAACTATAACGGAGAGCTTGAAATGAAATGTATTTTATGGTTTCCAGCGGCCATTTTGATGAAGTATATCTTGGATCACTGCATGCGACCGGAGACAGAAGAATTTATGGATATGTTTAAGTTCAAATCTAAAGTGGTGAAAGGATTATCGGCAAATATGTTCTCGATTCATGAAGAAATTGACGATTCCGTCCTTACCAGCCTAAGCTATTCAAAGTGGACCAATGGAAGGCTGCCTAACATTACTAAGGCGTTTGCAACTATGGGAACCACAAACCCTTCCAAAAATACTGACAAACTTAAGAAACAGAAGACTGATCAGTTACGCTGTTTAGTAGTCCACTACGCTTTTCGTCTAGCAGGTAATTTAACAATTCGCACCCTTCTTGGTTTTATAACCAATTTTGAACCAAGTATGAGATTTTGAACCAATTATGAGATTTTGAACCAATTATGAGATTTTGAACCAATTATGAGATTTTGAACCAATTATGAGATTTTGAACCAATTATGAGATTTTGAACCAATTATGAGATTTTGAACCAATTATGAGATTTTGAACCAATTATGAGATTTTGAACCAATTATGAGATTTTGAACCAATTATGAGATTTTGAACCAATTATGAGATTTTGAACCAATTATAAGATTTTGAACCAATTATGAGATTTTGAACCAATTATGAGATTTTGAACCAATTATAAGATTTTGAACCAATTATGAGATTTTGAACTAACGAGTTTCTACCATTGTTTTTCATGGAAGTTGCAAGAAAGGGACACCGAAAATATAAAAGCACGGAAACAACCGTTGCTTTGATCGATGAAAACAAGGCAAAGTTAGCTCGGATTAAGAAATTAAACCCTTTACTGAATCATTGGAAGAATGAGTATCCAGATGAATGCTTGTTGCTCGCTACGACTACTCCAGACGTGCCAGCGGTTTTCGCCTCTTCGTTTCTCAAAGCCAATATTCCAGGCTATGAAAGTGGGAAGCAAAGTTTTATTCCGGATAAGGAGTTTCAGCAAAAGGTCGGTGAGTGGCACAATTATAAATGTATAATCCATGCAACGTTTTCATTACTCTAAACTATATTATAAAACCAAATAAACTAAATCAAACTTATTGGTTTCCTTTAGTACAAGCAGACGAACCGGAAGACTTACTAAATGCAGCAAAAATGGCCGTTAATAAGGAAGATGTATTTGATTTGCAACTCAATTATAGTGCTTCCGCGGCAGCATCCTCGAAAGAGTCTTTGTTGCTGAAGGTTCGAGAAGAAAAAACGGCACAGCTAGAAAAAGTGGACCAAGAACTCGCAAGACAGCGCTACGTTGCTCAAATCCAAGATCAAATCAACGCAGTGAAGCAGAATGCTAACGATGGGTTCACGATGATTTTAAATTGGTATTGTGAAAGAAACCAAATTAACATATTGAACTTGGATGAGGAGCATAATGAGTTGCTTGATCAACTCGCAGACGCTCTTCAAACGAAGGTAAACAATATATTTTAACCAAGCCAGTATGAGATTTTGAACCTAGTATGAGATTTTGAACCAAGTATGAGATTTTGAACCAAGTATGAGATTTTGAACCAAGTATGAGATTTTGAACCAAGTATGAGATTTTGAACCAAGTATGAGCTTTTGAACCAAGTATGAGATTTTGAACCAAGTATGATATTTTGAACCAAGTATGACATTTTGAACCAAGTATGACATTTTGAACCAAGTATGAGATTTTGAACCAAGTATGAGCTTTTGAACCAATGAACCAAGTATGAGATTTTGAACCAAGTATGAGCTTTTGAACCAATGAACCAAGTATGAGATTTTGAACCAAGTATGAGATTTTGAACCAAGTATGAGATTTTGAACCAAGTATGAGATTTTGAACCAAGTATGAGATTTTGAACCAAGTATGAGATTTTGAACACGAAAGTGTTCTAAAGTGAGTTTGTAGCATGAATGGTGATTGAAGTAAATGGAAGTTCTTAATTTTTTTATTGCTGTTTTGTTTGCAGAGATTAACCAGCACGCCGCCCATTCCCATGCAATATGTTCGCCCAGGAAAATGCACAACAACCCATAGTTTCTATGATACCCTCACTGGGATGCGCATGAGTAGAACTGTAGAAACGAGTGCTGTCGGACGTGACGTTGGAGTAACGAACGTAGTGGAAAGTGGCGACCAAGAAGAACAGCCGACACTGCCCCTGCCACCACCTTTAGAGGAGGAGGCCCCTAGGAAAAAGCGTTTGCGTAAATTTACTCCCGAACAGTTACTCAAGCGGCTTGCCGAAATAAAGAGACGGACCCCTCGTCAATTTCTGATAAAAAGGTATCAAAAAATTTTTTTAGTTCATTACAACAAATTAAGGTGACCGTTTATCAAGCCTAGTCGTCTATGCATATTCATTGCATTCTGATGATGGTTTTGTATTTCATGATAGGAATGTGACGCGAGGTAATGTGAGGCCGAAATTCGTCAAGCGCCGTGAATCCGTCGTTGAAAAAGCTTTGAGTCAGGCTGGTGTTTGTGCAGATCAGATTGTTGAAGAGAAGAGCAGCGACGAGGCGTCAGAAGATGAAAGCGAGCCGGAAATGGTAGATCTAAGAGAGCAGGAGACGGTAGATGGGAGAGAGCAGGGGATAGTAGATGGAGGGCAGGGGATAGTAGTAAGAGAACAGGTGATAGAATATGAAAGGGATCAGGGCATAAACCGTATGGAAACAGGAGTAGAACCAATTCTGAGAGAGGGTAAAGGAATAGAGCCAATAGAGAACGAGGGAGAGCGTAGGCAGAGAGACGAAGAAGAGGAAAGGAAAAGGTCGAAGCAAGAGCGAAAGAGAAAAGAAGAGGAAAATAGAATGCAGAAAGAAGAGGAAAATAGAATGCAGAAACAAGAGGAAAATAGAATGCAGAAAGAAGATGAATATAGAAAGCAGAAAGAAGAGGAAGAAAGAAAGCAGAAAGAAGAGGAAGAAAGAAACCTAATAGAAGAGGAAGAAAGGAACCAGAAAGAAGAAGAAAGAAAGCGTCAAAAACGGGAAGAACGAAAGCAGAAAGCGGAAAGGAAAAAATTGAAAGAAGAACAAAAGTTGGAGAAAAAAGAGCGAAAACGGAGGGAGAGAGAAGAAGAGTCAAAGCGCAAAGCAATAGAGGATGAAGCTAGGAAAGCAAAGGAGGATGAAACTAGAAAAACGATAGAGGATGAAGCTAGGAAAGCGTTAGAAACGGAGGAAATTATGCTTGAAAATATTGCTTCAAGCTATAATTCGACCAAATCTCCAGCAAAACCAAGGTCCGGAAAACCAAATTCAAAAAGTAAGTTTTTTTAGTCTTATAAACCTCATAAGTATTCCCTTTTTCTACAGTAGTACTCATGATTTTGAACCAAGTATGAGATTTTGAACCAAGTATGAGATTTTGAACCAAGTATGACATTTTGAACCAAGTATGAAATGTTGAACCAAGTATGACATTTTGAACCAAGTATGAAATTTTGAACCAAGTATGACATTTTGAACCAAGTTCAGATGTATGAGATTTTGAACGAAGTATGAGATTTTGAACCAAGAATGAGATTTTGAACCAAGTATGAGATTTTGAACCAAGCATGAGATTTTGAACCAAGTATTTGAACCAAGTATAAAGAGTGTTGTATGGTTGGAAAAAAGCGGTTGTAACCTGTTTTCAATTTTTGTTTTTGCAGCAGTTAAGAAATCGAAGCTCTCCAAGGAGTTTATCAGCGCGTCGGAATCTAGTGACGATTCAAGCCCTCGTAAGCGTAAGCTTCCTTGCGCGGTTCCTACGAAGAATGTCACGGAAACTTCTGGTAATATTTTATTGGTAAATTTTTATGTGGTCCGTTTGGTAAATAGATAACCATAAATAATGTTCCCATTTGATTTTTAGCTCCGAGTAGTAGTGAGTCCGATTCTGATGGTGATGGTATCAGCGGAATCGAAGATGATCCTTTCAACGCGCCGCCACTTTAGTATTTAGTCCGCAGCGACGTAGATTTGTAGTTATCGCGACAAGGCTTGATTTTTATGCCTGATTTTTGTAACTAAAGATTTATTGTCTTCTGGTTTGCTTAATTAATATAAGGTTATGTATTGTGTTCAACAATATGACAGCGACACGGACACTTTTAAAACTTTCCTGATCCATTACATCACCGATATTGAAATTATTGTTTTGCCGATGTTGAAATGAATTGTTTTGTTAGTTTTGTATGTGTCGAACATATTGAGGTTTGTTGTTATGGTGTCATAGTCTGAAAGCTTTGGAAATAAAGTACATACATTCGGTATGTAGTAGTGATTACTTTGTGAAATTCTGATTAACGCAAAAAAATCATACATGGCTAAAATCTCATATTTAGTTTCAAATCTTGGCAGCAAAACCTCTTCCTTCGTAAAAATGTCAAAGCGGTTCAAGTATGTCACACTTAATCATTGGTTAAAAACGCTAATTATGCTTTCGAAACACTCATTCTTCGTTAAAATAGCTCATCCTTGATTAAGATGTCTCATTCTTGGTTGAACCCCTACTATCGGTTCAAAACACTTACCACATGCTTCAGTTAATCATTCTACCCTTACTATTGGTTCATTCTTAAATTCCGTTTACAAAAGCATCTTTTTTGGTTCAAACATTTACTATCGGTTAAAAACACTATTAGTTATTCATTCTTGGTGCAAACCCTTGGTACCTGTTGAAAACATTCGTGGGTAATTCTTAGATTCGTGGTTTCATATTGGTTGTAAAGGATCGTTCTTGGTTCAGTTACTCTTCATCTTTTAAAGTTGTGTTGAAAACATGATTTGTTGATAACGAAAATGATGAGTTGTGGTGCTGACGAATATTGGCCAACTTAATCACGAAAACCCCGGAAAAACACTGTTAACACGAGGATTCGAGTCGCAAAGGTCAGCAGAGGTCGGAAGGGTCAACAGAGCTCGCAAGGTTTCGCATGGGTCACGAGGGGTCACATGGAGTTCGCAAGGGTCAAGAGGGATCGCATCCATGCGAGGTGTTAGGGAAGGTTTGAAGTCGTCGCAAGGGTCACGAGGGGTCAAGAGTTGCCAAAGTTTGCAAAGAGTCAAAAGTGTCACCAGGGTCGCAAAGGGTCTCTAATGTCGCCAGAGGTCACCAGGGTCGCAAGAGGTCGACCATTGTGACAAGAGATCAGCAGGGTCACAGGTGTCGCAAGAGGTCACTAGTTTCGCAAGAGGTCGACAGGGTCGCAAGAGGTCTCGTCTATAGTGTTGCAAGAGGTTGCCAGGTTCGCAAGAGGTAACGAGGGTCACCAGTGTCGCAAGAGGTCACGAGGGTCACCAGTGTTATGTTATGTTATGTTATGTTATGTTATGACTTACTAAATATACGCGGCACTTGGTTCGATTTAGGTCACTAAATGGGTTGGTTTGGATGCATAAAGGGTATTTGTGGCAATCACATCTAGAATATCGTCAAGAAAACCCTTCAGAAGCTTGTTAAGAACCTCTTAAAGAATCTCGTAAAGAATCTCGTAAAGAATCTTGTAAAATTTCTCGTAAATGACCTCGTAAAGAATCTCGTAAAGAATCATCACACCGCGTTAATCTTGAGGTTTATAAAAGTGTTACTAAAGCTCCCCTGATAATTACATTTCTGCATAGCTTGAGCATGCAGATGAATGTGACTGCTTTATGTTATTCGTTATAAAAGAGGCCAAGGGCTAATGAAGTAACCGTTCCTTGATTGATCCTGCTTATGCATGCTTGAGTCTAAAAAATAATGACATTAGATAAGGAGTTACTGTCTCATGTTTTTCTAAGTTTCATAAGTCCTAGTTCCTAATTCCCTATTCCTGATACAAGCCACAATGCACAGGTCTGCGAGTCTGTTCCCTGCAGTAGTTACCTGAAGTTCGTTCCGTCAGCAAATACGGTGCAGGTTGGTCTAGGTTAGGTGGATTCGGGCTGTGGAAACCTTAGCTGGTTACGATATGGGAGTCCTTTTATCTTGAGAAACTGTCCTAGAAACTATCCAAGAAACTATCCTAGAAGCTATCCCTTAAACTATACCAGAAACTAGGATTTATCCCAGAAGCTAGAAACTATACCAGAAACTAGAAACAATCCCCGAAACTAGAAACTATCCCAGAAACTAGAAACTATCCCAGAAACTAGAAACTATCCCAGAAACTAGAAACTATCCCAGAAACTAGAAACTATCCCAGAAACTGGAAACTATCCCAGAAACCAGAAACTATCCCGGAAACTAGAAACTATCCCAGGAACAAGGAGCTATCCCGGAAAGTAGAAACTACCCCAGAAACTAGAAGCTATCCCGGAAACTAGAAACGATCCCAGAAACTAACCCAGAAACAATGATGTTTAGTTTCTAGTTTCTGGTTTAGTTCCTGGGATAGTTTCTGGGAAAGTTTCTGGTTTCTGGGATAGTTACTAGTTTCCTGTCCCAGAAACTATAACAGAAACTAGAAACTATCCCAGAAAACTATCCCAGAAACTAGAAACTATCCCCGAAACTAGAAACTATCCCAGAAACTAGAAACTATCCCAGAAACTAGAAACTATCCCAGAAACTAGAAACTATCCCAGAAACTGGAAACTATCCCAGAAACCAGAAACTATCCCGGAAACTAGAAACTATCCCAGGAACAAGGAGCTATCCCGGAAAGTAGAAACTACCCCAGAAACTAGAAGCTATCCCGGAAACTATCCAAGAAACTATCCCAGAAACTAGAAACGATCCCAGAAACTAACCCAGAAACAATGATGTTTAGTTTCTAGTTTCTGGTTTAGTTCCTGGGATAGTTTCTGGGAAAGTTTCTGGTTTCTGGGATAGTTACTAGTTTCCTGTCCGAGAAACTAGAAACTATCCCAGAAACTAGAAACTATCCCAGAAACTGGAAACTATCCCAGAAACCAGAAACTATCCCGGAAACTAGAAACTATCCCAGGAACAAGGAGCTATCCCGGAAAGTAGAAACTACCCCAGAAACTAGAAGCTATCCCGGAAACTATCCAAGAAACTATCCCAGAAACTACCCCCCCAAACTCCGTTGACCCAAAGAGGGGACAGAAACGCTCCACTGAGTCTTCTCATGAACGAAATTGGGATGGCATTACCGGATCCAAGCCAGAATATTGACATCACGCCCATTGGAGGCCTATTACGAATAAGTAATCAAGGATCTAATTCAAGCAAGTTTTAAATGACAATGAGTAAGAAGCCAGTCGCTAAGAAAAGTTGAGAATTTCCCAAGCGATTCATTTCACTCGATTCTGATTGGATCGCCAACTTGGGCAACATTGGAGTGAATTTGCAACCTCTAATGAACTCAGCTACAAACAGTGGCGCTGGAGACATGGATGCTGCAAAAAGTGTCAGTTCCTTCGTTAAACCTAGCATCAGCATCACACCGGTAACTATCCACTGTTCCATGGGACACACTGCAATCAACTCACCTCTGGCTGCGATTCCCCCGGGCATTGAAATAAAACCTCTTCGTAACCCATTCGCTAGTACATTAAATTTGATGACAATACAACCTAAACAATCCATGGTTGATGGTTCGAAAAAAGGGAACTACATCCATGACAGGGAATGGCAAGACAAAAGGACACGAGATCACAGTCAGCACTATCGATGGCAACGGAACAACAATTACCAAGAAGCTCAGTTCCTCTTTACTACCCGGGTCGGAGACACGTCTTCCAAAAAAGAGCGAAAGCGTAAACTTTCCAGCGTAGTTCCACTTCTTCTGGATGAGGATGGAATAATTGTAAAAGCCTACAATTCGATTTAGCAGCCGAAACTCTCGGAAACATGGAATAGTTCTAACATATCGGCCTGTAACGCATTCTAAGCCTTACAGTCAGGATTTTTTGCTTTGAGTGCTGTACGTAGACCAGAATTTTAAGAGGATTCCAATTGCGATATTGGTCTTTGGCGCTGACTTTTTTTTTCACAGAGTTTCACACCATAACCCCGCTCAGGAGCTTCAGCGACAAAAAAGGTATGGATTTTCGGAATTCTCGTATAATTCTGATCTAAGAATCAGCGGCACAATCTCAATATAACAGCAACCTTGAATTTGTATGGTGGTAAATGGGAGCATCAACTTTATATACGAGTTAAATCACTCTCTACTGCAGGAGGGGACGGGTGGCCTAGTGGTACAGGGCGTGGGCTGTTGAAGCGAAGGTTCCGGGTTCGAATCCTGGGTAAACGGTGCAGAGTTGCATGGGATATGAGGGAGGGAGGAGGCCGAGGGGGGAGAGTTAAGGATGGGGGGTGGGGGAGTTCAGGATGAGGGGAGGGGAAACGGGTTAGGTTAGAGGTTAGGTTAGAGGTTAGGTTAGAGGTTAGGTTAGAGGTTAGGTTAGAGGTTAGGTTAGAGGTTAGGTTAGAGGTTAGGTTAGAGGTTAGGTTAGAGGTTAGGTTAGGTTAGGTTAGGTTAGGTTAGGTTAGGTTAGGTCTTTGTGAAAAATGGGCCAACATAAATTTTTTTAACCCAAATCTAGGCTTATCCAACAAAAAAGACACGATAAAAGTCGCGAAGGCTCATCGAAAAACAAAAACCCGTCCATATCAGAGAATAAAGCACGTTCATCCAAGAAACTAAAAAACTCAACGAAGAAATTAATACGCTCAACCAAGGTAAAATAAAACAGGCTCAACCAAGGTAAAATAAAACACGCTCATCTAAGAAAATAGAAAACGCTCTTCAAAGAAAATAAAACACACTCATCCAAGAAAATAAAACACGCTCATCCAAGAAAATAAAACACGCTCATCCAAGAAAATAAAACACGCTCATCCAAGAAAATAAAACACGCTCAGCCAAGAAAATAAAACACGCTCATCCAAGAAAATAAAACACGCTCATCCAAGAAAATAAAACACGCTCATCCAAGAAAATAAAACACGCTCATCCAAGAAAAAAAAAACGCTCATCCAAGAAAATAAAACAAGCTCAGCCAAGAAAATAAAACACGCTCATCCAAGAAAATAAAACACGCTCATCCAAGAAAATAAAAATCGCTCATCCAAGAAAATAAAAATCGCTCAGCCAAGGCAAAATAAAACACGCTCAGCCAAGGTTGTATAAAAAACGCTCAGCCAAGGTAAAATAAAACACGGTCAGCCAAGAAAATAAAACACGCTCATCCAAGAAAATAAAACACGCTCATCCAAGAAAATAAAACACGCTCATCCAAGAAAATAAAAAAACGCTCATCCAAGAAAATAAAACAAGCTCAGCCAAGAAAATAAAACACGCTCATCCAAGAAAATAAAACACGCTCATCCAAGAAAATAAAAATCGCTCATCCAAGAAAATAAAAATCGCTCAGCCAAGGCAAAATAAAACACGCTCAGCCAAGGTTGTATAAAACACGCTCAGCCAAGGTAAAATAAAACACGGTCAGCCAAGAAAATAAAACACGCTCATCCAAGAAAATAAAACACGCTCATCCAAGAAAATAAAACACGCTCATCCAAGAAAATAAAACACGCTTAGCCAAGAAAATAAAACACGCTCATCCAAAAAAATAAAACACGCTCATCCAAGAAAATAAAAATCGCTCATCCAAGAAAATAAAACACGCTCATCCAAGAAAATAAAACACGCTCAGCCAAGAAAATAAAACACGCTCATCCAAGAAAATAAAACACGCTCATCCAAGAAAATAAAAAAACGCTCATCCAAGAAAATAAAACACGCTCATCCAAGAAAATAAAACACGCTCAGCCAAGAAAATAAAACACGCTCATCCAAGAAAATAAAACACGCTCATCCAAGAAAATAAAACACGCTCATCCAAGAAAATAAAACACGCTCATCCAAGAAAAAAAAAACGCTCATCTAAGAAAATAAAACAAGCTCAGCCAAGAAAATAAAACACGCTCATCCAAGAAAATAAAACACGCTCATCCAAGAAAATAAAAATCGCTCATCCAAGAAAATAAAAATCGCTCAGCCAAGGCAAAATAAAACACGCTCAGCCAAGGTTGTATAAAAAACGCTCAGCCAAGGTAAAATAAAACACGGTCAGCCAAGAAAATAAAACACGCTCATCCAAGAAAATAAAACACGCTCATCCAAGAAAATAAAACACGCTCATCCAAGAAAATAAAAAAACGCTCATCCAAGAAAATAAAACACGCTCATCCAAGAAAATAAAACACGCTCATCCAAGAAAATAAAACACGCTCATCCAACAAAAAAAAAATCGCTCATCCAAGAAAATAAAAATCGCTCAGCCAAGGCAAAATAAAACACGCTCAGCCAAGGTTGTATAAAAAACGCTCAGCCAAGGTAAAATAAAACACGGTCAGCTAAGAAAATAAAACACGCTCATCCAAGAAAATAAAACACGCTCATCCAAGAAAATAAAACACGCTCATCCAAGAAAATAAAAAAACGCTCATCCAAGAAAATAAAACAAGCTCAGCCAAGAAAATAAAACACGCTCATCCAAGAAAATAAAACACGCTCATCCAAGAAAATAAAAATCGCTCATCCAAGAAAATAAAAATCGCTCAGCCAAGGCAAAATAAAACACGCTCAGCCAAGGTTGTATAAAAAACGCTCAGCCAAGGTAAAATAAAACACGGTCAGCCAAGAAAATAAAACACGCTCATCCAAGAAAATAAAACACGCTCATCCAAGAAAATAAAACACACTCATCCAAGAAAATAAAACACGCTCATCCAAGAAAATAAAACACTCTCATCCAAGAAAATAAAACACGCTCATCCAAGAAAATAAAACACGCTCAGCCAAGAAAATAAAACACGCTCATCCAAGAAAATAAAACACGCTCATCCAAGAAAATAAAACACGCTCATCCAAGAAAATAAAACACGCTCATCCAAGAAAAAAAAAACGCTCATCCAAGAAAATAAAACAAGCTCAGCCAAGAAAATAAAACACGCTCATCCAAGAAAATAAAACACGCTCATCCAAGAAAATAAAAATCGCTCATCCAAGAAAATAAAAATCGCTCAGCCAAGGCAAAATAAAACACGCTCAGCCAAGGTTGTATAAAAAACGCTCAGCCAAGGTAAAATAAAACACGGTCAGCCAAGAAAATAAAACACGCTCATCCAAGAAAATAAAACACGCTCATCCAAGAAAATAAAACACGCTCATCCAAGAAAATAAAAAAACGCCCATCCAAGAAAATAAAACAAGCTCAGCCAAGAAAATAAAACACGCTCATCCAAGAAAATAAAACACGCTCATCCAAGAAAATAAAACAAGCTCAGCCAAGAAAATAAAACACGCTCATCCAAGAAAATAAAACACGCTCATCCAAGAAAATAAAACACGCTCATCCAAGAAAAAAAAACGCTCATCCAAGAAAATAAAACAAGCTCAGCCAAGAAAATAAAGCACGCTCATCCAAGAAAATAAAACACGCTCATCCAAGAAAATAAAACACGCTCATCCAAGAAAATAAAACACGCTAATCCAAGAAAAAAAAAACGCTCATCTAAGAAAATAAAACAAGCTCAGCCAAGAAAATAAAACACGCTCAGCCAAGAAAATAAAACACGCTCATCCAAGAAAATAAAAATCGCTCATCCAAGAAAATAAAAATCGCTCAGCCAAGGCAAAATAAAACACGCTCAGCCAAGGTTGTATAAAAAACGCTCAGCCAAGGTAAAATAAAACACGGTCAGCCAAGAAAATAAAACACGCTCATCCAAGAAAATAAAACACGCTCATCCAAGAAAATAAAACACGCTCATCCAAGAAAATAAAACACGCTCATCCAAGAAAATAAAACACGCTCATCCAAGAAAATAAAAAAACGCTCATCCAAGAAAATAAAACAAGCTCAGCCAAGAAAATAAAACACGCTCATCCAAGAAAATAAAAATCGCTCAGCCAAGGCAAAATAAAACACGCTCAGCCAAGGTTGTATAAAAAACGCTCAGCCAAGGTAAAATAAAACACGGTCAGCCAAGAAAATAAAACACGCTCATCCAAGAAAATAAAACACGCTCATCCAAGAAAATAAAACACACTCATCCAAGAAAATAAAACACGCTCATCCAAGAAAATAAAACACGCTCATCCAAGAAAATAAAACACGCTCATCCAAGAAAATAAAACACGCTCATCCAAGAAAATAAAACACGCTCATCCAAGAAAATAAAACACGCTCATCCAAGAAAATAAAACACGCTCATCCAAGAAAATAAAACACGCTCATCCAAGAAAATAAAAATCGCTCATCCAAGAAAATAAAAATCGCTCAGCCAAGGCAAAATAAAACACGCTCAGCCAAGGTTGTATAAAAAACGCTCAGCCAAGGTAAAATAAAACACGGTCAGCCAAGAAAATAAAACACGCTCATCCAAGAAAATAAAACACGCTCATCCAAGAAAATAAAACACGCTCATCCAAGAAAATAAAAAAACGCCCATCCAAGAAAATAAAACAAGCTCAGCCAAGAAAATAAAACACGCTCATCCAAGAAAATAAAACACGCTCATCCAAGAAAATAAAACAAGCTCAGCCAAGAAAATAAAACACGCTCATCCAAGAAAATAAAACACGCTCATCCAAGAAAATAAAACACGCTCATCCAAGAAAAAAAAAACGCTCATCCAAGAAAATAAAACAAGCTCAGCCAAGAAAATAAAGCACGCTCATCCAAGAAAATAAAACACGCTCATCCAAGAAAATAAAACACGCTTAGCCAAGAAAATAAAACACGCTCATCCAAAAAAATAAAACACGCTCATCCAAGAAAATAAAAATCGCTCATCCAAGAAAATAAAACACGCTCATCCAAGAAAATAAAACACGCTCAGCCAAGAAAATAAAACACGCTCATCCAAGAAAATAAAACACGCTCATCCAAGAAAATAAAAAAACGCTCATCCAAGAAAATAAAACACGCTCATCCAAGAAAATAAAACACGCTCAGCCAAGAAAATAAAACACGCTCATCCAAGAAAATAAAACACGCTCATCCAAGAAAATAAAACACGCTCATCCAAGAAAATAAAACACGCTCATCCAAGAAAAAAAAAACGCTCATCCAAGAAAATAAAACAAGCTCAGCCAAGAAAATAAAACACGCTCATCCAAGAAAATAAAACACGCTCATCCAAGAAAATAAAACACGCTCATCCAAGAAAAAAAAACGCTCATCCAAGAAAATAAAACAAGCTCAGCCAAGAAAATAAAGCACGCTCATCCAAGAAAATAAAACACGCTCATCCAAGAAAATAAAACACGCTCATCCAAGAAAATAAAACACGCTCATCCAAGAAAAAAAAAACGCTCATCTAAGAAAATAAAACAAGCTCAGCCAAGAAAATAAAACACGCTCAGCCAAGAAAATAAAACACGCTCTAACATTCTACGGGAGAGCTAAACATTCTACAGGAGAGCTAAACATTCTACGGATAGAGCTAAACATTCTACGGGAGAGCTAAACATTCTACGGGAGAGCTAAACATTCTACGGGAGAGCTAAACATTCTACGGGAGAGCTAAACATTCTACGGGAGAGCTAAACATTCTACGGGAGAGCTAAACATTCTACGAGAGAGCTAAACATTCTACGGGAGCGCTAAAGAATTGACGGGGGAGAATTCCAACTTTCCACTGTCATTCGGAGGGGGGCCTATAAGTTTGACTGTAGGTTTAAACTATTAGTTCGGCTCTAGAGCTATACGTTTAACGTAAGGGCTATTTGTTCAACGGGAAGCCTTTACGTTTGATGGGAGTGTCAATATTTCAATCAATATTTATCCAATTCAATGGTCCTCTGCTGAATCCTTTAGTTTATAGTATAATATTTAGTGGAGAACTCTAGGTTTGACGGGACAGCTGTACGTTAGAAATCATAGGCTACGGGTTTGACGGGAGAGCAGATATTCGACAGTAGAGTTAAAGGATTGAAAGCATAGCTAAATATTTTATGGGAGAGCTAAACATTGCACGAGAGAGCTAAAGATTTGACGGTAGAGGATGCCAGTTTTTGCCGTTTTCGTGTCACCCAAACCCCTGGCGAAGCTGGGTAGCAAAGCTAGTTCTACATATTCTGCTGGTAGGAATATCTAGTTTAAAATATAATGATTATATATTTATGAGCAGGAGGCATTACAGAATTCGTCAACAGAAGTGAGCAAAATAATCTGCTTAGCATAAACTGGAGCACGTAACTTTAGGTTGATTAATCGCCGTATATAATTCTACAGGGTGATCGTAAACGTATATAGTTATTTCGGCTTGCAAGTACGCGGTAACTGGTCAGTTGATTTTATTTAAACTGGTATCAATCAGCAGCTAAAAGTCTAAAGTTCTGTGCGGTGTAAGTCTCAAATTGAAAGCAATTCAGCGTTTTCCAAGATTTCCACAGCTACCGTTTTAACGCTTTAGGTGTTTGGTTCCATCTTGCCATGCAATTCGATGAAGTTCTAAAGAATTAAACTGTAAGAGATTATATCCGATCGTTTTTGCGGACTGGCGAGAGAGTACCAACACCTGAAGCGTTGAAACGGTAGCTGTGAATATTTGGTAAAATGCTGAATCGGAATTCCGACCGGACAATTTGTGCTTTAACAGCAGACGTCATGTTGAATCTAAGCATTTCAGACTATGGTTTACCAGAAATTGTAGATGCTAACGTTATCGACCCGGATGAACTAGATTTGCTTTTAAATGAGTTAAGTATATACGAGGTGGACTATGCTGTAAAACACCTAGCGAAAAATAAGAGTCCAGGATTTGATGGGATTGTAAATGAGGTTTGGCGTGGCCTAGAATTGTGCAATTTAGAATACCTAACTCAAGCACTGAATGCTATGTTTATAAACGGGATTCCAGGATCTCTTAAAGAGATTGTTAATGTACCTATTTATAAGAAAGGAAACAGGGAAGATCCACAAAACTATAGGCCGATTGCGTTGTTAAATACTGCCACAAAATTGTATACTAGTGTACTTGCAACCAGATTGCAAACCTTCAGTAGAAACCTAGATCTAGGTACAGCTAACCAAGCTGCTTACAAAAAGGGATGTGGATGTGAAGAACACATATTCACACTTAACAGTCTAGTGCAAAAATACGTAGGGAGAAAAAATAGAAGAATGTATGCTCTTTTTGTTGATCTATCGGGAGCTTTTGACTCTGTAAGTCACAAACACCTGTGGCCAAAGTTAATTAGTCACTTTATACAGGGGCAGTAACTAAAGTAAGGGGAGGAGGGATATACTGAAGCCATTAGTATCAGTAAGTCAGTATTACAAGGAGAAACGGTCAGTCCAACTCTCTGGAATTTTTTCATCGACGACGTGGTAAAAGAACTTGATGATTCAAATGGCAAAGGTGTATACTTAAATAAGTTAGAATTAAAAGTACTTATGTATGCGGATGACATAATATTAATGGCCGAAACACCTGTACATCTGCAAAGGCAAATTAACTGCCTATCCGAATACTTAGATAGAAATAACTTGAAAGTCAACCTAGGGAAAACAAATGTATTAGCTAGCGGTTCAGGAAAAATCAGCAATAGGGTGAAATGGTACTGGAAGGGTAACGAAATAGCAAAGGCAAATGAGTACAAATATTTGGGAGTCCCCTTTAGCGTATCAGGAATGTTTGTAACAGCTTTTAATCATTTTAAAGCAAAGGCGAAGATAGCCCAAAATGCACTTTTCGAGATTTTTGTAAAAGCGAAGATAGTTGCAGTAGAAACCCACATCAATCTGTTCCAAGCGCTAGTTAAATCGGTGCTCCTGTACTCAGGCCATACGTGGGCAATCCAATATGCTTACGAACTAGAAACATTCCAGACATGCTTCCTAAGAAGATTACTGAGCTGCACCAACCTCACACCAGGCTATTTCCTTAGATTAGAAACTGGAGCGAACAGCATTAAATTTCAATTAGCAAAAATTCTGTTAAACTTCCTGTTTAATTAATACTAGTTTGAATAATATCAGCAGATGTGTAACGGCGTAAATTCAAGCCAAAATAACTATATATGTTTATGATCACCGGGTACTACTCCTAGAATTTTTATGGCTTAACGTAGGTTTGATTAGCAAAGGATATTAACTGAGATTTGGTCAGCAAAGGATATTAACTGAGATTTGGTTGTCATAGGATCTTAACGGAGATTTTTTTGTCATAACATCTTAATGGAGTGTTGATTGGCATAAGATCTTACTGTAGATTTGATTAGCATAGGATGTTTACGGAGATTTGGTTAGCATAGGATCTTAACGGAGATTTGGTCAGCATAGGATCTTAACGGAGATGTAAAAAGCATAGGATCTTAATGGAGGCATGGTAAGCACAGGATTATAACGCAGCTTTGGTTAGCAAGGATGTTAACGGATACTTGGTAACAGGATCTTAACGGAGATTTGGTTAGCATAGGATCTTAACGGAGGTTTGGTTTGTACGGGATCTTAACGGAGGTTTGGTTAGCATGGGATCTTAACGGAGATTTTGTAAGCAAACGAAACGAAAAACAGGTTTTTTCAGCATAGGATCTTAACGTAGGTTTGATTAGCAAAGGATCTTAACGGAGGTTTGATTAGCATAGGATCTTAACGGAGATTTGTTTGGCATGGCATCTTACTTGAATGTGGGTTAGTATAGAATCTTAGCGGAGATGTAATCAGCACAGGATCTTAATGGAGGTATGGTAAGCATAGGATCTTAACGGAGATTTGTTTAGCATATGATCTTACTGGAGTGTTGGTTAGTATAGGATCTTAACGGAGATGTAATTAGCATAGGATCTTAATTGAGGTTTATTTAGCATAGGATGTTAACGCAGCTTTGGTTAGCAAGGGATATTAACGGGTATTTGGTAAGAGGATCTTAACGGAGATTTGGTTAGCATAGGATCTTAACGGAGGTTTGGTTTGCACGGTATCTTAACTCAGCTTTGGCTTGCATCATATATAAACGGTGGTTTGATTAGCATGTGACCTTAACGGAAGGTTGGTTTGCATAAGATCTAAGCGTAGGTGTTGCATCCACTAGCTCTTTCTGAACGAAGAGATGTCCAATAGATATAGGTGAAGCTAAGTCACTCACTAAATGCCAAGTTAATTAAGCCAAATGTAGACGGATACACAAGTTTACTTAGTTTAAGATAGTTTACGAAGACATACTTTTAATTCCAGTCGATTCTCTACTCAATCTCTTAAAATCAATCAATACAATAGTTTTCCCCAGTTTCCTATCAGCATAAATAAGAACACGTCTTGTCTCTACCAGCTCTAGATCCCGACTCTTCTTCACTACCACAAAGTTTATGCCTTAAAGCCCCGTCTCATAATCTATAATATGTAGCCCGAGAAAACTGTGCGCCTCACCCAAGAGAAAACCGTGCGCCACGCCCTTGACTAACGCTGTGCACCTTCCCAATGAGAAAACTGTGCGCCTTACACATGAGAAAACCGTGCGGTTCACCATGCTCTCCATTGTTTCGTTTTCACTAACGAATCAACAACATGCTTTACCTCTGCTCGTCTCCATAGCAATAGTCTACTCCGTAATACGCTGCACCCGTCTCCCTATTCATGCCTGTGCTCGCGACAGTAGGTTTGATTAGCAAAGGATCTTAACGGAGATTTGTATAGCATAGGATCTCAACGGAGATTTGTTTCAGATAGGATCTTTATGGAGTGTTGATTGGAATAAGATCTTACTGTAGGTTTGATTAGCATAGGATCTTAACGGAGATTTGGTTAGCATAGGATCTTAACAGAGATTTGTTTAGCATAGGGTCTTAATGGACTGTGGGATAGTAAAGGATCTTAACGGAGATGTAATTAGCATAAGATCTTAATGGAGGTATGGTAAGCATAGGATCTAAACGCAGCTTCGGTTACCAAGGATATTAACGGATATTTAGTAAGAGGATCTTAACGGAGAGTTGGTCAGCATAGGATCTTAACGGAGATTTGTTTAGCATAGGATCTTACTGAGTGTTGGTTAGTAAAGGATCTTAACGGAGATGTAATTAGCATAAGATCTTAATGGAGGTATGGTAAGCATAGGATCTAAACGCAGCTTCGGTTACCAAGGATATTAACGGATATTTAGTAAGAGGATCTTAACGGAGAGTTGGTCAGCATAGGATCTTAACGGAGATTTGTTTAGCATAGGATCTTACTGAGTGTTGGTTAGTATAGGATCTTAACGGAGATGTAATTAGCATAGGATCTTAGTGGAGGTTTGGTTAGCATAGGATCTTAACGGAGATTTGTTTAGCAAAGGAACTTAAAGGAGATATGTATTGCATAGGATCTTAACGGAGATTTGTTTCGCATAGGATCTTTATGGAGTGTTGATTGTCATAAGATCTTACTGTAGGTTTCATTAGCATAGGATCTTAATGGAAATTTGGTTAGCATAGGATCTTACTGGAGATTTGTTTAGCATATGATTTTACTGGAGTGTTGGTTAGTATAGGATCTTAACGGAGATCTAAGTAGCATTGGATCCTAATGGAGATTTGGTTAGTATAGGATCTTAACGGAGATTTGTTTCGCATAGGATATTGATGGAGTGTTGATTGGCATCAGATCTTACTGTAGGTTTGATTAGCATAGGATCTTAACGGAGATTGGGTTAGCATAGGATCTTAACGGAGATTTGGTTAGCATAGGATCTTACTGGGGTATTGTGTAGTAAAGGATCTATAACGGAGATGTAATTAGCATTGGATCTAAATGAATTTGGTTAGTATAGGTTCTTAACGGAAATGTAATTAGCATAGGATCTTAACGGAGATGTGTTTAGCATAGGATCTTACTGGAGTGTTGGTTAGTATAGGATCTTAACGGATATGTAATTAGCATAGGATCTTAGTGGAGGTTTGGGTAGCATAGGATCTTAACGGAGATTTGTTTAGCAAAGGATCTTTATGGAGTGTTGATTGGCATAAGATCTTACTGTAGGTTTGATTAGCATAGGAACTTAAAGGAGATTTGTTTCGCATAGGATCTTTATGGAGTGTTGATTGGCATAAGATCTTACTGTAGGTTTCATTAGCATAGGAACTTAAAGGAGATTTGTTTCGCATAGGATCTTTATGGAGTGTTGATTGGCATAAGATCTTACTGTAGGTTTCATTAGCATAGGATCTTAATGGAAATTTGGTTAGCATAGGATCTTAGTGGAGATCTAAGTAGCATAGTATCCTAATGGAGATTTGGTTAGTATAGGATCTTAACGGAGATTTGTTTAGCATATGATCTTAATGGGGTGTTGGTTAGTATAGGATCTTAACGGAGATGTAATTATCATAGGATCTTAACGGAGTTTTGGTTAGTATAGGATCTTAACGGAGATTTGTTTAGCATATGATCTTAATGGGGTGTTGGTTAGTATAGGATCTTAACGGAGATGTAATTATCATAGGATCTTAACGGAGTTTTGGTTAGTATAGGATCTTAACGGAGATAAAATTAGCATAGGATCTTAGTGGAGGTTTGGGTAGCATAGGATCTTAACGGAGATTTGTTTAGCAAAGGAACTTAAAGGAGATTTGTATAGCATAGGATCTTAACGGAGATTTGTTTCGCATAGGATCTTTATGGAGTGTTGATTGGCATAAGATCTTACTGTAGGTTTCATTAGCATAGGATCTTAACGGAGATTTGGTTAGCATAGGATCTTAACGGAGATTTAGTTAGCATAGGATCTTAACGGAGATTTGGTCAGCATAGGATCTTAATTGCGTGTTGGTAAATATAGGATCTTAACTGAGATGTAATTAGCATAGGATCTTAACGGAGATTTGGTTAGCATAGGATCTAAACGGAGATTAGGTTCGCATATGATCTTACTGGAGTGTTGGTCAGCATAGGATCTTAATTGCGTGTTGGTAAATATAGGATCTTAACGGAGATGTAATTAGCATAGGATCTTAATGGAGGCATGGTAAGCATAGGATTTTAACGCAGCTTTGGTTAGCAAGGATGTTAACGGATACTTGGTAAGAGGATCGTAACGGAGATTTGGTTAGCATAGGATCTTAACGGAGGTTTGGTCAGCATAGGATCTTAATTGCGTGTTGGTAAATATAGGATCTTAACTGAGATGTAATTAGCATAGGATCTTAACGGAGATTTGGTTAGCATAGGATCTAAACGGAGATTAGGTTCGCATATGATCTTACTGGAGTGTTGGTCAGCATAGGATCTTAATTGCGTGTTGGTAAATATAGGATCTTAACGACGATGTAATTAGCATAGGATCTTAATGGCGGCATGGTAAGCATAGGATTTTAACGCAGCTTTGGTTAGCAAGGATGTTAACGGATACTTGGTAAGAGGATCGTAACGGAGATTTGGTTAGCATAGGATCTTAACGGAGGTTTGGTTTGTACGGGATCTTAACGGAGGTTTGGTTAGCATGGGATCTTAACGGATATTCGGTGAGCAAACGAAACGAAAAACAGGTTTTTTCAGCATAGGATCTTAACGTTGGTTTGATTAGCAAAGGATCTTAGCGGATATTTGGTTAGCATATGATCTTACTGGAGTGTTGGTCAGCATAGGATCTTAATTGCGTGTTGGTAAATATAGGATCTTAACTGAGATGTAATTAGCATAGGATCTTAACGGAGATTTGGTTAGCATAGGATCTAAACGGAGATTAGGTTCGCATATGATCTTACTGGAGTGTTGGTCAGCATAGGATCTTAATTGCGTGTTGGTAAATATAGGATCTTAACGACGATGTAATTAGCATAGGATCTTAATGGCGGCATGGTAAGCATAGGATTTTAACGCAGCTTTGGTTAGCAAGGATGTTAACGGATACTTGGTAAGAGGATCGTAACGGAGATTTGGTTAGCATAGGATCTTAACGGAGGTTTGGTTTGTACGGGATCTTAACGGAGGTTTGGTTAGCATGGGATCTTAACGGATATTCGGTGAGCAAACGAAACGAAAAACAGGTTTTTTCAGCATAGGATCTTAACGTTGGTTTGATTAGCAAAGGATCTTAGCGGATATTTGGTTAGCATAGGATCTTAACGGATATTTGTTTGGCATGAAATCTTACTTGAATGTGGGTTAGTATAGAATCTTAGCGGAGATGTAATCAGCACAGGATCTTAATGGAGGAAAGGTAAGCATAGGATCTTAACGAAGATTTGTTTAGCATATGATCTTACTGGAGTGTTGGTTAGTATAGGATCTTAACGGAGATGTAATTATCATAGGATCTTAACGGAGATTTGGTTAGCAAAGGATCTTGACGGAGATTTGGTTAGCATAGGATCATAATGGAGATTTGGTTAGTATAGGATCTTAATGGAGATTTGTTTAGCATAGGATCTTAATTGCGTGTTGGTAAATATAGGATCTTAACTGAGATGTAATTAGCATAGGATCTTAACGGAGATTTGGTTAGCATAGGATCTAAACGGAGATTAGGTTCGCATATGATCTTACTGGAGTGTTGGTCAGCATAGGATCTTAATTGCGTGTTGGTAAATATAGGATCTTAACGGAGATGTAATTAGCATAGGATCTTAATGGAGATTTGGTTAGCAT